>JAZBNJ010000037.1:1208718-2412437 GCA_037349165.1 Choristoneura rosaceana | reverse complement strand
ACCAAACGTCACTAACGTCAGATCCGTTGCAACCGTCAGTGAGTGCGCACGTGCGTCGCGTCTCACTCGCGACGTTTATTTACGTTATACCACCACCCGCAGAGACAACACTTATAACAAACCTAATAATAACATTATTAATCATCAATGAGTCTACAAAATTTCAGTTTCTGTGCTAGTGAGGTGATATGTGCTGTGAATTTGGATTTCCTAACCGAGCAGGTATTTATTTTGTCTGCTGCTACTGCTACTAGTGATGTAAGCGAGGCAATCACTCAAAATTAGCTATTAAAAGTTATAAATACCGGAGAAAGTCCATTAACTTTTTATATTATGTCACTTGGTTCAGAAATAGGTTCGGTTATTGATTAAATATAATTGAAGTTGGAGCATGGCTCGACGGTCGATTTCATATGTGGTCTAGGCTGCGAACTTGTGGTAATTGGTTTTCTTTGTGTATTAAAATAAAATCGCTTATACAAGCAGACGAAAATGATTCCATTACTGCACCCGATGCTGTTACTTCTGAAATTCAAATTCTTATTTCCTAGGATTCAAACCAAGTAATTAACTAATAAAAAGAAAGAACAATTTTAATATGCTAATGAACTAAAAGAATTTATTTGCTCACCCGCGACCTTAAGATAGTTAAGTTTATGCAAAATATGCGTGTTCATGCAGTTCCTCCACCTCCAAACGTAAGAATGAATACACACAAATCACACAAACCCAGCTATCGCCACCACCACACTACAATGACGCGTTTCGAACTCAACCAGAGCTCATCTTCAGAGCAAAACAACCGTACACCATGCTACCAGATGTTAGACAAGAAATTATTTTAGTTCATTAGTATGGACCTCCGCAAAGTAACACCTGATTCAATAAATTATTTAATATGCTAAGTTCGGTACATAAGAAAGTACAGATAAGATAATTGAACAGTTTCAATATTATCAACTACCTATTATATGATAGATTATGTAAATAGTGTTATGTTAGTTGTGCACATTTTTCAACTTGTGTTGCCCCCAAGAAGGTAGAAAACTAATTTATTCCATAACATCACACATACTGGGTAAGATAGAAATAACCGTAAAACCGTAGTAGAAGAAATTTTAAAAATAAACAGAAAGTATTTGTACACAGAACATTTTATCTGCTTTGAATGATAGGTAAGAGACTTACGAGACACCCATGTCTTGAACTCAAGATGACAATCAATTGAAGGCTTTAACTTTGAATTGATCCGAAGACACGTAGTAAATGTTTATATAGGGGGCTTTAAACTTCTGACTTGGACCTTCGGGATTTAAATAAAAACAGCGCTAGCCAAAGTATCCCAAGTTAAGTTCTCGTTTTAATGACATCTTGCGCATTAGTTCTATATCATCATGATGTCTTTTCGGAATTCCCAGCCTAACTAATGCAACTCTCCAAGTAATCTGTGTGATCATTAAAATCGTGTTCGGTTCCACTTCGTCTTCAATACCATTATTGATTTCACAGACGAGCTTGATATGATCTGTATTATTAACTGTCGATTACACACACGCAATATTTATTACTTTTAAATTACCTGCCTCTGTGTTGGTCGGTTCATCACAACTTTAGGTTTTTAGACCAATAAACTCACGTAGGTAAAGCTAAGAGTCTCGGGTATCTCCGTTGAGTCAACATTGCGGTTTTGTATTCTGAATTCATCGTATGATAGATATACGCCTAACTAAACGAATAATAAAAAAATACGGTTACTCACTTACTGTATGCTAAAATCGTTAATTTAAAAAACTAGCTCATAAAGGGATGTAGAAAAACGTCTTATATTCGATACAGTTCACTTTTACATCAATTTGTTACATTTTGCAGTAGAAGCTTAAGTATCTCAAAATTATCAACTAACGTCATCCTATTAACCTCTCCATTTCGTTAGTGGATGTCGTAAGAGGCGACTAAGGATATAGGTTAAGGTATACCGTAGGCGACAGACTAGCACTATTATACCGTTTTTGCCAAACTTAAAACCTGAAATTCCTAAAAGTGGCTCCGAAGCAGTAACGTTTCGTGTGTGCCTACCCCATTTGGGAATATAGGCGTGATGGTTCCGTATGTGTGTCATCATATGAAGCTTAATACCTAAAGAGAATCAATACACTTTAATTATATTGATACATATGTCTAAAATACTAGTAGAAACAAACTTCAAGGACAAGCGACTTATTGTTAGGTACCACATCTATTTACTATATGTCTAACTTAACATCAAAGATATCACATTATATAGCCTGACCTAATGTCAACAATCGAAACATGCAAATCGGAGTTGTTCATAGTTAAGAGAAAGATGAACAAAACACAGTAGCTAAGAACAAAATAATACCTGCAATAAAAATTATACCCGACCTATATAGCAAACTGCATCAGTAATAGTGTGATATAATTATAAAGTGTTTAAAAGTAGAAGATGCGGATGGAATTGTCGAAATTATCATAACGTCTGTCATCAGTAGGTAAAGATCATCTTACAAGTTATTCAGGTTTGAATATTAGTAACAACCGTAAAACTGCATGAAAATAAGAATCATATTGATGCCTCGTAATTTATATTTATATTACAAAGTATTACTATTAAGGAAAATGATGAAGGCTCAGAAGATATGGTTTGACATTATACTTTTGAAAGCGCTACGCCTATTTCTCCATCTATAGTACAATATTGATATAGTAAATGCAAAGCTGCAAGCAATCCACATGTGCAACGTTCAGTTATTAAGGTCAGACCGGGTTCCGCGCGACTGGCTGCAATTACAGAGCATACTTTAATAACTTTAGTAACAATATGAAGTAACGCAGCAGATGCAACGCAATGCGTAGTCTCATGACGCGCGAACCGTTGTCTTTGTTTTGTACTTTTTTTCAAACGTCCCCTTTTAACCAGTATGCGTGCGCGAAAGGGATAAAGTCTTTGACAAACAGCTGTAGCTGAGCCTATATGGACGATTACACACACAAATATCACGCCTATATTCCCAAATGGGGTAGGCAGAGCACATGAAACGTTACCGCTTCGGAGCCACTTTTAGCAATTTTAGGTTTTAAGTTTGACAGGTTGCTAGCCTGTCGCCTACGGTATGTATACCTAAACTTATATCCTCAGTCGAAGATTATAAACATAAAATACCTATATTTTCAACAAATCTTGATTTTATTCTCCTTTAAGTTCCGAAAAAGAACAGATTTTCATTAGCTTAGCTTTATTTTTCTTACCTGCACTAAGCGCCGCATATGTTTCTTTAAGTATTAAAATTACAATAAGGAAAAGTTTCTTTTACCTCTTTGAATAACCCACATAAAATGACATGTATTTAATACTACGACTCTAAATTTTACTCTCTCTAAATTTATTTATCTTGAATATGAACGTTTCTCTAGACGTTATAACTATGTAGTTAACAATTATGTACCACCGTTTAGTATTAAATGCAATTCGTTACGATATTTTGTTCAATTACACTACAGTAAATATTCATAAAAACAACACGCGCTTCGTGAAATTAAAATTCTTCAATTTTCAATGTGTTTTTAACAAATCACTAAATAATTCTAATTGTTTTACAACAGGATCTATCCCATTGTCTCACCATACAATAGGTACCTATTTTTACTGACAAGTCTGCATTTCCGGTCCTTTTGTTCGCTCAACCTTGGAAATCCCTTCCTTTTTATTTGGAACTCATTAGAAGGATTAACTGGTAAAAGAACTACCCGCATCCCGTGCACATTTACTTACTCTTTTTGTTGTTTAAAATTATTAATTTCTATTCTAATATGCCGACGTATTTCCCCAATACTTCATTTTAGTATACAGTCTTTATTTACTATTATTTTCCTGGCAATATATAATCGTGATTTATGAATGTATCGGGTTTTCCTTTTAACAAGCAGCTGAAGTATGGTCTTATAATAAAAGGCATAGTTATTTCACTTGGAGATTGATTATATTAACGAGCAATAGAATCTAAAACACTCCATTGTCTAGCACACGCGTTCCTCGAAATAGTGTTAGGAAAACAATCCTATGGTGTAGTACAGGGTATGACAGTTAGTACTCGTATGATTTGGACAGTAAAAGTCCACCCTTTAAGTTTTAAATGAAGCATTTAAAAAGTTGATTGATGTTTTTAATAAGCTACTGGTGCCTTTAGCATCTGGCCTCAAATCAGCACACCTCCATAATAGTAACACAATAGAGACAATGAATGCAGACGTATTACACACGTATTTGGATTGTGACGGCAATGATAAAGGTAGTGTACTTCGTTACAGTCAATGTAGTATCTACATTGACTGTAACGAAGGTGATAAGATTATAGTATTACTAGAACTATATATACTAATTGTATTTGCTGTCAACACCGTCCTCTCTTTGTTCTTCAACCAAATCCACATAATGTTTATGTTACATATGTTCAGGAAGTCCTATAATCCATGTATAATCCTTAGAATTCCGTATTTTTCCCCTACACCTGTCTTAAAAGTTTTGAACAAAGTCCAACCAAGGTCAGTAAAAGATAAATAAAATTCATTGTCAAACAACTTGTTTAAAATTAAATTATCTTAATTATCTTAACGTTATCTTTTAAATAATACCCAACACAATTACCTACCAATGTCCGAAAACTAAGCCCATTTGTAATGTAATGACGAAATGATAGATAGTCTCTTTCAAACAATGGGTGGCGCAGGGCGTATGTATCGACCGTCGCCTATTATTTTATCGATATGCTTAGCCATAGTTGAAATTATGGTTGATGGTTAAATCATGACCTGTTTGAGAATTTACGTCATTATTATTACTTACATTACAGTTCGTGACGCTCTGACTTGTTCGTTGGCTGGTATGTGTTTTGCTGCAAATGACGCATAAAGCTTAAGTTTTGCTTGATATTATCCTGTCTTCACAGTGACGCCGTGTGCCGAATACCTAACTACCTATATCGAACGCGGTAAAAGGAGTAGCCGGCTACACATTCCTCACCAAGGCTAGCAAGATGCAGTAGGCATTGAAAAAAAGCACCTTTTTACTGTTGTTTCTCTTTTGCCATTCCAATATTCAAAAGTAATCCGAATGTACGTTATACCTTGCATTTTGATGCCAAGGGTACATAATATACCTAGTATTGACTCGAACAAATTGATGAAACCAAGTGATTTCTACATAATATCATACATTATTAAACACATCATTTCTAAAGTGAAAGCGGTGTCGGTAAATTGACAAGTATTTACATATCTAAGGTTTGGGAGTTGGCGTAGGTTACGGCCCTTTGTATCTTTATATTTCTATAATGCGTTTCTCCAATCCAGTGAAATCTCGGAACTACTGATAATTACGTTATTATGAGTATGTGACAAATGCGAGTAAATTACTTGCTTAGCAGTAGACGCGAGGTAGGTATACGGAAAGATGTAAGTCATTGTTGTTACATGATTGTTAAGGTTGTAAAATGTGTCAAGAATCTAGAAAGATTTTTATCAGCCCAGAAACATAATAAGCTGGTGAGGTGAGGTAAGTATCATTAAATAAGAATTCCTCAGAATCATGGCGTAATTAACTGATCTTTAGCAAAACTTCGCTCAATTTTTCTTCTAATTATTTCCCCATCTGTCATTACTGTAAAAGCATCAAAATTACATATATTACATGCAGCAATTTTGTTCATTGTTACTACATTTGTTTTAGCGCTCTCACGATATCAATGTTTACTATTGAAACTTCCTTTCAATTCTCTCATCAGAACAGTTTATTTTCACTTTCGTATGCAGCTACTTCATTAACTTTCGTTTTTTTTCAACCTCATCATTCTGTTAATGAAACTCATAAAAATCTAACATTACTGTGACAAACAAGCTGTTTTGACTCTCATCTTAGTCTTATCTGTACCACTACCATGAGTTTACAGGGACCGTCCTCGATAGCGACGGCGTAAATGATTTGTAGAGGCGCTGTACAATTCTTCATTCCATACAAATAATTTACGCTGTCACTATCGAGTACGGTCACTGTAAACTCATGGTAGTGGTACTGTTGGCTTGTATACAATAGTAAAGATACTCCTCCTACTCCCAGGATTGGCTACAAATGAAACATGAAGTTTGACATGTTCATTTAATATGAAGTTTGACATTCACGTGCGATTGTAAATAGGGTCATTTGCAATACCAAGATGGTCGTGCTATATATACTATTGTTATTTGTCATTCTTAAGACATGCAGTTAGCATACCAAGTGTTCGTACGCTTTTCACTGCCATAAACAACGCTTCAAAAGACAACTATGAAAGGCAACTTAGTTCTAGTAGTTTCTGGATAGTGAAATCAAAAAAGTCGCCAATAAGCTTAAACGACCTATCGTTTTTTTTTTCATTTGTAAACATCACTCGCTTCACCAGTAATCAAAAACACTTTTACTTATCCCTCCAAGTTCAAAGAAACGGGATCGAGATCATTAATCGCATCAACTAACCCGTTGGATTAATCAAACCTTGTCGATTCGTTAATCATCGATTACTTTAGCGAATACTCTCCGCGTCATCATTGGTCTGTCGATCAATCCCGTTAGCTTATAGTACAGTTATCAACGGACTTCGGCGCTTCACTTTACACGTTTAGGGAATTTCTCGGCCTTCGAAAAACGCTGTTCGAATTTTGAATGCGTTCTTTTGTCCGGGAATATGGGTTTGTGTGCCAGTTCGTTGTAAATGCTATTTAGTTTCACCTGTTGATTAAGTCTGTTATGTTGGTTACCTACATCGATCTTGTGTTTAATTTTGGAACTGTAACTGCTTATTTTCATTGCGTTATTGCGCCTTTTCTTATTCGTGTTACAAAATGACCTTTTTAGAACATCGCGTGTTATAAGTTTACTCAAACGTGAGCATCGTCGGGGTTATTGTTATTTGATGAATTTAATTAAACGAAATAATTACATAATTGGTCATTATGTTATAAAATGTAAGACCTTGATAGTGGAAGAGGATTTCCTAAGACACCGACTCGGTACAATAGTCGTTGACCTTTTCCGTTTCTGTTGGAATATTAATATTAAGACTATTTATTTTAAAAATATTAAAGTTAGGTTCACATTTCCTACGAAAATAATAGAAAAGGAAGTCCATGATAAAACATGGTTTCAACTTGACAGTGCTAACACAATAGCATGATGACAGACTGAACATAGAAAGTTTCAGAAACTAAATTTTCGTTTTTGCAGCGAGATGGCCTTAGAAAATAGCGACAAGACGAAAGATAAACATGAGTAGGTAAATTAGCTAAAACACGCTCTAAACTTGACTTTATCGTGACTATTGGTCAAAGTCAAATTAGGCAACTATTAAGTAAACGTCCGGTCAACTCTTACGTCTGTACAGGTTGATTTACAAGATCTAGCACGCATGGATTGAATGATGGTAATGTCACTTAGACATTTTTGTAGGAAAATGATGACATTTTCATATTCGTGTGAAGTTTATTCAAATAGGTAACATAGATACTTTCATTCACTCGTTCAATCCATTCGTGCTCTCGTGAATCTACTTGTACTACGGTTAGTTTCGCTTTAAACATTCATTGCATGTGTTGTGCTTGTGAGCATATAAAATATAAAAACTAAGAAAAAAAAGAAAACTAGCCCCTTTTTTTAAAATACGCGGGCGAAAAAACGTTTAAGAACTATTTAGCTTTGTGTAAGATGTAGTTCAAATTCACTCACGTACAGAACTTTCTAGAGCTTCGCGTGTGCCTAAACCGACCACCGCCGACGCCTGTAGGGTTGCCAATGTTGCCATACACTTTATAAACTTAAAAAAAAAAACAAGATAACACATTTTGTAATGTTTTGCGACTATACGCGATTTTTTCGTGCAACATGTTTATAATTGCTCAACGATGCGATTTCCCAATTTTCTCATCTGTGAGATGGAATCGGGTGTCTGGTCGGATGCAATAACACTATTTCCTTGGCGTGACCCAGTTAAAACTAGTGGAAATGTCCACCACTTCCTTACGAAGTTTACGACACCAGCAGGCTACTACGAAACTCGAAGTTCGTGTCGTGCGGTCACTCTGACACTTATAATATTTAATACGAGAACGAGAGGGACGGTACGATGCGAACTTCGATTTTCGAATTTCGGAGTAGGTCCTCAGCATATTCGGCATAAAGTGTGTGGTCTCATCAGCCGTATAACCTAGAATCGGATAAGTTATTTTAGTGTGTAACGTAGCATTTTATTTTAACATTCATATATGTTCTAATATTATAAATGCGAAAGTGTGTATGTTTGTATGTTTGGGAGTTTGTGTGTATGTTTGTCCGTCTTTCACGTCGAAACGGAGCGGCCGATCGACGTGAATTTTAGCATAGAGTTTATGGACCCAAGAGTGACATAAGCTACTTTTTATCCCGAAAAAATGCACAGTTCCCGAGGAAATAACGCGCGATAACCGAATTCAATGCGGGCAAAGCCGCGGGCAAAAGCTAGTTAAATAATATAGCTGTTACCCACTGCTGTCAACTCCCCGCAAGTTTTCCGCAAAAAATTTGCCCACTCCCGGGATAAAAAAAGGCTGATGTGAACATGGAGTTCGTAATAAGTATAGTACGTACGTATAGGTACCTACGTGACTTTTAAACCAGTTTAATGTTTAAATAATTAATCCTAATATACAAACAAACTGGTTGGTGACTCTATATACAGTAATATGAATACCAGAACTGATTGATGTCTTACAGTAATATGATATTGAGTCGTCCTGATTATAAAGTCTGAAGTTAGACACTGAAAGTCCCAGACAGAACAATGTAATCTAGCCATGTTTGGGCTTGTAAGAATTGTCTTGTATTTGTACTTTTGTACCTACCAAAGTTAGTTTCCTTAGTCTGACCAGTTACCATTAAAACATGTTTTTGAATTTTAAACTACAGTTATTATTGAAATCTGACTAGCTGATAGGCTCTACCTTACTTAGTAAGTAAGCGAGACGCTCTCTGTTCAGTTAAGTAGCAGTCTATTCCATCGAACTAACTCTAACTAATTACTCTAAATTATACAAATTCGAAGAAGCAAACAATAAGCCTCATTTTAATAAAAATAAGTTGCAAGTTCGTGAGTACACAGTATGTGAAGCAGCCCTAGTCGATGGCTATTCCCCGTAATTTCGAGCGGAAATCGCCGCACGCGCACGTTGTGCAACGCGGTTACATTTGCACTGGACGATATTTGTATGCAAATGCTTATTAAATTGGTGTATTACGAATTTTGTATAACAGTCAACTAATTATCAAATTAATATCAGAACGCATTAAAATTTAATTTAAATATCCTACCGAAGACAAAGTTAGATCACTTAACTACATAACCAATATCACTATATCAATAAGTAAGTCAATAAAGCCCGGTTTCTTCGGTCTGGGTCGCTGGCAATTTTTAACACACTTATACATACATACTTATATGTATATTACCTATTACCTTCACTTCCAATGGTTCGATTTACTAGAAACTTGATATATTTATATTTTCGCTGACAATCGAGTAATGAAATAGGTAGGTACCGTGTGCAAAAACTGATTTACCTAATAAAAATTTACTTATTAAGATCTTACCTTCAATAGGGTTCGTAGGATAGGTCGTGGTGATAACTTGATAAGTTAAAAGTGTTGTAGTTCTTGAGTGTGGTCCAAATCTTTACAAGATCACCTACAATAGCGTTCGCATTTCGATCAAATAGATTTTTTTGTTCATTTCTAGAATATATATACTTGGGTGTTATTCAAGCATTTATTTACGAATGTTTGTTTATCAGTCTTAAGTTGGTACTACTCGTAACAGTAGGTAAACATTTCATAGTTGTTGGGGAAAGTTGATCACGATTCTGTTTGACCCCACTTGCACTCTTGCGCAGGGTACAGGTGCCCTCACAGAATGAGATAGCCACGTACGTAAACGCCTAAGGGCACAAGGTACGTTTGACACATTCTTGGAAAATAAGGATAGATATAAATTCTCTGGTACGATTCTAGAGTTGTTCTAAACTTTAAATTTGCAATAACTAGAATTATATTTGTGTTATCTATCACTGTTGGATGATGTAAAAATAATAGAACAAATAATTAAAAAAAAACCGAAGCAATAAATAAAATATTAGCACTTGCATATATTGTTTAATTATTATTAAATTGAATAAAACTTCTTTCATCATCATATTAGCCGTAGGACGTCAACCTACAGTTGGACATTTGCCTACCGCATACATAATACAAATCTATGTATATCATAAAAAGGTAGGTAGATAAGTTCAAACATTCCATACTGGAAAAAATATTAATTCCAGTGCATTATAACCAGACAATAACTTTCTTTATGCTCTAACACGCGTCACTGTGTGACCGCCATTATCATTTAAATGAGGAGTCATAAACATTGGTATGTTTAGATATTGTCTGGTGACAACATTCCAAGGACATTGCAATTCTCCACCCGCCAATATTTTGCAAACCACAAAAACTACAGACATGTATTGAACAAAACATGGTATCGTTGCTGCAATCTCGTGAGAACCCGTAGACAATAATACCAGCAATCAGACGTCGGTCTGTCCGTTGAGACTGTGGAAACATATCCAAGAAACGTGTACTTTCCCTCCACAATCAACTGCGATCTGTTCCAGCAATGTAGGTTGTAGGAGCCAATTAGTTTCCAACAATAATTTTATTATGTAACATGTAATATCAATCGATATTGCTATTAATTCGCACTTAAACATTTACGTTTATTGTTTCAGATGACGTAGAAAAGCAGTCGGAGATATCCATCACAAATGTTATTGAACGGACTAATGGAAGGCGCGCCGTTAACCAAAAACAACCTGTCATCGACTATTAAACACCTCAACAGCGACGGGAAGGAACACGGAACCATCAGTGCATTGATGAACTTTATCCTACCAGACACGAACATGGCAATAAAAGATAACCAAAAAAATAGCAACGAGTACGTGTACACTGTACCCATCCAACCGCCTACAGACATAACATCAATTTCAGAAAGAATGAAGTCTATCAATGCTGCAAAACAAGCATTCTTAAATTCAACAGTTAATTCACAAATTGATCCACCTAGAAATTACTCTAAGAAAGAAGAAGTGACATTACATTACGCTCAGATTGCAATAACTACAGAAAGTGAAGATTCTAGGAGCACGGGTGGAGGCAGAGATTTCAAACAAACGGTAAATCGGTTCAAAAGCAATGAAAATGTAATGCAGAATGATGTTGCACAGAATATTAAAAAAATTATTGAACATCAACAAAGGAAAGTTAGTTTTAAAATTAAAACTGCCGGAAATTCTCATCGACGGCCTCCTCTAGCTGCAAAAACGATGACAATCTCAAGCAGCAAAGTATCAGAATTAACCAAAAAGTTCAATGAATTAGTTGTTAATGAACCGCTTAAAGGCTTAAGAAAACAAAATTTGGTTAAAACTATTGAAGATTTACAAGCGACTTCGCGGTGTTCTGCGAGCAACAGCTCAACGCCATCCTCGACTCTTAGTAGCAGTCCAAATTTGAAAATAGTTCTGCGACAGAGACGAGGGTCTAGAAAACGAAATAATAGAAGAAGATGTTCAAGTATGGATTCCATCGACAAACATGCTTCCGACAGCTCTACCAGAATGCGCGTAATACGCTCTAAATCAGATGGTACAAAAATACCCAAGTCTCCTAAAAAGAGATTAAAATCTCAAGGGTCTAGTGAACAAAGTGGCTCGGATTCTGTCGATGGATCTCCCAAAAAGAATACCCTTAGAGATGAAGTGCCCTCGAAAGAAAAGGCACCAACGGAAAGCAATGTAGTTAAAAATGTTATTAAAAAATTTGAATGCGAAATTAGTGCGCAAACAAATTTAAGTAATAATGGTACCCTTAAACGACCACCTGCAAAACCTCCAAAACCGTTACCTATTAAAGAAAAACCAAAAGTACCTGAAAAGAAATCAACTCTAGTATTAACTAAAAACATTGTAGTAAAAGACGGCGTTCCAAAAATCAAAACTATACGACCTGTTTTACCCGAACCGCCACCGAAACCTGTCAGTGTTAAAACTCTCGCTGCTGAAAATTTGAAAAGAAGGGAATCTCTTAATGATAAACATAAATATAAAACTAATTACATACATTCCGACAAAATGCCTTTGCACATAGTTGAGATAATTCAAGAAGATATCAACGAATCTTCTATTAGGCCGACTAATGAACAAGAGGTAATTTCTTCTGAGTTAAGGAAGAGTGACAAACTCGAGGAAAACGCACAAGATAATTCAAGCATAACACCTAATGAGTCATTTTTGTGGAGAAGAAAGAGTAGCACACAAATTTATTCTGATAGTGAAAAATCTGTATCTGAAAGTCCGTATAGCGTTTATAGTTGCACTCTAAACGAAACTGTAGAACATCGTGCCGAGGAGCCACAAACAATCTCAGCAAAACTAGAATCTCAAGGTAGTGAAGTAACTTTATCTTATAAAAATGATGAAAACAAAGCTGATCTTAATAAAAATGACACCGACCTAGATTTCGAAAGCAACCTAGTTGAAGCATACAACAAAGAAGTTCTTATCGGGTTCACTTCTAAACCCAAAAAAGTGGAGGTAGAAGACGATTATGAAATCTTGGAACCGAGGGAAACTGAAAATGTAGTGGTAATACCTATTAGAACGCTAGAAAGGGTATCAAAAATTAACTGCCCCTTGCCTGAAATTCCAAAAGAAGAGCCTAAGGAAAGCAAAAAAATGGGAGGGGAAGAAAATATTTATCAGTGCCTTTTGGAAATGCGATCGCACCCTGAAGGAGATGAAAGCAGCTTACACAGCTACGAACTGTGTGATTCGCAACTAGAAGAGAGAACCAGGGGCGACGGTGACAGTGATGACGGCTACGAATATTGCAAATCACCAATAAAACCCTACTGCGTGACCTCGAGCACTGGCATACAAATAGCCGAAAACTATCAACCATATCAAAATAAGCCTAATCACAAAAATTACCAAGTCACCAAATCCGTGAGCGGCACTTCAACAGTCAGTTACGAAAAGATAGGTTCCGATAGGATTTACGAGAGAATTCCGGCTCAGTCACTCCAGTCTAAGGAGAGTAGTCCAACTGATAGAAAAAGACATTCATACGCCTCTGATTACACCAGCTACAATGACACAGAGAACATTTACGACACAATCAAACTCAGTGATTGTAATTCACATTGTTATGAAAGCATACCTAACAGCCCGAGCATGGTAAAGCTGCGGAATAATCTTCGAAAGCAGCTGGCGTCGACTGTGCATAAACGCCTATCGTTTGATACCGTTTCTAACATTAGCCAATCAACGATGTCTAGCGAACAGAAGACTAATAGCATCTACGGTCAAAGGTCTGTGATGAGTTACAATGGACAGGAGATCGCCTTCCAAGTTCCAAGCAGCGAAACGAGCGTCAGCGACCGCAGCGACCGAAGCGACGACTGGGTCGACGTGTCCGACGAAGAAAAGAATGACGAGCAAAAAATAATTATGTAAGTATTAATATCTATACAATTCAAATGTCAAGTTCGAATATTTCAATCGATATCTGCTGACCTTATCAAAATTAGATTTATTAATGTAGAGTCTGCAGTAGGTATAATCTAATTAGTTATGGATACGTTACGTTCAAGGTCGAAATATTTTTTGGATTGCGTTATCACATGATGTGCGATGTTACTTGCCGGATTAGCAAAATAGGGTAATAAATAGGTCAAGTGGTACAGAACGAGACGGCAGACATAACTGGCAATTACAGTTTCCAAAGAGAAACGTAAACATTGTTATCGTCGCTTGATATTAAAGCGGTCGATTTAGTGGAATGAACGCAGGGGAAATGTGTGGACGTTATAGTAGACGCAATAGGCGGTGAAAACTATAACACAAATGAATTGTTATTGCAGTGTGCGGGAACGGAGTCGTGGGAGGAAGAGTCCTATCAGCTGGTCGCAGAAGGTGCGGCATCAATGGCAGAAGACACCGAAGGAGGCTGGCGATGACCAAGGTAAATGAAACGATTTCTAATTTGCCCCAACGATTAAAATCTAGGCTATAGGAGCAAGTGACTTTGCTACTTCGCAAAACCATGGCACTTAACGCAGCTCGAGCCACAAAATGTTAAGGTTTTATTGCAAAGTAATTTGTTCCTCCTTTTTAATTCGATCATATGCGAAACGATTGAATCTGCTTTAAGGTAAGGACTACTTGTAAAAGGTGTTTATCAATTTGTTGACGCGCAGCGCCATCTATTACCACGCCTTGGTACTTAAATGTCGACGGAACTAACGAGTGAAGCATGCGTTGTTACAGGGCACCGCTAGATGGCGTTACAATGATCGATATTTGTTACATTGATGTTGTATGCCATAAATAGAAGGTTGTAAATAAACATTATGTTGTGATAGATAGAGTTGAACGAATGAAAGAAAAGCTATCTTATATAATTGAGCAATAATATGAATGAGCAAAGCAAAGGTTCTAACTGGATTAAAGCAAAACGCACAACTTTGACGTTTGACGACAGTTCGCTCGCATCAAATTGTGTAACTGCTATGGTGATGACCATCTGTATTAAACGCATAAAATCCTAGATTAATTGATGTGATTATTTTAAATGTAGCACAATTTTGTCATAACATTTCAATTGAGTAAGGAACAATGTATCCTAAAGCGTTCAACACTTGTTTGGGGCATGTTTTATAGCGTATACAAATTTGTGTTTGATGGTAATCTCTTTAAGATGTAAGTTCCCACCCTGAATAAGAATATCGCACTCAATTAGTTCAGAGATAGTTATCAGTGACAAGTGAGCTATTTACGAACAAATTATAACACGGTGTTAAGAAAATCCTATACGATAACTTACTGAAATTAATGCATTTGATGATTTTAAATGCTTGTAAAATACTACCTATCTGTTTAGTTTAGCGATATTCGCTATCTCGCGTGAGCTATGCAATTTTTTTGGAGAAAAGGTACTTGGCCAATGTATTGCCAATCTAGGTTTCAAACATTCGTTGTGCCGTTTTTGTGAGATGGAGTATACATATATTTTAGTAAAATAGAAGGACCATTATGATTTTCTAAGTTTGAAACTAAGTGTGCAGTGCAATACCTGGATTTTGCTAGTGGGTAGACAGGCACTAGGCGGTGTCGCAACAAGTTCACGGACCGCGGGCGTGGGCGGTCGCTAATTGTTGCCGGATTCCTGCGCGCGCGCCGCACGCAGCTTAACGTGGAATCAGACAGATCACTTATTTAGTTCATTTATGTTTGTACTAGCTTTTGCCCGCGGCTCCGCCCGCGTGGAATTCGGTTATCGTGCGCTGTTCCCTCGGGAACTATGCATTTTTCCGGGATAAAAAGTAGCCTATGTCACTCTCGGGCCCATAAACTATCTCTATGCCAAAAATCACGTCGATCCGTCGCTCCGTTACGGCGTGAAAGAGGGACAAACATACAAACATACAAACACACAAACATACAAACACACTTTCGCATTTATAATATTAGTATGGATTTCATTATGCACCTTTCATTCAAAGTGATACGTCTGAACACTAGTTGAAACGGAAGTGACCGTGGAATGAAATAAAAATTAAGTTACTCTGGTGAACGTTAATTCGAATAAACCGTTTTACAGCAGCCGAGTCACTCACATCTGACAATTTTGTTAATTTCATTGGCGTCCAGAACCCGCTTTCGTAGTGCTGACTGACAGATTGTTTGATCAATGATAATTATTATTAACGAATATCTTTTGCCAGTTAATTTACCAACGCCTAATAGCGTAGGGATATTTGTCAATCATTACCCTTCCCTTTGCTTTGCCGTAGTCGGGTAAAAAAAGAGTTGTGTGCTACGTTGTTATATATGTATTACGCGCTACGTTTTTAAATAGTACATAAAATTTTCTGAATAACATTTATTTAGGTAATTAGGTAAGTTCTCGGCGGTGATGTAAAGTAGGTTCATATTTCCAATCTACACTCAATTAATAGTTCCTGGGCTACCGAGCTTTGCTCGGGCTAAAACTCGATAATAAGCGTTTTCCTAGAGACAAGACCAAGCTACATTGTTTTGTCATCCCTGAAAACCCCCACATACCAAATTTCAGAGATTTAGATAGAGCAAAAATATTTTCTTCATCTTCAAACACTCGCTTTTGTAGATCAGCAACTACAACTAGATCAGTATTACTTCAGTAAGTAATCGTAACTGGTACAATGAAACGTTGTATTTTGTAGATATACGCGACGTACAAATTTACAAAAGCACTTTCTGTGTTTGCTATCCGCTGTCATGCGCCGACGCGTTCGCGATTTATATCGCCAGTTGCAATTGTTTCATTTATATGCAATTAGGAAGGAAGCAACGAACAACAAACTGCTACTTTGTTATTTTGCTGAGAAAGTTTTTGTGAGTTACGTAGAGTCGATTACAGACAGTATTGATTCGAGACAAAAAAGTTTTGACTGAACTTTAAAACAACTAAAATTATGGTAAAATTTTAGTTATTTATGTCTGCACTGCAGTATACGCGTTTATAATCCAAAGTCTGACCCTCTTTGAAGCCTACTTATCTTAGCTAGATGCATAATTTGGTTTGTTTCATTTGAGGAACAGATTTCCTTACAGAATTAATTAACTACATGTGCAGACTTGGTTACCCGATGTCAATGTATGTATGATTCTAAATGTGATGTTAATTTTTTTGTTAAAATCACAACACAAAAGGACGTTATACAACTAAGATACTTTAAGTATATAAGGTCCATATCAACTCACATAATTGTTGAAATTCATACATAAGTTAGGTAATGTTTGTCGTAATTCTTTTCTTCTCTGAAACCATTCATTGTACCTACAGAATTGTTATAAAACAAACCTAAACTAACATATAGAGCTCTACAACCTATTTAGAAATGGTCTGTCTGTCTGTCTGTCACAGGCGTCACATGGCTCTATCTCTTGAGCCGTAATAGCACTTGAAATTTTCACAGATTATGTATTGCTGTGGCCGCTAAAAAACAAATACTAAAAACAGAATAAAATAAATATTTAAGGGGGCTCCCATACAACAAACGCGAATTTTTTGCCGTTTTCTGCTCGATATTAAAACGGCAATAGGTAGACGCTTGAAATATTCACAAAGTATTCACTTGTAATCACTTTAAAAATAAATAATAAAATTAAAATAAAATAAATATTTAAGGGGCTCCCATACAGCAAACTTGTTTTTTTTTGCTAGTGTCTAATGTTGTATAGATTTATGGTATGGAACCCTTCGTGCGCGAGTCCAACTAGCACTTGGCCGGTTTTTTTACTGATCATTTTTATTCGCTTTATAAAATGCCTACTCTACCCCTTTAGACGGCGTAATAGTTCTTGTTTGGTGACTCCGTGTCCGTACTAATGGAGCTGCAACTATATCGATCTGATAGTATCCTGACCTACATTGATACCGCTGGCACATTATATACATAAACTTGATACTATCTGCAGCGGTTAGTACTGTGAAAACAACGTGCCAGTTTGTACCATGTCGAAAGCTGTCGGAGATTTCAGCTAATGTAAGAAATATTAGTACTTTTACCGTTTAATAGGTGGTAGGTAAATTGTGTATTATTTAAAGTTTGATGTCGAATAAAGTTGTCCTTGTCAATGTATAGGTTAAAACTTAAGTAAAGGACCTGTTGTGTTAGTATTAACGTGTCCATATAAACGAATTGACGTTCCAATTTATAAAATTGACTTAACTCTCAATAAGGCCCCATTTACTGAAACATACTACCATAGAATCAAAAGCACCTCTATCGAATACATACCTGATAAGGAATATTTTTAAAGCTAGAGGTATTTTCAATAATTACAATGGAAATTGTGACGTATTGAGAAACTAATAAGGTTCAGTTTCCTACTCAACGCAAGCGGTCGCTAAATCGGCTCTACCTTATTAAAGGTTTATATATTATTATTATTCGACTGGAAGGCAAACGAGCAAGTGGGTCTCCTGGTGGTAAGAGATCACCACCGCCCATAAACATCTGCAACACCAGGGTTATTGCAGATGCGTTGCCAACCTAGAGGCCTAAGATGGAATACCTCAAGTGCCAGTAATTTCACCGGCTGTCTTACTCTCCACGCCGAAACACAACATTGCAAGCACTGCTGCTTCACGGCAGGATTAGCGAGCAAGATGGTGGTAACAATCCGGGCGGACCTTGCACATGGTCCTACCACCTGTAAAACTTGAACCCATAATAACTCCATATCAATTCAACCAATCAACTTGGTTGAACTCCATATCAATTCTGTGCACTACACATACAACAGGTCATTTGTAAAGGGCACAATACAAGGAACCTTTAGGTACTTAGTTTTTTTACCTATTGTACACTTGCAATTTGGTACCTATGTAGATAGCTGCATGGGCAATTGGAACACACATAGGCTACGTTTTATGCCGATATTCTCACGGGATTGAGAAAAAAATCTTGAAATTTCAAAAGCTAAGTTTAATGTAATAAAATTTGGCACTGTTTTTTTTTTAGATTCTCCATATAGGTACATTTTGGGAATCGAAATTTCGAGTCTAGCTGCACGTAACGTTATAGGCAGATATAAGATTGTTTGCGGCACAAGAGAACGTTTCATACTTAAACCACCTGTTTTAAATGCCCCACGTTTTGGACTCCATCCATGCAAGGAAGCGACATATGCAAACACGTCGCTGAACAATGCGAGGAAAGTAAAAGTAAGCAGCTATAAAACAAAAGCTGTTATTATCGTGGTTATTATGCGCGTTGCGTACGTTTGTACGCAATTAATGGTCGGACATTTGCTTATTGCTGTGTTTATCCGTTGTAAATGCGTGTATGTGTATGCATAGTTTAAGAAGTAAGTGCTAGAAAATGAGTAAAAGCAAATCACTCAAGATTTGCCGAAAGCGTTTAGAGGAGAATCAACGTCAATCACAAGGATGGGGCTCAAAGAAAAGCTGTTTAGAAATCTATAAAAACAATACATTGTTAAAAACAATACAAAAAATTACCTAGACGCACTTTCTCTGTAAACACCTAAATAGATTAACCGACCGACAAATTGACCAACATTTATAAATTAAACCATCACTTGACTACTTAAAAGTTGCTTGAGTGACATCGTAATTAATGTTGCAGAAATTCTACGTTTAATTAAAACGTATTTTGACATAAAACATGTCTCTATTAACGTGTTAATTAATCCAAATAACATTTCATTTGTCCGACATAAATTTTCTCACCGACGACTACAAATCATATTTGCTGCAATACGGCCATTAGACAAACTCTAATTTAAGTAGCATGCCTTAAATTAATTAATTTGGGTTCGGTTTGCCATTGTAATAAATAGATAATTATTTCATGACAATGGATACATTGTACCCTTTAAGCGATTGTACAGCGGTAATGGAGCGGAGTTCCTTGTTTTGAAGTAGGGACTTGTGTTGAACTTACTAAAATTCTTCAGTCATTTCTCTTTCACTCTCTTGTAGTCTAGAATTAGGATGAAAGAGACGGGAATGCCGCAGAAAGCCTGCCGGAAGACGCCGTAGGCGCGACATTCATTGTTCAAAGTAATGGCTTAACTAACTATTGTTTTCATGTTAAACAAATGCAAGCTTAGGTACTGTTTGCTAGGAAGTAATTAATTGATTTATATAGACTTTCGTTTTTTAAAATGGGTCTGGGGTAAAAGTTACACCACACAAAATCTATAATTTTTAAAATCAAGACCCGAGGCCGTATTGCCTAACATTTCTGAGGCTCGTGTTCGCAATCAAATGACAGATTTCGCATACAAAAACTAAAACTGTCAATTGATTGCGAGCACGGGCGTCAGAAATGTTAGGCAATACAGCCTCCGGTCATGTTATTTTTTTTTTAATTCGTCTGGTTTTGAACCTAAATTCACGCTTCTGAACAGAGATATAGGTATGTCGTTTAGATTAATCAAATAATATGCTTACTCACAAATTGTTTGACATTAGTCGCGATGAAGATGAAGATGAAGTTTAAATTCGTCCCTTGCTCATCTTATTGCTTCAACAAAAGGACTACTTGCAGCATGCCTCAACTTTTCCATTCGACTTTCTACACAATGCGTTTAAAAATTAAGACATCAGTATTACATAGAAGCTCATAAGCTACCTAGGAGCCGAACTGATGTATACACATTCCAAAGGCATGCATCATAAGAAGAATTTGCTCTTGAGAAAAACATATTTGGTCATCCGGGTCTCGGCCGTAACTTTCGCGCCGTAAATGAAGTTGTTGACATTATATTAAGAAAAAAAGTAGCCCAATGATTGAAGCATGTCAACAAGCATTGGTTTGTTTATAGTTTCTTTAGCAGAACAACCAATTTTCGCTCTCTGTTATATTAGAACAAGTCGAGACGGCTGTCGACTCGAACTAAAGGTCAAGATTCGAGGTAGCGTGGGAGATACAATAAAATTTATTTGTTAGTTGTCATTCAGATATTTTATTTAGATTGACATTGATACATGTTTAATGGACGTCTTTTTTTATAGAAGACAAATAGAAGAACACTAAAGACCAATATCATGTAGAAGCTCCGTAGATCAATCAGCTTTTCCACCATTTGTTCCGATACCAGACTATTTTGAAGCCCAACATTGCCACGGAAGTCATTGCCTAGGAGAAATAGAAAAGATAATCGCTAATCTAGAAGCATCTGTTAATGCTTTGATCTAGGTTTATCCTATCTACAGACTCTTCTAGAATACGCTCGCGGACCCCAAATTGAAAAAAACAGCAGCAGACTTCTGGTGGTTAATGACTGGCTCTGGTTCCGGTATATGGGTATATTGGTAGGTCTTTAATCATGGTAAAGAATCTAATTCCATTTTCAGAACGACAAATCTACTCCCACATGTGTAATCATAGCTTACTTTAGCGATTAAATCTCTATTCATAGCATCATTGGCTTTTAAAAAATTGTTCTGACCGCGACGACTAAATTAAATGCTAAATTCAATGCCAATATTGTATCAGGTTAGCCTTCGTGCTATTATGCACTAGTTCTGTCTTCCGGCTCGACTCGGACGTGCAGCAGGAACATATTAGCATCAGGAGACATGGCTTTGTTGCAGTTTTTAGTGAAAGTATTTCCTATAATGAAGTGAATCATGAATCAAGTCATTATTGTGTAGCGTAATAGACGCGTTGGAAGGTATTATTACAAACTAAGTTGGATCACGATCCAGCACACTGTCTAGCTATACAAAGAGGTAATGCGGCCTGCGTTTTGGGGTTGACGTCTCTTGACGACGTGTTTACCTTAAAACTTATGAATAGGAAGGTTGTTTTTTTTATTTTATAGCGGGATAATTTTATTTATATTTTATGTTGTACGTTTTACCTATTGTAAATACAATATAAATTGGCCAGTGAGAGATACAATTCATTGATAAGGTATCAATGAATTGTATCTCTCAGATACCTTTTAGATCTATTCAGAATATTTTTGTAGATGATTGACCAAGTTTGAGTGAATACTTCTGATTAGAGCGTCTGCGACAATGTTTTTATACTTTTTTCGGTATTCAAAGTGTACAGTATCAAAAGCTTGATGCTTGATCTTGATGCTTGAACTTCCGATGAAGAATCTTTACCTACTTTGATTTTAAATATTAATTCATTCGGAAGCACGGGAAATATTCATGATCATAGTAGCAACCTTAAAGGGATCGCCCAAACTGAGAAGTAGGCATTGACTACTTCATAGGAGTTACTTACTTGTAAAAATAAGACGCAGAGATTCCGTTAAGTCCTAACCTTTTAAAGCATAGGTCGTGAACTTAAATTCTGGCTGAGTGCCAGAGTGACAAGGTTAATGACTTACTTGGCACAATGCGACTTAGGTTTAATATTCACTACAGGTATTTGTTGATCTGAGATTAAAGCAATATCAAGATAGGTTGGTGTTGGTACCTATGAAAATCAAGCGTCATAGCGATATCTAGGCTTTAAAGTCTAAACAATAGAATTCCTCGCTAAGTACTGTGACTACTTGTATAATGCGCAAATCTTCTCACGGCTCTGCGTAGAACTTTATATTGCTCAACCTTGACCGTAAAATAACTACCTATGGTCTTTATGCACATGTGTCCAGTGGAAGGAGACCTCTTGCCAAAGACTATTTAGACGACCCCTCTTTGACGTTGGTTCTTAAGAGGGGCCAACATTAACTGGTAATTTGAGTGCGTGATGACTCGTATGATCACAGTGATATGCATTTTGGACTATAATTCATGTTCCATTGAAAATTAATTGAGCAGTTATTCAATAGTTTAAAAAGATTGTTATGACATGACATTGAATTTGGCCTTACATCTCTACAAGATATCAGTGACTTGACAGAACTTTTGAATGATGAAGTCAAGGGTAGCGTAGATGCATCTAAAAATGTTATTACAATAATAGTCGTTTCATTCATAAATCATTGGAGACAATAAGCCATACGAAACGCCTCGCTTGACAGTAGAGAAACTGAACAATGTTGTCAAGTCGAAGAAAAAACCTATAAACGACTTTGATCGCGGGAAACTGTAACAGATCTCTCGAAGAAAAAAGTCAATTCCGATAATCACCTTATAATGCAATGATCTGATCACGCTATTTTATATTTAGCTGATAAATTGTCAGTCCAAATACTAACAATTAAAATCAGAGAAACTCATTGTAATGTGAATAGGGTTTGCAATATTCGAACCTTTTTTTATATTCGAATAAAATGAATAGTTCGATTTCGATATTCGAATTATTCGAATTTTTCGGATAATATGAATATTTTGTGAAATTAAATTAAATAATGCTCTGCAAGAAGGTGGGAAAGCTGATAAGGCGAGATCTCCCGTAGTTCCAATACCCACTCTATTATGGAGGCAATAGAGCGCAACCGGCGATCAAAAGTCTTGACCAGCAACTTGGAAGAAGCAACCTAATGAAGGTAAAAAATTCAAATGGCCAAACTGTCTCCACTAAGCCAGCAATCCTCACCGAGATTGAGAGTTTTTACGGACAACTGTATGCTTTTCATGCTGCTTCTCGATCCAAATAACATCAAAGCCTCACTAACTCACCACTATAATAAAGATATCCCGGACGTCGAAATGAGCGTGATTATGAATGCCCTAGGGCAGCTTAAAAATAAGAAAGGTCCGGGTGAAGACGGTATTAATGCAGAGCTTCTCAAAGCTGGTGGCTTACCTGCACTCAGACAGCTTAAGAGGCTTTCCAATTCCGTCACTCACAAATGCACTACACCGGAGGCTTGGAACAGAAGCATAGTGGTACTGTTGAACCAATATTGCTTCTGAGCCACAAACTGTTCGCCAGGGTGATCACGAATCGACTTGCAGTAAAATTCGACGACTTTCGGCCCCCGGAGCAGGCTGGGTTTCGTAAAGGTTACAGTACCATAGACCACATACACACAGTGAGGCAGATTATACAGAAGTCAGAGAAGATAATCAACCCCTGTGTCGTGCCTCCTGTCAGTGTTGTGTCTCCACTCGAAATTGTGTCTGAGTATGTATATCTTGGTGAGACTATACAACTCAGTACAAGCAACTTTGAGGAGGCTAATAGATGAATACAGTTGGGCTAGGCTGTTTCAGGAAACTTCGGGATATCTTGTCGTCAGACATCCCTCAGTGCCTAAAAACGAAAGTCATCAACCAGCGCGTCCTACCAGTTTTGACCTATGGAGCCAGACGTGGACCAAGACTGCGGGGCTAATCCACAAATTCAAGGTCGTTCAGCGAGTTATGGAGATAGCAACGCTAGGGGTTTATTTGAAGGATAAAATCCGAAATCACATTATCTGACAAAGAACGAAAGTCACCGACGTTTCTCAAAGAATTAGTTCTCTGAAGTGGCGTTGGGCTGGCCACGTCTGTCGCAGGCCTGATTCGTTGGAGCAGAGGAGTCCTCAAATGGAAACCACAGACGGCAAAACGTAGTGCAGGGAGTCCTGAGACACGAAAGGGTCGCTAGCGGCGGGTAGATGCAAGTGACTGAAGACAGTGTTGTGGCGCGCCGTGGAAGAGGCCTATGTCGAGCAGTGGACTGCTGTTGGCTGATGATGATGATGATGATACACTCATTTAAAAGTAAAGTAGTCCAACAATATAAACTCAATGAAAAAAGAAAATCAAAGTGACAACTAACAAGCAATAATTCAATATCGATATATATCGATGTCATAAGTTCAATAATAAGTTCAGGGAGTTCAATTATGAACGTTTCTGTACTTAATGTAAGTAAAAGTACGACTCTATCGTTTTATTAAAGACGATACAGAATTATTTAATTCTTATTTTTGACTATTCAAAATATCCGTTTTATTCGAATAATCAACACTGCTAAATTCGAATTTCATTTCTGTCGGATATTCGAATAATATGAATATTCGAATATTCGAATTGCAAACCCTAAATGTGAACAATGAAGTTTGTAAAACGATTACAAAATACAAGTCAAATACGGCTGAAGTATAATTTATGACTTTCGCTAAGCAATTTTAACAGACTCTAAATATATAATGGTGAGAAACGTTTTTGAGCTTTGATAACAATGGTCCGGTTACGTATTTAGCGCCGTGCTCAGAACCTAAGAAGGCTACTGCCGTTGGTAGACATGAAATATGTAAGGATTTAAGAGAACAAAACGTTTAACATTAAGTACCTACCCATTTAAACTTGTAAGATAATAACGAGAAAGAGACATTCGCTTCGCATAACCTTCATAAGCAACGCCTCAATATAGAATGCAATCCGAAGGCAATCCAGGAGTAAAATGCACAAAATCTCAACGCAGTTAAGCAACTAGTTGCACAACATACAGTCAAAATCGCCGATGAAGTCGAACGTGGGATCAATTATTTACCTGTTCCAGTTGTGGCGACTTGTCGGCGTTATGTCACTTTAGACACGAGAGCAATGTTCTAGATTTCTTGTGCATTACAATTAGGGTAACCTGTTACGCTTAGGTCTTTAGCAAAGAACGGCGTCACCTCTTTAGTATTCCAAAACAGTTGCAGCGTTGCCATCTATTTGCAGTATTTATCTTCAGCAGTATCATTTTGGAAACAATCGGCTTTCTGTCTTTGATCGGCTATAGTGACTTCATTATTCAGTTCTCTATAAATGTTTACGGCTTAATTGATACAATTTGCCCTAGATTCCCGCCGGTCTCACTGGACCAGTTTTCTGAAATGTTGCTCCAGTTGTACTCCGTTTCCTATTGTCTCCGATCTAGTTTTAGACCAGACATTCCCGCTGTTTCAAAATCGATTTCATAATTTGCAAATGGGATCACGTAAAAAGTAAATATTATGATTCGTATACAAGTGCATGATCATTGAGAGTCGAATAAAGTTCCGTGTAAGTAAACTGTGATTGATGAATGATATTAAAATTAACGTGTTTTGTGACGTAGAGTGATGGTGATGATGTCGTTAAGGCGGATGTTAAAGATTTACTATGTGTTTTACCTTGCTTTAATTATGATATTTTTGTCACTATTTATCAATAATTTAATCACAGTTCTAGTAAAAGCCATTTAATTGAACCGGAAAAACCAGATAAATAAATTTCCAATTCGCTGTAAAATTCAATTTTTAGTATGTAACTATAAATAATTAATTTGAAGTAAAAATAAATAATTTGAATAAATAGTGAGCTGGCTAACATGTGACGTCAGTGTACAGCATTGTGATCCATGGTAAATCGAATTTTGCCAACTGATAAAAATCATCTATGACTAATATGACTATGGTGTACCAAAAAAAAAATTCAAATTTGATCTCCATTCCAGTTAGCGAAAAATTAACTAAATCGTTTACGAACTTCGCATTTTTCACATATATTTATGTTGTTTTATGTATTGTTCACGTATTATCATCTGTATAATATAAAATAATATAAAGTAAAGGACCACAAATACAACAATAAACAGACCTACTTATATTATATATCACCTATAATGGTCTACACCCCGTCATGATAAATATAAAGTTTATATTTATCACCGCGATCGTTCTACCCTCATTCTTTTGCGGTTCTACCGGACGGTCTATCCGTTTTATTTTATTTTATTTTATCCGCAAATTTCTTCGTCCATGGTAATATGCCTGCAACTGCATCAAAATATAGGAAGCTCCAAATACGTAATAATTAGTTTTATTAATAAAATAAAATTAAAAACGTTACAAGTTTCGTAAACAGCAAAGTAAGCGATGACATTTCTTTGTCTGAATCCAGCGCCATGACGCGTTCGGGGTGTAACTTAAACGGCATTTCTGGTACGCCGACGCTTTTGCTACAATTGCCGCATAAGGCTCGCGGGGGAGAGCGACGGTGCGCGGCCGGCGCGCGAGTCAGCCCTGCGCCTGCCCGCGGACGGACGCGCCGCCTGCGCAGCCTCGCGACAGTGAAAGTGCCCGCGCCCGACATCCACTGTTCTACACCTAAAGTGATGTTGTTTTCATGTAGCAATTATTCATTGTTCTGTGTCATCTGTGTTGGTGCGAAATTTTGTCATCGTATGAAGTGTTGCAAGTGGACGACCGTGGCTCCGCCGGCCGGTTGCGTTTTGGTTGCTGCCTCAAATCACGCGCACTCGTGAAATTTAACAATTACCCACAAAATATTTGTAACAAGCGGAAAAGGTTTTACACTGAAGCACTTTGTAGTTTACTTTCTATGGTTTATTTAGCGCTAATTTTGTTTGTTATCTGCCGTTACGCCTCGTCTCGGTTCATCAATGTTCGGTCTAGTTTTGTTTTAATACTTCAGTGTTTCAATTCATGTCTACATCAAGTTCTCATGATTGTATTTGTTCACTTGTTAATTCAATTACCTTTATGACGTTGTTTTATTGTCTGTGTCTTTGCTAAATAGTTAATGATAGGTCATTTTGATTCGCCAACCTCGATATTGCGTATTTCTCATAACTAACAATGGCATTTGGTAAATTTGGGTCGTCATGTATAATAGTTTTATTGTTCGCTTTAAAATCCGAGTCCTACGTTAGGTCAGTTGAGGACGTTGTCATTTTTAGCTCGCAACAATACACCTTTATAGCAAATAATAACCCACATCCACACTCGATTACTCACTTTTCCAGAACCAATAGGCTTAGCAATTTACTGCAAATTACAAATCTTGTAAGTGACAAGTGAAATTATAGCATAATAATTACAGGGACCGAAAATCTTGAGGACTTAGGTACCTACATACAAGTAACTTTAAATAAATCCTTTTAGGTATAGTGTAGTTTACCCCTTGTAAGTTTCAAGCTCTTTGTAGGTTTCATGATCCCCCCTCGATAAACTTACAGAACTAACTTGCTGAACTTCAATAATGTTGTATTTCACACAGCAAACATTCTTGGTTTAAAAACTCTTTCGTTTTTCTAACTTCAATAACGTCTGTTTAAAACTGTTATAATATTTATTACTTTCCTGTTGCTGTACAAATTGGAAACAAGTCAACTTGCATCACTTCGCGTGCTGCTTCGCTGTTTGCAAACGTTCCACGGTTACTTGACTCATATTATCAAGTATATTAGTCTACGGAGACGACAGTGTTGACGTTTCTATCGCTACGTCTCTTAGAAAGTATCGCGTGCTTGATGATGCGCTGATAAAAAATATCTGATGCAATATGTGTAGTCTAGTCTTTGTCTTTCTTTACCCATAGACTAGAATCATTATTAACTGTGATTGTTACAAATGAGGCGGTTTACGACATTCGGTATATTTATTACACGTACTTAGTTCACTTTATATAAATTCTTTGTCATTTTACCAGCAAAAAAATAATCTTTTCAATTGACTTCGATGTAAGTTGCGCTAATCAAAACGTTAAGTATAATATTAGCTTCACATTAGCCCGCTTTACGCGGTAATTGATTGTACTGTTCTCCTTCCGCGGAACAGATTATGTTAGGCCTTCATTGTTTCGCAACCTGCAATGCTCTGATTGCAACGCCCCATACAAACACATGCATAGTTATCTTCTGATTTTGCAACTGTAACCATAAACGCTTCATGATTCGCTGCTGAATCGCAATCGTTAATTCTATCTATGTCAATGATACGGAAAATTGGTTTATCTACGCCTGTTTAAGTGCTAACCAATGCCATTCCAATAAAAGTGATTTTCGATTTGTTTGCAATAATACTGCAGCATTGAAACGAGCAAAAACAGCTCTCGATTCTAAAGGCGTTGGAAATAACCCGCTGGTACCAGTTGACCCTGAATCGCCGAGCAACACAGCTGCCGGCTCTCAGTTTTTTGTTATAGTTACTTGACCATTTAAAAGTTTAGGAAGGAAGCAGCTGAAACTAAAACCTAACGTAACCAAACAGCATAGCCACAAATCTGATGAAAATTTCGCCCAAGCATTTTCATTCCCATATATATGACAATAGGCAACGGCGGCTATGTGAACTAAACGAGCGTGCTTTGTTTGTGAATAAAACTTGTAAAACAGTGAAATGTGCGTGATAAAGTGAAACGAGTGATGATGAAAAATGGTGGTGCAGAGGCCTCCGGTGAGCGGCGCCGGCCCGCCGGTCAGGCCGCGGACTTTCCGAAGGAACTGCGGCGATCAAGGTGCTCAGGCTGTTAATGTTGTGGCTGCTTGAGACACGTATGGCTTGCGATGACGCCACACCCCGGACCTCACAATAATGACTCAATAACTTGGCGACAGGTTGCGCCAAAATAATCAACGATTTCATTTTTGTGAAGCCCGTAGAATCCCAATGAGATTTAGCTCGCTCGATTATGAAGCGCCTCTCGTAAATTTGAAATTCTTTAGCATCTTATTCAAATTTTAATTGCGTGTGTTCATGACTAAACTAAATACATGATTAAGTCATAACCAACGCATTGTTCTCGCAAGATTTCAGAACTAGCAAGCATTAAGTAAATCTTATAAAGCTTATCTGTGTTCGGGCTTTGATGTTATCTTACTGGCTCAAGCGACGTGATCTCATAGCTTGTTTGACATTCATTTGGAATCCACTAAACAGCCTGTATTTTTGATCGCGCATTCCTTTTATAGTTTTCATAACATCGCCCACGACCGTTTACATCGGCACGAGCGCAAAATCACCGTATTACAGCAAGAATGACGAAGCAGTAAGGGATGTGGTGACCAAGGATGCGCAAGAAACGGTGAAGTTCATCCAAGTGCTGGAACAGAGTTGCTGGCTGAGCATTAGAACAGTACTACGCTATGGAGAGTTTGAAATACAGGAACTTGTCGCATTCATTGGTAAATGTTGTTCATGACTTTTTGATGCCTTCTTTTAGTTATTATCTTTAATCATCTTCTCATCACCATCACCTCATAGTCACTCTAGAATCGCGCACGTCTAAAGGTTCCTATGTAATCCTTGTTACAATAAAATTAATTACATTAATTGATTGGTATTGTGATAAATTTTTTTAGTTGTCTGGTTCAGTGTTGATGTTTACTTTGAACTCATCTAAGTGGATCCTACGGAAGATCGCAAGGTTGACATCAAGCTGAGTTGGGACAAAATTCGTATCGATTTACATGGTTTTTCTTATCTACTTTGTAAATGTCACGAATAAAATAATGTTTTTCTTTCTTTCTTTAATAATTTGTATTTTTTGGGTCACTTTGTTGTCCGTTTATCTGTTTAGTTGTACAGAACCCTCGGTATGCAAGTCCGAAAGCACTTGGCCTGTACATAACTTATACAATGAACTCTCTTCATATTTTTAGTCTCCAGTTAATGTAAAAAGATAATCCCCTAGCCTACAATAGTGTCCCACTGCTGGGCAAAGGCCTCTCCTCTTGATCTCCACACCTGCCGGTTCAGTGCTATGTCAGGCCAGTCCCTTGCATACGCATCTAAATCATTCCGCCATCTCCTTCTCGGTTAAAAGATAATCAAATACTTTATATTTTATTGACTCATAAAGTAAAACACATAACAACTAAAGGAAGGTGGGTTCTCCTATATCGGGCATGTTACTTTTTACAGCTGGTATTTCCGTAGAATGATTAAAACTCTTGTTTTTCCTCTCAATCGGATGCAGTCAGAGATAACCGTAGATTTCACCTGATAGCCTCTGTTAGAGATAACTCGTTCACATCAAAATTGGCTGGTTTCATTCACTTTCTCGATACCCTGTTGTTAGTGGTCGTTATTATTATGAACCTGTTCATTGATTATGTTTGAGAGCAATTTAGTTTTTATGTAACTTTTATTACAATTACCTGTGATGATGTTGTGGAACAGGACACTTTAGATGCGATAAAAGTGTAGTGTGAGTAAGAAAGTTATCGGAGTAGCAATAGTTATTTGTTATGCAAGGCTGGAAAGTGACTGTTTGGCGCGAGTGCATATATTGAAACCCGAGCAAGCGAAGGATTCTAGGATTGAACCACGAGCGAAGCGAGCGAAACACACAATTTTTCACCTCACTGCAGCGAGAAAATGGCAAATGAAAGAAAGACTGTACAAGTAGTTTTTAATAAGTCAGTTTTATTATCCACTTATCAAACATTTTTAGTATTATAAAGGTATAATAGTATTTTCAATCCAAATCAATATAACGGTATTACAGTGAGTACGTACATACAGTCTACTCTGTGCTATTACGTACTTCAACAAACGTATGACGAACTTTCTTGGTGAACACGTCAATATTCAACGCTTTCTTCCTCAACCTCATATCTACCCGAATTGTATACAACAAATAAACACTATCATACTTAACGTAAAGATGATTCTATAACAATTTTGTGGCCAGATACGAGGTTGTGAAAGTAAGCGGTCGATGTATTTTCAAGGGGGCAGCCGTTCACGATAACGTTCGAATTTCAAAAACTCTTTCCAGCCTAGAGGATAAAAAGCTACTTTCCACGCAGATTTCGAAGGATAAAGAAAGCATTTTCGAGCTAGTGAGGTGAAAAATAATTGCCACTTAAGTTTCGTCTATTCGTAGCGCTTCCGAATTGAATAAATCCTATTAAAAAAGGATTCCTTCAATAATATTTTTCCTCATTGAATCTATTGCTTAAATAATTCTTTTTATTAATTGTGCTCCCATATTTAAACCGTAATGTGAGCGCTGGTCTCTTTTTCTGGTTTTTCTGTGCATGTCCATATTCGTATTTTCGATATGGTTTTACGGCATGACCGTAAAAGTAACAAATTTGGGGTTCAAATAAAAATTACGAAAAGACTCCAAATAACCAATCATAATTTGATTGCTTAGTAAATATTATTAAATTAATGTCCCTTATTATTTTTTCAAAACCATTATCTTAAAATTTTAATTTACCTATCCCCCAAAAGTGGTGAACGTCAGTCAACGTGTCTAGTGAAGTGATAAAACGAGTTGATTTTGGATTGGGACTTCCTTTCGTCAACTCACTGACGTGCCATTTGTTTCAGTGATTTTATCATAACACTAAACAAATCTGGTGAAATTAAAAAACAAGTTGCCTTTTTTTGCTGATTTCATCATTTCACTAAACAGATTCAGCTAGGATTTGATCAAATGACTGATTCTTTCTAGTTAAATGATAAAATGGATTCCATTGTAACATCATAGTAACATCTTGCGTGATTTGGGCATATCCCATAGTTTTTTTTTCAAATCTCTCTTTCGGCCATAATAACGTTCAATAAAGGTATTCCATTTCAGTTGAGCTACACGAGTTGACGTGTATACTAAGAGACATAAAAATAGCTTTCTAACCAATTAAGTTAATCAAATAAGCATTGGCATTGGGTCTATTACCATTAGATGCGTTTATACAGCTGTCGGAGTTAGTGTAAGTCATCGCTAAATCATTAATATTCAGCGACTACGGAGAAAATTACTGGAATGAAATTACAGAATGAATATTTAACTACCAGTTGTTATATACCTACCCGTAACTTCGTCTGCGGCTCGATCCTGTGGCTGCGTGGGATACTTGCATTTTACTGGACTAAAAAGTAACCATGTTACTCGCTATCACACAGCTTTCTAACCTTGGAATTATCAACTATCAACCCTCGCCTTTGGTTCGGGTTGAAATATACAACTCGAATGAAATGACGCCTTTTATGCACTTGTTGTACAATTTACTATTAAAATAAATTATTTTTTTAGTTTACCGAGTACAAATAAATACTTACACTACTTACACATATGTATTTTCACAAACTTTTGCATTTCGGTATGACATTATAGTAGGATTATGAAATGAACAACAAAACTACAGCAAGTTTCTCGTAAATACTTAAATACCTATTATCGAACTATATTACATGTAGGTAGAGCAGAGAGTTGCTTGACTTGGAAAGAATCAATACAGAACCTATCAATGGCATGGAGTTAACATTCTCATTAGTCACCCAGGAGGTTCAGCCAGTAGAAATCGCGATATTGTGTCGCCACGCCACTGATACATATTTATTTTCCTAAAGCACCGATAATTTGAGTGATGGCAATGTAGTAAACCTCATATTAAGTAGCATTTAGGCTACAGTGCTATAACTATATATGTATATGTTTATTGTTGTACTCTTAGTTGTTCAAAAATAAACATTTTCTATTCTATTCTAAATTAGGCAATCCGGTGGTAACCGAGTTGTTATTCCACGCCACTGAAACCTATTTACCAATACTCCTAGAACACAAACCCATTCCTGCTCTAGCCTTTCATGACAACACAACTAGTATGACGGCTCGCTCCAACTTTCATATGCACGTTAACTCGCAAAACCAACCTTAAATTGTACACCCTAAGTTTACTATTTACTCGCCGAAACCATATAGTAAGTGAAACTGAAAATTGTAGTCCGTAAGTCTATAGTCATAAGGTTCGTGTTTGTTTGTCGTTACGAGTTAGGGTGCATGTCTTCATACGATTACCACAGCGCACGCGCAGGTGCTTATGTAATAGTGGTGGGTCATGCTAGGCCTTGACATTTTGTGTTTAGTTTAGTGTGAGAAGTCAAAAAAGTGTTGCTGACCTTTGTAGAAGCTTTAGTGTATTCAGAGAAATTTTATTTTTAATTTCTTGCTCTCTAAAGTTCTGTTGATGTTGGATGGAGACGCGTACCTACAACTGTTTTAAGCACTAGTGCATAAAGTATAGGTAATCTTCGTTTCAGACAGACAAGAGGCAATTTGACGCCAACAGCCATGAATCACTGGCATTTGTTTATAAAAACAACCGCTGGTCTACAGGGTCAAAACGGCTACCATGAGAGCGCCTTCTTTCTTTTATAGCTCAATAGGTACCTATGTAACTTTTTACTGAGCAAGTCTCAAAATTAGGAACTGAGTGACCAACTGGACACCCATATAGCCTTCCCCCCATTCTCAGTCAACTCATGTAATCCACGTCAAAAAATAATTGACACAGATAAAACAATTTCCATTTTTTGCCAACAGAGTGCGACAGTGGCGACTCAGGGCACCTGTACGAGTCCCTGGAGCCGGCGCCTGCGCCGCCGCGCGTGCCTCTGGACGATGACTTCGACTCCTTTGACAGCGATACCGACTCTGAGGACCACGAGGTGAGCGCGGCTTTTTGTCATTTGTTTATCTTGATTTCCTTGAAAAAAAATACTCAAGTTTTTTTTATCGAAGCTTTAAATTTTTTTTATGTGCTTTAAGTGATATGAGTATGAAACCTTTTTTGACAATTTTAGTATTGGCCATTAAAAACGGCACAGATTTAAAAGTAACAAAAGAAAGCGTTTGTCGTCTCTCCCCATTTTAATTTGTTTTTTAACCCCCGACGCAAAGGAGGGGTGTTATAAGTTTGACCGCTATGTGTGTCTATCTGTGTGTCTGTCTATGACACCGTAGCTCTTAAATAGGTGAACCAATTTGGAAGCGGTTTCTATTCAAAAGCTAGACTTGTAGCGATGGTTCTGAGACATTTTTTATCAAAATTGGTTTAGCCGTTTTCGATATACTTATTGAATTTTGAAATGACAAGGTTCCAACTTTTTGTTAGGTTAGTTAATTAAATTTTCATTTTGTATAGTTGACATTGTCAACTTTGATTGTAAACGTACTAACTCATTACCTTTTCAATACCAATTTAAAGTACCACTACCATGAGTTTACAGTGACCGTACTCGATAGCGACGATGTAAATTTATTTGTATGGAGAATTGTGCAGCGCCTCTACGAATAATTTACGCCGTCGCTGTCGAGTACGGTCACTGTAAACTCATGGTAGTGGTACTGATACTTTCGACCACTATTGTATTTTTCACCTAAGATGAGTTCTGTGACATTTGAAAATTTTCCGAATTACGCATACTATGTTTGCAAAATATATTTGTAAAATAATTTCTATTTTGTAACAAAATAATAAAAAAAAATTAAAACTGTTATTTTTAAAAATATATAGCAATATCAGTGTCTGTTAAATAGCCTCCATTGAATACGATAGAAAAATATTTATTTTTTTAAATAACGCAATGTGTGAAACGGAACAGAGTAGTGACGTGACACAACATTATCGGCAATTGCAGCGGTTCATTATTCGATAACAGTGAACTAAGATATTTTACATTTTAAAACAAAACTTGCAAGATTTTGTAAACGCCGCTATTTGCGACGCGGCCGCAACCATCTTGTGCCTCTTGTGGCCAATAGGTACGAGTACGTCTGCCGTGTATACGAGTTGAGTTTCCGTTGCATTTTCTTTGCATTGTATTTGTTATTGTTCATTTCTATTATTATTGTTGTTGACTTTTGTTACTGTTTCTCGTTATTTTTTGTCGTTATCGTTTGTTGTTATTTTTTGGCAAAATGCTGAAACGGTCCAAAAAAGAGTGTTTTGAACTCCCAGAGTCGGGAGTTTGTAGGTAATTCGTTTGAGGGATTATTTCGAGCGAGAACGAGAGAGTGGCCCGATGGGCGGAAAACTGAAAAATAAATATATATTTTTTAATATAATGCAACTTTTCCAAAAATAAGTACTAACAACTCTTAGAAAAATCTATGGCTCACTCGATCAATGATGCATCACTAAAATTGTCAAACTCGAAACGTCACAGAACTCATCATAGGTGAAAAATAATATAGGTAAACCGTAAAACGTAAAGTTTGGCAAGGATTTATTTAAGTGTTTATTATTAATTTATTACAGGTACAGAACCCAGCGCCGGCCCTGCCAGCGGCGCGGCTGCCGTCCCCGCCCACCGGCGCGGGCGCATACACGCTCACCAAGATAGCCAGCGTCGCGCACAAGAAGATGCGCCAGCTCAAACGGAACTTTACTAAACGATGTTCTGGTTAGTATTTTTATCATATATCTATCAAAGTTTTTGTTTCACCTGCCACGGTGTTCTCTTTGTCTAAGTGAGCTTTTAGTGGTCGGATTGACTTGTAATTTGGCCTGCATAATATCCTCAGCACTTTGAAAAAAAAGCTCGTTCCTCAAAATCGATAATTTTTTTGAGTGAACTTTATGAACATTGTTTCAATGATTTGAGATGTCAGTATGAGATTTTTTTCAAAGTACCTTGTAAACGATGTAGGTTGGATGACAATGCAAGAATAAGTAAAAAGAAAAAAAAAGGGATTTTTTTTTTTAGCTAGGATATTTTTATTCTAATAGTTCCGAAAAAAAAACTTCTGATACCGGGACCGGGAATCGAACCCGAACCTCCTAGATGAGAGCCAGGTATCCTAACCATATCGAATCCTGTTAATTTTGCTGCAATAGAGCATTTCATGAAAGCTTCATAAGTTTTTATTTACTTTTTTTTAAAGATCTTAGAGATTGACTTCATATTCTTTAGGAATTTGAAAAAAAAAAGCCAAAAAGATATTCCGATACCGGGAATCGAACCCGAGCCTCCTGGGTGAGAGCCAGGTATCCTAGCCACTAGACCATATCGGATGTTGACTGACCCGACGAAATTCACGATCTAATCACATTATTAACACACCGCAATGCGCAATAATTTTTTTTTTCGTTTCAGTGGCAATGGACGGAAAACCATTTACAAAGCTATCGACGCCGAAATCGAACGGCACATACGATACCAGTACGGAAGCGAAGAAATCCCCCATCTACGCAAACTGTGAGCGTACAGAGGCGCATCCTTACAGCAACATCTTCTTCGACACAAAGCCTCTTAAGACTGAAACCCCCGTTAAGAACAGCGGGAATTTTAAAGAAGAACTGAAAAGTGTTATAGGGGAAAAGAGACTCAGTAGCGGGGATGTACCGCCTCCGCTACCTGAGAAACCCCCCCAAGAAAAACCTTCGACCCCCACGACTGACACTAAAAAGGACAGCGGCACTTTGTCCAGGAAAACGTACTTTTCCTTCAAGTCCCGGTTCAGGAGGGCGACTTCGATGGCGGTGGATATAAACTCTGATGTACCCAGCGCGTTGAAGATCACCAATTCGACGTTCTATCTGACTGACTCTATGGATGGAGACTCTGGGTTTAGTAACTGGTACAATTCGATTTTGTTTTTATGTATGACTAGCTTATGCCCGCGACTTCGTCTGCGCGGATCTAGGTTATCGCGCGGTGGCGCCCTCTACCGGAATAAAAGGTATCCTATGTTGATCCTTGGGGTTCAAACTACCTACATACCAGATTTCATCAAAATCGGTTCAATGGTTTCGACGTGAAAGCGTAACAGACAGACAGACAGAGTTACTTTAGCATTTATAATATTATATTATAAGTAGGGATTAGAGTACAAGGAATCAAGTAGGTAGTTGGAAATGTGATACAATTTGTATGAAAAGAATTTGGTTAAATTACTCCAACGATCGCTGCACTCCCATTGGTCAGTCCTATATTCTGATCTCCTCTAAGGAAGTAACACTCTTGACAGTACACCGTTGGTGGTTTTCCCTCACCTTCGACACCATAGAGCTGACTTGACTTGTAATCTTAGATAAAATGCCTATAAACCGCATTGGCGTAAGCGTTTCGGAACTATAGCGTTCATACGTTAGCGTACCTAATTGTCTATTTCTTTGAAGTTTGAACTATAAAACATTCCTAAGTAGTTACTTAAGTAATTAATAGATTCCGGCGTTCCCACGTTTCTTTGCGGAGGTCCATGTCAATGGACTACAATATCTTTATCTTGTTTCTCCGCTACTAAATCCTAATTCATATAACTAAGTATATGAGCAGATAAAGTTTTCAAAAGGATAAGAACGTTATCTTATTTTCAACGGAATTTAAAACGTGGTATATTTATTTTATATTAAGCATTCATTTTTCACCGCTCCGATTTACACATAGTAGGTCAATGGCGTGGTTGTGGTACCCTAACATTCGTTTCCCGTCGGTGACTATGCAGTAATAGTAGTTTATGCAACTGTTACACAATAAAGGTCCTTCAAACAAGAGTTGGTATAAAAGGATCACACGAGTGTTTTAAGGCCTAATTACGTACAGTTGCATACATTACTTTACTACATCTGTATATTAAATCCTCTATCACGAGCTCCTGCACCTGAAGGTGAAGCTGCGCCCTCGCTCCGATGCAGTAATGTTCAATACGATATCGATTTCGGTATCGTAATGTTCATTACGATATCGGTATCAGTGTCGTAGAACATTACGATTCTGCCGCCGTGTTCATAATAGAATCCAATGTCGTAATGCTGGTCATTATTTATGGTTTCAAAACGCATAATGAAAGATTTACTATATGGGTGTAGACAAAATTATATACTTAACAATGTTCTCTTCAGCAGTGACAACGGGCAAGGCAGCGTCGAGACACTATCCCCGACTGCGCCAGCTCGCCACCACCGGGACGGTACGCGCGCGCTCATCTCGGCCTCCACGCCGTGCCTAGCGCCGGGCCCGCCAGGCCCGCCCCTCCCCGGGCCCGGCGACCGGCCCGGCGGCTCGCCAGGCCCGCTCGAGAGGCCTGGGGTGCCGCCGCCACCGCCTCCCGGTAGACCCACTGACATTAGCGCTGTCAATGAAGGTAACAGACGTCAACTGTTTTTGAGATGCAGATGAGAATGAGTTGAGTGATTAGATTAGATAGATTGACTAGATTCGTTTGCTATTTTAATGACCTAGCTAGCTTCTATTAACCCTTTTTACATATCTTTAAACGTAGATAAATAAGGTGCTTAGCTAAATTTGAAAGCAAATTAAAAATTAGTCCAAAAATTATGAAAACATTTTTGTTTTTTTAGAACTAATAGTATATTAAATTTCATGTTTTTTAACATTTTTTTCTCTTATATTTTAATCACGATGCCAAAAAACCGTTATATTATGAATGATGTTACTAATGTCGGCACGACATGTCGGCCTAAATCTGGTCAGATTGAAACCCTGTTTACAAATGCTAGTTACCTAAATACTACGTTATCGATTCATAATAATTAATAAACAAGTATATTAAGTTACTGACCGCGACGACACGACTGCGGTATTTTCCAGAATACAGATCAATATGTCATTTAAACAGAGCAACACTAGTAATTTCAGTTGACGTCTGTTCGATAGCAGACGTTTCTCGGTAGGTATATAACGAAGACAGCGCTATGCAGAGGTCAGTGCGCCTGCGCATCGCTGGAATTAGCTTTACATTATGTATATAAAGTACTATTATCTTCATGAGTCAAAATATTTAGTTTAATTAAATAATCATTCGGATATTGCAATAAAACTTGGCAAACTCAACAAGCACTTAAAATCTGATTCAGTCTTAGTCAAAAAAGTTAAAACCTAATTCAATCAAGGATAAGAAACGTTTATGGATACTTAAGGGCTATTGGTTTGAATTGTGGGTTCTTTGATAAATCTTGGTACCGCGATTGCCTGAAATTTATTATCTTCTTTTCAAAAAAAAACACCTAGACTTTTCAATCGCCAAGAGGCAACTTTTATCAATTTCAAGGAAATACTATCAATTTTTTACTGCCCATAGATACTGATTAACCGTTTCGATAAGGAACATAATATTTCAACTATTTTTTCTTTTAATTTTCTCTATTCTCACTCTACTTATATGCTTCGAGACTTTATGGTACCTATAAGTAAGTGTAGAATTTCATGTTCGTTTAAGCCTAGGGCTTAGAATTTTACTATTCTATTTATAAAATGAGTACCTAATGGTCCAAAATAGTCCCAACATTAGCTTTTTCTCAACTCACGGATAGGCAGATTCTAGTTTAGTACCTAGATAAAAGTGCTATCCCGTTTTACGATTCATAGTAATTCCAGCGAGCGCAGGCTGGTTATGGTTTGTGTCACGTGAATGCTCTATGTCTGCACTGTCTTTGTTTCTTACCGTCATCTTCATTTTGTAAATTTCTCACTTCACACGCACGGCTGGCACAAATGGCCGCGACTAGCTTTAACACTACTACATCTCTTACTTCACTATTAAAAATTATGTACAGACCTACAAGGGATCAAATTTTTGTTAATATAGAGTCTAGGCATTAATTTTGCATGTTTTACACTTTTAAGTTTAAAATGTGTCTAACGCTCTGAGATTACATACATAAGCAACTAAAATGTCATCACATCAACATAAGTGACAAATGAATTCATATTTAAAAAATTACGCACCTACTTATTATAACGTAGCTTATCAGATCAATGCCCGCAAATCTTAGTCTTGTTTTGGTGCATTCCAGTTTTGAATAAAATTGCTGAACGGAATTAATAAAATTGAGCATACATTTGGGATTTGCTGTTTGTATATTGTAGGAGTAGCAAACTGTCCTCCCGAACAATGGAAACCAGTATATGCTATAAAATCCAACAACGCAAGATTCGTTTACCTACATCACCTGCCTGATACTTTGATACTGAATTGTAATTAAGAGCCCTATTCAGACGATCGAATGAGTCATACAAAATTAATGTTTTATTGTTGAAGCAAAACGACGTATTTACATTGTTAATCTTTTTTTTTAAACAGGTGCTACTCTTTCGGTGTTAAACGTGGTTCAAATGATTGTCACGTACGGGAAGTAGCTTAACCTTTGGTAACATTAAAATTAGTCAACTGAAATCAGACCGCGTTGGAAAAAATGTGTTTTACGTATAGAGCCCATTTTGTAGAAAAGTCTACCCATTAAAAAAAATTAAGTTATGAAATTGGAAACTAGACACAAACACACAGAGTCTCTTGCCTAAGAAATAATATTATTCACTGACAAAAATGTAGGTTTGTTTATGTTGTAACCAGTTATTCCATACACTGAGTTTTAAAAAGAAAACAAGAGCGTCAATCAATGAAAAGTAAAGTTTCTTCTTCTTCTTCTTCTTAGTGTTCAGCCTGTCAGTTTCGTGATGGCTAATGTATAACGTTTGACAGCCGCTAACCATTTGCCAACCGGTGATGTTAAAAAGCCTTATCTTTATCCACCTACACTATTATCCGTCAAATAATGCTCTATGACATCAGCGACCTTCCGCGATGCATAGCAATTATATAACAACAGTTCGCGAGTCTGACGGAGTCATTATATACCGTTGTTAGTTTAGTTACTCTCGAGCGCTCACTCACCGAGCACGTATGTGTGATTGTGTATGTCATAGGTACTTTATGTCGTGTTATGTTTTTGTGTTTTGTGTACTATGGGTAGTGAGTTCAATTGTTTTGTACCGTCCGATTGACGCACTAACGTTTTAATCATCTTTTGTATTGTTATTTTGCAACCACTTTTTAATGAGATTTCTTACTATTCTGCACGAGTGTAGCGTTCTGTTGTGTAATTTAATGCACTATTGCAATAATTATAACACGAAGGATAACGAGTTTTGTAAATGGTTAATGCGTGGTGGACTTGTAACTTGTAAAATAATTGTAAATAATGTAGCTATGGTATTTACGAAGCATGCGCTTTGTGTCAGTTACGCGCCCACGTTCCTTTACCCTGTTGTTTATAAAGCGTGCATAATTTATTTAAAAAGAATAAGTCAAAAGTAGCCCACTTAGCTTTTTTGATAACGTGCACAGCACAACGATAGATATTTTTAATATTTTATTATAATCCCAATGACAATCTGCATTGAGTACTATGGAGTGATATTTTTTGTTTTTTATTAGAGGGCAGAGGTTGCCCGTAACTTCGTTTAAAAAAAAAGTTACCTGCTCATTGTTTCAACATTTCAATCAGCACAAGTTAAACTCTTTGATCTGAATGTAGGAGTACCTAATTACCCTTTGGTTTACATAGAAACTGCTGCAAATCGCGTGTAACTAACCACCTATTTAATAATCCAATGCGCCAACATCCGCATCGACCATACTTACATACACTCGGTAACTGGCCATTTAATAGCTTCTAAATAATAACACGGTTATGCCAATCGTCTTTAGAAACTGCAGTCCAATGCCAGGTAATGTAAGCTTGAGTCAGGGTAACCTTTTCACAATAAATGCCCCAGTAGCTTTTTGATGAGTACCATGGTAGCTTACTGAAACAAGGTGGTGCCGCGAGTCAAACTCACGGCAGTTTTATCTGTACTGGATTTTTTTAATCAGTGCACAAATTTTCAAGTGTGATTCAGATTGTTAATAGAACAATTTATACTGTTTTTCTTTCAGGAGTCGAATTTTTCGTAATCGCATCAGTGAAAAACAGGACTCTAAAGTGGTTAAATTTTCCAAAAACACCTCACGATTTTATAACTATAGTTTGCTTCTACTTGTATTTTAAATTCAGAGCAATTTTTACGATACGGCCTGATAATATTGAATCGCATGAATGTAGAAAATAAATGCACTTTTGAAATTTTCTTTTCGTACAAGTGCAGTACAGCGACACATATTTCTTTACCACCGCAAGAGAAGAAGACCCCTTATGAGCATTAACACAAAATCTCACTATCAAACTTGTTAATCTCTAATTTTCTTAGCTTAAATTATTTATTTTTATTTCGTAACAGAGCTGAAACGACTTCTGCCAACGCTTACGCGGAAGGACAAGGCGCCGCGAGCACGCACCTCTTGGTACGCCGAATGTGGCTCTGACACCTCGACGCACACCTCTAATACCTCTTGGTGAGTGATTTTTACTGCCTTTCGTAACTGTATACACATATGGAATCAAGAAGTAACATGTACAGTCACCTGCATTAATATCTGCCACAGCGGAGCGTGCAATAATATCTGACATGCCCTACCGGCTCTAGAAATAGAGTCGTAACAGATATTTATTTATGCATGCTTTCTCGTGTCAGATATTGAAACATTTGTTAAAACTATTAGTATTTCTTTGTTCTCAGCCCTCTGGTTTGTGACAGAATACCAGTGTTTTGTTAGTCTTATGAGAAAGTTTGGCCCTTTTGCACTACTACAGTGCACGTGAAGAGTTTTGACACTAATGGGGATGTTTACGCCATTAAAAAATAATTCGAAGGCATGACTCCAGTAAAAAAAACGCTTTATTTTAGCCCTAAAAACCAGATTAATTTTCGATTTACTGTAAAATTAGATTTTTTGTTGCTTTAAAATAAATAAATAATTAGTTGATTGAGTTGGCGAACAAATAGCAACTTGTGACGTCAAGTCGCTATTGCCATTGAAACTCTATGGGAGAATTGTGTTTTGACAGCTCATAAAAAGTACGTCGGTTGATTGGTGATGTCAACATCCCTATTGGATATCTGTCCTTCCCGTTTCACTATCCTTGTACTTGTACCTAGAATATACATTCCGTATATCCATTCCGTAATAACAACTATCATTTCGCCATATGCATCTAGACCAACTCCTAAATATCCGGTCTTGTGATTCATAATCCTTATTTCCTCGCTTATCTTTGTTAATATAGTTGGGTCGTTTGCTCCTTTCTCCATTTATACTCGTACTTACTCATACCGTTCGAATACTACTGATAACATTTTCTTTATGTCCCGACCAATCATTTAACTGGCAGACTTAGTGAACAATGGTACTGAACATTAAAATGTGATTTTCCAAGTTTTATGGTTGGACTAAAAGGTCCTCTGAAGTTCTGAACCAGATACGAGTAAAATCAGATAGAAGATACAAGCTTCCATCTTTACTGTTATTGGCATCGTATAGTTTTGTAAGGAAATGTTTCTAAGTATATGTTTGTGAACGTATTATCCTTATCCAACCGGATTAAGTTACGTTTTTCGTTGAGTTTTTAGTGGATTGCATGTTTAAACACAACGTAACCAACTGAACAAATATGGAGGATGTTTAAGGAGCTACTTAGTGAATTTATCATCTATTACGTAGAATACCAGTGTGCGAACAGAATCGAAGTATCTAATCGAATCGTCGTCTTTGCAAGAAACAATTATCTAATCAGTGTTCATTATTCACATAGTTTAGTCGTGATATCTGTGATGTATTAATTACATGGCGTCTTGCAAGGGTTAAATTCCAGTAGTGCGTTTTTTGACATTATGCAGTGGAAAAAACGTAATGTCGCTTACGTTTTGTATTTATCTTGAGTGTTGTTTTTAATTCTGTGTTGTGATACGACTCAGTGGCAAGTTTAGCTTGCAAAATGCTTTGGTCTTGTGCCAGAAAACATTTTTGTTTTTTCAATGAATGTGGAAGTTATACGCTCGCTGTTCAGAAAAAGGGTGATTTGTTTTATGAGTGAGTACGACGGTCACAGACATGTAAATGTCATGTTTTAATTTTAGTGCTCAACTGCTCAAGTCGACTCTTACACCGCCGTATTTTGTGGACATCATCAATTTGTTTTTATAGGGAAATACACCGCTGAAATTGTACGAAGCGTTTTTTTTTGTACTTAGAAGTAGAAATGTTTTATTTGATTTTACGTGTAAAGGGCATAGCGTAAAGCTTAACCCATTGTAAGACAAAGAAATACCTAACGGTAACCGTGTACCTTTTCACGCGTAATTTAACTTAACACTTACACGTAGGGTACGCGTGAGAGAGTGCGTTTCAAATTCTGTAGGTTTTTTGTAAACAACCGGTAGGCTTTTGTTTAAATTTAAATTAATTAAAAAGCCAAACTTTGTTTCAATACTAACAGCGACGCCTCATATTAATGCATTGTATAGGGTGCAATTATATTTTATGTAATAAAAGACATAAATATTTTATTATTTCGCCAAAAATGAAGTGCAAAAATAAGTTACAATTATAGTAAGTATCTTATCGCACGTGACGTCACGGAATAGGACAACCGTATTCCTTAAGCAATATTTTAAAGCATTTTTTTTTTGTAAATAGGCTCGGCGCTGCGTTGGGAGCATATTTTTAAATTGTTTAGTCAGCAAATATAACATACCTTTAGGCATTGTTAAAATCAAAGTAACATAAAAGCGTGAAAAAATCGTCTGGGTGTCGATTGACGACCGTAATAACTGACCAACATGACAAAGTTTTCCTATGAAAAAGTTTTAAAGTGACCGCAATGACGTTAGTGGCAAGGGTTCCCCAGCGCGAATTCGCGTGCGCGAGAGACGATGAGTTAGTCGGGAACCATGCGCCGGCGCTGCCTATCGGTGACTCACCAGCCGGTCCCTACCACCGTTAGCTGGTGGCTCGAGTTACAAGCGAATAGAGTTAATACAACACAGTCCGTATTTCGCCGTTCACGAAAAACAGCCTCCATCCACGGATGAACTGTGGACTTCCCTGTAAAAGTCATCACTGAAATACACCCGGTTTTATTTAATTTTAATTGCCCGCCTCCAGTGAGATCGACAAGTATGTTAAATACTTTTTTTTAGTGGTGTCGCCTTAAGGGCCAAAGACGCTAGGTTCTTGCTGTTGTTTACTTGTTTTTATTAGGGTTCCGTAGCCAAAATTGCAAAAACGGGACCCTTATAGTTTCGCCATGTCTGTCTGTCTATCTGTTCGGTTTTGCTCAGGGACTATCAATGCTAGAAAGCTGCAATTTTTCACGAATATATATGTAAACTATGCTGACAAAATGGCACAATAAAAAATTCAAAAATATTTTTTTAGAGTACCTGCCATAGACGTAAAGTGGGGTGTTTTTTTTTCTCATCAAACTTTGTAGTGTGGGGTATCGTTGGATAGGTCTTCAAAAACCATTAGGGGGTTGCTTAAACGAGATGGGAGCGTGCAGTCTGGAATAATCCGTTATGCTGGGGCCACACTAACGAGAAATGCCATTAATTATCGCGATGATGGACGTGAATCTTAAGTGTAGCCACGACTTAACGCGATAATTTGACAACGGCATTAACATCGCCGTTTGGCGTTAGGCGATAGCTCAAGTGGCGGTACACGTTGAAGGTTCAAGTATAGCCACCCACTTTAGCGCGTTAAAAATTATCGCAATAATTATCACGCTAATGGACATTGACGTTAGCCGCTAGTGTGGCCCCAGCATTATGGACGACTGGGAAGGGACTAAAAGGAACGAGGTCCCAGTCCCACAAACTCACCGGCTAAAAAAATCCTGCTGCACGTCTCCAACATTTAATAAATTTTATTTTAAATCTACCCACAACGACGTTTTCATAATATTAGCATACTAAGTACATACATGTAATTTTTAAAATGAATTCGACGTTTCGACACTAGGCTAAGTATTTAGCCAAAGCCTAGTAATGATTAGGACTGAAGTAGTAGGTACTATCATATTTGTATAGTTTTGTGCCTAGCATCAGCTCTAAATTGAAACGCTATAGTCTCATTACTTAAGCCACAGTCATAATACAACGCGTATTCGATTCGTTTTCCCCGCAGCCGCCGCCTTCTTTGGACGTTAAATCGGTTACGATTTCAAAACAATCGCATACTTTTATAAATGTTTTGACTAATTTTCCGCCATGTGTTCTGCATTGTGACTTTTCTTGTGCTTGTTTAATTAGGTATTTTTAGTGTGTTTGTTGATTAGGCATTATAGGAACCATTCTCTCACGTGAGTACCTACTATAGACAGATATTGTACCTAGTTGTATTTACCAACTATAAATAGGTATTGTAGTCAACGAAAGAACATAATGTTATGGAAAATACAGTTGACCACAGTTGGCTTATACTGTTGTGTTTCGGCGTGAATAGTAAGACAGCCGGTGAAATTATTGGCACTTGAAGTATTCCATCTTAGGCCTCTAGATTGGCAACGCATCTGCGATACCCCTGGTGTAGCACATGTTTATGGGCGGTGGTGATCTCTTACCATCAGGAGACCCACTTGCTCGTTTGCCATCCAATAGAATAAAAAAAAAAGTGTCGTGCTTACTATTAGGTACTTAGGGGAAACGATCTTAAAGGTTTTTCGGACAAAACTACATTATTTGAATATATAAAAGGCATACCAAAATACTTAACCTAGGTACTGCAAATGAGAATTTTCAGAAAAAAGTGTACTTACCCTTTACTTCTTTTTTAAAACCTAACAAATTTTGGGTTATTTCTACTCATAATCTCGAACACTATCGATTTAATTTAAGCAATAAAAAAAGTATCACTTTTGATTGTCAGTTTATCAGTCAGTATGGACAGTCACAAAACTGGCTAATAAATTTTTTTGTATGGAAAATTAAGAATAATTAAGGCAAACCAGGTATTTTTTTCTGAAAACCTCCCAAATACCTTATTCGACTAAGAAAAAACAATTAATTACTTGCCTATAGAATATTCGGGTTTGTTAGGAACGTGCGCAAACCCATCATGCATCATATGGATGCAAAGTAATCCATTAAATCGCAAGTAATTTACGTATTGTTGATTACCTAAATACTGATCCACGATGATACATTCATGATTTTATGATGTCACACATGAGTTAGAGCTACAGAGCTAGTAATAGAATTACTCATCGCATGTGTAAATAGCTGTGTGCATGTGATTGTTTATATTTTTATTGTAGTATGTTTAATAAATTGAATTTATCATTTTAGTGATGTGTCCAATTGGTTGTGACTATTTTATAGTACGTTGTTTATTTTTGTTTCACTTCCTCAAACGGTTACGTGTCTGCGGTTCCTCGAATACTTTCCGGAATCTTTTACCATTACCTATAAGTAGAGGGTATCTTTACGGGTACATTTTACGTTTATACAGGGTTATATACCATTGTAAATTTCTGCTTAGGCCATGTTGTGATGATAATTTCACCATCATTAACTGAAACAATTTACGATTAAATAGGCGATAGGTACGCAGCTGGCATGGCGCATCTCTACCAAACCAATCAATGAATTGTTTTTTTTTTTTAATTTTTCGCTCGCGGATAGTTTAATGTGCCACAGATGCGTAAACATGAGGAAACTTAAGAAAACGAAAATACCATGAAAATACGGAATTACAGACTGAATTTATTTATCAGCCTTGCCGGGTTCACACTTTGTTAGTGGCCAGTATTAAATCATTTAAATAAGGTTTTATACATCATATAACGTTTTAAACTTTCGTGATTCTCACTCATAGTCAAAATACCATATACGGGACTTATCACGCTATTTTAACACAAGTAACATTTACCTCGACGTTACGGCAACGTTTCAGTTGCCGTGGTCACGAGTAGACTGAGTCTACTCCCTGAGACTGAGTCCTGTATATGGTATTTTGACTTTTATACATCATGCTCTACAAAAATTGTGTCCATTGCCTTAGGTACGCGGAGGCCGGGTTGTACCAAGCGGGCGACGTGTCCTCGTCCTCGGGCGCCTCGTCGGGCTCGCACCCCGCCTCGCCGTTGCCGCATTCGCTGTTCACTCACGAGCCTCTCTACCAGTTCTACAACGCGGCTAAAGTTGAGGTGAATACTTTATGCAACTTCCTAATTAATGTTTGTACCTATTATAGTGGATTGTGCAACAAGAGCATAAAACGAGCCAATTTACCCGAGGCGTTCATATAGCCACATCGATAGACACATCGAGGGGAAAATGGGTTTAATGCTCGAGTTTTACACTCTGCTTTTCACTTCGATGGCGAGGAAATGAAATAGCAACAGTGGAAACAATTATTCACTTTCTATGTACCTACCTTTTATTTTTTATGAATTATTATAATAATTCCATTATTTTAATTTTACTGATTTATTGTGATTGATTAGATTGATTTTTACTAATTTTTAGTTTCATATTAATTAAAAAAAAAATATATATATAGAAACTTTTTTGTTTGTGGCTGTTGACACCTGATTACCTTGATCATGAGTTGGTATTAGACGAAGATTTTATTTTATGCACTAGACCATAAAAAGTCATTTTATGTCGCCTACATACAGCATAAACACGAACTTTACGAGCATGAGAAATGCAAATGTAATTTGTTTGTCATAAGGCTGGTAACGAGCGCGATCTTAGTACTATACCATTCAAAATCTATGAGGGAATCGCGTTTTGATATCTCACGGTGTCAAATGGCATATTTTCTCTTCAATCAATCAATATCATTATTTGTGAACATAGGTGATATCGTTATGCTGTATATATGCTATACATACTACGCTACGCTACCTACGGTATGCTTCGCCATAAGGCACAAAATACTGAAACATGCAGCAACTACATGCAGCTCTTTTGAATTGGGAACTTATTTATTTTCAATAAATAATTTACTTAGGTATTTATTAGTGTCCTCGTTTTTGTAAACACGGCATTTTCCGTATAGCTAATTGAAGTATTTAAGTCACCGATTATACCTACTCTATTTCTACTAAACTGTAATCTACATGGTTATGACCAGTCAAGCACCAAATAAACAAAACATTTACCTACCTCCTTATTGTATTGTTATAGGTACTTACTGGAGTTCTGGTCACCATAACGAAAACTTATTTTATTAACCCCCGACGCAAAAAGAGGGGTGGGGTGCTAAGTTTGACCGCTATGTGTCTGTGTGTCTGTTTGTGGCAGTGTAGCTCTTAAACGGGTAGACCGAATTTAATGTGTTTTTTTTATTACAAAGCACATTTTCTAGCGAAGGTTTTAGACACGTCTCATCAAAATCGTTTAAGCCGTTTTTGAGATATTGAACTTTGAAGTGTTAATGTCGCGGGTTTCGAACTTTTTGTGGGTTAGATGGGGTCTACACCATTAATTAAAAAAAAAAATAGTGCAGATATACATCCATTAAACGGATATATACATATACGTGTTAACACAAAACAGAGGTGTTTTTAAATCTACAATACGTGGTACTAATTGCTCGCACATATCCTAATTGCAACTTATAATTGCGGCAACCTTCGACGGGGCCAGAGAATTTTATATCAATTTGACCTCACGGCTAAAATTAGTCAACTAATTAATGAGAGAATTAACCAACACTATCTGCAGCCTTGTTTATGCACCAGTTGTGTTTGTGTGATACGAGAAAGTGCTTGTGAAATGAACGCGCTCCGACGTAAAAGAATATCGCGGAGGAATAGCTTGAAAAAGACAGAGTATAGGCCTTTAAGTGTGCTGTGTGCTCAATCTCTAATAATATTAGAGAGCTCTGTGCCTAATAGCGAGTCGTTGGAAGATGTGGTATGTGTGTCAGTTGAAAATATTCCTTTAATATTTTTACAGCGTAATTAAAGCTAGAATTGTATTTTTGCGTAACAGTGCTGAAATTAGTTTATTCAAAAGTAAAAACGTTAAATACACAACAACAATAAATGAATATATTAAAACTGCTAGCTTTTGCCTCCGCCTGCGTGGTATTCGGTTATCACGCGCTGTTCCCTCGGGAACTGAATTTTTCCGGGATAAAAAGTAGCCTATGTCACTCTCGGGGCCATAAACTATCTCTATGCCAAAAATCACGTCGATCCGTCGCTCCGTTACGTCGTGAAAGACGGACAAACACACAAACACACTTTCGCATTTTTTTATAATATTAGTATGGATTTGATTAGGTTTTGACAGCCCAAGCACCACTGTTCGACATAAGATCTCTAGAGGCTGGATGGAGAGTAAGTCGGCCGGTAAAGTTATTGGCATATGGGATATTATAGCCCTGTAAGCTGGCAACGCATTAACAATCCTCTGGTATGGCAGGTACCCATGGGCTATGGTGCTAGAAAAAAATTAACTTACCGTTTTTTTTTCCAGTCGCTGTGTCGCGACACAGGTGATTCTGACTCGGACGCGTACGACGCAAACGCCGGGTCGGGTGCCCCAGCCGGCGCGGCGCCCGCGCGCCCCACCGCCATGGCGCTAGTGGCGCCCCGGGGGCCCGCGCGCACGCTCTGGTGCGAGGTACCAGAAGTGCTACAATCTGCTGTGCTCAGTGAGTCCTTTTCGATCTTATTGTAATACACTATACATTTTAGTAGGTGCCTATACCTGCCTTCTCTCATCCACCCACACCCAATGGTGTGTGTATGATCACACATTTTCGACTGATATAATTTATCACCATTATACTGATCTAATCGTAGAATGGATGTGATCGCTAGTCATGTATGCCTAAGTGTGTGCCCGCTAATTATTCTGAGTGCTAAAGGCTTTGAGTATTTATCTAGATTATTCTAGCTAAATACTCAAAGGCTAAAGGGGATCTAATAACCTTTAAGAATCTTCGCGTTAAGAATTACGCGTCTTCGTGTGTGGCACTAGGTATAAATGACATGATTACAAATTGACTGAGTAGATAGATAGGTAACTTACAATCGCGAAGTAGGTATGCCTCATTTAATCTGTTAACTTGTTGTGCCTCCTCCTTGTGTGCCTCCCCATTCAAAAATAAACATCTACGCAATCATTCGTAACATCATCAGTGTGATTTCTAGCATAGGACTTATGCACTACCCGTGTTAAAAATGTCTTACCTCCACTCATCTCAGGTTCGCTAGCACCGGCCCAGAAGCGTCTGCAAGAAGCCAAGTTCGAGCTGCTGACGTCCGAAGCATCCTACCTCAACTCGCTGAACGTGCTGGAGTCCCACTTCATCGCTCATCCCGCTTTCCGCGACCCCCAAGTGCTACCGAGAGAAGACTGGGAGATGCTGTTCTCTACTATACTACCTGGTGAGTATGAGTTCAGATTGTAGCTTGGGCTGCTCGATGAAGAATTTTTTGGGATCCTTTTGTGTTACCATCATTGTTGGTGTGGTGATGGTACAGTCACCTGCATAATAATCTGACGCCATCCTACCAGCTCTCGGCAGATATTGGTGACAGTGTACTTTCGAAACTCTAGTGACATATTTAAATTATTTTCTTTCTTCAACGGCTCCTAACGAGAGTAGGTAAAATGTTGTTAAAAAAAAACTAAATAAATAGAAATGTTGATGTTGTTGTTGTTGAATATTGGTTTGGCTCTCATGAAGTGAGTTGGAATTAGGTCCATGTAGAATGTCCCTGGACCAATCCTTTAATTTGATTGTAAACTTTGCTTTACTTGTTTTTGAAAAACTGTACCTCCAGTGGCTCCAGTACCTTCAACTACATGACCCCATTACATGACCATCAAAATATACAACCACCTACCGAATTTCTTGAGGAACCTAGAAAGGTATAATTTATTTATTAAGCAATTAAAAATATTCCTAGTGAACAAGTGTTACTATAGCTTAAACGAGTTTTTTGAGGAAGATTATTCTTAGTTAATGGTCTTATGCAGTGTATAATTTAACCTAATATTGACACGAAATTAATAATTCAGGTATATAATGTTATACGAAATGCTTAAATGGGTGTTTAGAATTTGTATAATAATAATAATTATGAAGCCCTATTCCTAGAGTGTTAAGTTTATGTTACTTATGTTATGTTATGTTGCCATGCCCTTGCAGGGTGTCACATGTGTACTACTTAATTATTATACTTCCATCTTTAAATTGTAATGTGACTTGCAATAAATGATTCTATTCTATTCTATTCAACTAGACCTTCCAAATAAACAAACCCAAAGTTTGACTACCCAGTTCCCATTAGTGGTTATTTTCTGAGTAACTATCAACGTAGCCTGTGAAATTACTGACACTTGAGGTATTCCATCTTATGCCTCTAGGTTGTCAACGCATCTGCAATACCCCTGGATCTCTTACCACCAGGAGACCCACTTGCTAAGAAGGCAAACGCCTTCCAGTCGAATAAAAAAAAAACCACTAGATTAATCTTGCCTCTGTCCGGCAGTGCGCAAGTGCTCGCAGCTACTGATGGTGGAGCTGGAGAAGTGCTGGCAGGAGAACATCCTGCTGACGGGCATCTGCGAGCTGGTGCGGCGCCACGCCGAGCTGCACTTCCACAGCTACGTCAAGTACTGCTCGGCGCAGGCGCTCATGGTGCGCGCGCTGCAGCGGCTGCGCGAGCGACCTGCCTTCGCTGCGGCACTGAGGCGGTAAGCTATCTAGCCTGTATACATCCCACTGCAAATCAAGTCGTTGACAGAAAAATCCCTCAACGAATGCGCAAGACAGGCCTCAGCAAGGGATAAATGGCGCACGGTAGTGAAGCGCTACCGAGCGTCTCGCGTGACCACGACTGCTCTGCCAAGAGCAAGCGACTGAGAAGAAGAAGGAGACATCCCACTGCTGGGCACAGTTTCAGTGTGAGAGCTACCCGCACGTGATCAATGCTGATTGAGATTTTTCTCTGGCGGATTTTCTCTTTCTCTAGGCAAATTTAAAGTGTAATTTCGCGTTAACTGAATTCCGAAGAGTGTAGCGATTTCTAGCGTCATTTGTGTAGCGCCATAAGTGAATATAGAAACTCCAACATCCTGGACTGTGCTATCGAAGTATCTTAAGTCGATCGCATGATATGAGACTTCCGATGTTCTTCCATCGGACTTCCATCTTCAGGTATGAGAGCATCTACCAGGAGAGATATCTTCTACCGTGGCCTTTCCCCTTCTCCCCACAAAAGCTTGGAAGAGTGAGTTTAGGTTTGAGTCTACTAGCTCTGATCTGGTGGTGAAACCATCGTTTAAATCACTAGGCTCTATAGGCCAGATAATGCATTAAGCCACGCCAGCTTTCATTAATTGAAAAGATACATCGAAATATGGCATATAATCGTAAAAATAAATGCACTATCCACAGTCTTTCGATTCAGTCACGTTGCTTCAAAAGATGAAAAACTCATCAGTAACACTCCAATTTCAGACTAGAAAGCCACCCCGCGTGCCAGAGCCTGTCCCTGCACTCGTTCCTGATGCTGCCGATGCAGCGCGTGACGCGGCTGCCGCTGCTGCTGGACGCCGTGCTGCGCCACCTGGCCGAAGGCGACGCTGAGAGGGACGGCTGCATGCTGGCTCTCGCTACGCTCAACCACGTCAGTATCAACATGAGGCCTTTGTCACTCGGAATCACAAACTTTTCACCATTTCTTTCTGTCACACGGTGTAGGATGAGGGTAGAAAGAGACGGTTAATGCTGTCGCGAGCGTCGAGGCGTTAGACAATATGGTCACTGACCTGGAAAAATATACCTCGTTGAGTTTCTTGCCGGATTCTTCTCAACTGCTTGCTCTCAATTGCTTCACATCACAATTCTGCCACCTAGTAGGTAGCAATTAATGAGACTCACAGAAATAACAGCAGAGCGAAGAAAAGTAACAGCGGTCGTAATATTTTGCAAAGGATCTCTCTCTAACTCTTCTGTAATTCCCACGTAACGTAGCCTTATGCTAGCTGATTCATACCTTTCCACTAGTTCCGCAGTTATTTTGGAAACACAGATAGATTAAAACATCCAAGTGATCCAAGTTGGTACAAACGCCCGCCCTGCCCTGCCTGCGACTATCTACGTCTAATAACAACGTGTTTTTTCTTGTGTTACAGTTTGTGTCACAATGCAACGAAGGCGCCCGCAACACGGAGCGCGTGGAAGAGATGTGGCGCCTGTGCCGCGCCATAGAGTTCCCGCCGACTATGCGCGACCCGCCCAACCTGGGCCCGGCCTGCTCGCGACGGGATCGCAGGTAAACAACTGTAACAAACCCTGGCTCCATCCTACTACTCCTGCTGCTATCGAAGTTTCTCAACTTGCCTGCCTGAATACAATTTCAAACGGTCTTCCATCGGACTTCGGTCCCCAGGCATAACAACCGTCTCAGAGAGAGTGTCTGCAGAATGACTTATATCCATACAATGTAGGTATACATTGAACGCAATCATCAACGTACACTGTTGAAGAAAAGCCTTAGAATGTGTGTTTAGCAACACGCGGGCTATCGCCAGTTTTTTACATCCCATTGTTCCCAGAGCGAACCACTTCTTAAAGTCCGCACTTGTCGTCACGGGTGCGGATGGAAATGTGGTTGGTGCGGACCATCCTTTTTTTTTCTCACTTCACTTCACAAACAACACTGTTAATGAAGAGGAATGGTCAACTGGGGAATAGCTTAAAGCCTCCGAATTGTGGTCGCCCACGGCTAACCGAACTTCAATCGATGTGGTCTTCTCATTGCCATTTCAATTTCTATGCTAAAATAGCTAAATGCTATCTGTCAACTATTTTCAAGAGTCAAGTGTGTACTGAAATAGAATCTTCTCGTGTTTTAGGCCGGTGCGTTGGCTGGTGCGGTCGGGCGAGGCGACTCAGCTCGTGTGGAAAACGGACGAGTCCAAGCTGACCTTCGGCCGCAAGTTTCACAAGACGCCGCTGCATCTGTTCCTCTTCAACGACCTGCTCGTCATCACCAAGAAGAAGGGGTGAGTTTCAACTGAATCACGTTTAGGTTTTAAGGTCATGTTGGCTGTCTGTACCACCTACTTCTTTGCACGACTTATGTCCAAAAAAATTAGTAACAGTATGATGGATGATGATAATAATAATACAATGTTTCCCAATTACTCTTTCAAAGGTGTATAAAAATGGGACCAGATCAAGGGGGAGCGGGGGTGGGGTGAATATAGCCAATTTTGTATCAAGTGTCGATTCTGGTATAGGTGCTGCCTGTGTTAGAATTTTTACTCGTACATGAGGTAGGGGGTCAAAATTGGCAAAATCATACACACACACCAAACATCACGCTTGTATTCCCAAATGGGGTAAGCAGAGCGGGGGTGCCAAATTTCACATACTCTTCGCTACTCATACCTACCGTAATTTTTGTCCGAATCATCGTTTGTCATATTTTTTTTTCCACTGAAACCTTAAATTTTTCTGAATATTTTAAATGGTCATCCAGATACAGATACAGAAATATAGGTTAACTAACTGAATAATTATTGGATTCAGTGAAAAAATAATTCTGACAAACGATCATTCTGACAAACATTAGGTACATTCGGACTTTCAATAAGTATGCGAACCGATATGGACCCAGGCAGAGCACACGATACGTCAAAAAAATCATTCAATCATCATAATTAATTAATGGCCCACTATAAGCTTTATGTATTCTGTGCCCAATAAGCAACAAATGTGTTATTCCCCAGCGAGAACAGTCACGTGGCGGTGGACTTCTGCCCGCGCTCGCTGCTGGAGGTGTGCGCCGGCGACGCGGGCGGCGCCAGCGCCAAGCACGCGCTGCTGCTCACGCTGCTCGAGAACCACGAGGGACGCACGCTCGAGATGGTAAGGGGTCGCCCGTTCGGGAGTAACAGTATAGTATATCTTGGACCCAGGGGCGTCGCCAACGAGGGGGGCAGGGGGCTGGAGCCTCCCCTAGAGAATCGAAATCTTGGGACTATTGATCTAGTCCCAAACTATACTCCATTTATTTTAACATTTGAAAATTAACGGTGAAATTTGCAAACTTTTTAAATGAAACAATTAAACTGTTTAAAATTGTATACTAAAAATATAATAAATACCGCTAATAAATGTACCTACATGTAGGTATTTTTAGTCAATTTATGTTCGAAATACCGAGAAACGTGTGTTACAATTTGACCGTTAATTCAAATCTTATAAAATCGTATAAGCAAAGTTTGTACTGAGCAACGGGTATACATGTTTATACATACATATTAAACTTTCAAGCCGAGAACAAACATTCATATTTAGAAATGCAGTAGTGTGTCAAGCCAAGTTCAAGCTAACAGAACTGGCGAGCAATTTATACAAATATCTGCCCCCACTGAGGATCGAACCCGGGACCTCAAGCTTCATAGAGTTCTCCAACCACTTGCCTATGCGGTCGTCAAAGTTGACATTTTTTACTTGTTTCATAAGCGCTCGATTGTACATAGTTTTTGTTCTCATCCTCTACACTTCTACTAGCCCTGTAGCCCTTATCCCTCCCCCCTCGTGATTATTGGCTGGCGACGCCCTTACTTGGACCTAATGAAGTTTGCCACTGCTCTAATCGCCGTATTTTACCGCCCGGCTGTGCGATTTATGCCCTTATATGAGGGTTTTCACAGAGGCGAAATATCGGTTGATGGCGGTAGTATCGTGAGGTCCGTTTGACGTTTGCTCGTGATTGGTTAAATAACTAAATGAGCCAATCGCAACCAAACGTCAAACGGATCTCACGATACTAACACCATCTAGCGGTATTTCGCATCTGCGAAAACACTCATTTATAGCAAACTTCAGTCAAAATAGCTGTCAAATTCATCGTTGTTTAATTGTTTGTGTTATTGCCTCACCCCACTTGTACTTTTTTTGGTAAACATTCGTCTTGCATGAATGGCTACAGCGGGTGTTCAAAATTAGAGTTCTAGACTCTGTAATTGAGTGTATTTTCAGATGATATAGACAGAACACGGACGAACGACGACGAACTTGACAGACTAGACGACCCGGCTCTCGTACGTAACATTTGTTTATCGTGATCAGTATAACAAGCACGTCTTGCTCGCACCGTCATCTTCTGTTTCACAATAAAACACCGTTTAACTTTTCTATGAATTATAATCTTCTGAGATAGTACCCACATGCACTCTGACATACAGCATTCTCATAATTTTCACGTATACATATAAATCAACAAGAGCCACAAAAAAACTCTATAAAAATAAAATATACCTACTACTAAACTCAACAGTTGTAATATAATGAACGTTCCGTTATTTTATTTTAACAAAAGTTTAAATACCTACTGACCTAAAAACACGTAAAGATCTTGTACAGGTAATAAAATAAGTCCTAGGTACTTAGCTACAATAAAACGTTTTAAACTAGCCTGGATTTATAAACGTTGAGTTTCCTTCCAATAATTTGTCTCTATTCCGATTTAAGTTTGCGTTTCATATAGGTATACTTTTAATTATATTTAAATGTCCATGCATAGATTTGATATATCCATTATCCCACAGTTAGATCACAATGATAACATCGGCTTTGAAGTAAACAGTCGCTTCCTTAGAAATAAAAGCGTGTAAAAAAAGCTGAAAGTGATATTGATTCAAAATGTGTAAAAAAATGGTCTCGTATACCTATCTTCTCGCCCTAATAAGTACTGTAGGTGAACTATGTACCTATCAATAATTAGTACCTATACTTACTATACTCACGCGCGACTAGATTAAGGGGCTGAGGAAAGTAATTGTTTACCTATTGTAAAATTCATTGATATATAGACCTCCGCAAAGTAACAAACAACGCCTGATTCAATAATTATTACCAATCGTTAATTATTCATTATTTTCCGCCATTTAACCTTTAACGCGATCCTCGTTCAAATCTGCTTCACGGCTATAACCCACCGCGTCCCGCAGATGCTTTCCTGCCCGTCGGAGACGGACGCGTCCCGCTGGAGCGAGGCGCTGGCGCCGCCGGCGGGCGAGGGCGCGGGCGAGGCCGTGTACGCGGGCTGGGACTGCCCGCAGGCCGTCGCGCTCTACGCGTACGCGCCCGCGCAGCCCGACGAGCTGCCGCTGAGTGAGGGCGACGTGCTCAACGTCACCAGGAAGACTAGCGAAGGTGTGTGATACATAAGACTCAAGAGTGGGAATAACGCTCAATCATGGACGTTTTAGGGCTTCAGAGGGTAAACTAATTAACAGCATGAACCCATAATATGTAAAATTGAGTTTCTTGTCGGATTCTTCTCAACAGGGGTTTTTCTGAACCAGTCAAGATTTTTTTTCATATTCATAAGTGCTATAACAATAGCCTACTTTTTAACCGACTTCAAAAAGGAGGAGGTTCTAAGTTCCAATGTTTGTATTTTTTTTATGTACTCGTAGTAATGTTCACCGATTAGACGCCTATTGTTCCACTACTGCTGGGTCGTGCTGAGGCGCCGACTTCGAGCTAGTAGGTACAGTCAGCTGCAGAGAAAGGGTACCCCCCTGGAATGGCGGTAAGTATGGATACCGCCGTTACAGGGGGGTACCTCTTCTCTGCAGCTGACTGTACCTAGAAAAATATTTTCAAAGGTTTTGTAGTCGGTTAAATTTTTTATTTTTTTGTTTTTTTGGAGCCGGTTATACTTTTTTGTTAAAAATTCTTTATAATAATTAACATTGACATTTGCTTTCGTCCTCCAGGCTGGTACTACGGCGAGCGCACCCGCGACGGCGAGGCGGGCTGGTTCCCGGGCTCGTACACGGCCGAGGTGGCGTCCGCGCACGCGCGCGCCCGGAACCTGCGCCAGCGCTACCGGCTGCTCGCGCTCTCCGGGACCTACCTCGGACAGCGCAAGAAGACATGACCGCGGGACCCTGCAGACCTTTGCAAACCCATAACGGGATCAGCAAAGCCTCCCACCACTCTGCAGACATGTGAAAACTAAAGCCGGAAAAATACGGGATCAGAAAAGTCTCCCTCTACCAGGCGCTTTGGGCATGCCCTGTTAAGATTGATGGGCCTCCATGTGACTGTAAAAAGTATTTTCGGAATACGAATACGAATACGCTAGACTTTTATTGCCCAACGCCTGCGAAATGTTAAGACAAAATACATTGGCTATTATCCTATCCTACCCAGGGCCTCCGAGAACTTAAGTCTCTTTTGTGTCTTTAACAACACAAAAAATATTTCTTGAGGATAGGATCCTTGGGTTGTGGTGTCACGATTACATAAAATACTATGCCACAGATTTGACATTTGACAGCCCTTAAATTCACTTACTGGCTGGTTCACCGCCGACGGTGTTAAGTACTTGCAGTCAGTGTTATGATAACTGTGGGGAAGTACTTTAATGTATGAAGAGGCGAATGCCCATGTGCCCTTACTGGAAAGACTGTATTGGATTAAATAAGATCTAAAATCCATCAACTTTCTTTTGATTTGAGTACAAGGAACTGACAAAAACTAAAAAAAGAATTTACGAATATTCGCTGTAGGTAACAAGCGGTGACAACGGTTGTGGAGTCTGCAAGAATGGGATATCCTTTCCATTTCTTGATAGCAATCTCTGCGGAATCGTCCGGTTGATCTTTGTCAAGAAACCCTGTTCAACAAATCCATCAATCATCCAAGTATAATCATAAAAATCTCTCACAAGAGCTTTATCAAGAAGCCGTCAACTACGAAGTTAGAGCTACAAATCAATCATTATTTAATCCTCCACAAAGTGAAGTGAAATTCTCGGTTGAATTTAGTTTAAGTAGCACTCTTGCCGATGATGTGATGGATCAGGAATACGCTCTGTTGAACCGATTCGATCTGAATGATTTATAAATAATGACGCGATGAAGGTGCTTAATTACAAATAAAACTACCTATATTTTAAATGAACTATTGAATGAATTACACAATGATCTGAAGGGAAGGTCGGAAGTCGTGAGCGACTAGGAACGTCCGTCCAGACACTGCCTTATCTTAGAACTTAGACGTTAGTATTTTTGGAGCATTTTAACCACCACGCTGCACCTTAAGGATGCTGGTGCTTGTTAATTACGAAATATTCACATTACACTCTCAAAGAGTTTAAGCGAGTTATAGTCTAGTTGTGAAATGTACAGTTACGTATGAGATTCACAAGTTTAATGTACAGTTTCCAAGCCGCTGATTAGTTGTAAGTTTGTACGTATATCACATGTTTACTCTCCTAGCTGGTGGTATCTTGCCCGCTGCGTTTCGTTAACTAGTCATATGTGCGGACGACGATATTTTCGCAATAACTGATTCAATGAAATTATCACAATTAATATAAAATTCTAGAACATTCCGATGTTTGCGGTAATTATTTTTATTACTTTATAATTAATGTTTTGAATGTATGTACTTACTTAAATTATTGTTTTTATGTATATTGTATGACGCGAGAGTATACGTACTCTTCATAAGGCCTATTTATAGTGTTATCAAATATAACTGCATACATATCAAACTGTTTTTTATTTTGTCCATTTTAATATTCTTTTGTAGATTTTTTAGATAAAACAAACAGAAGCAATAAAAACACATTATTATACTTACAATATTTTTATAATATATAAGTACACCATACAAAATGCTGAACCTACCACAATTCAGTAACTGCAAATCTCAAGTAAATGGTACAGCTTTGTATCTGACTATATTCATTATCCAATTTAAAATATAAAATGCATCAACAGTCTATGAAATAAATATTAGAAAAATACATAAAATTATATAAAATATAAGATTTTTTCATCAGATCTAAAATAACCAACTGAAAAGTAATAAATAAAAATCTTTTATTAAACAATTTTAATGTAGGTGATGTCCAAAGATAATTAATTATATATTTTTATTGTGCACCTTCGAAATGCCTTGATAAGAAAATATATTATTTTTCCTTAAAAGTATTGGTATAAAAAGTTTAAAAAGCGCAACTTAAAATTATCATAATCTATTGTATCCTCATCATCATAAAACTAGATTATAAGTAGAAAAAAATCATTCTGAAGACACAAAAGATACAACAGAGAGTCAAAATATTAAGGAATGTTAAAAGCATGGTTTAAAACCTTCTTAAAACAGAGTATTAGGTTCATTCAAAATTCAAAGCACTGTTAGAATCAACTCATACACATTTTCTCCCTGAAAAATAAATTGGAACATTTCACAAAAAAATCCTCTATAACTAATTTACAGGGAGATCATGAGGATGGGAATGCTGGCTTTTATAATCATAATCATGTTAAATAAAACAGATCGACAGAGATCATGCGAAAAGAAGAAGGAATGTTAGAATCAGTCAACAAGTGCTGTGTGGATAACAAATAACCAATGTGTTTTACAAAATAAAAATTTAAAAACAACAGCCCTCACTGTAACAAATTAAGAAGAAACACAAGTTATTATTGCCCTGTCTGATATGCACAACAAAAGAAAATTCATTTAAGTAAGTAGAAAAATTTAAGTTCTGGACTGCCGCGCTGGGGTAATAAGTATAACCTATTTAAGTCATTAACTTTATTTGGCACTAGGACAAAAAAGGTTTGCCATCCCTAAGTGAAGGTATATCGTCACTACTTTGAAAAAATCACATATCTCAAATCAATACGTCAACAAAATTGCACCTTGACGTAATGGTCATGTGCACTCGGAAAAATTATCCATTTTGAGATATGAGTTTTTTTTTAAGTAATGACGATATATAGATAGGGTATGCAGGAATTTAGGCAGTGTGTAATTTATGGTGAACGCAAGGTATCAACCATGATCATAGCTGGGCATTAACTCGTTAATCATTAAATAACGAAGCTAACATTTCGACTAACGGAATAACTTTTAAGTTAACTTAAAAAAATGTTAACGGACTTGTTACTTCCGTTAAACAAAATCTATTTAACATATTAATGTTTATGAAGGGGAATATCCACATTATTCCAGATAATTAAATACACACTTCAATTATACACGTCTTTTTTTTGTTCCTAACCTTTTAACCCAAAACAACGTAACTATATGAAAATGCAATTTTTAACGAATGTTAACAGAATAAAGATTAACATTAATCGTTTAAATCTTCCAAAATGTAATGCTTTAAAATTTCCAAAATGTAATGCTTTAACGAAGTCAACATTTTTAGTAGCGGATTAGCGATTAACGAAGTTAACCATTTGATTAATGGTGCCCAGCTATGACCATGATCATAGATTGTTGAAATATAGATTATACTTGCAGCAATATTCACCAGTATCTATTAGAAAATATGTCATCAATACTTTATAGTCAGTCTGAAGCGCGGCAGTCCACATGCGCCATCAAAAAGGCTGTTTGAGCCACATTTTCTCTTATGAGCTAATCAAATTCTTGTTTTAGAAGAGTTATCTTTCACTTCAAATAGCTTCCTCAGGAAGTACACCTGCAAGGTTCCTGTGGCCGTGATGGCCAAAATCTGTATGAAGGACCATCTGTAAAGAGAATAATACCATTGGGTAGACAACATCATCAATAATTTCAAAATACGATTCCAGTAAAATAAGTTTTTGCTCAACAATTTATTTTCAATACAAGCTTTATTCCTGACTAAAGTTTTTGCTGTATTGACATTGTCATCCAACCTACACATGTCTACCAAATTTCAAGTCAATCCAACAGTATAAACCATCCATCCCAGCCTATATTCGTGCCACTGCTGGGCACAGGCCTCCTCTAAGAACAAGAGGGCTTGGGCCATAGTACCCATGCAGGCCCAGTGCGGATTGGAAACTTCACACGCACCACTGAATTGTACTGCAAGGGTTTGAACCCACAACTCTCTGTATGAGAGGGGATAGGTCAAACCACTAGGCCACCATGGCTTTTTTAACAGTATATTATTTAAAGTATTTATTGTATTACTCTGCGATGATCAGAGAAGATAGGCAGCGCTAGTTTTGTCTACCCAGCTGCTGGTGTTAGCGGGTGCGTGCCTGTGCAAGTACTGGCACTGGCTATGAGCCACATACCATTGGTATAAGTAATGATGGATCAGCATGTATCATTGCCATGCAACTTTCTCTTGTTTTTTCTATTCTACGGTTTTTAAAACTCACCTTAAAACGTAAACATTATTATCCTGTAGCAGGTTATAATCTCTGGATTCCCTTGCTCTCGAGTGGTACTGGAACTGCAGTATGTCGTTTATGTTGCGCTCCACAAACTGAATGGAGGTCTGGTGGAAGAATCATGTGGTTAATATTATGGGTCAACTTTTATTTGTAGATTAAAAACTTTTTTAAACATTGTTAATTGTAATGGTTTTTTTTTATATAAATGAATTTATTAATTAATAAGTTTATATACTAATAAAATAAAGTTAGTTTCATCAATTTAATTTTTTTTTCCACTTTTTACTCTAGATATTATAACACCCCTCTCTTGGCATCAGGGGTTAAAAATGAAAAATTTAAACAGTATGCAGACAAAGTTGCAAGTAACAGATAGTTTGTTATAAAACATAAGCCACTGTAATAGTTAAAGGAGACTTCACCCCTAATTCAAGTAAAACTAAAATCAAAGCTGGTAACAATCACAAACATTTTATGACATTATACTTACAGTAAAGTTCTTGATGTTCATATCCAGCTCTTCAACCTCCTTGGCGTACTTCTCCCACATGTCGTAGCGGATAACAGAGAGGTACAAGTTGACTAGTTTGCCCGCGAATCGCGAGAACTGGTTGTCGATGCACACAGCGTAGTACCCGCCTGATGACGACTGGTCCGCGTACTCCGCGCTCTGCCGCCACTCGTACGGATGCACAATCTGGCCGTTCGGGTGCCGCACCGCGAACCCACACATGCCGTCACCACCTTTCAACACCTGCAAACAAATTAGAAAGTGTTCTGTATCTTAAAAGAAAACTACGATACTAATTGGAAACGACTAATCTTATAAGAGTAATGAACTGATAAGCGGCGCAGCATATGTCTGAAAGCGGAATTAACAGCCAATTACCTGATAACTGGCGTAAAATGTGGCTCCCGGCTGCACGTACTGAAAGTAACAGTCTTCCTTGCCCGCGTCGATGTGAACCTTGTAGTCCATGGTCACCGCGGGCAGGTTTTCGTACCATGGCGCCGGCGACGAAGTAAACACATCGCCAACGAGTGACAAAATTGTAAATATTAGTGTTATCACTGTAAACATATGCCACGTCCGTCGAGCCATTTTTCAACTGATTTGATTGAATTGAACTGTCTAACTGACGTGTAAGAAAAAGAAAAAAAATGTACGAAATCCAACATGAAAGTTAACAAAATTTTATTGATATCAACGGTTTTTATAGTACCTCGAACAATCCCACTGACAGCTTTAAGATGTTTCTCCACATTTTTTAAAGGCAATCGTGTATTTTATTGAAGAACACATGATAAATAGAATGATTTTTAAAATACGTCTGAAAGACGTCAAAGTCGCCGTCAGCTGTGAGTAAATCTAACCTGCAATTTCAATTTCCATCTTCTGTTTTATGAATTAAATGAGCAATAACAACATTTCTTAATACAATAAGGAATAAAATGAAAGCTAGATACTTAACATTCTTTTCGTACATAGGGTCATCTTTCAGGTTAGTAAGTAAAATAAAATTATAAACACCTGCTAGCTTTACGATTCCCCATCTCCATGTATAACTTCCCAAACGCAGGTCTTCAGAAAAGATATGGTTAAAGGACGGCAAGAATCGCACAGATCCTGAGAGTATACAAGGCCGTCTGGAATTAGCTCTCCTGGGTTTGAAGTCTTTGGTCTACCCCAGTGTAGTATTATCAAGCCGGTAAGTATTTAGTTACTTTAATAATACTAAATCAACTCTTCTTAATTCTATTAACTTTTAATTTTTATAAACATTTCTTTACTAATTGGAAAATCGTTGTCCTTGGCTTTTTTTGGAGAAATAAAGATAAATGACAAAGAAAAATGTTTGTGTTTAAAAACAACCATATTTTTAAACTGGACTAGTATTATTACAAAAATAAAACTACTCATTTAAGAGTGTTTATACCTAAGCTGGCAATGTTGCATTTTTGTTAGTTTTTCTTGATTATTCCATAAAAATTGAATAAAAATCAAAAATGTGGTCTTAACTCTGATATAAGTTAATGTGTCTATGGTGCAAAACGATTGTAACTGTTAAATTCATCATAATTTGAAGAGAAAGTTGGCAGGAGACTGTTAAAATTTTCCATTTAGTGGAGATATACCCATAAATGCAAATGTTAGTATGTTTGTTTATTACCCTTAAGGTACTTAATTGATCTTTTTATCTCATAAAAAACACAAATACATATTATATGCATCACATTGAGAACATCCTGTTTTTTTCATCGGTTATAAATAATATAGGTCCTTCGAGCGCGCATTAGTGAATTCTTCGAATTTGAATTCAAAGACAAAATCACAGACTGGTATTATTAATATTCTATATTTCACTCGTTTGAAACTAGTTAGTTTAGTATACACTAGATTTGGAAAAAATATAACTGTTTCATAAAACTTCTTTATTTCACAGTACAGATGGTGGTGTTCATGCGTTAAATGCAAGTGCACATTTTGACCTGGAGAAGTTTGGAACCAAGATCTATGAGCCGCACCACATCACGTATGCCCTCAACAAACACTTCTACAGCACTGACACACCTATTTACGTCAAGAAGTGTTACCGGGTGTCAGACACGTTCCATGCTCGATTTAAGGCTCTTTCCAGGACATATCTGTATAGGTAACTTTTTTTACATTATATATAGTGATCTGCAAGTCAACCTCAGGGGCGGATCTTGAATTTGTGGGGCCCTGGGCTAATACTGCTCAGGGGCCCTACCTAATTACTCAAACCTCATGATCGGATTTTTTTAAATTCTAGATGATTTTTATTATTGACAATATTGTCTATTGTTTTGAGTTCAGGTTTGAGGCCCTCTGTATCCACAGGGCCCTGGGCTACAGCCCAAAAAGCCTTTAAGTAGATCCGCCCCTGGTCAACCTCTATGCAAATATTTAAAACAGATCCATTTTATTTTTAGGTTTGCAGTCCTGAAAAAGGGTGTTGTGTTGCCAGAATTCACGAGTATAGCACAATACATACCTATAGAAGAGTGGAAGAGATGCCACTTTATGAGGTCAGACAATCTTTGAAATAGAGTATGGAATGTGATCATAATAAGGACATGAGAAACAGGTATCTGGATGGTATGGGCTTGTTCAATGGAGGTGTAAATGTGATTCTGAGTCAACCACTTTCAGAAGAAGCAGCACTGATTTACAAGTTCATTAGACAGGCCTTTGCGTCCAGAGACTAGGTTTCATTACAAGGGAGAGTATAATATGTATCTGAGGCTCTCCATGAGGCTGGCATAGTCACATTTGGTACTAAAGACTAGTTAAAATATGTTTAAAAACAAGAAATACAGTGTCAACTTCAGTACCTACAGCAAATACGCTTTCTATTTTGAACAATTATCAATCTCTATGTTTTGCCTTTTGCGATCTTCACTCATACTTAACCATTAAACAAATTATTACTGTCAAATTTGTATCATAATGTACCTACAATAAACAAAGTTTGCCTTCAAATACTCTATTACGATGGCAGACATTATGAATAGCTTGACTTACTTATTCTTCACTTTGCCTATGTGAGAAAAAAAATCTGTCTTTCTATCGCAACATGTTCACAACTAATAAATAATAATAAATAATAAATAAAAATGATTTATTGCAGACCAGGATCCATAGTTTGTTAGTAAAAGTCTTATTTTAAAGGGTTAGTTTTTCATTATCATTAACATAAGATCACACTAATGCGGCACAACATATTCCTTTTCAGAGCTTATGATTTCGACATCGAAAAGTTCAAAGAGGGCGCTAACTACTTCATAGGCGTGCACGACTTCACGACGTTCAAGCGGTTCGACAAGCTGAAACAGTACAAACACAACCGGCGCGAGATCAAGTGCATAGACGTGCGGCCGGCGTGTGCGCAGGCCACCAGCTACACGGCCCAGCGGGACAGCATTTGGGAATACTGGGATGTCGAGTTCCGGGGAAGGGCGTTTGTGCATAATCAGGTGACACGGTGTTTATTTATAGTACACTAGCTTATTTTTTTTTTTTTTTTTTTTTTTTTTTTTTTTATTCGACTGGAAGGCAAACGAGCAAGTGGGTCTCCTGGTGGTAAGAGATCACCACCGCCCATAAACATCTGCAACACCAGGGGTATTGCAGACGCGTTGCCAACCTAGAGGCCTAAGTTGGAATACCTCAAGTGTCAGTAATTTCACCGGCTGTCTTACTCTCCGCGCCGAAACACAACAGTGCAAGCACTGCTGCTTCACGGCAGGATTAGCGAGCAAGATGGTGGTAGCAATCCGGGCGGACCTTGCACAAGGTCCTACCACCTGCAAAGAAGAGCTGTGTATGTATATCGAATCGGACGTGAATCTCCAAACTCAAATTCATTCTCACTATCCTACTCACTCTTCTACTCATACTCATACTCACACTCACTTTAACGTATGAGCGCACGTATACTCAGATGCTCGAGCTGTGTATGTATATCGGACCAGACGTGAATCCCCAAACTCAAATTCATTCTTCTATCCTACTCACTCTTCTACCCATACTCATACTCACACTCACGCGCCATTCGTCTGCGCGGACCTAGGTTATCGAGCGGTGGCGCCCTCTACCGGAATAAAAAGTATCCTATGTTGATCCTTGGGGCTCAAACTATCTCTATACCAAATTTCATCTAAATCAGTTCAGCGGTTTCGACGTGAAAGCGTAACAGACAGACAGTTACTTTCGCATTTATAATATTAGTAGGGATTATGTCTAAAAGGCGGTAAATAAGGAGTTACGAACGAGAGTCTATTAGAAGCCGATGAGGTGAGAGATGAGGTCGTAGTCCTTGTTCGTTATTCCAGTACCGTCCGTGCAACAAAAAATGTCTTTTAAGACAAAAAATAATATTTTTGTCAAAAACCGTTGGTGCAGCTTAGGGACAGCACCCTCCCCAGTCCCCTATTTTGTTTTAACCCTCATTCTATACCGCCCGACAGATTAACGTCAAATATACCTTACCGGACTGCTTTTTCTTTATCAGATATTTTTTTCCATAGATTCGTCGGATGATGGGCACATTGAACTGTGTAGCCATTGGTAAACTGCCTCCTGAAGAGATAAAGGTGATGCTGCAAGTGCCCTCCAAGCATTCTTGGCACAACCACATCCATAACTGCCCCCCGCACGGACTCTACCTGTGCAACGTGGAGTACAATCCACAGGACTTGATTTACCAAGCAACTGACAACAAAGACATTGAAGGTGATAGTGAGGAAGAATGAGTTTCCTAAGTGAGTTAAAGAAACAGAAGAATAAACTTAAAGAGATAGAAACTGTAGTGACTAATGCGGACGGACAGAGTTACATCGAAAGAGGGACTGATAGGACTCCCATCAACCCAAACGCGTATGGTTTTGTCGTGGATAATAAACCCGATAATGTTCCAGTGTTAGTGGTAGAACACTTGTTTATAGGCTCACAGGACTGCGCTGTAACTGACGTTTTAATAACCCACAATATTACCAACGTTCTTAGCGTAGGAATTGATGCTGGAATCAAAAATGTACGGCATAAGTTTGTGCAGTGTTTAGATTTACCAGAAACTGATATAAGGCCGACACTGGCAGACTGTTTGCCTTTCATTCGCGCGGCCATAGGAAGAAAAGAGAACGTGTTGGTTCACTGCAACGCCGGCGTGTCGCGGACGGCCGCGGTGGCGATTGCGTACCTTATGCATTACCACGCCATGGCGTTTGAGGATGCACACGCCTTGGTGAAGAGTAAGAGACCCGCCATACAACCTAATGCTGGGTTTGCAAAACAATTGAAAACCATGAAGCCTGGTGAATTAATTTAAGTAATTGAGCAGTTTTTTTAAGCTATTTGTGGGCATTTCTCTACTAATTGGAAAATGTAATCTAATACGAATCATATGAAAACGAAAGAGTTTTTATAAAATGTAATAGTAAAACTATATGATTTTATTGAAATAAAACAAAGTTTTTACCAACAGAACTTTTTATTTATTGACCAATAAATAACTTTAAGTACAAGGGCCTGAATACTTTAAACAATAGTAGGTATTTAAAGCGACTGCTGCTCTCAAAACTTCACTTTTCATTACGAAACTAAGTATGTGAATTAACACATAAAATTGAATTATTCCAAGTTCATAAGACAATTAGCACCGTGTTTACTGAAGCTAAACTTAAACTTAATCAACATGTATAAAATTGTATAAATATCTATCTGTACAATGCATCGACCGTCGCAGCCAGCTGGCGTCGCTAGATCAAAAACAATAAGAACAAAACCTTTGTACTATTGACTGCTACCATTTCCACAGATACAGATTACACTAGATAACGCAAACACCTCAATCTGTATGAAAACCAACCGTGTCACTTTTTTATATCTACTGTGACATCTCAAGAGCGAATTAGCAATGTGAATTCCCCGATATCCGCGCAAAATCAATTCAAATGCGCCGCCCGCTGCGCCGTGGGGCTCGAGTCCGTAACCAGTAATCATTAGTCAGTTAGCGGTCAGTCTTTGTATGGGGCCAAACCCGACGTTCGGTCGGGGTTCGAACACGCGAAGTAGATGCATTTGCGTAATCTATATCTGTGACCATTTACTTTATAATAAACATGAGTATGATACGTTACTATATTTCACATAAGAATTCTTTACAATATGCAATGTATAAAAAATGGCATCAGCAGAACATAATACGATTCGATTTTACAGGCCAACATTAAATTATAACTATAGAATTCTAAAATGGTGAGCAAATAAGTTAATTGTAAATCAATATATTAAATGCCAAACAGGCGACGTTAATAATATAAGAAAATCGGTCGGTACAAATAAAAACTTGTTAATAATTAATATCAAACGTGTAAATGGACGTTACAGTTACCTAACAACTACCTTAGCCCTACTGGAAGCACTTAATGCAAGTACGATAACAAGGGAATAAACAATTTGGTTACATGATGAACACTCAATATTTGGCGACGACACGGTGCGGTGAGGCCGGCGCGGGCGCCGAGCTACGGATATCTACAACTCGACATATCTATTATAATTTATAACATTACTTTTGTACGCCACTACTTCTACCCAAACACTACGATTGTGCTTTGAAAATGCGAAATGGCAAGTTAAATAACATAGAGTTGTCATAGTCACAAGAATATTGAACCCTAACAAACTAATAATAATGTCATTTTATACAACCACTAGAAATAATATTTTGAGACCACAATAATTATTTTAAAACTATCAGGACAACTGTCAGACAGGACGGGAATGTCAATTTTGAATCACAAACATTTGGTCTCACAAAACGATTATGAAGTAGATGATACATGACCAGCATTCAGTCTTAGAGCTTTTTATAAAATCTCATTGTCAATCGTTAATAATATATTACAATTTTTATATTACATTTTGATATAGTAAATGTCATATAAAATCATTAAACGAAAGTACCGCGCAGCAACTGATCAGTACCAGGGCTATAGTTAAAATAAATCCTAAGTACATACCTATACATATAAATTCATTGTACTTAAGCTCATACATCGTTCGTACCTAACGCTATACATGTATACATGCTATATTATATACAAAAGGCACTTGCTAACTGTCACTACAGCTACAAAAGAGTAAGTACATCAAAATACTAATCTATGCCATAAATAAGGGTCATAGCCGACCGGAGCAACCTATTGTGGTGCAGGAATGAGATCGGCGCGTTGTATCATATTTTTACAGATATGTAGTGAGCACACGCTCTTACTCTTATAATAAGCAACAAGCTTCTACCCGCGGCTTCGCTCGCTTGAGCCGTCTGTCATTGAAATTCCTAGGTTTTACTAAATTGCCAAAATTGCATGTCTCAAAACTTAGTATATCCCGAAATTCAACCACAATACATTTGGTATTAGCGTTAAAGTTAAAAAATACACACAAACATTTATTAATATTACTGGGATAGTAGGATAAGTACAGGGCCCACTTTCTTGAAGCATATTAGGCTAATAATATTAGTGTTTTGTCTCATTTTCTCATACAATTTATGAGACAAAACAGTAATATGGTTTGAGAAATAGGGCCCAGGATCCGATCTAGCGTTGATGGCTCATTCCTCCTAATGCTCGGTCATAGTGGAACTATCAATATCCACGTCTTATGACACCTTTGGAGCTACAACTACTATTGTCATATTTTCAACTCTACATAAAAGTACACTTGTAAAGGTACACCCACACCGACTAAGACGAAGCAATATTAAAACTGGTGTGATATTTTCGTCGCCAATAGCCCGCACAATCAGAAAAAGACATGAAAATCCAATTTATAGGATACAATAATATCAGTCAAGTTGCAAGCTTGGAGAAACACTTTACATACATCAATCTGCTGAAATAAGAAAGTTATACTTCGTATTTTCGGAGTAAAGCAATTTTCAATCTTATATCATAAAAGATGAAGTTGCTGAAGTTTGTTTAGAACTGTTTCACTCCAAAATATCGGCGGTAGCGTCAGTCTTAATCTTAACATTTATTTTGTCCGTATAGTATGTTTCCTTCCTCTCAAATCTTCTGTTATAGAAAAGGATAGAGTAAACTAAAGCCGGGGCCGAAATTATCCAAACGCGTTTGACAGATCAATATTGTCACAGTTCAGTGCTGTCCTTATGAAGGCAATGATATTTTGCATGAAGACTTGTAGTTCCTCACTCGTCCAATTTCCAATGTTTGTTTCACACTGAGTTACATCACTAACATATTGTCATCTACCTACCTGTAAAGATTTTTCTCAGTGGCAACATTTTACCTGTCAAAATGGTTCAAATAATTTTCATCCGGACTACTCTACTCGTTTAGTCAATTTTGTAATTTTCCCTCATAGTAAAGCAAAAATAAAAAATCTAAATATGAGGGTCAATATGAAATGCCAATTGGTTAATTGGTAGTTTAAGGTAGGCCCTATCCGCTAGCCTATTACATATCCGCGTTCCACTGCTGGGCACAGGCTAGACTGCGCTCAGAATAAGGGTGGCTGTATTATTCCATCTGTGGTAAGGGTCGATGAACTTTTTCTTGTTGGTTATTCTGTTCCGTTGTCCAACAGACAACAGTGGCAGAGTTTCTTAAAAAACTGTTATGATACATGCTACTAATGTGCTTAGGAGATTGTCCATTAAATAATGGGCTTGTAACTATAGTGCAGTAAATAAAGGTAGTGGACCCAAAAGTAATTCCTCAGCCCGAAAAAACTTGAAAGTATGATAAAGTATCAATAAATAAAGAGTATTGTATAAATATCCATAAAAAAAAAAAGTCTTATTTGGTAAAATAATTTTGGACTAATATAAACAGATTTGTGTTTCGTCACTACTTTGAAAAAATCTCGTATCTCAAATTAATACGTGAACAAAATTGAACCTTGACGTAATGGTCATAAAGTGCACTCGGAAAAATTATCCACTTCGAGATACGAGTTTCTTTAAAGTAGTGACGATTTTTAGCTTATAAATACCTAACTAAGGTGTTTTTTTTTTGGATTTTTTATATTTTAGTTACGGCTCATACTATACAATAACCAAGCAAAATTTCATCGACTGAGGAATTAATGCTTGGGTCTCCATACAACAACTTCCTTCATTTACTGCACCAACTACGACAAAAATGTATGCTCTATGAAATATAACCGCAGAAAACATGGAGAAACTCGTGGTTTTAAAGAGTTGTCCAGGGGACGTAACCATAGCAACGCGGTACAGGGAAAAGTTGATCGACCCTTACACACAATACTGTTAGCCAGATGGTGCAGCTATTTCTCCCTTTCCTTCTGATTTTGCCTCAATATCTAATCGGGAACAGTTAATACTAGATTGTTATGAGTATATGTTACATCTAGTATGAGATCTATTTCATTAATGCAGTCAAAATTTGGCAGTTACAAATATGACATAATGTGACAGTACAATACTTTGTAATTTAATTAATTTAATACATCTTATTTTTAATAAACAATTTCAAGAATCCTTTTCAATCAGGAAGACAGCAAACACAACTTGTTAATTGATTATTGTTACAAAGAAAGCTATAGGTACAATAATACATTTACGTAGAAATAATTAAGGTTTCTCCTTGAATAAATTACAGCGCTGCGTCGTGGCATGCATCCATTAAGTACATAAATATTTCTTATTTTTCAGTTGACTCGTTGCTGCTGCCATCTTACGATCGTAGTCTTAAAAAACAAGAGTAACAAGGTGGAAACTCGTACACATCAAAAAAACCATTTTTTTTAATAACAGCAGAAACACTAGTAGGTATATAAAATTCAGTTCAATATCGCCATTCTACTTTTCTTTCAACTGCGAAACATATTCGGTCAAATGTTCAAGCTCACTGTTACAAGATTTAGGGACTCTTTCACCACCCATTGTTTAATTTTATCGTACGGATAAATGTGATGCCGTCTCTGTCTATTCGAACAAAACAAACAGAGATGGCATCATATTTATGGATGGTGAAACAGGGGGTAAGTTTCGATTATTATCAACTGTTTTTGAAATGCATACTTTGAGTCATATCTGGGCACTTTTTTCCTTTACATACCGGGGAATAGAAATATAATGAGAGATAAAATTGCAAGGCAAGGTAAAGGTAGTTCCACCAAAGTTGAGGTCAAGCACACAGGAACATGTCGCGCAATGACAGCATTATTTTAACATCTACTCATTCATTTCATTCATTCTTTTGCGCAATCAGTTCTTTTTGTAGCTGTGTGTGTAATCAATCATTCACAACAACTACGTATATTAATTTTCGCGGTTCAATAGGTACCTATGCAAATTGAAGTTCAAGTTAATTGTAAACTAAGAGGCTATTGCAGTGGTTATGCTTTATATAGATTTAAATCTCTTCTAAAAATGAAGTAAAAAATTAAGCACGCAAAAAATGGTTTCCTATTACCAAAAAAATCAGCTGTCAACTGGCACAAAAATAGAATCATGACGGGCCAACAGTTCTAGATTTTATCCTTTCTAATGTTGTAAATGCGAAAGTAATACGGCATTTCAATATTTTGTACTTAATCATAAATAAATCAAAGCTTGTTAATGCATGTTAGCGCAAAAAAAACCATACAAATAACAGAGTTATAAAGGTTTGAAATTCAAGATTAGACAGAGAAAGATTTACCGTGTGACGTCACACGCAAGTTGCATGGAGAAATCCGCTTTATGCTGGGGCCACCCACACTAACGAGAAATGCCATTAATTATCGCGATAATGGACGTTAATCGTAAGTGTAGCCACGACTTAACGCGATAATTTGACAACGGCATTAACATCGCCGTTTGGCGTTAGGCGATAGCTCAAGTGGCGGTACATGGGCATTCACGTTGAACGTTCAAGTGTAGCCACCCACTTTAGCGCGTTAAAAATTATCGCAATAATTATCGCGCCAATGGGCATTGACGTTAGCCGCTAGTGTGGCCCCAGCATTAGAAAGAGACAGATACATAGATAAGAAAAGATTGATAAATTTTTCAAGTGAATTATCTTTCTTCGCTAAACATTATTTACTATCTGGGGACCCCTACCCTATTATACAGTGACAAAGCACAAGTTCTGTAAGTAACAGTTCAGTTAATAATTGAAATATAAATCTTGTAAGAGTGAGTTGAGACCTTAGAAGCTCTTAAGCGTGAGTCTCATGTTGACTTCAGCGGTCGCGTGCTTCGCCTACGAGTGGGTTCTGTAGCCACATTCTGTTGTCATACTTGTCATTATATAGTCTTTCAATCCTCATCGCAGATATAAAATCTAAGCAAGCTGATGGGAATGAAGTTGTCACGACGCCACGCCACTGGGATCCAGTAAACTCCATTTCAATAGAATCTGACAATCCTGTAGACACTTCCAGCCTACTAATATGAACACCGGGCCGCCTAAGGCTTCATGATGTGAGTATTATTCTTTTTGATTCCTTTTGGATGATCACAACAACAGGGACATAATAAATCAAGTGTACCCACGTTAGGGTGTCTTAAATGTTTAGAAAATTGTCAGATTCTATTGAAATGTACTTTAGGTTGTATATAACTCGGTACAGCAATTAAAAAAGATACCTTGTAAGAGTATCTTAGAAGCTCTTGAGCGTGAGTCCTCTCGCAGGCAGACTGTTGGCCTTGGCAGGGGCATGCCTCGCCTGCGAGTGCGCGACGGCGATGCTGAGGCACTGCGCCCACTCCTCGGCGTCGCCCGCCGCCGGCTTCAGGATCAGGGTCTGGTCTCCCGTGAAGATCTCGAAAGCCTTGGGGATGTTGCGAGCGCCGCGGGATACTTTCACGGACCGGATTTGGTTGATGTCTATGCTCTCGCCACCGCTCTGTAAGTCAAAATCAAAGTCAAAATCTCTTTATTCAATTTAGGCAAAAATCTACCACCGGTTCGGAAAAAACCTCTGTTGAGAAGAATCCGGCAAGAAACTCAACGAGGTATTTTTTTTTAAGATGAGATGTGATGTTAGATCACTCGTGAAGGCTCCGAGGTTTCGTTTGGTACGTAGGTTTCCAACTTGAGCGCTGCCCCTTTGTGGATTGAAGGCTTTTAGGAGACAGCAGTAGTTGAGTGACGAGAAAAATACTAGGCGTTAAGTAACTTTAAAAAATGTCAAAGGAGCCGGGGCAGAATAACTTTGAAGACTTATTTATGTTGTAGTTAGTTGGATTAAATAGAAATATAGCTTTAGCTTATCAAAATCAGCCACTTGCTGCTGGCTAAAGAAGTATTTCTTTCAACTTCTTTTCACTTGACAGTCCAGAGCGCGCGACCAATATACCTCAAACCGTCCGGGTTTTTTATCGACGGACGAAACGCGCTGTGTGTCCACAATTTTTTTACTGCAAGGCTTTGAATAAAAAAGAACTGAGACGTAAATTAATACTTACTCATTCCAATATTATTTATAAAACAATAGCATGTAATTTATGATTTATTCACAAAATCAAGGTTAAACTTTACGACACTAAAGTATCCACGGACGGTTTGAGGCATTTTGGTTTTGGATACCATGGTATCGTCGTACTGTCAAGTGGTTAGTCTAATCTAATGTACAGCTCACCAATCACCAATGCGATTGTTTTATTTGTTGTTGTTTTTCCTCTTGCCTTTTTTTTTAATTAGTTTAATGATTAGTACCGTTTTCTAACGTTCGTGCCGTTGCGGCACTACTAGTAGTTTTTTTAAGTTTACTTTTAAGCTAAAGGGTCATACTGAAAACCAGCGCTGCGGCTTGCTGTAGCAATACGCTGAGTATGGCCCTTTTTACTTTTATCGGCACAATGTTTATTCATTTTCTATTTTGGTGCCTAATATACAAGATTGTCTGTTTTTTAGCTGTAATTTTATTTATTTATTTTTGTTGTGCCGAATTCCGGTAAATAAATTTATTCTTTTCTTTTTTTCAATCGAAGAAGAGCGTCGAGAAGGCAGGGATTCTGAAATTTCCTCAGACTGTTTTTCAAACGTAAATTATTATTTGACTGACCGCGCCCTTGACGCTGAGGTGCGCGCCGGAGAGCGTGAAGTAGCGCGTGCGCCAGCGGCGGAAGAGCCTCCAGCGGCCCTTCTTCTCGCGCAGCGTGCCCTCGATGACGGGCGCGCCGGGCTGCAGGAAGTATGTTACTGACCGCGCCCTTGACGCTGAGGTGCGCGCCGGAGAGCGTGAAGTAGCGCGTGCGCCAGCGGCGGAAGAGCCTCCAGCGGCCCTTCTTCTCTCGCAGCGTGCCCTCGATGACGGGCGCGCCGGGCTGCAGGAAGTATGTTACTGACCGCGCCCTTGACGCTGAGGTGCGCGCCGGAGAGCGTGAAGTAGCGCGTGCGCCAGCGGCGGAAGAGCCTCCAGCGGCCCTTCTTCTCGCGGAGCGTGCCCTCGATGACGGGCGCGCCGGGCTGCAGGAAGCCGGGCGCGCGCTCGGGGTGCGTGCACAGCGCGCAGCCCCACGTGGCGGCCGTCGGCCCGGCGCCCGCCGCCCGCGTCAGCGAGAACACGTCGAAAAACCCCGCCACCAGCAGCTCGTTCAGCAGCATCTCTTGCTCCTGACATAGTACAATCCAACTATGCAGTTTATCATTTACTAGCTTATGCCCGCGACTTCGTCTGCACGGATGTAGGTCAGCGCGCGGTGGTGCCTTCGACCAGAATAAAAAGTATCTTGTGTTGATTCTTGGGGCTTAAACTATTTCTGTGCCAAATTTCATCAAAATCGATTCAGTGGTTTCGATGTGAAAACGTAACAGACAGACAGAGTTACTTTTGCATTTATACTATTACTAGCTTATGCCACAGAATAGATAATAGTACAAGTACAGAAGTCTCTCTGTTTTGATTTTCACAAATGCCGCCTTTTTATGTGCCTACATAATTATTATTAACAAACGGACCGCACGCGAGCAGCCGACATTGAGCTCTCTGGCGCCGCGCGAAGGTCGACATTATTCCACACCTTGTCAGATATTCCGAAAATAGGGTTGTCAATACTTTAATTAAATACCTGTTATACTATCATTTTTGCTGTTTTATTACAACATTACTGCAGAGGCCATGAAGTAAGGGATTGATGGACGAGTTCGGGGTAGACGGCCGAGTCGTATACGAGGCTGGATAAAACGAGTCCAGCAATCCCTGTTCTGGCCGAGGCTTGTATAGTGCTTTTCTCAAACAATGTGAGGAAATATTTCATCCATCCATCCATCCATCCATCCATGCATCCCTCCATTCATCCATCCATCGCATCGCATCGCATCGCATCTCATCGCATCGCATCGCATCGCATCGCATCGCATCGCATCGCATCGAAAATTCTTACAGAGTAATAATAAAAATAATAAAATCATTTACTTAGCGGTTGCACTTTTATTTATTCTATGGTGCGGGGTCTAATTTATTATGTAAGAATAAGCTAGGTACCAGTCTAGTCCAGCGCAACTATGCTTAGCGACTCTCGTTGCGAGACGTCACCCGTCACTTTCTCACAGTAGTGCACAGAAAGAGACAGGTAATATGTACATCTCGTGCGAGAAATAGTCACATCTTACAGTTGCTTCAGAATGGCTGGTAAGTGTTATACTCTAGGAGCTAGCAAACAGTTATTAGGTACGCAACAGAAACAAAAACAATATATTATGAACTGATTAATTTTTATTAGTCTAATATTTACAAAATTGTAAGTGGCTAACTTTTAAATATGACACGCGTTAGCGACGTAAAGTGAGTCACGACGTAAAGAGGCGCGCGCGTGCGCCACGGGTCAGTGCGCGGCAACCACTGAATCGCCTCAACGTTGGGGAGGCCCGGTACGCACTTTTAGCTCGGCGGCGGAATGGCGTAGTGACACCCCCCTGCTTATGCCCGCGACTTCGTCTGCGCAGTCTTAGGTTATCGCGCGGTGGCGCCCTCTACCGGAATAAAAAGTATCCTATGTTGATCCTTGGGGCTTAAACTATCTCTATACCAAATTTCATCAAAATCTGTTCAGCGGTTTCGACGTCAAAGCGTAACAGACAGACAGACAGACAGAGTTACTTTTGCATTTCTAATATTAAAGAGATGACGAGGACCTGCGCTAAAAATCAGTCCACTCCCAATCCACTTAAATTAAATACCGCGTATCTGCACTACATGTAGTTTTAGGGGAAATAATTATATCTCTGTTTTAATATCTGTTTTAAAAACAGATATGAAGTTAATAGTTAAAAAAACTGAAAATTAACAAAATTCATTAAATATTTGGCGGAATTAGTTACGCTGATTTGCACTATCTCGGACGATATCTTAACGTGTCATAGAGTAGCTGAAAGAAATTTACTAAAAGAAATTTTAAAACCAGTAAGTACAGTAGTCTCAGAGATTACTTTGTTTATAGCTTTGTATGAAATCTCAACAGTTTTCTAACACTTAACTAGAGTAAAATTCACCCAAAAAATATCCATGTTTTTTATTATTGTTTTCGCATTTGTAACGCCAGTTGGGTATCACATATGTTTTTATTTTTTTTATTGGACTGGATGACAAACGAGCAAGTGGGTCTCATGATGGTAAGAGATCAGATCGCCACCGCCCATAAATATCTGCAACACCAGGGGTATTGCAGACCCATTGCCAACTTAGAGGCCTAAGATGAAATACCTCAAGTGCCAGTAATTTCACCGGCTGTCTTACTCTCCACGCGGAAACACAACAGTGCAAACTAAATCAAGCATTTAAAGGATTAAAAGTCGATAGGGCGATTTAAAACTCGTGTTTCATTTGCGCGTATAGGTTCGCCCTTTGCCACATGGTTCAATCCAGCGCGGATGTAAGCGCGTATGTCAAAAACTACCGTATACTACACACAGAAAAACCGCTACCCAAAACGACTGATTCTACCAAAAACGGTTTCCAAACTCTGCAGCAGAAATTGTTATTGCATGGCCATAAGAATATTTAATCATGTCCCTACAAATATAACTAGCCTGCCATATAGGGTATGTATACGAACGTTGCATAATTGGCTACTGCAAAAAAGATTCTACATCATCAAAGAATTTCTGTCTTGCAAAGGGTAATTTTTTATTAATATAAATATAGTATTTAATTTGCCTGTATTTGAATTACAATAATTAAGTGTTTTTTTTTAATAATTTGCATGCTACTGTGTAGTTAAATAGTTGTGTCATTATTATTCCTGTTCACCATTTTATTGTACACTATTTTCTGCGAATAAATGACTTATGGCTAGTTTGAAACTGCCCTTACACAACACCGAAACCCAGCAACTCACCTTGATCCCAGGGAACGCGCTAGTGACCAGCGTCAGAAAGGTCTTGTTCTCGCACTTGAGTATATCCCAGCAGTGCTTGAGGCTGGAGACGGAGGCGTCCCTGGAGGAGAGCGCGGCGGCGTGGCGCGCCTGGAGAGCCAGGAACATGAGGTGGATCCACACGCGGGGCGCGCGCGTGCGCATCGTGAACAGCGTGCGCGAGTACAGGCAGTGCGGCCCGCGCGTGCCGCACGCGAACTGGAGCCGGGCCTGCTTCTTGGACCGCTGCTCTGGAGGACCGAAATGACTATGTCACTCAAACAACATTGTTCAGAAATGATATATTTATCTTTAAGCAAAAATAGTATGAATCTTTGTAAGATAGTAAATAGTTTTCATTCGCAAGAGGAATGTGATGAATGTTGTTTATATTATTATTGTAAAGTGAGGGTATGCCCTCACTTGAAGGTATACGTACAAATTGATTGTGACAGCTGTCAATAAATCAGTCTTGAGAAACCCGTCTTTCTATTAACGCTATACCTTACATAAACTAATACTAATTACTGGCACTTGAGGTATTCCATCTCAGGCCTCTCGGTTACCAATGCATCTGCAATACCCCTGGTGTTGCAGATATTTATGGGCGGTGGTGATCTCTCACCACCAGGAGACCCACTTGCTCGTTTGCCTTCCAGTGGAATAAAAAAAAAAAGTACACTCTCATACGCTCCTCCCATACTTTGTTGTCGTTTCAAAAAAATATGGCTCTGCCCATCGGAGGACAATTTTGCCAGTGTCTAGTAGGTTTTGCCGTTATACGATAAACAAATTCTTGAAAACTAAATATGAGAAGTGATGATGGATGAAGAAAAATCCCTCCCATACAATTCAATTAAATTTTTGGGATAATATGGCCCCATCGTACTCCCATACTTATATTCTATTTTTTCTAAAATAATTCAAATGACAGATGCCAAAACTGACGTATTTGTCAACATTATTTGTTGATTTATACGTTACGCTATTGAACTGAAAGTATTTTTTCAATTTTAAAACATAATTAATATATTCAACATTTGGAGTGTCACTGACGCGTCGCGACACAGCACATCAGACAAATTATAAATCGGCTTTACTACAAGTGAAAAAATAAATACTCACTCTATGACGAAATAAAAATTGATTAATGAATTCATTGGAAACAACCTAACCCAACCAACAAAAAATTAGAAGACCCCTGACTTTGGCACTTCAAAGTTCAATATCTCAAAAACGGCTGAACCAATTTTGATGAAACATATCTAAGAACCATCCCTAGAAAACCTGTTTAAAAAAAAACGCATTCAAATCGGTCCTTCCGTTTAAGAGCTACGGTGCCATAGACAGACAGACATAGTGGTCAAACTTAAACACCCCTCTTTTTGCGTCGGTGGTTAAAAAACCAAAACACTGTTGAATGAATCCTACCTTCAATGGTGCACTTGGCAGGCGGCGGCAGCCTCAGCGACACCATATCCATATAAGCCTTGATCTTATCCAGGTGTTTCTCGCAGAAATGCTGCACCGTGTCCCTCATAGGGTATGGCTCGAACACGCTGATCCTGTGGTTCTGGTTACTGGTGTTGATCATGGTGACGCTGGTGTTGTTGGCGCGGCGCGCCGTGACCGTCACGCCGGGCGTCACCACGGACACGTGGCCGAGCGCCGCGCCGTGCGACACGGACACGGGGGACGCTAGCGGCAGCGCGTCCGTGGACTTCCCGCTGAGAGGGTTCACGGATATCGACTGGGGCTGCGGCGGCGGGTTCGTTATTATCGTGGGGCCGGCGTTCTGGGGTTAAATAAAAAGATCATATTAAGATTGGTTAATTGGAATCTTTTTTATATTTTATTTCAATTCCAATTTTTTTACTTTTACGGTCATCCCGTAAAACCTAAATTGAAAATATAAACAAAAATATAGATGTACAGAAAAACCAGAAAAATAAGACCAGCGCTGGGAATCGAACCCAGGTCCTCGGCATTCGATGCCGCGTGTTATACGATACGTGCGTGTCATAGACTATGACTGAAGCCGGCCCGTGCTGTGCGAGTTGTTGGACCAGTGGTTGTCCAGCGGTGGTGTAGCGGTATAACATGCGGCACAGAATGCCGAGGACCTGGGTTCGATTCCCAGCGCTGGTCTTATTTTTCTGGTTTTTCTGTGCATCAGTTCATAGTGCATCAGTTATAGTTTCAGTTTATATTTTCAAAAAGACCATAATCAGTAGCGGCTTTAGGACGGCCCCGAACCTCAAGGCAGGCACCCGCGGCGCCCCTATTATCCTCTTGATGCAAATTTTCGACACTCGCAAGAGAATCAAAATCTACAGGCTACTTCCCGTTAGAATCCTGAAATTTGGTACGAAGCAACGTCTTATAAGCACGTCTTATCGCTTTGAAAAAGTTTTTATTGTCTACTGTACTTTTTTATTTTTATTTACAACCTAACCTTGGTTATTAAGTTTTGTCGGTATAATTAACAATTATGGACATCGTAGTTGTCCGAAATAAACATAAATATTATTATTATTAGAAGTTCCTGTACTGACACGGACGAAATATTTTTGAAACAGGCTTATTCTGTAATGACGGCAAAACATGAGGCAAGTCAGGAGATCACTCACGTTGGTGGTGGGTCCGATGTGTATGGTGTGCGCGTGAGGCTGCGGGGGCGGCGCGCGGGCCCCGCCCACCGCGGCCCCGCCCACCGTGGCCCCGCCCACCGTCACCGCAGGCGCCGGCTTCGCGCCCTTGCTGCTCGATGCCACTGCACGCAGACCAAACAATAAACCCTATTCCATCCATCCATCCCATCCTATATGTATAAGGCCCACTGCTGGGCACAGGCCTCCTCTCAGAACAAGAGGGCTTGTGCCATAGTTCCCACGCGGGCCCAGTGGCTCGTGGTAAATTGCGCACATGAATTTCGAAAAACTCAGAGGTGCGAGCCGGGATTTGAACCAACGACCCTCAGCTTGAGAGGCGATAGGTCAAACCACTAGGCCACCACGGCTTCAATAAACCCTACCTATTACTACAGGCAATTTAATAAGAGATTGTTCAACTCATTCATCAATTGCTTACTTTCCAGCCTCTACAACAATGTCCTATAAATAGATAGATATAAACATTCAAGACTCGAGAACAAACATTCGTATTTCGTATTCGTATCCAACCGGTGTTCGCACACGGAACCTCAAGCTTCGTATTTAGGTTCTTCAATTATGAGGCTACTGGGTAGTTTAAAATTGATCAAGTAAAATTACATGCAGAGAATAATGTTTTGTCATCGTATTTTCTCAGAAAGGTTCGTATTTATCTTGCTTTCTCAACTAGCTTCCTGAATATTAAATGATATTGTAACGGATAACTCACGTCTTAAATCGAGTTTAGCTCGACATGTTTCGGGTTATTTCGAAACCCTTCATCACTGGAGCACGCGACTTGGCGGCTGCCGCAACACGCGCACTACGCGCCACCGCTCTGCTCGCGCGACTGTCCGACGCGTAAGTTATCCGTTACAATATCATTTAATATGAGTGAGTCTCACGGTAGTTTCATGATCAAAATAGCTTCCTGGAGTCTACTGAAGCTAATTGAGAAAGCAAGACTAATCACAATTTTTTAGGACACTAGCCTAATTGTAATAAAACTTTTAAATTTATCGTTTATTTTTACCTCCTGGGGTTCAAAGTGATAATACTAGTACATATTGTTAGCAATCTAGGTCATCACAAGCCGTGGTGGCCTAGTGGTTTGACCTATCGCCTCTCAAGAAGAGGGTCGTAGGTTCAAACTCCGGCGCGCACCTCTAAGTTTTTCGAAATTCATGTGCGGAATTTAAAATTTACCACGAGCTTTGCGGTGAAGGAAAACATCGTGAGAAAGCCTACACGAAGCAATTCCATGGTGCGTGTGAAGTTCCCCATCCGCACTGGGCCCGCGTGGGAACTATGGCCCAAGCCCTCTCATTCTGAGAGGAGGCCAGTGCCCAGCGGTAGAACATATATAGGCTGTGATGACGATTGTTATCAATAGAACTTAAATCTTTTGAAAAAGGAATAAAGTGTAATTTTTTCTGTATCACTCAAATTGACAAAAAAAATAAATTCAACTTTACACTTTTTACTTTTTCTATGAGACATTAAGTTTTAAATTTGGATGTCATATTTTTGACACTTGTATTTACCTGTGTTGGTGGAGGGCGTGTGCTGCGAGTTTATCTGCTGCGAGGAAGACAGCCGCGTCATGCTTTTGTGTAAGCCGCCCACCGAGCCGCCTGTAACAGAACATTACATCAAACCACGAACAAAGATAGGTAGGCTGATATAAGGCTGAGACCTGAGAAGAACTGAGACCACGTTATAAAAATAATGGGGCAGGCGTGCTTAGAATCCCCGGGCGGAATAATATTAGAATAGGAACGAAGAAATTAAGTTTTTGTTTTGGAATCTTTTTGTATTTTTTTATTTCAATTCCAAATTTTTTGTTACTTTTACGGTCACCCCGTAAAACCTAAATCGAAAATACAAACTGAAAATATAGATGCACAGAAAAACCAGAAAAATAAGACCAGCGCTGGGAATCGAACCCAGGTCCTCGGCTTTCCGTGCCGCGTGCTATACGATACGTGCGTGTCATAGACTATGACTGAAGCCGGCCCGTGCTGTGTGAGTTCCTCAGCTTGGCGCGCTGCGTGTGGCCACATTTGGCCGCGCGTGTGGATGAATTTGGCCGCGTGTGGCCGTGTGTGGCCGCGTGTGGCTGCATATAGCCACGTTTGGCCGCGTATGGCCGCATTTGGCCGCGCGTGTGACCGCGTTTGGCCGCGTATCGCTGCATTTGGGAACGTATGGCCGCGTTTGGCCACGTATGGCCACATTAGATAGATAGATAGATAAAAAATTTATTCACTTACATGCCATGACAATTTTACAAAAACAAAAAATTCAAGTTGTTAAATAAATTATAAATTAAGTTGTCACGGCACAGCCGCGAAAAGGCGGCGACTCAGCATGTGCTGCAACATTGCTGTCACAGCGCTGATATTCTGTCGGAACCAGTAGGAGTTGACGTACTCAGTCACACACAACATTAGACCGCGCGTGTGGCCGTACTTAGCCGCGTTTGGCCACGTATGACCGCATTTGGCCGCGTTTGGCCGCGTGTGGCCGCATTTAGCCACGTTTCGCCGCGTATGGCCGCATTTGGCCGAGTTTGTTCGCGTATGGCTGCATTTGGCCGCCTGTGGCCGCACTTAGCCGCATTTGGCCACGTATGGCCGTCTTTGGCCACGTATGGCCGCATTTGGCCGCGTATGGCCGCGTGCGACCGTACGTGGGCGCTGCTAGCCACTTCACGTTCACTCACCGGCGACGTTGAGGCGCGTCCCGGAGCGCGGCGCGGGCCCGGGGTGCAGCCGGCCCGTGCTGCGCGAGTCGCCCAGCTTGGCGCGCCGCGTGTAGCCGCCGCTGCCTGCCGCTAATAACACATTTATTTTAAACACTAGCTTTTACCCGCGGCTTCGCACGCGTAAACTAATCGGTCTGGTAGTGGCAATTGAAATATCCCGTGGGAGTATAGGGATAAAAAATAGCGTATGTGTTATTCCAGACGTGCAGCTACCTACATAGCAAGCTCTAAGCCCAGTGGTTGTTACTTCGAGATTTTATCCTTTGATATCCCGTGGGAATTTCGGGTCAAAAAGTCGCTTATGTATTATTTCAAACGTGCAGCTCCCTACATATCAAATTTCATGACTCTTAAGCCCAGCGGTTATTATTTCGAAATTTTATCCCGTGGGAATATCAGGATAAAAAGTAGCCTTCGTGTTATTCCAGAGGTCCAGCTACCTATATATTAAATTTTATGGCTCTAAGCCCAGCGGTTGTTATTTCGAGATCTTATCCCTAGTTATCCCGTGGGAATATTGGGTCAAAAAGTCACCTATGTGTTATTCCATAAGTCCAACTACCTACATACCAAATTTCATGACTCTAAGCCCAGAGGTTCTTATTTTGAAATTTTATCCCTATCCCGTGGGAATATCAGGATAAAAAGTAGCCTTCGTGTTATTCCAGAGGTCCAGATACCTACATACTAAATTTTATGGCTCTAAGCCCAGCGGTTGTTATTTAGAGATCTTATCCCTAGTTATCCCGTGGGAATATTGGGTCAAAAAGTCACCTATGTGTTATTCCATACGTCCAACTACCTACATACCAAATTTCATGACTCTAAGCCCAGAGGTTCTTATTTCAAGATTTTATCCCTATCCCGTGGGAATATCGGGATAAAAAGTAGCCTATGTCCTTTCCCAAGGTCTATTCTATCTCTGTACCAAATTTCATCCAAATCGGTTCAGCGGTTTTGGCGTGAAAGCGTAACAGACAGACAGACAGACAGACAGAGTTACTTTCGCATTTATAATATTAGTATGGATAAAATAAGCGCAAAAAACATATAGAAACTAGCGTTTACGCGCGGCTTCGCACGCGTAAATCATTAGATACAGCAGCAGATGCAGCAATTGAAATTCCGGTGTTTTATTAAATTCTCGTGGAATTTCCCTAAACTTACATCGTGGTTTTCGTTAACGTTAATAGGTTAGTTATATAGGTAAGTTTGGCACAGTATTTATAGAAGTGTTTTGAGTGTTTCAATTCGCCAACAACTGTCATGTAGTTTGGCGAAAAAATGTGTTCATGTATACACTTTGTAATTGTTAAAATTAAATAAATAAATAAAAAGCCAAATTTCATGACTAAACCCAAAGGTTGTTATTTCGAGATTTTATCCCTATCCTGTGGGAATATCGGGATAAAAAGTAGCCTGTGTATTATTCCAGATGTTCAGCTATCTACACACCAAATATCATAACTCTAAGCCCAGCGGTAATTAGTTCGAGATTTTATCCATATCCCTAAAAAGTAGCCTATATGTTATTCCAGACGTCCAGCTACCTACATACCAAATTTCATGACTCAAAGCTAATTTAAAGATTTTATCCCTATCCTGTGGGAACATCGGGATAAAAAGTATCCTACGTTATAATCCAGATTATAAACTAACTTTTTGCCAAATTTCATTCAAATCCGTCCAGCCGTTTCAGCGTGAAGAAGTAACAAACATACTCACTCACTCACAAACTTTCACATTTATAATATTAGTAGGATAACTACTAACAAATAAATATAAATTAAAATAAATAATTAAGGGCCGTTTGTTTGATCAGTAGTTAAAGTTACTAATGGTCAAATTTCCATTGAAATGTGTTAACTATTGTTATTTTTGCCATACATTTTAACTATTAATTTGTTTAACTAATGATCAAACAACAGGCCCTAAGTGCCCTTACAGGTGGTTTGGGATGTAGCGTTGGCGGAAGAGGGAGCGGGCGCGGGCGCGAGCGGCCCGTTCGCGCCGCCCAGCTTCACGATGGTCACGCCGCCCGACGTGCGGTTCACTTCGCTGCTGCAACACGACACAATCGGTTTTGAACATGAAACTAGATTCGATTTGTGGCATTCGAACATGGCGGATATAGACAATATTTAATTTTGCAATTTCTGTTTCTTTGGCTAGTTGAAGTATAATTTTGATAGTGTTTTATACGGCGATTAACCTTAACAGTGAACAGTAATCACTAAATTCAATATTGCTCTCGTGTCTGACATTTTTTAATGCGCAAGTTGTCTCCACGTGGTTTCTGTAATTTTACTATCAAGTTACAAAAACTACAATCACCGTACAACGTTGCCTCTCGAAAGAGAATACTTTGACACTGGCGAAATTGTCTTAGTAATTAGGACGGAAGCCATATTTTAAAAGAGAAGAAGAACATGAAACTACCGTGAGACTCACTCATATTAAATGAGTCACGCGAGCAGAGCGGTGGCGCGTAGTGCGCGTGTTGCGGCAGCCGCCGAGTCGCGTGCTCCTTTGAAGAAGGGCTACGAAATAGTCCGAAACATGTCGAGCTCAACTCGATTTAAGACGTGAGTTATGCGTTACAATATCATTTAATATAATCGGTTTTACGCTGGCAAATGGTAGGGAGATGCCAGTTGTCGCGCACAGCGCGATTTGCCATATAAAACTCGGTAAGTGTCACAGCCCTAATATATGTAATACATATGTAATGTGGTCACATTGCCTTTCCTTATTTGTCTAATTTGTGTGTTGGTACTACCGTATAGAGTAATGGCGTTACAAATGAATTAACGATGGAAAGGAACTAAGCTAGTGCCCTAGAATCGAGAGGTTAGTTCCTTCCTGAAACTCGGCTGATACCTCAGGTGAGTGTTTTGCTATATAATGTTAATTGCCATGATCAAGAAGTGTGTAAGGATGTCCGCAATTCAATACAGGGTAGATTCCGTATATGGGTCTAGTAAGCGCTAGAGTACAATGTACACTTGGTAATGTCATAGACAGCGGAGCGCATAAACTAGACATGGAGCGAGTATCTCTTGCCCAGCAATAACGGTCGTAAGATGATGGAGCAACCGAGGTCAGGACTATGGGGATGGTGGAGGTCCTCGTGGGGGCAAAGCCCCCACGTCCGGCGGGTGCCAGGCCAGATCACGGGCAAACTGAACCGGCCAGGAGCCTATTGATCGGTCGGAATTGGTCAGAAGATTACTGGTAGGCCCAGGATCTCTCTACCTAAGCATTGAGGCACCCGGGCATAGCGCTGTGCCTAGACCGGAGTAAATCGACCGTAAGCTAAGCACGCTACCTAAGCCTAGCTTGTGATAGGAACGTGGCACAGCCACACCGCGTTAGGAATCACTGTTATCACATATCTTGTGAAGCCAAAATAAGAACTTGCCCTTACACACTTCAGCAATATTTGTCGCCTTATTATTGCCGTGTACCATTAGCACCCCAGGAATATATGTATGACATGTATGGAAGCATCAAAGGGGCGACAAAAATGGTGGAGATGCTGGGATCTTTGATAGAGAGTAGCCCGATTAGTTCTGGCTATTTCTTTGTCAACCCTCTTTTATTCTCGTATGCGAAGCAATGAATTTTGGCAACATCGCTAATATCCGTATCCTACACGTTGACAGCAAATTATTATTATATATGATTAATGATAACATTGAAGGTCTTTATTTCTTATTAACATTATATGACGGTCCTTATCAGTTGTTATTATTATTTTCCCTTTCCTCCTTATCCATCGAAAGGTACTTTAGTGTCCAAAAGGGCTGCATGAGTCAGTTTCCTTTGTCTTATGTCCATTAAAAAGAATAGTATCGTTGTCTATGGTTTTAGTGTTGTACCTTTGAGCGGAGAGGTGTGTCAACATCCGTTATCGTTTTATTTACCTTATTTAGTAATAAATTATTGGTAAATTATAAAATGAAAGATTTATATGTCAGATATTTACTTAACATTAAGCGAAATAATGATATCAATTAATTAAGAATTAAAACTAAATTATAAACACGAATTCTTGGCATGGTTGTTAAGTTGGTACATCGTACCAAACTGGACTGGAGCAATAATTTCTTACTCTGTGGCATGGCAACGATTTCTAGATGTTATCCTTTATCTGTATTGCAATTCAGCGGCGAGTAGTTTAAAGTTTGTGTGAATATCCACAAAATATTGTTAGAAAACTGCGTTTCAGGTTTGTGTATCGTAAGTGAGTACGAAATTTACTAAGAAAAGTGATACTTAAGTGTTTTCCGGTAATTCTTACATGGACATCCAATGGTAAGTGAGGCATGTCTTGGTATTTCGATAAGTTGAGAAAATACCTACTTACAGTAGTAAACGAAACATACTAATTCAAAAGAAAGCCTTGTTGAAACTTATTTAGTTGTCGTTCGACTTATTACATTGTTGAAGCATCGTTATTTGTATTGTTCTAGTCGAAGAAGCGCAAGAAATTGTATTAAAAGCAAGACAAGTACTTATAATAACTTGGCGCGCTCTTATGGTAGCCGCCATTACTCTCGTAGTACTTTACTTTGAAAGAAAATTAATACAACACCCAAAAGGAGATCAATCATAACAAAATGGAAGAAATTCTGGAGAAACGGGTAGAGTTGAGAAAACTTAGCCTAGAGACACTCATAGCTTCAGCAAAACAGGAATATGAAAGCAACCAGATGGAATATGATAGGGCTAAACGATTAGTAAGACAGCTATCAGATTTGGTAAATAAGTTGGATGTAGAAATAAAGGAATATACTATGAAGTTACCAACTCCAAAACTTGACATAGTAAGTCCAGCTCTGGCTATCCAATTACAAGCAGAAAGTTTATGTTCTGAGATTGAAGATTCACTGAGTTCCGTACAACATGCCGTAGAAGAGAAAGGAGGTGCCTCCGCTACAACAAGACTGCCAAAGCTTGAACTGCCATCCTACAGTGGAGACTGTTTAAAGTGGACTGAGTTCTGGGACAGGTTCAGAGCTAGCATCCATGAGAGAAATATTGCAGATTCAGAAAAAATGGCCTACTTACCGGCAGGAGTCTCAGCGGACTAGCTAAGGAGTCTGTATCAGGTTTAGGTGTCACCGACGACAACTATATGATTGCAATAGATACTCTCAAAAATCGCTTCGGATCAAAGGATGCTCTGATAGATGCACACTACACACAACTGAATAATCTACAACGAGCAGAGTACAACAGTACAAGTTGTAGGAGCACACTAAATGAAATTGAGAGGCATTTAAGAATCCTGGAAAATTTAGGAGAGCCAGTGAATGGAAACTACTTCCGTGCTATGGTGTTAAGAAAATTTCCTGACAAAGTGGTGCATGAACACCACCTATCCGAGGCTACCGAGGGTACTACACTGACAGCAATAAGGAAGAACCTTAACAAGATAATAACAGCAATGGAAAAGTCATCTTCTATGATTACTGAAACGGATGCATCATCATTGAAGGCTGGACCTGTTGTGGCCACAGCAGAAGCACTTCACATCAGGACCCAAAAGGGAAATTTTAAACGATTCCAGCACACACAACGAAGACCTGAACGAAAACGGAAATTAGAACCGGTATCTACTGCTCCGGTAGCTAAAAAACCCAGACGCTCGTGTATTTTTTGTGGATTGAGCAACCATGCAAGCAAAGATTGTAGAAAGTTCAGTACAGTAGAAGCTCGCAAGACTCAACTTCAGGGGCGCTGCCTCAATTGTCTAGGCAAAAACCACAAAACTGAGGAATGCCGAAAAAATGTAACTTGCTTCCGCTGCGGAGAGAAAGGGCATGTCCAGTGGCTCTGCCTTAAGGTGAAAGGTGAGGAAGATGAGGAGAAGATTAAAGCTCCAGAAATTATGTGTAATATGACTCATGGACTTACCTTTTTACAGACGGCGGTGGTGCAGTTACAAAATCCTCAAATCAATAATAATCTCAAGGATGGTAGAATTCTTTTGGATAGCGGCAGCCAACGAAGCTATATAACGAAAAAAATGGCCGATGCTCTTAGCTTACCAATAATATCTATGGATCAGCTAGTCATTTACACCTTCGGATCCCCGTCTCCTCAAGAAACAACTAGTCCTTGCACTACAGTCACAATACTTACCAAACGTGGCATTAGAAGCACCATTCAAGTAAACATTGTACCACACATCACAGATAGAGTACCAATAGCAAAACTTGATTGTTCGCAAGTTGATATACACGCAGATGATGACTCAGTTGGTGAAAGGATTGATTTGCTCATCGGAAATGATTTCTACTGTTCATTCATGCGTAATGATAAAATTGAGATCTCTAATAATTTGTACCTTATTGATACTGATTTTGGATACATTCTTTCTGGCAATGTTTACATTGAAGATAATGATGAGGTACTGTCTGTAACTACATACTGCCAGTGTCATACGCAAGGCTGTCCATACTTCTCAGAGCCAGATTTGCCATTAAGATATGTGGATATTAAATTTCTATGGTCCTTAGAAAACTTGGGTATAACAGACTCTCCAAAGACCACCCGGCAGGAGGAAGCAGTACACCAGTTCAACGCCTCAGTACAATATGAACAGAATAGATATGAGGTAAAGTGGCCATGGATTCAACACCCACCGGAGTTAGTATCTAACTTTGGATTGGCTATGGGAAGATTCAAATCACTTATGAGGAGATTAGATAAAGAATCACTAAATGAATACAACGAAATTCTGAAAGAACAACTGGAGTTGGGTATCATAGAAATAGTAGAGTCACAAACCAATACAGAACCTGATCATCCAATTCACTACCTCCCGCACCATATGGTTAAACAAATAGGAAAAAAGGGCAGAATTGTGTATGACGCTTCAGCCAAGACATCAGGAAACAAGAGTCTCAACGAATGTCTCTACAGTGGACCATATATGCTAGAGAGCCTAACTTCTCTTTTGATTAAATTCAGAACTAAGAGTATAGCTATGACAGCAGATGTGGAAAAGGCCTTCCTGCAAGTGGGGTTGCAAGAAGAAGACCGAGACGACACACGCTTCCTATGGTTAAAGGATATTAATCAAGAAGTTAAAGACGACAATTTATTATGTCTTCGATTCTGTAGAGTCCCCTTTGGAGTGATAGCAAGTCCTTTCCTTCTTACAGCTACCATTAAACACCATATGAACCAATCTAAAGATGAGCAAATGAAATCAATAGCCGAGAAGTGCTATGTTGATAATTTAGTTATTGGAGCTGATTCGATACAGGAAGCACAAGACATCTTCAATAAAACTAGAATGGCCTTTCAAGAGATGTCAATGAACATTAGAGACTGGGTCTCAAATAATCAAGAATTCATGGACTCCATCCCGAAGCAACTTCAAGCAAATCAAACCAATGAAGTCAAGGTTCTTGGGTTGTTGTGGAATGTAGACAGAGATACACTAACCCTAAATATAACAGATCATCATTTGAATCCAGTTTCTCTTGTTGATACAAAACGAAAACTTCTTCGAACACTGGCAAGGATATATGACCCTTGTGGGTTTGTATGTCCACTAATCTTACCCATGAAACTTCTATTTCAAGACATTTGCAATCAAAAATTGAAATGGGATACCGTGTTACCTGTTGAAGTTCTTCAAACCCTGAAAGGTATTCTTGAGAACTGGAAGACTTCTATTAAAGTGGAAATCCCAAGACAACTTGGAAAAATGACATCAGATTCTGACACTGAATATGAGCTTCACGGATTTGCTGACGCATCAAAGTCTGCCTTCGCTTCAGTAGTATTCATCAGAATGTCAGGTACACAGGGAACATCCATATCATTTGTAATGGGCAAGTCTCATGTAACACAGAGCAAAGATAAAGAAAATATTAATATCCCGAGGCAGGAATTACTTGGTTTTCTAATCACAAGCAGGTTAGTTAAATATGTTAGATCAAACATAGACCTACCAATCAGAAGAGAGTACCTGTGGACGGATAGTCTAGTCATTCTTGGATGGATGCGATCCAATAAACTTCTGCCTCCATTTGTGACCAACAGAGTCAAAGAAATTAAAGAAAATGTACCAGAAGCAAAAATGTATTACATCCACACGAAGGTCAATCCAGCCGACGTAGCAACTAGACCCGAAACTTGGCAAGAAAAAAGGGAGCTGTGGTTCAACGGACCCGAATTTCTCAAATATGATGAAACTAAGTGGCCTGAATCTCGACACTACGAGAACCATCACAGCACTGTTCTCTCAGTTGGGGAGGACCCGGATCAGAATCCAGGTGTTCCAGTTGAAGATCCATTGGGCACAAAAGAGATATCTGACACAGCCCAATTCTCAGATCAAATTATGGAGCTTGACGAGCTAGAGTCAACATCTCAAGATATAGAGATGGGCCCAGTGGATGAAACCATTGTTGAGATAAAAAGGATTCAAAAGGAACACTTTCCCGAGGAATTATCAGGAAAGAAAACACACCTGACAAGGAACTTAGATCTATTTATGGATGAAAATGGTCTGTTGAGGTCACGAGGACGAATGGCAAACACATCATGGAGTTATGAAATGAAGTATCCAATCCTCCTACCTAAAGAATCGGAATTTACGAACAACATAATTAAAGAAACTCATGAAAGTAATTATCACGTTGGAGCTGCCCATACCCTCAGCATAATAAGAAAGAAATACTGGATACCGCAAGGCAAGGTTCAAGTACAGAAAGTTATTCGAAGGTGTTCAGTATGTATCAAACATGGAGGTGGGCCTTACAAATTACCACCAACACCGGCTCTACCAGCAGAAAGAGTGACGTATACGACTCCATTTTCTTATACTGGTGTTGATTACTTCGGTCCACTGTTTGTCAGCTCCCCAAGTGGAAAGGTCAAAAGGTGGATTGCATTATTCACATGCCTGACAGTAAGAGCAATTCATTTAGAAGTCGTTAACGACCTGACTGCGGAAGAATGCCTTCTGGCAATTAGGCGGTTTTCAGCAACTAGAAATACTCCCAAGAAGATATACTATATACCTACTTCAAATTAACAAGTGAAATAATAGAGAAGCCATTTTGTGTCAAGAACAAAATTTCATGGAAATTCATACCGCAACTGGCCCCATGGCATGGCGGGTTTTATGAACGTCTTGTGGCGCTAGTAAAGCACTGCCTTAAGCGAACGCTCGATAAACACTTGATTAATGACAGTCAACTCCATACAATAATCAAGGAAGTAGAAGCAGTGGTAAATTCAAGACCACTTACAAAAATTGGATCTGACGTTGAACACATATTACGACCAGCTGATTTTTTAAGTCTAGGTACTTGCCTTACAACGGAAGAGTCACACGCAGAACTGCCATCAGTAGGCACAAAGGCAAAAATAGACCTGATCACTAGTTGGAAAAGAGGGCTCAAGATCCTGGAAGAAATTAAACAGATGTTCATAGGACAATATCTTCTAAGCCTAAGAGAGAGATTCCGGTCTGAGCCCAAGCAACCTAGAATAATATCACACAAAACACCAGAAATTGGTGATCTAGTACAGATCAAGGACGATAGTAAAAACAGAATTAACTGGAAAGTTGGCAAAATTGTGGATATGAGGGAAAGTACCGACGGAAAATGCAGAGTAGCCGAGGTTAAAGTGGACAACTCCATTTTGCCACGTTCCATAGGACATCTCTATCCTCTAGAGGTCGAAAGCGATCCCATACCTGAAACTGATACTCCAGAAAGGGTAGCGAATAAGGACCACGAAACAACCTTCGATGAGTCAACACATGGTTCGGTTACATCGCCACGATTAAACCCTCAGGAATCAGAAACTGTGGACCCTGTGGAACCAACAGATCCAGACGTTGAAGAAAGTGCACTGGGGAGAGATGACGAAACCCCAATGGAAAGGACGGGTTCTTTGGATATCATTGGACAAGACTTTGTTGCAGGCAAAGAAAGACGTGCCGCGGCTGTAAGAGCCAGAGAAAAAATTCTGGAATTGTCACGGAACCTGTTAACCATGCTAGAGTGAAACTCTCTTCCCCTTGGGAGTGTCGCGCACAGCGCGATTTGCCATATAAAACTCGGTAAGTGTCACAGCCCTAATATATGTAATACATATGTAATGTGGTCACATTGCCTTTCCTTATTTGTCTAATTTGTGTGTTGGTACTACCGTATAGAGTAATGGCGTTACAAATGAATTAACGATGGAAAGGAACTAAGCTAGTGCCCTAGAATCGAGAGGTTAGTTCCTTCCTGAAACTCGGCTGATACCTCAGGTGAGTGTTTTGCTATATAATGTTAATTGCCATGATCAAGAAGTGTGTAAGGATGTCCGCAATTCAATACAGGGTAGATTCCGTATATGGGTCTAGTAAGCGCTAGAGTACAATGTACACTTGGTAATGTCATAGACAGCGGAGCGCATAAACTAGACATGGAGCGAGTATCTCTTGCCCAGCAATAACGGTCGTAAGATGATGGAGCAACCGAGGTCAGGACTATGGGGATGGTGGAGGTCCTCGTGGGGGCAAAGCCCCCACGTCCGGCGGGTGCCAGGCCAGATCACGGGCAAACTGAACCGGCCAGGAGCCTATTGATCGGTCGGAATTGGTCAGAAGATTACTGGTAGGCCCAGGATCTCTCTACCTAAGCATTGAGGCACCCGGGCATAGCGCTGTGCCTAGACCGGAGTAAATCGACCGTAAGCTAAGCACGCTACCTAAGCCTAGCTTGTGATAGGAACGTGGCACAGCCACACCGCGTTAGGAATCACTGTTATCACATATCTTGTGAAGCCAAAATAAGAACTTGCCCTTACACACTTCAGCAATATTTGTCGCCTTATTATTGCCGTGTACCATTAGCACCCCAGGAATATATGTATGACATGTATGGAAGCATCAAAGGGGCGACACCAGTTTAGACCAGTAAGAATAATCATGCCACTCGCTTTTCATAAACTCGTCTGATTTACGGCCTCGCGATGTATTGCAACTTGCACAATAATTCTTGCAAGTTTTAACTGGGATATAGGAAAGTAGAGCCCGACCAATATTATAAACACATAATAATCAAAACATAGGTAGGTTTACTTTATGCTACTTTTGCGGTGAGTGCACACTCACCGGGGTTCAGCTCAAAACCAGCGCTGCAGCTCTGATTAGGGCTTACGGCACATGCTGAGCTGAGTCCTTTTGGCATCACACTACAGCACAACGTCTCTAATTGTTCTCTCTTCTCCTATTTATGTTTATACTGTGTTTCTACCCGACTGCGAAGAAGGAGGGTTATGTGTTTGCCTCGTATGTATGTATGTATGTATGTCTATTCCTATGTACGCTCGTAACTACTCAACGGCTGAACCGATTTTGATAAATGATACGACATTGGATTCGTCTTGACGACGCGAGTGACATTGGGTACATGAAATTCTGGAAAAATAAAAATGGCGGATTTTTGGCGCCAAATTGTAAGTTTTCAAAAAATGTTTTTTTTTCAAACCTATCGAGTGGGGTATCAAATGAAAGGTAATAATTAGCCCATGCTAAATATATATGGGTTATAATAGTTTTAATCAACCATTTTTACAGAACTATTAAATAAAGTGTGAAATAAAACATTAAAAAAACCCGACTGCCTTAAAAATTCTAGTGGGCTAGAACTCTGTTTACTACTTCTTACCTAATGGGTCCCGACTGTTGAACTTTAAGTTAGCTACTAAACAGAGTTCCAGCCCACTAGACTTGTTTTCTTCTTTTTAGTATTTTTTAGGCAGTCGGGTTTTTTTATTTTTTAAATTTATTGTTTTTTGTTGTCAATAAATGTTGTGAGTTTGAGTTTCAATAAAGAGCCAAAAGTACCCTGAAATAGGAGCTCCGCGAAATTGAGCACAGTGTAATCAGTTCCATTTGCGCGTGTTACCTGTGTGCGGGGCGCACGGCGCAGAGCACGCGCTCGGTGAAGAGCGCGGGGTACGCGCTGCAGAGCGCGGTACACTCGCGCACCAGAGCGGCGTGCGCGGCGCCGCCTGTCGCCATCTCCTCCAGAATGAAGTTTAACGCCTCTTGCGCACGTTCCTACACAAAAAAATTAAAAATATGAAATTAAATTATTATTATTTATTGGTGGGTCCACCGTTGTGGGCACGATGGGTATGCCCACAACCCTAATAGCCTTGTTACGGACACGCTTTCACGGTCTATCGAGATGCTTGGATGACAAATGTCTTGATGCGCGGAAAAAGGGAAGTAATCAAAAACAAACTCGTTCATGCATAGTCTTGCATGAATATTAATGGGCGAGTTCATCCTCCGACTCGCACTTGACTGATTTTCGGGTAGCTGTGACCATAACCTTTCTGAGGCCTGGATCAGCGCCTGCACTGACCTTGCTGGTGTAGCCGACCTGCGCGAGCGCGGCCGCTACGAGCGCGACGTGCTGCGGCGAGGCGTGCGGCGGCCGCGCGGCGTGCTCACTGACGGGGGCACTGACCTTGCTGGTGTAGCCGACCTGCGCGAGCGCGGCCGCGACGAGCGCGACGTGCTGCGGCGAGGCGTGCGGCGGCCGCGCGGCGTGCTCACTGACGGGGGCACTGACCTTGCTGGTGTAGCCGACCTGCGCGAGCGCGGCCGCGACGAGCGCGACGTGCTGCGGCGAGGCGTGCGGCGGCCGCGCGGCGTGCTCACTGACGGGGGCACTGACCTTGCTGGTGTAGCCGACCTGCGCGAGCGCGGCCGCGACGAGCGCGACGTGCTGCGGCGAGGCGTGCGGCGGCCGCGCGGCGTGCTCACTGACGGGGGCACTGACCTTGCTGGTGTAGCCGACCTGCGCGAGCGCGGCCGCGACGAGCGCGACGTGCTGCGGCGAGGCGTGCGGCGGCCGCGCGGCGTGCTCACTGACGGGGGCACTGACCTTGCTGGTGTAGCCGACCTGCGCGAGCGCGGCCGCTACGAGCGCGACGTGCTGCGGCGAGGCGTGCGGCGGCCGCGCGGCGTGCTCACTGACGGGGGCACTGACCTTGCTGGTGTAGCCGACCTGCGCGAGCGCGGCCGCTACGAGCGCGACGTGCTGCGGCGAGGCGTGCGGCGGCCGCGCGGCGTGCTCACTGACGGGGGCACTGACCTTGCTGGTGTAGCCGACCTGCGCGAGCGCGGCCGCGACGAGCGCGACGTGCTGCGGCGAGGCGTGCGGCGGCCGCGCGGCGTGCTCACTGACGGGGGCACTGACCTTGCTGGTGTAGCCGACCTGCGCGAGCGCGGCCGCGACGAGCGCGACGTGCTGCGGCGAGGCGTGCGGCGGCCGCGCGGCGTGCTCACTGACGGGGGCACTGACCTTGCTGGTGTAGCCGACCTGCGCGAGCGCGGCCGCGACGAGCGCGACGTGCTGCGGCGAGGCGTGCGGCGGCCGCGCGGCGTGCTCACTGACGGGGGCACTGACCTTGCTGGTGTAGCCGACCTGCGCGAGCGCGGCCGCGACGAGCGCGACGTGCTGCGGCGAGGCGTGCGGCGGCCGCGCGGCGTGCTCACTGACGGGGGCACTGACCTTGCTGGTGTAGCCGACCTGCGCGAGCGCGGCCGCGACGAGCGCGACGTGCTGCGGCGAGGCGTGCGGCGGCCGCGCGGCGTGCTCACTGACGGGGGCACTGACCTTGCTGGTGTAGCCGACCTGCGCGAGCGCGGCCGCGACGAGCGCGACGTGCTGCGGCGAGGCGTGCGGCGGCCGCGCGGCGTGCTCACTGACGGGGGCACTGACCTTGCTGGTGTAGCCGACCTGCGCGAGCGCGGCCGCTACGAGCGCGACGTGCTGCGGCGAGGCGTGCGGCGGCCGCGCCGCGCGTCGCAGCGCCGCGCCCTGCTCGCACACCAGCGACACGCGCGCGCGGGACACGCACACTATCAGCTAAACACACGATAAAAACCATATTAGTTTAAAAAACAAAAAAAAAACGCTTTAAGAATAAATCGAAAATTTTGGCCCAGTCCGCAATGCGAATTTTTTCGCGCTGTTTTTTTTCTGTAAGTAACACGTTGAATCTAAGACCGGTCGGTCCCGACGGAGCGTTTTGCGCGAGAGGGCTCTCACGCGTAGACACTCGCGTGTTCCCGATGTACTAGAGCTACATACACCCCATCCAGATGCTCTCACATACTTCCATAGCGAGAGCACAATAGAAGTAATCTAACCAGTAGTCCGACTTCATACTAGAGGGCCAAAATCGACGCCCGGACTCAGCGTGACTCAGCGGCGCGTTTTACACTGCAGCTAAGTCAATTAACTTCGTAGTGCCACAGAGCCACTCCGCGCGTCGCGCAAGTCGGTCGCGTTCGCTGCGCTGCGCCATCCGTTCTATTCGCCTCGTAACGTGGCTAAAAATAATGGCGGCGTCAAGAGATTGTGCGTATTGCAGTGTTTACGGGTGCCTAAATACGACAATTATAAAACCAACATTGTCATTTTTTCAACTTCCTGCTGATGCTGAAAGGTAAGATTAATACCTATTAGGTAGGTACTTTGTTATTAGTTCATTAAAATTTGTCTAGGTACTTACTCAACAAAATGTAAACCATAATGACGTGCCTATTTATAGAAAATTACATTGAAAAAATATGCGAATCGCTATTTAAAAATTACATCTTCTATCAAAATATAAATCCGAACGAATTTATGAATTTGAACTAATATTAATTAACATTTTTAATAAAAACGTGTTCAGTTTAAAACAGTCTTGTTGTTTACATTTTTTTTATTTTGGCCATCTGTAGTTCTGCATTTTGACTTGGAAATGAACGTGTCTGTCTGTGTGTTTCTGTCTGCGTGTGTGTCTGTCTGTCTGTGTGTGTGTCTGTGTGTGTGTCTCTCTGCGTGTGTGTCTGTCTGTGTGTGTGTCTGTCTGTGTGTCTGTCTGTCTGCGTGTGTGTCTGTCTGTGTGTGTGTCTGTCTGTGTGTGTGTCTGTCTGTCTGTGTGTGTGTCTGTCTGTCTGTGTGTGTGTGTGTCTGTCTGTCTGTGTGTGTGTCTGTCTGCGTGTGTGTCTGTCTGTGTGTGTGTCTGTCTGCGTGTGTGTCTGTCTGCGTGTGTGTCTGTCTGTGTGCGTGTCTATCTGCGTGTGTGTCTGTCTGTGTGTGTGTCTGTCTGCGTGTGTGTCTGTCTGTGTGTCCGTCTGTGTGTCTGTCTGTCTGTGTGTGTGTCTGTCTGTGTATGTGTCTGTCTGTGTGTGTGTCTGTCTGTGTGTGTGTCTGTCTGTCTGTGTGTGTGTCTGTCTGTCTGTGTGTGTGTCTGTCTGTGTTTGTGTCTGTCTGTGTGTGTGTCTGTCTGTCTGTGTGTGTGTGTCTGTCTGCGTGTGTGTCTGTCTGCGTGTGTGTCTGTCTGCGCGCGTGTGTGTGTGTGTGTGTGTGTGTGTGCGTGTGTGTGTGTGTCTGTGTGTGTGTGGGTGTGTGTGTGTCTGTCTGTCTCTATATCTCTTTCTCTGTGTGTGTGTGTGTGTGTGTGTGTGTGTGTGTGCATTGCGGTTTTTTATTTGAAAGCAGGTTTTTAGCAATGATTCTTAGACATGTTTTATCAAAATCGGTCCAGCTGTTCTTAAGATAAGATAAGATATATTTTATCTGTGCTTCTGTCTGTTCTGCCCATCCGTCCGTCTATATGTCTGTCCGCTGTTTAACTGAAAAACTGTAGCATTAGGATTTTTAACCCACCGCAGTGGATGCATTATTATTTCTATAAGGTCAACCGGGGCTATTTCGCCTACGGGGCTAATGCGTCCATTCCAATTATCATAAGGATGAGAATTTTCTACGTCATAAAATTCAACAACAAGTCGTTTCGAACTTGCCGTAATAGGCGTAAATTTTTTTCGATTACCAACTTATAATTAATTAATAAAAAAATAATCATAAAATTAACATACGTTTTATTTCTACACCTAAAACTACACACATACAATAAAAATCTACACACATCTGTTTTACTTTTTGTAGTTGTCAACCCTAGCGCTCCGCGCAGCCGTAGGTATAAATTTCAAGAATACGGCCGAGTCGGAGTACTGTTATGATTACTTTTACTGTGGCGAGAGCATCCATTTCATAAGTGTCTACGCGCCAGTGCCGTCGCGCGCAAACGCTCCGTCTAGACAGGGTCTTATACGAGTATTCGCACTGGTGGTAAAAAAATCGCAAAGATTTATTTATTTACTGAAATAATCACACAGCATTACAGACAAGCCAAAGCACTGTGAAATTCATAAAAATTAACAAGCACAACACATGACACATGGCACAAAAGATAACAGAATTAACATGTTACAAACAATTTAGTGAAGACGGACGGTCATCCTTCGCCTCACAGTACCTCATACACTCGCTACATAAAGTCTTCCAGCTACTAGAAGCACATTAAGATTTAATAAAGCTCGAATAAGAGGTGAGTTCTTGTGTGCTACTGTGCGAGCTTTAGGAACTGCGAGCAGATCACGGTTGCGAGGGCGAAAATTGAACCGGGATTGGGACACTGGGGGCGCGAGTAGGCGCACTAGTTGCGCTACCAACTCGGGGCAGTCAGAATCTCCACACAATATTCGACACACGCTGGTCACGAGCCCGTAATGGGGGCTATCGCGAATGAATTTTCCGCTAGAGGCGCTAGTGTAGCGTGAGGTCAACGAAATGTCAAATCTCATAGTTTTGGGTGAGCTACGCGGGTTTATTTATAATTAGAATAATTTTGTGAATATTTTGCATTATCTGAAATTAATTATGGCAATTATGCGATAAGGGGCAATGAACGTCTGTAATTTGAGACATTTTGTCTTTCGAAAACTTTTGCCCTCCCTTTTTTCCGAACAAAACGGGATTATGCAATACTGTGGTTGCTCGATATGTTTGGCACTGTTTTACAATGTATTAAATATGATTTTAGTCTAAACTTTGTTTTCACGGCCGTTATAACAGACTTTTAAAAACTTCACGCAACAGTGACGCCATCTAGTGAGAGAAAAAACGATAGCCCTCATTACGTCTCACCTCCAGAGAACTAAAACCCAAGGTGCCAAGAAGGAACTTTGTAGGGTAACAGAAAGGGTAGTATCTGTAACATTTTTTGTACAAAAATCTCAAAAACGCCTTTTAGACCCTCTCAAGAAGCAAGGAGTATGTGACCTCGTGTGGATTCCACACGATGGATGCTGCCTCTAATTTGCTCCTGACTAGAGCAGTATAAATAAGCTTAATAGCCCGGGGATTGGTGAAGTCACGGGCGTTGCGGATAACGAATCCCAACCTCCGGAAGCAGTCAGAAGCTAAGGTCCTCATGTGAACATGAAAATTAAGACGCGTGTCGAAAATGACTCCCAAGTCTTTAACAGTGTCAAGATAGGTGAAAATTTGCGGTCCGGACAGGGCCTTATTCATCTATGCAGAGACAGACTCGCGAGATCTACAACACACAGAGCCTCTAGTTACAATCATTCAAAATCATACCTGCAAGAGGTCCACGCACATACACCCCGGATCATTCTGGCTGGTGGTACTGGGGCACAGATAAGACAACAGCTGCGGTATACTCGTCTTGAGCGCGTCGGGGCGCCGCGCCGCGATCTGCTCGAACAGAGCGAACAGGGAGTTCTTCTCGACAGGCTCGGCGTGCGGCAGGAGAGACACCAGCGCCATCACGTGGCCTTCCAAAGGCTCCGGGCACACCTCGTATAGGTTGGTGAGGATGCGACTCAGTGGGTAGTTTCCTGTGTGAGTGAAGTGTATGTTAGTGAAAAGGGAGTCCCTCCCAGGCAAGTTTGGCGTAAAAAAATGGGTTGACGGCACATTTTGCAAATAAATTAATGTCTGTTGTAAAAACGTAACGAGCACTCACATTTGCGTGCAAACATTCGAACATTTTAAAAATGTTGGCATGCAAACCAAAAAAAAAAGTGGGAATCAAACCTAAATTAATGCGTTGTCAAAGGTTCGAGGTTTGTGGCGTCTCACATCGACATCGAAGTCGGACAGAATAAATTTATCAGAATTCATGTACGAAATTACATTTCAAATTCTAAAACTAAAACTATAACTCGAGCCGCAATCTGGCCTCTGCCCAGTTATCATCACTACTTTAAAAAAAATCTCATACCTCAAAATAGATAATTTTCTGACTGAACTTTATGAACATTATGTCAAGGTTCAATTTTGTTGACATATTGATTTTAGATACAAGCTGTTTTCAAAGTAACGACAGCATACTCTCACCAGTCATGATAGAGTCCATAATGGTCTGCACATGCGGCTTGAGCAGCCCCGCGTGGTGCACCGCGGCCAGGGACAGGTAGCGCGCCATGTGCCGGGATATCTCCCGGTTGCCCTTGTGAAGGAATTGCACGGCTACGGGCAGGAACAGCTCCATTACATTCTTGTTTCCGCTTATCTCTTTGTCCGGTTGGATTGGGAATGACACCTGGAAAGCGTTTAAATGTTTTATTTTATTTTATAATTGCCAATTAAACTTGCCAGTGACATGGCAAGGATGTGGAAGACCACTCTCTGTTTGGCTGCCAAGGATAGAAAAAGACCTCTAAGAACAAAACTATACACAGTTAAAATTACAGACAAGGAAGACTGAATGAAAAATAAATGGAAGATCCTAGCCCTATGATGATGATGATTTTAATTTTATCATTAATGTAGATCTTTTAACAAAATTGTACAAACTTCTTAAGACATTATGTATTTCTTAAAAATGAAGGCATAAATAAAATTTTAAAATTCATTCATTCAAAACACATTGTTCAAATTATAAATCTAATTTAGCAAAACCAGAGTTAATCATCAATTCGTTAACTACATGTTAAGTTTGTCATTCAACAACAATTGATACAAGGCAGCAAAAAATACCAATACTATTCAAATTATCTTGAGACATGAAAAAATCATGATTTAAGCAATTTAATTTATAAGGGTTCCATGTTAACATTTGCTCATTTCCCAGATAGTATGGAGGTGCCATATTGAATATTTGCTGTGTTTACAGAACCCTACACTCTGTGTTGTCAGATATACATACTACTAAAAAGAATATAAGGGCCACTATGCTTGCGTTTTTAATTGGATACATTTAACTGAATGAAAATTATTTGTACTGTATTACTTATGCTGTATGATTAAAACGATTTTCAGACAAGGAATGTTATAAAGAATTATATTTACTAGTATTTTCGTTTCACCCATAAAATTCACGGGGCCCTTATTTTGTTTTAAGCAGTATACTTAAACTTTATTGTTGTAGAAAATGTTCAAACATACCAAAACAATACAAGCAATCACATCAGATGCTATTTTGGCATGAGGTGGGTCATCGTCCCGCAGATGGCCAATGGGCATCAGGTTGTGGTGCAAGCAGGACTCGAGCAGCGCTACTAGCGCTCCGCAATATTTCTCCAACGTCCCTGTCTCCTTGATGCAGGAGGTCACACGGGTCACGCATATCTCTATTAGGGCTTGGTCATGGTCGTTGCGGATATAGTCTGGACGGGATGAGATCTCAGTTATTTGTTTAAGCTGCAAGAGACGTACAACATTACAGTTAAAAATATGTTTTCTTTCAGTTCATTTCAGTAAAGAATTATTTTCATGTAATAAAATATGTTATGACAGTTTTTTAATGGTTTACTATTTATTTATATTAGACATATCGTCCCTGTAGAGCGTAAAGTGACTAAGTCGTATTTTGCTACTTTGAGATACGGAGGTTTAAAGTTATATTATATTAAAGTTATGAACATAAAGTTATAATCTCAAAACAGCAAAATATGATTTAGTGACTTTTTGCTCTACTGGGACGATTTTGTCTACAGGGTGCTATTATAAGGTAAGTAGATGCAACAAATTATTGGAATTTTTTTTAAAGATAATGGCTGTCTACATCCCATAAAAATATATCTTGATTTTTTTATTTCACTAGTTGTTTTTATGCTAATATCTATCTTACAAGTTAATAGCCAGGTTTAATTATGTGATTTATCATAACTGTTAGTCACAGAGCCAATTACAATAAAGAAAATCACATTAAAGGTGATTAACATAATTAAATTGGCTCCACTTCTCAATGTGCTACAACCATGCAGTAATAAAAGTTAAATATAACGGTTCAAAACTATCAAAACTTATCTTTCAAGAATATGCAACATGAACTTGTTATTCACATACATACAGCTACTTTGAAGGAGATGCGACAGCTTGCCGTGAATGTTATCAACTCAAAGATTTCATCCAGAGATAATTCTGATTTCTGATAACTATGACTATAAAATACACTTTGGATAAATAGATGCTAAATAAAAACTATAGCTGGGATATATTTTTAATATATACCAGTGTTTTAGGTCACAATACAATATATGTACACAAATAAAGTCTCTGTTTAGGAAAGATAACAGCTTACCACTTCATTCAAATCGTCGACGATCTGGGAGTCGGGAATGGAGAATAAATCGCCGGCGCGGGTGAGGTCCCGCTCCGTCAAGACGTGCTTCAACAGCTCGTGCATTGTCACGATAGCCTAGGGTCCGACACGGAGCCCCCAGCCACTAAACTAGCATAGTATAATCACAACCAACTACTTCAACCGACACATCACACTCGTTTCACAAAAAACTTTTTAGCACACATGACTTTATAACTGCAATAACATTGACTTAAGACACTGAAATGTCGCGAAAAATCATTTCTATCAATATTTAAGCTATTTTAAAGTAATTAAAACCAGACGAGCGAGATTATACTTTCGATAGGAAGTAACATTATCGTTCCGTTCTTTTCTTTCGAAGATTTATTTATAATTTTAAGCAATGCTGAGATACTTATTTAAAAAGCATAATATTAATAACAAAATACAAAAATACAAGTTTCCAATATTTTTAGAATAATATCCTCTTTCCAAGATTTCAGTTATAAATTTCTATGGAGCACTTGTTTACATTTCTTGTATTCATTGGCAGAACGGAACGAATTCTAGAAACGTCATCAACATTCTAAAAGGTACTTTAAAGTTCAAATTTCTTTAATAGACGCGTTTTACCTACCAATAAAACGCATATTAATTTACTTACCTTATTCGAAGCTTATTTAATTGAGATAGGCACTACGTTTCCCGCCGATTTTCTGTCTCTTTCTATTGGTTATCCCTTCTCTTTCCCCATCCCCCACCACCTGGTAGTGGGGATGTAGCGTTCTCGCTAATCCTCAGAACTTTTATTCTTCATTGGATCGAAATTAATCCAGCAGGCAGAGATTACTCATAAGCTTCGAATAAGGTAAGTAAATTAATATGCGTTTTATTGGTAGGTAAAACGCGTCTATTAATTTGACTTGACCGTTATTCGAAGCTTATTTAATTGAGACCTGTTTGTTATCGCCTGGTGGTGGTAGAGAAGGATGCCAATGTGACACGATATATGAATTAAAGACAGGGAGTCCTTAGTAAGTAATGTTATATTATTAAAGCAAAAAGGAAAGACGTACTTTGTTGTTTACAATTCTAGTAATAAATTATTAAATCATAGAAACAGTATGATCATATTAAACAACAAAAATCTCTTAGAGGTCAACCAATGTATCATAAATAGGCAATATCTTATTTGCTTTGAGGTAACATAATATTTCAAAATTAAACATGAAAAATCATTCCATACAAACAGAAAGAAAGTGAAACCAAAGTACATATCCCACAAAAAAATATTTGACAGAATTGACACTTCATCAACAGGCTGAAATAAATGAGTTACATTTTGAGAGCGATCTGTATTAGCAGCAGGCATAACCTCGCGCCTGTAGAATTTACTAAAAGTATTACCGGAGCGCCAATTTCCCCGAGACAAAATTTCTTCCACCGGTACGTTATCCACCCAATTTCTGGAGGCAACCGCTGCGCGTATGCTTCCAGGTGTTGCCGATATACTTGCTTCTTTAAACGCTGATCTTATCCATCCCGCTAAAACAGCACGTGAGGCTGTTTTTGTTTCGCCTCGGAAGGTGACAAATAAACTATTACAACCAACCGAATCCCTCTTATCCTTTAATAAGGCCATAACTCTTTGGATCCAAATGAAATGAAATGAAATGAAATGTATTTATTTGCTTTAAATGTAGTACACTACATGATGTTCAACGATTTATGAGTCTCATACATTCAAACTTTATAAGTCATGCAAATATTGAGATTAACTATATTAATAACAAAATACTACTACTACTCTAATATATATCCATTTGTTTAGTTCCGCCTATTCTTTGATGAATTATACCTTAAATGTCATTGCACCTATTATAAAGACATATTGCAACAAAATGTCTTTTTGATAAAAAATATTATTATTAAATTATGCAAATTAAATATTAAATTATACAATATTAAATGTTCAATTATTAAATTACTAATTATTCAATTATCAATTACACAATTATTTATCATTCACATATTATCCAGATACTCCCTTAGAGAGTAATAACACTTCTCGTGAAGCCAACGGAACAGTTGAGTTTTGAAGGGATTCAATGGGAGTAGTTTTATGGACTCCGGTAAATTATTGTAAAGTTTTATGCACTGTATGAAACTATTTCTTTTTTTCATTATTGTATTTATCTTAGGCAAATCTAATTTGTCAGGATACCTTGTGTTGTATGAAACTATGTCCCTTTTTTTTTTAAATATTTCTGGATGCAATTTAACAAATACGCAAACCTCATAAATGTAAACAGAGTAGACAGTTAATATCCCATATTCCTGAAACCAGGGTTTACACGAAGTTCGACGGTTGATATTACTTATTGCTCTTATGCACTGTTTCTGTGCGATAAAGACTCGGTTCACAGTAACAGAGTTGCCCCAAAGTAGAATTCCATACCGCAAATTTGATGCTACATAGCCGTGATAAGCTTTTAATGCCGTCTTAGTGTCGGTTATCTTGGCTAAACGCCACAGTGCGTAAGAAAACCTGTTTATTTTTAAACAAATTTTATCGATATGCATTTTCCAAGAGCAGTAGTTATCTAGAGTGAATCCTAAGAAAGTTGTGCTATCACATTCAGTTAAAACTTCGTTATTGTGGGTGATTTTAAGCGATACCTTTTTACCCCCCTTGTTCATAAACTGCATGTATTTTGTTTTATTTGGATTAATTTTCAAATTATTATCTCTAAGCCATGTCGATATGTCAGTGATAGTATTATTAATAACATTATTATAATTAAGTACTTTATCATCATAAATAACAATAGATATGTCATCTGCAAACAAAGTGCATTCAAATTTTGTAATTAAAGGTAAATCATTAATATATAACAGAAATAATAATGGTCCTAGTATAGTTCCTTGAGGAACTCCCATTCTGCTGACTTTTATTGTTGATCTGTAATTTTTTTCCATCATATTTTTGTCTAGTCCTGTTATTTCTAACATTTGTTGCCTGTCCTTAAGATAGCTTTTTAGCCAGTCAGAAACCAGACCCCTCATTCCATAGTTCTCACATTTAAACAATAATAGATCATGAGACACACAATCGAAGGCCTTGCTCATATCAAAAAAGATAGAAACTGTTTTGGTTTTGTTATCAACCTTGTTGATAATGCTGTTGATCAAATTGAAAGCAGCAAGTGTGGTAGACCTTCCCTTTTGGAAACCATACTGTTGAGAAGACAATATCTTACATTTATTCATAAAGTTCACTAGGCGACTATGCACTGCTCTCTCAAAAACTTTTGAGAATACAAGTATTAGTGCAATAGGTCTGTATGTGTCAGGTAGATTTAAGTCACCGGTTTTAAATATGGGTCTTACTATTGAAATCTTAAGTTTATCCGGATATACACCTTGTTGGAAAGATAAATTAATTAGGTGTGATAGTATTGGAGCAATAATTTCCGAAGTCAGTTTTATTATGTTGGTTGTAATGTCATCGTGGCCCACAGAATTAGTATTGCGAAGTGATTTCATTATCTTTAAAACTTCTTGTGGGTCAGTAGGTAGTAAAAACATGTTTACGCGATTTGGTATTAACTTATGTTTATAAAATTTAGTTAAATTATTAGAATCAGCTTGAGTATTTGTAATATTTATAAAATGTTCATTAAATGTATTCGCTATGTCTTGTGGTTTAACAATAATTTCATTATTATATTTAATTTCTTGTATATTCCTTTTTATACCTTTTAGGGTACCCATATCTTTTTTTATTATACCCCAGCTGGCTTTAGAAATATTTTTCGATTTATATATGTAGGCTTTATTGCAATTTTTCATTGAAATTGTTATACATTTTTTAAGTAATTTATTATAATTATTATACTTCAATTTATTTTCTAGTGTTTTATTTTTGTAATACGAAAATCTCAAATCACGCTTGACCTTTATAGCTCTTTTTATGCCTTTTGTTAACCATCTCTTATCTTTTGATGAATTACGGGCTCTAACTGTATACACAGGAAAGCACAAATTATAGAGCAGCGTGTACATTTCGTGAAATTTTTCAAAGGCAACATTAGCATTTGCCTCAGAATATACTTCACTCCAGGTCAAGCTTTTTAAGTATTGCCTAAATTTTTCAATATTTGCACGACTAAAGTCGCGTTTCCTTAAATAAGTAAATTTAGGTGGAATATATTTTTCTTTCATACTAGGAATCTTAATTAATTGGCCGGTATTATGGTCTGAAAGTGCCAAAGGGAGAATTTCACCAGTTGCTTCATTATTATTACTTGCTATTAAGTCGAGACATGAATTCAATCTAGTCGGTACTGTTATATGGAACATAAAATTAAAATTCTGGATAATTCTATTCAATTCATTAAGTGTTTCCGTCGGTTTCAGCAAGTCGATATTAAAATCACCTGCAATAATTATCTTTTTTTTATGTTTGGTTTTTAAGACCGTAAATAAATCCTCCAGCTTGGACAAAAATATGTTTGTATTGGAGTTGGGTGTTCTGTAAATACAGACGACAATACATCCAAGTTGGGGTATTTCAACTCCGCAAGCTTCGAAGTGGAAATCGGTTGATATTTCCTTTATATTAGACAGTGGTTTAGTCTCTAAGTAGTCTCTGCATAATATACAAGTACCACCTCTCCTTTTAGCTCTTGAATACCATGCTGCAAGCTTAAACCCGTCAAGAGTGATATTTGATTCATCTCCTATCTTAACAAATGTTTCCGAAAAGCACAATAGATCTAAGTAATAACCATAGTCAGTATAGAGACCGTTCAACGTTATTTCAAGTAATTCCCTCTTATTGAGTAAACCCGCAATATTCTGATGGAGAAGGAGAATTAAGTTAAGTTTGCTATCTATAGAAGTATTTATAACCAATAAATTGGATCTAAACTTTGACAGCTAGTGTTCCGAAACAGTTTCCAACCAGACTGTTTGTGCGTAGAACAGTCGGTTTTAGATCCGTATACAGGCCAAAAGACAATAGAGTCATCTTCCACTATGCAATGCTTGGGATCAACATTAAGTAGAGTCAGATCGTGGATTCTTCGTCCAGAACAGAGAAGGAGTAATAGTGCTGCTCTTCTGCAAGCTTCAAAAATGTTGTTTTCGTTAATTTTGGATTTCACTAGGTGCTCTATAAGGGTGTCGATATTCCAAATAGGAGCTTTTACGGCAACTGGGTTTTTAATAGATATTGATTTGAGTACTTGTTTAACCAGAGCATTAGAGCTGATCTTATTAGCACAATCTACATTACTCAAGGTTGAGACTACCGACTTATGCAAAAGAATAGTATTATAAGACAGTCCGTCGACTAGATAAAGATCAGCTAAGTATCTCGCCACGTTTGCGCCTGAGGGCCCAGAAGGGTTAATATTATGCTGAGCAGACCAAGTCAACCATCTTTTCCAAGCTGCGTTATATGTCCTACGAGTAGAAGCACGCCAAGAATTCTGAAGAAGATTTATTTGCTCAGAATTCCAATTGGTTAAACTTTTTGTCCACCCCCACATCTCCAAACCTCCAGGATCATTTCCTGTACTGACGGCGGTGGCAAGTTTGTACTCATGTCTATCAGCACTCTGTCGAGATGTCGCAGCGTGAATGGAGCTGCCAGTGCGCGTGCCTTCACATCTGCTCGCCAAAAAACCTGATGCCAACGGGGAACTACCAGCAGGTATATCCCTGTTGCCTGGTTTAAGTGTGCTAGCACCTTGGGTATCAGATACGGCGGTGGAAAAACCCATGCCAAGTCGTAAGTCCAAGTCCGAGAAAAAGCGTCGTGATAAAGCGCCCCTTTGTCGTTCTGATCGAGTGTTACGTAGTTGAATACTACATGTGCTCTCCTGGAGGCGAACAGGTCTATCTGGGGTATGCCCCATTTGGCGAATACTCTCTTTGTGCATTCGGGGAGCAAATGCCATTCTGGTGGTGTGCGTACCCTTGAAAGATGGTCTGCGTGGCTGTTGTATTTTCCCGGGATGTAAAACAGATTCAAGTGAATTTGATGTTGTTCGAGGAGATGGAAGACTCGGTATGTTAACTCTAAAAGTGGGGTCGACCTCGTTCCTCCCTGATTTCGGAGGTAAGCTATTACCGTTTTGTTGTCGCTCTGAACTAAGACGGTAGTGTGTCTCAGGTACTGACCGTGACCTTCTAAAACTTTTAACACGGCTAGCATCTCTTTTTGGTTGCAATGTAAGGTCTGTTCCAGGCTTGTCCAGTGCCCCGAGAGAGACTGACCGTCTAGCTGTGCTCCCCAAGCCAGATCCGACGCGTCCGTCGTTAGAAAATGTGTTGGTGGAGGGAAATGAATTAACGAGGGGCAATGGTAATTGCGTGACCACCATGTTAGATTGTCCCTGGCATCTGTAGGTACTGTGTATATTTTTTTCGAATCTTCTGGGATTGTATTCATTAAATTTAACAGGGCACGGTAATTCAACCTTCCCAATGGGACTGTAAAACTGGCAAAGTTCAGGTGGCCGATCAGTTTCTCTAAATCCTTCCGATTGATTTTGTTGTCGGACATTATCTTGCGAATCTGAGCTATAAGGTTTGGTAATTTCTCTGCTGGGAGACTTTTGAGATTTGCCCAAGGGTCCCAGTAAACACCCAGATATACTAGTGCTCTTTGCGGGGTTAACGTGGACTTGTCGTAGTTGATTAGCCAGCCAAGCCTCTCCAATGTTTGGGTTACTATTTTCACGTGTTTGCACAAGGTTTCCCTGCTCTGGTGAGCAATTAAAAAATCGTCGAGATAGACAATGATCCGTATCTCGAGTTCTCTTAAGGTCTGTGCTATCCAATTCGTGAACGACGCGAATACTTTGGGTGCCGTACTTAGACCGAATGGTAAACATGTCATTTCGAATAGGACTTGTCCGTATATAAGACGTAAGAATCTTCTGTGCGTTTTGCTCACAGGTATGTGAAAATAGGCTTGGGACAAGTCTATCTTGCATAGCCAATCGTTTGATTGAAGAAACGCTGGCACGCGGTGCAGGTTTAGTAATTTGAATTTTTCTGTCATTATAAATTTGTTCAGAGGCTTTAAGTTTAAGATTGGGCGAGCAGTGCCGTCGCTCTTGGGTACGAGAAATATCGTGGAAAGAAAACTTGGTGAAGTGTCGACCGCTTCCAAAATGCCCTGGCTCACCATTTGATTGATAACAAGACTCATTTGTTCCGAATATGGGCATTCTAATGCATTTCCGACTAAGTTCGGATGAATAAGGGGCGGTATCTGGATAAAAGGTAGGCGATACCCTCTTATGATTTTCAATAAATGATTTGGAGCTTGCATTATTTCCCACACCTTGTAAAATTGAGCGAGGCGACCCGCTCTGAACTGGGAGTCAATATTTTCCTCGCTTGTAATGCTTTGGTCTCGATGTTGAGGGAGACGATTTTCGTTTGCGCCCTGAAGAATGCGGCTTTCTTTGATTATACCTTTGTTGATAGCCTCGAAAGGAGTTCTGGTTGCATGACATGGTATTGTAACGTGACGTACCACGTGATGTGTTATACCCTTGCGAAGGGTCATAATTTTGGTAATAGCCACCCCGCGGGGGCGGGAAAGCATGCGTGTGTGCATGATCGTAAGGAGTACCCTGCGAGAGTACTTTGTGTGGCGCTACTCCCTGCGAGGGGGCGCTTGGCGGCTTTGACGGGCCTGCTTGCGAAGCAGGGTTTGTTTTCAATGGCCAAAAACATTTACGAACACCTCCATATTTTTCAATAGCAGCTGCAAACTGTTCCTCATTGAACAATGACGTTCCCGATGGAGGAATCTTTCGTAGTGCAGACTTGACTAGCGGATCTTTGACATGTTTCGTAATACCATTACGCCTCATCTGTATTATTTCCGCTCTGTGACCGGAGATTGACTGTAAAAAATCTTCAGAAACTTTATAAAGCTCGCCACCTAAAAATACACTATTTAGTTTTTCTCGAAAGGCTTCGAGGGTAAACTCTCCGCCAGCCTGTGCCCAAGCGAGCACGTCTTGCACTGCGGCGTGCAATGCCTCTTGCTGTTTAACTGCACAAAAAGTGAGGGCCCCAAAGGCTCGGTCTGATTGTACTAAATGAGGATTCAAATCATATTGCCTTACCTCGTCATTTGATTCCAAATCGGTATAGCCGGGAGTATGATTATAAAGTTTTTGCAACTCTGCATATCGAATATTATACCATTCTTTACCAAACTGTTGGATATCATACAGTAATTTCAATTGCTCTTCTGATGTGTGTGGCATTGCCGGCTCCTTAAGCTTTGTCTTAAGAGCAAAACTAAACTCAACTGGGGTTTCCGGTACTTCAATAGGCTTTGGCGGCGGCTCATTTTCTTCATATAGTTCTCGACTGCAGTCTGAAATGATTGACACGTCGTCGCAAAAGCGGTTAGGATCGTTAGCACTAGCAAGCTGTGCGCGTAATTGTTGAACCTGCTTGGACAAATTACGTAACTCCTTTTTTCTTATGCCCCCCCTTTTTTTTGACCTGCGATGACGCCTGCGCTTAGAGTTCGACGCCGAAGATTCCGATGAGGAACTGCTACTACTCGACGAGCTGGAACTGCGCGAGCGCTCCCGCGCTCCGCTTGTGGTCGCTTGTGTGCCTGACGTGGCATCTCGCTTTCCATCAACACCATCCATGACAACACATATGCAAATGGCACGTTAGGCTAAAATTATACACATAAATAAGACCACAGATCGAACGGTAAAACCGTTAAACAGTCTTTGATATAAAACAAAAATCCAAAATGAGGGTAGGCATTTTTTCTTACTTAAAACTTTCACGTTCGAAAAGAATTAAATAGTACAGAGTAGATAATATGTAATAGGAAATTACTAAAGATTGCACAATCTTGTTACTTAGAAATAGAAATAAGTATAATATTTATTGCATAAACTGTGTGTAGCAGATAATAATCCTAAATCGAAGAAAATAAATAAGAACTTACGTGAATATAATTTGTCACAATCTGCTTTTGTGAAATAAATGTATACTTTTAACTGTAGTTAGTTACTTGTAACTAGATACTATATAGTGGTCGTCCCTTTAGTGGGCGACCGTTCACGGCGGGAAACTAGACGCCAATGAAGAATAAAAGTTCTGAGGATTAGCGAGAACGCTACATCCCCACTACCAGGTGGTGGGGGATGGGGAAAGAGAAGGGATAACCAATAGAAAGAGACAGAAAATCGGCGGGAAACGTAGTGCCTATCTCAATTAAATAAGCTTCGAATAACGGTCAAGTCAAATTAATATCGTATTAAATGCTATTGTTATTATTCCTGAAAACCTAAAACCAAATTAAGATTCATATGCAATATTGTTTTTATTTTTTTTTCAAATTCTTCTGTTATTTGAAATTTCCGTTGAAGAATAATATGGTTTTAATAATATTATGGTTTTAGTAAGTTTTAGGTCTCTATAAAAAACCTATTTCTCATTGTCAAATGTCATTTATTCGTGAGTGAAGTTCGAGCTCCCATAAGGAAAAATATTGCAAAGTAGAGAAATTAAATTAAACCATTTTTATATTTGTAAAGTTAAGAAGGGAAAATTGCCACAATGCCTGTTGCATGTAGGACAGGGTGTGGAAAAAACGCTCTATTAAAGGTAAATGAAAAATGTTTTAGGTTATGTGATTAACTCGATCTTGTAATAGTAATATTATTTAACTATTGAATAATTACAGCGTCCCAAAACCGGTGATGCCCTGTGCAAAGAATGCTTCTATTGGGCTTTTGAGACAGAAATCCATTACACTATAACTAAAGGGCAGCTCTTTAACAGAGGCGATGCTGTTGCAATCGCTGCATCTGGTGGCAAAGACTCAACTGTCCTAGCCCATGTCATGAAAACTCTCAACCAACGGTACGACTATGGCTTAAATCTCATGTTACTATCAATAGATGAAGGGATCACTGGTTACAGAGATGACAGTTTGGAAACAGTGAAACAAAATCGTGATGACTATGAAATGTCACTGAAAATTCTGTCATACAAAGATCTGTATGGTTGGACTATGGATGAAATAGTGGCCCAGATTGGAAGGAAGAATAATTGCACTTTCTGTGGAGTGTTTCGTCGTCAAGCACTTGACAGAGGAGCTGCGATGCTTGGGGTGAAGTGTATTGCCACCGGACACAATGCAGATGATATCGCAGAGACAGTGCTTATGAATGTGCTAAGAGGAGATATTGCCAGATTAAAAAGGTGTACAGCAATATCTACTGTAAGTTCTGAAAAAAAAATCATTTAAAATTAAATTTAAAACAGCCTCTGTGCTCTAGGTCACATACCGACCAGTTATAAAGATTACAAATAAGTGCCCCCTCTACCTTATTTTGCCATTACGTGACACCTGCTTGCCTCAATGTTGTTGAACTCTGGTTTATGGCTTTGGTAACTCAGATCATTTCTTGGTCTGAATAGCATAAACAAATTTTCGATAGGTGAGATCATAGACAACAGCTTATTTTTAATCTTCTCATACTTTCAGGGAAGTGAAGGAACAATTCCAAGAGTGAAGCCTTTGAAGTACACATATGAGAAGGAGATTGTGATGTATGCACACTACAAGAAACTGGTCTATTTCTCCACTGAGTGTGTGTTTGCCCCCAATGCGTACCGGGGACACGCTCGGGCTCTGCTTAAGGACATGGAGAAGATCAGACCTTCATGCATCATGGACATCATTTATTCTGGTAATTATTCAAAAATGGTTATCAAAAATGGTTTGTGAAACAGTGTATTACTTTGAATCCTTTTTCTTATTTCTGTCTAATTTTAGGAGAAACAATGGCAGTGAAAGAAGAAGTTTCTCTACCGTCCCAGAGAATTTGTGTCAGATGCAAGTTTGTCTCCTCCCAAGAGGTGTGCAAAGCCTGTGTGCTCCTAGAAGGCCTAAATAAAGGCCTGCCTCGATTAGGTATTGGCAAGAGTTCCAAAGCTAAGAGAATGTTAGAGGAGTACAATGCTAACCAACCACCAGGAAAAACATTAGAGGCTGTTACTATTGATTTAAATGATGAATTAGATGTCAATGACAGTAAAGATAAACCAGCAAGATGTAGCAGGAGCAAGGTAAATTCAAAAAAGAATAAGGAAAACTGCAGCAATAATTGTTCAGGAAAATGTTCTAAGGAGACAATAGAACCTACCAATTCTAAAATTAATAATTTACTTGAAGAATATGGCTTAGATGAAACAAGTAATGTTAAAGTAGTTGGAAAAGAATCTGACGATTCTGATGATGAACTTATATCCAATGAACAAGAAGATGATACTTGTTCAGGGACTTGTGGGAAATTGGGATCTGTACAGATTGGTTTCTGATATTATATATAAATTAAAGAATATATTTATTTATATAAAACGTTTATTAATCCATTTACATACCACATCCAATAATCTTAGCAGAAAATATGTGTAGCTCTGTTATAAATATAAGAAAATCTATAGTCAGTATTGCTTCTTTGCTGTATTAAGACATCATAAGAACAATGTCCTTGTTCTATGGACTTTAAATTAATAGATAATTACTAAAACATTAATCATTTAAAAAACAATTAGGCTATTTGCATTGTAATGACAATTGCACATCTGTCAACTGAAGCTCCTTTGTTTAATGTTATTTGTGTACATACAGCTAAATCTTAAATTCTTGACTCTCTCGTCACAATCTATTTTTAATTCCACTATTTGATGGGATGTAGATTATGGTTACCGTTGCATCCATCCAGTGGTAGGCTATGCATAAGCGTAGGCAGCACTAGCGTTGCCTACCCTCATGTCAGTGCTAGTGTTGCCTATCATGTGGGCGGTGCTGGCGGGTGCATGCCCAGTACGCAGATAATGACTATGGGTAGACTGAAGACTTTGCAGAACGTTAACGTTGTGTAGACCATGCTCGTAACAAATATATCTAATGTTATTAGGTAATGTGAATCATTAAAGCTGCTATTTGACCATGTCTCACAACGGCACAGAAGACTGGCAACTTTTATTTATCTAGGTAAATACCAGACATTCTCTAACCAAAGTAATATAAAGTTTATACTAGCCATGAGGTCGCAGTTGCACTCATTTGCTTTATGCGTGTGCAGTGGAACTATTGTTCGTTATTCAAAATGGCGAGCCAGCGCACTGTTTTTTTTCCTACGGGGTAACGATGAGTAAGAAAACATCGCGTGTTTTTGACAACCTAGCAGGTGTAACCAAAGGTGTAAACTAAACGTTAATGGATGCATGCTGTCAGCTCCTTGAGTGCAAGTTTTTGTCGCAAGATATACATATCTAGGACGCGTCTGTGTTTACATTTAATTACTACGGAAAAAACAATGGCTCTAGTGACAACATATCTTACTCAAAACTGTTACAAACAGTTCAGCTATGCTATATCAAAATCTACGTTCTAATTTAGGGAAAGATGACCCCATTAAGTCTGCCAATTATGTGGTTGACTTAGGCTCTGTTTCCACCAAAGATGTGTTGTGAGGAATGTGTTTTTCTGGACCAATAGACACATACTTCATTTACCTAACCTCGCTCCGCTCAGCTGTTTCCACTAGAGATATGCTGTGGGTTTGTTAGATCAATTTCCCAAAATCGTTATTTCCTAGTAGCAAAATTTCCGTTCGCATTTTTTCCCAAATGCTTTTATCCCAATACAATACAATAACTCTTTATTGCGCACCAAAATATAGCAAAAAATTACAGAAAACAGGTATACACACAGAGACTTTCTGAGGTAAGCAATAGGCGGCCCAATATGCTTTTTTAATGAAACTTATTTTCACAGTAGCGTTTTTGCCCAATCAGAGTCGTTATGTCAAGTTAGAATCGGCCCGAAGGGCCAAAACTACGCGAAAGTAGGAGCTCCGCTGAGGGGAGCTCCGTCGACAATGTGTCTGTGTCGATTCTGATTGAAAAAAAAAACGCTACTGTGAAAATAAGCTTCAGTAAAAAAAAAACCATAGTGAGAAAAAAGCGTTCGGGAAAAAATGCGAACGGAAATTTTGCTACTAGGAAATAACGATTTTGGGAAATTATCTAACAAATCATGCTGTGCGAGGATAGATAAGTGATGCGTTTCTATTGTATCTCCGCACATCTCTGATGTCTGTATTATAATCCGAGTTTAGACTTGCAAGAAAAATCACGCAATTTGCATTACATTGCGTGGCGGTAAAGCCAACGAGTTTGTAGTGGTCAATCGAGCGCCGCAATGTAATGCTTTGCACGATTTTTCTCGCAAGTCTAAACTCGGCTTTAGACTTTCTTATAGTACGGTAATACTGCCAGTTTTCGGTAAAGTAACAGTCAGATACAATTTATTTTGTCTGCAGTTCTTCTGGCAACAATAAATTTGAAAGTGACAAAGTTCCGTTTAACAAATTCCTTGCGATCACGTTTTTGATTGGTTAAACTAAGCGAGCCAAACTGTAACCTCAATCGGACCTATCGATGATACTAACGCTATCTAGCGATAATCGCCTGTCAAGAAACCCTCATTGAATTAGCTAACGTTAAAACTACGCACGCACTATGGCGGGTTTTAGTGTCACGCGCACCGTCAGTACGGATCGCTCCGCACAGGCTGATCTATATGAGCTTCCTATCCGCGCGGACGGTCGTCCGTACGAACCCCTCCGTATTACTCTAAAACGCTCCCAGGAAGATCATATAGATCAGCCTGTGCGGAGCGATCCGTACTGACGGTACGCGTGACACTAAAACCCGCCTATGTGGTTAGCAGCGCGGTTTTACCGTGCCGCCCCTCTTCAAAGTATCGCTTGAGAAAGAGACGGCGCGCTAAAACCGCGCGGTTAGCATTGTGAATACGTAGCTTTACACTCAAGGTAAACGCTTCAAACGCGTTACGGGCCGCATAGCGTCTCTCGCAATAAAGTCACGTGATCAGCACTCTAGTCTAGGTGATGAAAGCGGGAGCTCGCGAGTGTATCCGCTCGCGGCAGATGGGGCAGGCCTCCTGGATGTTGTCCGAACAGTCTTCGCACAGGCACACGTGGCCGCACGGCAGCAGGATTATCTGCAAATAGAATAGAATTATAAATTTAGTACAGCCACAAGCACTAATATATGTCACAACAACGTGTGCTTAAATTAAATATCTGATACAAATACGACGCTATGGCTACGTTCCACTTATAGTCCGCGACACCTACGACCATGACCGTTAAAATTGCCATTTCACTAGCGTAAAAAGGTCGCGGTCGCGGGCGTTTAGTAATAAGTAGGACTCACATCTTGAGCTCTATATAGCGGCATAGTGAAAATGTTTGAGCAAAATATTTCGCATAGATTGGACAATTTAATTCAACATGGATTCCCGTGAATTTGATGGTTGCGTTTATGACAAAACGAATGAGAAATAATGACTCGGAAATTAATTTCATCAAGTTTTTTTTTATTCCACTAGATGGCAAACGAGAAAGTGGGTCTCCTGATGGTAAGAGATCACCACCGCCCATAGACATTTGCAACACCAGGCAGGGGGATTGCAGATGCGTTGCCAACCTAGAGGCCTAAGATGGGATGCCTCAAGTGCCAGTAATTTCACCAGTTGTCTTACTCTCCACGCTGAAATACAATTGTGCAAGCACTGCTGCTTCACGGTAGGATTAACGAGCAAGATGGTGGTAGCAATCCGGGTGGACCATGCACAAGGTCCTACCATCTGCAAAATTGATGACATTTCGCTCTGTCAAATGAAAGCCCACTGACTCAACAATATTCTGTATGCGAAGTGGGCGCGACGCGGTCGCCAACAGTGACGTAGCGGACGTTTAGTGGACCGTACCCTTATATCTAAGGCCGGTAGAACGTCAACGTGTAAGTTATGCTCGACCCCTCTTTCCCCTAACCGTTTCCCTATTGGTCAGCAAGATAGAGTCCCACACCTCCTTAGGGTTCTCCGCGCAGACCACGCACAGCTGCACGTCGGGCAGGTCGGCGTCGCGCGCGCGCTTGCGGCGCTCGCGGCGGCCGGCCGCCAGCTGGGTCTTGAGCGCGTCCTCGCGCGCGCGCCGCCGCCGCCGCTTCAGCCACTTGTACGCCACGCGCGTCGACGCCAGCGCCGCCACGCTGCCGAATATCACCAGCAGCACTCTGGAAAATAAAATTGTTTTCGAGTTACTTATAAATACAAAATAGAAATAGAAACATTTATTTGTATTTCGCAATATAATCACACTAGCTTTTGCCTGCGTGGAATTCGGTTATCGCGCGCTGTTCCCTCGAGAACTGTGCATTTTCCGGGATAAAAAGTATGCCACTCTCTGCCTATGTCACTCTCTGGCCCATGAACTATCTAAGCCAAAAATTACGTCGATCCGTCGCTCCGTTTCGACGTGAAAGACGGAAAAACATACATACAAACATACTGTGCTTGCACTGTTGTATTTCGGTGTAAAGAGTAAGACAGCCGATAAAATTACTGGCACTTGAGATGGCCCATCTTAGGCCTCTAGGTTGGCAACGCACCTGAAATACCCCTGGTTATGCAGATGTTTATGGGCGGTAGTGATCTCTTGCCATCAGGAGACCCACTTCCTCGTTTGGCATCCAGTCGAATAAAAAAAACCACAATGACCGACCACTCGCTCGTTGCCTACTTGATGCGGCCCGTGCCAAAGTTGGCGAAGGAAGGTGGACTTACCCAAAGTCGCCGCCGACCTTCTGACTGGCCACGGGTGCGAAGATGATGATGAGAGCGATGATAGTGCACGTCGTTTATAATAATTTTCACAGGGAGTCTTGATCTGCTTTATGTGTCGTACGAATTATTTTCTTTTACGTGAATGATAGACAGGAGATGACAATATGACAATGACAACGTACCTCGTGGCATCAGAGGCTTACGGCCAGCGTTGCCTAGGCTTGTCCACCTCCTTGCACACGGCAATACGGCGCAACCATTCTCCCGGCCTTGAGAACCTGTGGTTCTCAACAATCAAAGACCTTACATTATGCCAGAAGAATGATATATTACATGTGATGACAGCAACTAATATGAATAACTTACATATGTAAGATGCGATATTAAATAAACTAATATACTAAGCGTGAGAAGAAAACCAAATGCGAACACTTAACTTGTAACATAACTTTGGCAAACTTATTGGGCCAATTGAATGCGATAAAATAAATTATTCACTGTGTCGGCAAAGGACACAGTTTTACAACAGGGCGTCTAAATATGCCCCCATTTTGGGTGCGGACGGACGCAACCCTAATGATACCGTCTTTACCCGGAAAAACCTCCTGTATTATCCCCAAGGGCCAGCGAAGCGGAGGCAAATCATCCTGGTGCACGAGTACCACAGTACCAACAGCCACAGGCAATGCTGGCGTGTTCCATTTCTGCTTAACTTGCAGCGTGTGCAGGTAATCCAGATGCCATCGTTTCCAATATGACTGTACTAACTGATCTAGCATTTGTTTTCGGTTACGCAAATTAATTCTGTCGGTATCTATAGGGTACGCAGGTAAATGTTGAATCGGCGTTGACATAAGAAAATGCGCTGGACTCAACGCTGTTGGCTCAGGCTCATCCGATAAAACACATAGAGGCCTTGAATTCAACAGTGCTTCAATCTGTGTTAACACAGTCAACATCTCCTCGTAGCATAAAATTTGCACACCAATCACGCGATACAAATGAGATTTCATGGCCTTAATATTAGACTCCCATAAGCCTCCGAAATGCGGCGCGCGAGGGGGAATCATTTTCCAGCTGATTCTATGAATATTCAACTCAGTTTGAAAGTTATCTTGTAACTACCTAGAATTAAGGAAGTCGTAGAGTTCATCTAACTGACGTTTGGCCCCTATAAAATTAGTGGCATTGTCAGAATAGAGACAAGAAATAGCTCCACGTCTGGCTATGAAGCGTTTAAATGCATCCAGAAATGCATCGGTGCTCAACTCTGAGACCAGCTCAATATGTATGGCTTTTGTCACTAAACAGACGAATAAACAGATGTAGGCCTTCTGACTCCGAATACCGCGATGACGAGCCAGGGTTATGTTAAAAGGACCAGCGTAATCCAACCCTGTATGAGTAAAAGCTTTGGCTTCTTGTACGCGAGACGAAGGAAGATCCGCCATAACAGGAGCAGGGTTCGAAGGTGCGCATTTAAAACAAAAGTTGCATTTGCGCGTCCTCTGACGAATGACACTACGAGCTGCCAAGATCCAATAACGCTGTCTGAGCAATGACATAAGCAGCGATCCGCGGGTATGACAATTAGTCCGATGTAGATAATCTATAATTAAATCAACCACGTGGTCTCGATGTGGGAGAAGAATAGGATGTCGATTTTCATAGGGGATGTCTGCATTATTTAAGCGTCCTCCCACTCGTAGTAGATCTCCATCTAAGAAGATATTTAATTTTCTTAAAGCCGGAGAGAGTAATTTTCCCTTTTGTACAGAATCTATAATCACTCCAAAGTGTTTCTTCTGCACGCTGCGAAGTATAGTATTCTCAGCAGTGTTCAGATCCGACGCTTGGATACACGATGATCGAGGAAGTTTCTTCAGAAAACGTAGAACATATACGCTAATTCGCAATAACTTATGCCAGGATGAAACTCTTAACGTAAGCTCGTACAGCGGTGATGTCATTTCAGATGAAGTTGCGGCTAAAGTCACAGTTCCTTTAAGTTCCGGCATGTCTTCTCCTTTTGATGGGGTGAAAGGTATAACGGGCCATTCTTCAATTGGACACAGTGCCCACGAAGGGCCTCGCCACCACAGCGGATGATCTACTATTTGCGACGGTAGTAAACCTCGAGATACACAATCACTAGGGTTCTCGCCACCATTGATGTGAAAAAAGCGGTCGGGTGAGATGTTCTCGTGGATCTTGTTAACCCTATTTGCAACAAATTGTTGCCAGCGGTGCGGTGAGGAATGAATCCACGATAACGCGATCGTTGAGTCTGAAAACGCGAAGATGTTATCGATTTTATAGCGATCATTGTAAGAATTATGAACGTGTTTCAATAACTCAGAAAGCAGAAGAGCCGCACATAACTCCAGTCGAGCTAATGATATCGTTTTAAGCGGAGCGACTCTTGACTTAGCTGCTACAATATTGATATCCACATCCCCATTTAATTGCGTTACATGTAGATATATGACACAGCCATAAGCCTTTTCACTGGCATCACCGAATGCCAGTAAATTAACTTTGCAACCTTTTGTTACACTCAAATGGCGGGGTATTCTTAATTTTTCCAGAAGAGGCAATTCGTCCTTAATTTGGGTGAATCGATTCACAATTGATTCGGAAGGTTCATCATCCCATCCTACTTTAGCAAGCCATAACTCCTGAATCAATAACTTTGCACAGAGTATAACTGGTGCTACTAAACCTAGAATGTCAAATAAACGAGCGACCGTGGAAAGTATAGCACGCTTTGAACATCCTTTGTCAGCTGCAGAAGTCGAAAATGTAAATATGTCAGCCACTGGAAGCCATTTAAGACCAAGCACCTTTAAATTATCGCCGTCACTAAATTCAATAGCCGCTCGATAAGATTCGGGAACGTTGGCCAACATCTCTGCGGAATTACTAGCCCATTTTACCAATTTGAATCCTCCCGCATTGAACATGTTTATCAGTTCCTTGGAAAGCCGTATTCCTTCCTCTAACGTGGCAACTGATGTGGTCAAATCGTCCATGTAAAGCTCCCTAACAGCAACATTAGCAGCTTGAGGAAAGCGTTCGCGTTCGTCGTCTGCTAATTGGCGCAAAGTACGCATAGCCAAATAAGGGCTCGAGCGAAGGCCGAATGCGACCGAATTAAATTGAAAAACGCGAATAGGTTCTTCATCACTGAATCTGAATAAGATCTTTTGAAACTTTCTATGATCTTCAATCACCAGAATGCGTAAATACATTTGTTGAATGTCTGCAGATATTGCAATCTCAAATAAACGAAAGTTTAGCAGGAGTGTAAAAAGATCTGCCTGAAGGTTGGGACCAATATGCAAGCAGTCATTAAGCGACACATCTGTGTCAGTTTTAGCGCTAGCGTCCAATACCACGCGCGTTTTAGTTGTCGTCTTATCAAGGCGAATGACAGCATGATGCGGTATGATGTAACCATCATGAATGGCTGGTTCAGTCAATTCTGACAAATAACCCTTGACTATATAGTCCTTGATGACGTCATTGTAAGCGTTGCGCAAATCTGGATTTAATCTAAATTTCTTTTCTAAAGACATAAGTCTGCGCTTAGCAACTGTAAAAGAATTACCCAATATTGCTGGATCTCTTTTAAATGGCAGTGCCACCAAATATCTGCCGTCAGAATCCCGACAAGTGGAAGTTCGATACAACTCTTCACACTGGAAATCTTCAGGGCTGTTAAGTTGTTTCTGCGGCAACTCCTCGAGCTCCCAAAACTGTTTTAAATTATTGTTTAACTCATCATTGGTAATAGGACCGAAGGACCAGGCTATGTCTTGCATGGCAGAAACAGTAGGCAGTCTGCCCATGATGACGTAGCCAAGCGTAGTTTCGAGAGCAGGAGGTGCGGGAATTGCGGATGTGGCATCTTCAGATGCAGGAGACACGCGGCCACCAAGTAGCAGGTGAGGGAACAGCTGTGCCCCTAGTATGACTTCTATGTTTCCTGGTATGTACCAACTATCATCAGCTAATAGTAACCCAGTTAAGTGTTTCATTTTTGAGGTGTCTATTAAAGTCATGGGTAACTTTTCAGTAATAGTATCCACAACAAGTAACTGCAGATCATAAGTATCATCCGAAAAGCGCGATTTGATCTTAAGTGAGACATAACCTCGAACATTTGTGGCTAATGAGCCCACAGTTCTAATAGTTGAATGCATCAGCATTTTAATATTTAATTTGAGCTTGTTACAGCATGCGGTTGTAATCAAATGATTTTGAGATGCGCTATCCAGTATGCATCTTATAATTAAGGGGTAGCCCTCATTCGTCATGGCATGAACCTTTGCAGTTGATAAAACAACTTCACTGCCTTGCGTAGCTGACTGCGTCTGGCAGGTGTATGTAACAGAATCACCAGCGAAGGCTGGGCCTGCCGGCGGGCGCGGCTGCGCTAGAGGCGGTTGCTGTGGCGGCAGTTGCGGCAATTGCAGGTGTCCGCAAGCTGGCTGCACGCAGGGCGGTTGCATAGAAGACTGTTGCACGCAGGGCGACTGAGTTACAGGTGACTGCACGCAGGGCAGTACGGCAGCGGGCGGCTGCAACGAAGACGACTGCGCTGACAGCAAAGGCTCTCCTATATTGACAGCAGTTAAAGAATCGTTATTTTTGACAGAGTCAAAATGTATCAATGAGTGATGTTTTTGGTTGCATAACTTGCACCGCGATGATGAATTACAGCGAGAATTAGTGTGCTTGTAACTTAAGCAATTTGTACAATATTTATTATTTTTTACGTAGTCGTACCTCACCTTAACTGGCATGGCTTTAAATTGACATTCATACATGTTAAAATGATTAGTACCGTTGCATACTAAACACTTGGAGTTCAAACTTAACTCATTATTAGTTACGGCAAATGCGTGCGAAGTCGAATTTTGAAAATGGGTCCGCGATTTATTATGAAAATTATTCGATTGTGACATACTAGCAGCGCTACTATAAGCAGCCGAACGCGATGAGACCGTGGTAGTACGTTCTAATACTTTAACCTGATGCCTTATATATTCCACTAAGTCGGAACAACGTGGCATATCGTTGTCTCGAACATGAAGTTCAAATGCCTGAACCAATTGCGGGTCTAACCGTTTCTGCGCAAAATGCATAAAAATAAAATCCGCCAAGTCAGCTATATCGAGCTGCTTCAAAGCGCTAATGGATGCCGAAAAACGTTCAATGAATTCGTTCAGTTGAACAGCCGTATTGGAAACTTGCTTCAGGTTCAAAATTTTATTTAGATACATTGTACCCAAAGCCCTCTTGTCCTGGTACTTAGTAACAAGAGCCTTCCATATTTGCGGATAATTTTCAGCGTTAGGTACGATACCTGCAAACACTGCAAGTGCTGTGCCGCTTAGCTTACCCACGAGGTAATGTATTCGTTGAGCGTCACTCAGCTGCGGGTTGTCCTGAATGTTAATTTTAAAAGACTCATAAAATAAGCTCCAACTTTCGGGTTGCCCGTTAAAGCTCGGTATCTCTATGGGTGGCAACTTAATGCGTAAGTCAGCACTCTTATGGTCTGTAGGTTTTGCCTCCACATTAGACGCATTGCACTTCGCCAGTGCGTTGGACCGCACGTGTGTGACGTAAGAGAAAATCGTTTCAAATGCCGACCATGTGGAAAAGTTTGGCACGAATTTTGGATTTATTTCCATTTCTAAGGCGTTAGCTTCATCACAGATGTCGTTGAATAGAGCATATAATTTTTCCAGGTTACAAGTTTTAGCTAAAAAGTCCTGAATACTTTTCTTTTCTGAAAAATCAACTCTTTTTGAGATTTCAAATAAACTATTCACCTGGGCAAATATTGCTTCTTTTTTAGAAATAGCTATATTTAATTTCTTTGCCGCATCCATATTTGAAATTTGATCGAACACCGAAAAAACAATTAAAAATGTCGAACTGTCAAAAAAAAATTCGATCAAATTTCTGATGATTATATTACAAGTAAATACACTTTATAATTATGGAACAATGAATAAAACGAAGCGAGATGAGAGCAGTAACTTTGCTATATTAACACAAAAAGCAATGTCGCGATAAAACGATGCGTGCACTATTTTTTATGACTGACTGTACTAAATGATTATGTACATATGAACGATAGCGCAATGTAAGGTCTCTGGTTGTACACACCGGTTCGAATGGGACCAATGATGCGGCCCGTGCCAAAGTTGGCGAAGGAAGGTGGACTTACCCAAATTCGCCGCCGACCTTCTGACTGGCCACGGGTGCGAAGATGATGATGAGAGCGATGATAGTGCACGTCGTTTATAATAATTTTCACAGGGAGTCTTGATCTGCTTTATGTGTCGTACGAATTATTTTCTTTTACGTGAATGATAGACAGGAGATGACAATATGACAATGACAACGTACCTCGTGGCATCAGAGGCTTACGGCCAGCGTTGCCTAGGCTTGTCCACCTCCTTGCACACGGCAATACGGCGCAACCACTACTACTACTAATCCATACTAATATTATAAATGCGAAAGTGTGTTTGTGTGTTTGTATGTTTGTGTGTTTGTATGTTTGTCCCTCTTTCACGCCGTAACGGAGCGACAGATCGACGTGATTTTTGGCATAGAGATAGTTTATGGGCCCGAGAGTGCCATAGGCTACTTTTTATCCCGGAAAATGCACAGTTCCCGAGGGAACAAAGCGCGATAACCGAATACCACGCGGGCGGAGCCGCGGGCAAAAGCTAGTTATGTATATGTTTTAAATTTATAAAAACATTTATAGTGTATGGCTAGCACGTGTCACCAAATAACTAGGAACTGAGTTCGACCCCCAGCCCCATAGTTTTTCTGTTCTTTTCTGTATTCTCGTGTCAGTAGAAATTGAAAACGAAAAAAAAATAGATATAAAGGTTAGGTACTTACAAAAGCGTGTTAAACATATTTGTTTTTAAGTAGGTATTGAGAACCGATACTTATGACGACTAAATGATTCATTATAATCAATCAACAGTGACTTTAATGAACGAAATATAACGACTGAGTTACAGCTATATGCCTTAAGTTCACACTGTATTCGCGTCCAAAAAAAGAATGGGAAGAGTAATTCAAAATGCCAATAAATTCGAATGGAAAACCATTCATTCGCACTCACATGGTCGCGACGAACATATCAAAGAGCGCCGCGGGAATATGCACTCAACGAGTAGCAATTAAGACCGCGCTCCTAATGGAACTCCCGCCCGAAGGTCGTCACGTGTGAACAATACTTGTGCAATAAAATTGTTTTAATTTAGTGGGTGACCTCGAAGGTGCTAGATTTTATTACAATAGGGATGATGACTGGGTTAAAAATATATCATTCTATTTAGTCCTACAGTTAGATTATGGAAAAATATGGGACACGTATTTTTTGGTTTATCTATTTATTAAAAATCGACAAAGTTATAGATGAACAAACTTCCGGAGTGGGGGTCGTGACGTCATCACGTATCACATAAAAATCGTACCATATAGTGACGTAATTTATTGAATCAGGCGTTACTTTGCGGAGGTCCATATCAATGAACTAAAAGAATTTCTTTGCTCACCCGCGACCTTAGGATAGCTAAGTCTATGCAAATTATGCGTGTTCATGCAGTTCCTCCACCTCCACACTGTACGAACACACACAAATTACACAAACCCATCTATCACCACCACCACAATACACTGACGCGTTTCGAACTCAACCAGAGCTCATCCTCAGAGTGACACAACCGTACACCATGCTACCAGTTGTTAGACAACAACTGTTGTTGTTGTTGTTGTTGTGTTGTTTTTTTTAGCAAATGCCTTATTACCTACAAAGTTTCCGTGAACCGTTCCAAAACCACTCACGATCTTAATTTGGGTCGCGACCCGACCCGAGGTTGAGAAACTCAGCTATAGGTGATTTTAGGTACTTAAACGATTTTCTACTACTTTTTTGGGTCACACTGAAAACCAGCGCTGCGGCTTACCGTGGCAACACGCTGAGTATGGCCCTTTTTGCTTCTTTTGGCACAATATCTTTTTTTTCTTTCTTTTTTAGTATGTAAGAGCATGTAATAAGGTTGTCTTATTTTTAATTGTGATTTTTTTTTGCTGTGCCGAATTTTGGCAAATAAATGTATTCTTTCTTTCTTTCTTTACTAGATCTCACATACCTCAAGAAATCTCTCGAACTGGCCAGTCGCTTTAGCAAAGTCGACTTAGTAGCAGTAGTCAGGTACAGAGGCAGCCCGTCCCGGGGCGGCTGTATCTTGAGCTGCCCGGCGTGCGTGCTCAGCTCCCCGACGGCGGTGATGTAGGAGCCGTCGCGCAGCATCTCTTCCATGGTCTGCAGCCCGCGCTGCCGCACGCCCGAGAAGAAGCCCCACACGTGGTCGATCACGCCCGGGGACATCGGCTCGAACTTGTCCGAGATTACGTCCATATCTGTGGATGTACAAATGTGTGATTCATTCTCACCAAGCTATACAGAAAGATTCGGGAAACGGGAGAAGAAAAAACCCTAAAATTATTTACTAAGTGCATGGTCAAAGTGAGGGGATTTTAAACTTACGTATTTCTCACTCATAACTGATATAATATATTTTGGAACATTACCAAGACTACTATATTTAATTTTTTATTGTTAAAACTACCTCAACATTTTAATGACGTTGCTGTAACCAACTCATGAACACACTAATAAATTGAAATAAATTAATACAATGGTATCCTAGGCTGATCTTAGTGGTGCAGTGTTAACTAGCACATATAAAGTGTCTCACCCAATAACTCCGCAGCAAGTGCGTCCACAACCTCAATACTGTATTTGCCATTGCTGAGCACGAATGGGCTGGAGTTGCACACCTCATGAATTGTCCTGGTCTGGTCCGACCAGAATCCAGCTGATGTTCGTGCTATCACATGTTCTTTTATTGTTAACCTGAAAATTACAGAATCCTTACTAATATTATGAATAACTATCTGTCTGTTACCTCTTTACACTCAAACCGATAGATTGATTAAAATGAAAATTGGTATGTAGATTAGTTACATAGTTTGAAACTCTGAGAACAAAATATGATAGTTTTTATCTTGAAAAATTACATAGTTTACACAGGATACTGATAAACAATTTATTTCCTTAAGATTGTTTTTCAATATAGTAAAACTTAATGACAAAGGTAATCCCATTTATTGGCTTTATAATCTTTTTTTTTATTGTAAAAAAATAAAGAAACACAAAAATTTACAAATGTTAATACATGTACAAAGATGAACATATCCCTTTTAAGGGATCTCAATCAATCAATTTTTGATTGGATTTATATTGAAATCAAAAACAAATTTGCTCTAAATTACATTAACACCATGACTTAGACCTTTGAGGCAACCTGTACAGCAAATAGTGCACATTGAACTTTACCTCTGAATGACTCCTGTCACTGAATTATTGTAGTTGCTAGTGATGGGGGTGCCGAGAGGCTTGACAAGGCCCCGGATCACCACATAGGGGATTGTGTTGCTTGGATACTTGTTTATCTCCTTGGTCAGTGATGAGTCTATGTCCAATACTGGTGCCGTCTAAAATTTGTAATAAATCAAGTTAAAAGTTATAAATAAATAAATATCATGGGATACTTCAAACCAATGACCTAATCCCAAAATAAGCAAAGCTTGTACTACGGATCTGTGCTACGGATACTAGGGAATCGAACCCGGAACCTCAAGCTTCGTAGTCAGGTTCTCTAAACACTTGGCTATCAGGTTATCAAAAAGTTAAAAAGTTGAATATTAATATAACCAAATTTCAATCATTATTAAGCAATATTCTCTCATGTTATGTCATCTTTAGTTTAATTTATGATTATTGATTAAATTACGCAACAGGACCAAAAAATAATTAATTAACCATCATACAATGTTTATTATTGTTACGCAATATTTACCTTCAAAAAATTGCATCAGAACTAACTATTCTAACTAAATATTAATTTAAAATATCTAATTTAAGTGGCATTTACCTGCAAAGCATTCAGTATGTGCTTGCATTTGCTCAGCTGCCGCACACAGAACCCAAGAATCAGCGAGTCCAGGCCCAAGATCACCGTCTCGCCGACAACCTCGGAGAGGAAATCCATGCTCCAGTAGATTTTAAACCACTCAAATAACAAATAATTTTGTTAGTGCTAAGAAAGAACTAAATTTGCTTTAAAAATATGCCCATTTTATCGCAATATTGTGTTGGAAAAATCAGCTGTGAATACCAGTTTGACATTTGGCTTGGCGTTTTGTTGCTCAAAACGATTTTGAGGTTAGGCAAATATTCGAGCAGTAATAAAACGCATTACGAAAAACTACCGCGCTATTCTAATCATTTGTAATAAAGCAAAAACCGCAAAAACAATAAAATTACGAATAATCGTTACAGTTTCATATTATATATTGAACGTAATCGACAGTAATCGCCCTGTCTGTGCTTGCTCTTAGGTCTGTGCCCACCTCGTGCCAACACGGGGCGTTGACTCTGAAAAATTGGAAAACTTGAATTTTAGTAACAAAAAAATAGGAAGTTAATTAAATTAGGAAGTTTTTGATTGTGATCAGCAAGATTGGCGCCAAAAAAGCGACCTGGCCGAAGGGATTCGATTTGTGACATTCGAACATGGCGGACGTAGTCAATGTATAATTTTGCTATTTCTGTTTCTTTAGCTAGTTGAAGTATAATTTTGATAGTGTTTTATGCGGCGATTAACCTTAACAATGAACAGTGATCACAAAATTCTATATTCCACGTGGTTTCTGCAATTTTACTATCAAGTTGCAAAAACTACAATCACCGTACAACGTTGCCTCTCGAAAGAAAATACTTTGACACTGGCTAACATCCGTATAAAGCATAGACAGCATCCGTTACCTATTCACTATTCAGAAAGTAACAGCTATTATAATGTAAGTTATCAAACAAGATAAAAACAACTATTGGTATTTACAAATTTTATTTCTTCATTAAATTACTCTGCTCTTCATTTTAATTCCTTCTCCTGCGTACTCGAGATATACGCCAGGCGTTAGGTTCTTCGTATTTATTGTAGAGCGGCTCCAAGCGCTGGTTCTTCTTGAACTTGGACAGCTTGGTGGGATCAGAGAACTTGAAGAAGGCCGGCGCGAATTCCACCAGCCACTTGGGGTCGATTGTGGTCACCTCTCGCATGTATTCCTTGGTCGTTTGCACCAACTCGTGGTAAATCACCCTGGAAGAAGGGAATTGGAGTTAATGATGTGAGGATGTGACGAAAACAGGAATGCTTTTACAAACACAAGAATAGATTGTTGTATTATGTTGCATTGAATAGATAGTAAACTAAAGGCTGACCAGAATTATAAAAAACCTCGCCATATTGCGGAAAACTAATAGATAGAACTAATTTCTTGCACTGGTAACACTAAATTCAAATGTCATCTGATCTGTCTATTGCTGTCAAAGTTTAACGTTGATTGCGCGTGGTATTTTGAAGTGTGATTTTGTGTTTTTGTGCGTTAAAACGCCGAAGATCATCCATAGCCTTGGAAGGAAAATAATTCACAACGTATAAAAGTATTCATCATAGAAAGCCTGAGGGATTAAAATATATTCAACTATATCACCGACTCGACATCGACATGCACTCTATTATTAGGGTATTAGAGATTATATTCTGATATTTTTGATCACCTTGGCTGCTCCGAAATATCTGATGTCGATGTCCTGTATTTATTTTAGTTCCCGAATAAATGAAATTTTTTCTAATGGGGTAAGGTTAAGTGGATGACATGAGTCGATCTAATTTGCGCCCCATATTATATTAAACGTCCTAATTTTGATTGTTGCCACAGGGCAGTTAGTTCTATTAAATGTTTTTAACTAAAAAAAAATCACCATAAAGGCCCATGCTAAAACTATTTATGGTATAAATATAATCATCAATAAATTTATTTTTTACCATCTATAGATACTACTGTACCCGTTTTCATGTTATAAATGCATTACGAATTTAATAAAATAAAATTAGAACATACCACTCTGGCTGTCGGTTGAAGAGCGCAGACGAGGGGTGTATGTAGACGACTTGGCTGTCGACGAGCGTGCGATAGCCCTCCTGTGGGTCTTTCTTGGCGGCGTTGCGGAAGAAGCCCGAGCAGATCGTCTTCTGCACGCGGACCGTGTTCTTGGCCGCGGAGACTACGTCCAACTTGTGTCTGTGACAAATACATTTTATAAAAAAATCATTTGAAATGCAAGCAATTTTTTTTCTAACTGCACTTGCATTGTCATCCAAACTACACGTTCATTCCAAGTATCAAGTTGATCCTATTACACATTGAAAAGGTCCATCCTACGGAAATGGGTCACTTCTTTATACTACCAGCGCTTTCAGAAAGACCCATAACAATCGCAAGAAATTTGGTACGTACAATTTTTATCAAAACAAAACACCTCATCTTACCTATCCATAATGCCTAGCAGCTGTTTCCTAACGTCTTGCGCTCGTTTCAGCGTGCGAATTTGCACGAAGTTCTCGTAGCACCACGCGTTAGAGAACTTGTTGTTCCGCCAACTGTTGAACACGGCGAGCAGCGTCAAGTGGTCGCCCTCCGGCTGGTTGAACTTGGCCTTCTTCTGGTCCGCCAGGGCCTGCTTGTCCTTAGGCCGGTAGAACGTATTCTGGACGCTGAGCATGGACACTATTGTCAGGATCTCGTCGGAACACTGCAGGGCCACTGACATGATGAGGATCTTTGAGAGATTCGGTTCCAGGGGGAATTCTGCCATCTGAAAGACGAGAATGAGAATACAGAATGTTGGTTGACATTAATAATAGCGATAGAAATGTGATCACCCAATTTATACTTTTTTTTCGTTTTTCTTCCCAAATGTATTTTGTCTTGTACATATTGAATATGTGGAAATAAACATGCCTCTCGCTCTATCTTTCTCTATCTCAGCTTATATACGTCTGACTGCAGGTCACAGACGTGTCAGAAATTCAGAATGGGAGATTTCAGATCGTAGTCATAAAAATCGTTACGAAAAAAGGTCAATGTGAAGGCGTATTGAAGTCAAGTTTATTGAATTTCGTTAGATTTGGAATTTTTCTGGTTGTATGTTACAGAAAGAATGGGGACCAGGACACATTATAGGTGAAAGAGATAGAAAGTTACTTCATTCACAGGCAGTTTCGCCTCCAGCTTGATCTGTGATTCCACGGATGAGGTAATGAAGCCACTTACCCTCCGCCCAAGCCTAGTCAGCAACCCTTCAGCATCGAGCGCAGACAGCGAGTGCAGCTGTTCCAGAGCCATTATCAACGACTCGACCGGCGGCGCGTCCATGAAGTCAAAGTGCAGCAGATCATTTATGCCCATAGTCTTAAGTTGCAGCACCGTCGTCGCGAGGTTAGTCCGCTGTATCTCGGGTACTGGAGTGGGGAGCATTTCGTCGCGGTACGCGCGCTCTGTGTAGAGACGGTAGCATTTGCCCGGGCCGGTACGGCCGGCGCGGCCTGCTCGCTGCTTTGCGGCTGCCTGCAAACAAAGGAGTTATAAATACAGGAGTGAAATGAGCTTGCGATTCTAAAACCGGCCCTATATTGAGCGAGCCGCCTCGCACGGCAGCCGTGCGATTTTGAGCCCTGTGTCGAACAAAATCATGCCTCATGCGCTCGCCAGCGGCTCGCTCAATAGAGACCCGGATTAAAGCCGACTCAGTCAAAGGAATAACCATTTTAACTGAGAATCTAAATTAATTTTTGATTACCTGTTAGATTAGATTCTACCAACTAGTTATGTAACGATAGTTGAGTGAAGTTTTAATTGCAAGATTTGACTTCAACAAATATAAAGCAAAGCCAACGAAACGAGATATAAACGTCATTATTACTATCTCGCTCCTTTTCTGTCTCATGACATAATTTATCTCGTCTCATTGTCTTTGTCTTAGAAGCTAATATTGCGAGTTACATAAAAGCTCGTTAAATATGAAATATTCAAGTATTGTCATTGACAGTAATAGTGCGGTAGCGCCCTAGAGCAGTTTTTCTTCAATAAAAAGATTTCAATAACAAAATTACAAAGTTAATTTATAGCCAATGACCGCCCTTACCTGTGAAATAGGAGTGACGACCAACGAGTCCATGCCAGTCTTGGAGTTATACACCTTCTGCTTGACAAAGCCGGGGTCGACCACATAGTAAATACCATCTATAGTCAGCGAGGTTTCCGCAATGTTCGTGGCTATCACAACCTTCCGCGACCCGGGCGGGGCGGGGTCGAAGATACGCGTCTGCATCTCAGACGGCAACGCAGAGTACACGGGCAATATTATCAGCTCAGGGACATCAGGGCCCAGGGACTTCATCCTTTCATAGAGGATTTCGCACGCCGTATCAATCTCTTCTTGTCCAGTCAAAAACAGAAGCACATCACCTGGGGGTTCTCGCAAATGTATTTGCATAATGGTTATCAAAGACGCATCCAAATAGTCAGTCTCTGGCTCTTTTGTGTACAACACTTCGACGGGGAATGTACGCCCTGGGATGGTGAATATGGGAGCTTCGAAGAAGTATTGCGAGAATTTGACAGCGTCTAAAGTGGCTGAGGTGACTATGAGTTTGAGTTCGGGTCTCTTTTGCACGGCTTGCTTGAGGAGGCCGAAGAGTACGTCGGTGTTGATAGTTCTCTCGTGGGCCTCGTCCAACATGATGACGGAGTAAGACTTCAGGTCGAGGTCCATCAGGCACTCGCGGAGCAACATGCCGTCTGTCATGTACCTGAGAACAAGTTTAAAGCTGAAATGTCTGACTGCATTAAATCGAGATGGGCTGCTGAAGAATGTTTAAGACTATGACTTATGAGGGCTAAGGAAGAAACACTGGCAGATGAAACTAAGAAACTGGAGGGGCTTAATTAATTTGTAATTTGTAAAAAAAAACTTGTATTTGTAAATTATGATTGAGCATGGGACGAGATAGTTTTGATTTCAAGTTGTTGTCAGATTGGCTAAAACAAAAAAAAATAAACAATTGAATGTAGAACCTATTCTTTTTTTGAGGTCGGTTAAAAAGAAAAAACCAAGTGGAAATGCCTATGTGGAAATTTCTATTACTATCAGAAACGTTTTAGCCTACACATATATAAAACTAGCTTTTGCCCGCGGCTCCGCCCGCGTGGTATTCGGTTATCGCGCGCTGTTCCCTCGGAAACTGTGCATTTTTCCGGGATAAAAAGTAGCCTATGTCACTCGGGCCCATAAACTATCTCTATGCCAAAAATCACGTCGATCCGTCGCTCCGTTACGGCGTGAAAGACGGACAAACACAAAAACACACTTTCGCATTTATAATATTAAGTATTAGATTGTTTTTTTTTGGAATCTTTTTGTATATTTTATTTCAATTCCAAATTTTTTACTTTTACGGTCATCCCGTGAAAACTAAATTGAAAATACAAACCGAAAGATAGATGCACAGAAAAACCAGAAAAATAAGACCAACACTGGGAATCGAACCCAGGTTCTCGGCATTCCGTGCCGCGTGCTATACCGCTACACCACTGCTGGTCACCTGGGCTGGGCTGGGCCTGGGCCTGGTGAGGACCTGGGTTCGATTCCCAGTGTTGGTCTTATTTTTCTGGTTTTTCTGTGCATCTATTGTTTCGGTTTGTATTTTCAATTAAGTATTAGGTTTTGACACCTCAAGCACCACTGTTCGACATAAGACATCTAGAGGCTGTCCGGCACTCACTTGATGACAGTCTCGGGGCTGGTGCAGTCCTCAAACCGTATGGTGTAGCCGACCTCCTGGCCGAGCCGGCAGCCGAACTCCTCAGCTACCCGCTTGGCGACGGACATGGCGGCCACGCGGCGCGGCTGCGTGCACGCCACCTTGCCACGCGCCGTCAGCCCGCACTCCGCGAGATACTGCGTGATCTGCGTGGTCTTGCCCGACCCTGTTTCACCGATCACTATGAGGATCTGGTTGTCTGATACCGCCTGCAAATAAGACATTTGAAATATAAAAAAACTTGAATATACTTGTTGTATAGCAGGATAGAGAGCAGCTATATAGCCCATGTTATGTTGGTTGGATCTGTGGTTTCGAATAAAAACACCAACTTATACAGGATGTCTTTGACCGCAGGGCTATAGATTCAAGGTTCGATTCTACTTTCATAACTAAGCTATTTTTTAACCCCAACGCGAAAAGAGGGGTGTTATAAGTTTGACCACTATGTGTGTCTGTATGTGGCACCGTATTAACAGTAGCTCTTAAACGGGTGGACCGATTTTAATGCGGTTTTTTTATTTTATTTGATAACAGATTTTCTAGCGATAGTTCTTAAGACATGTTTCATTAAAATCGGTTCAGCCGTTTTTTAGATAACTTTAAAGTGAAAAAGTCGGGGGTTTTCCAACTTTTTGTTGGTTAGGTTAGGTTATGTTTTGTAACATTTTCACCAAGTGATTACCCTGCTTACTTATTCCATGCAAAAAAATGTTTAAATCTGACCTTAATCAACTCGTCTCTCAGCTTGTAGATGGGCAGCGACTGCCGCTGCTCCAACAGCGACAGGTTAGTCTTCTTCCCGAACGAGGACTTCTTCCCTCCAATGACATGTTTCTTCCACTCGGGCAGGTCCTGCGGCGTGATCCCCGCGCCCCTCATGTTCGCCGCCAGGGCCCTTCCATCCGCTTCCGGTAGCGGATCTATCCAGTTCTTGTTGAGACCAGTCGGCAAACTCTCCATTTCTTGTTCCCGCTGTATCATTTTCTGTTCTCGTCTCTCTTTGGCTAAAGCCGATTGCATCATGGCGGCCTGTGCGAGGGAACCGTCGGGGTTCTTAACGATTCTGACAGGAGATAAGTCGTGCAGGGCGCGGCCGTGGCCCTGGAGGAAGGGCGGCTCGTCTTCCACCAGCTCTATCTCTATGTCGGCTTCTCCGTCCTCGTCTTTAGGCAGGAGCCCGGTCTCTTCGTCGAAGTCTGGTAGCTCGCTCTTGTCGATCACGCCAGATGATATCATCTGTAAAATTATAAAAAATCAAAATCGAAAAATCAAAATCATTTATTCAGTAAATAGGCCGCAATGGGCACTTTTACAGTCATCATTGCCAAGAAGAATGCGCCGCAAGAAACTTGACAGAAAGGCATTTTTTTTTTTCAAAATAAAATTATTACAAATAAAATACTTAAAAACTACAGTATACAATTAAAGAAATCATTACAAATATATTAAATTATACGTTATAGTTTTATAAACTAACTCGTAATACATGTATAACAAAGTTATGACTTTTAAAATAAATATCTACTCAAGTCAAACACTATCAAATCATTCTGACTACTGAAGTTTTATGACACTAAAAGTTAAATACAGTTCAAGTTCTAGTGTGTAAGTTAAGGTGGTTTGTCACGGTCAGCTAGGCACTACAGCGCCAGTAGATGACGTTAGTGTGCAAATTCCACGTATTTTATTTTTTTTAGGAATGAAAATGTGGATATTTTTATAAAATAATGTACCTAGAGCCCGTAGAGTGAAATTTGTAATATATTCTACCAAGTTTCAGATGTATTTTAATTCAGAAAATACTTTTATTTGGGAACGCTGCAGTTTCGACTGATATTTTCGCACACATGCTTGCAATTTGATGTAAACAAAAGTCTTTGTTAATTTCGCTGGCATGACAAAGAGCAGAATGGCCTAGTTGTATAAGGCTCGAGTTTACCCTAAGAATAGCTTAGAAAGTTCGGGTTCAAACCCGTTGAACAATTAAACTTTTTTGTTTTTTTTTTATAGTTCTCTGTTAATAACATTAATGTTTATTGAAATGTGTAGCAAAATAATTTATAAGACCTAATTTAGGCACATTTTTTTTTAATTTTATGCGAATCTATCTATGAATATGCACAACTACAATACCTACTATGAGACTTATTCCTCACATCTACTCAAGGGTTGCTTGGTAGAGATCCCTTCGAGGGATAAGTTCCTCTTTACAAAGTCAAGGAAACCGAATCACGTACCAGGGTGGAACCTTTTCATATTCAATTACGCTGTGATTTCTTTGGCAGATGTATGGGATGTCAACAATACATTAGTAGCACATAGGTTGCACCCTGGTATGTGACTCAGTTTCCATAACCGTAACTCAACGTTTTTTTATATATTTTTTACAATACAGTTACATACTATGGGAAAATTAGTCATACTCATTATCATTATCCCTATACATACATACAGGCCTCCTCTCACAATGCGGGCTTGGGCTGGGCGTTGTTTTCAACGCAGGCCCAGTGTGAATTGAAATATAGCACACACCATTAATTATTTTGCAGGGGGTTGCACGTTTCTTCACGATATTTTCCTTCTAGGAAAAACGTGACCATATGAAATTAGACTTGTTTATTTTTATTTCAAATTTAATTGGTTGGGTAGTAATCGAAGGCTCTATTGAACAACAAATTAAAAAAACCCATCACTAAGTCAGTTTTTATTTGTTTATTTACATCAATCAATCAAATTAGCCCACATGCAACCACTGCTGAGTGCCTCTTGCATTTTCACGCCACTTTTCCAATCTTGTGCCAGTCTCATACACAGCTTACCAGTCGACAATGTATGTTTTAACAGTGTTTTTCACTCTGTAATTAAATATTTTTTATGAAAACAAAACATATTTTGAAGAAGCATATTTTGTCAAATGAACTTTTCTCTGAACTCCAAAATTACCGAGATATGAAGCTCAAAATTTAATCCGCTACCAAGGGGCTGGGGTTCCGGAACTGTGCGTTTTTCCAGAATAAAAAATAGCTAATGTCAATCTCTGACCAATAAACTATCTCTATGCCAAAAATCACGCCAACCCGTCGCTCCGTTTCGACGTGAAAAACGGACAAACATATAAACAAACACATACACTTTCGCATTTATAATATTAGTATGGAAGTACGGATATGGTTTTCAACATTATCATCACCGTCATCATCTTCATATTAGCCTCAGGACGTTCACCGGTGGACTTTAGGCCTCTTCCATACATATTTTCCCGAGTTGCCAATACTTAGGTACTCGCCACGCTTGATAAGCGGGTTGGTGAGCGCAGTATATGTATATTGTACTCAGTCTCTACAGTACTTACTTTTCAATTTTCTTATAATGCGTCTTTTCCGAGACTAGAGTATTGATGCTTTATATGTATTTTATTCGCAAAATTCGTGGCTTCATAGTTTCCAATGTGAATTATAATTCAGGTCAATACTTGAAAATATAACTTCATTCACATTATAGATTATCGATAATTATAATTCCGCCAATTTCGACGACAAATTACGATAATTTAATTTAGGAAAAAATTACTCTAGTTTTTACAATGTCATGACAACAAACGAACAAAAAATTGTGACTTGACATTTGACAATTGAGATGTTTATTTTTATTTTTTGGAAAAAGCTAAAGCCACAAGCCATGCAGCTTTTGTCTGATTTTGTCACTACTAATGTATAATCCGTTAATGCAATTTTCCGTACTTATTTATTAATTCGTTCATGTTATGTCATTTTCTTCCTAATTTCTGTCGAAAATCCAAAGAATTGGCAATGCATTTGTTCGTTGCGCTTCAGTCTTTCGACTGACGGACTTTGTACCTATGGCCAGCAAAAATATTAAAAAAAAATAGGGAAACGCGCTTCAAAATGGTAATTATGTAATTTTGATCAGACAAATCGAACGAAATCTGGCAACGTCGCTTATCATCGAATTGTCGGCGAGTTGACAACGTGGCTGAAACGCACACTACTAACTAAGCCGTTGGTGTACGATACTGTCGGCTGTTCACTCACATATTGACAAAAATGAACCAAAATAATCATTTAGATTAAGCTATTAATCAAAATCTTTCTTAAGGTAAATAAAAAATGACGCAACTAGATAACGAAATAAACGTCAAGAGATGTGGTTTTAGTTTCAAATAATCTTTCAAGCGCAAATGGTTGGAAAAATTAATTAGTATGGAAGTCGTGCCACCTTAAACACGGTAGGTGTTTTACCGAGCACGTATCAGATCGATATTTTGACCGTCGATTTTTTAGCTTTAGATATATTAATTTTCGACATTCAGAATATACGTCCCCGTTTAACCAACCCGTGTCAACTTTTAGTGTCACACCTCAAAAAAACTCGCTTTTACAATCCCACAGAAAGACAAACAGACATTGCTGGCAGAGCGATGTTATCTTTTCTGTATTATGTAAGTTTAGTCACCTGCTTGATCTCCCAGCGCTCGGGGCTGGAGAGGCGCGTGACGCGCTTGCGGCTGGCGCCGTCGGCCGCGTCCGGCGGCTCCGCGCCCGCCAGCCCCGCCAGCACGCCCGCGCCCGCCGCCGCCGGGCGGTCCGGGTTGCGCCCGGAACGCTCCGCCTGACCAACAACAAAAAAGCGCTATTATATCCTGCATCAAAAAAATATTACAATACATATTTTTCGATGTATCAAAATAGAAAAGCACAGTAACAAGTAAGATCGAATGTGCCTGCAAAATTTTTTGTCATTTTTTTTTCTGAAATTAGAAGTAATTCATATTATAAATTCGACTAGCACTTAATGAAACTTTTGCATCAGGAAAAAGCTCTGTTTTAAATTCTAAAATAGCTATTAGAGAGTTGAGAGAGCCCTGTATAGGTAGGAAGGAGAGTTTCATATTGTTACTACTTAAAAAAAAAAACTAGTATCTCAAATGTATGATTTTTCTGAGTGCACTTTATGACAATTACGTCATCAAGGTTCAATTTTGTTGACATATTGATTTAAGATACGAGATTTTTTCAAAGTAGTGACGATAAACTTTTGTGTCATCCTATGAGTTTAAGTTTAAAATAAACTTACCTCCAAATGGGCATGGGATGTGGGATTGAGATCCTTGCCGGATTCCTGGCAGACATCCTTCATTGTGAGGGACACCTTCTGTCCAGTCACCGACAGAACTTTGATCTGAAACAAAATAACACATTTTGATTTATGCTACTGAAATGGCCAACTAATCCAAACCAAAATTATAAACTCGAATATAATAATATAATAATAAATAATAATAATAATAATTGTTTATTTTCGTTTACAAAGGTTCTTATCCAGGTAGCAAGGTTGAGACCCCCTATTAAGTTAAAAACTTGTGTCAGGAGGCCTCGCTCTTCTAAAACTAGTTACATATTAAATTTGTAAGCTAGGAAAATTACAATTTGTACCGAAACTTAACTTACATAACCTAAAACTTAAGTATTTGCATGTTAAGGGCATGCAATAATGCGTGTGTGTGTGTGTGGGTGGGAGTGTGTGTGTATTTGTTTGCACTTGTTTGTGTGTGTGTAAATGAAATTAGACTCACAACCTTAAGATGAAATAATACAATTCGCTTACAGCTAAAGAATCCTCCAATGTCTCAGTACCCAGCCGAGCCATTCGATTACCAAATCACCGTAGAATGCTCTCTCAGTGAGTGTCACAGTGAATTCTCTTGAAGAACAATGTAATGACGCTATGATTTCCCCATGAAAATGAAAAGATACAGTAGGCTCTGGTGTACCTTATACAGAAATAAAAATATAGCAGAAATATTAATATAGTCGTAGTATGTACTACGAGGCTTCTGATGGTAGTAAGAGGTTTTCTGTTTTAAGGTAGTCGAGTTGAGCAAGCCAGTTAGTCAGGACTGCCTTACAATCATACAGCTTTAATAGAATATGACGCCAGAATATGACGTTTGTTTGTTTAGCTTTCACATTAAAAGTATTTAACTGATTATGATGAAATTTGGTAAGTATGGAGATAGTTTGAGACTCTAGGAAGGAAGATTATAGGCTACTTTTTATCCTATAAAATTTAACAGTTCTCGCGATCACGCGGTAAACAGACGGTTTGCAGAACGAAAGGCCCACAGACTGCTCTGGACTGGGAGGAATAGAGGACTTGGAGGGTGGCCTCTGCCCAGCAGTGGGTCAACAGCACCAGCCCAGGCTAAATAATAATTAAAATACTAAATAAACATACTAAACCAATGAAAAATTAATGGCAGATGGGAAAGGATGCTTGGGAAAACAATGAGAGTATTATTATAACAATTAAGACACATGCTGAGTGGAGACCCTTTTTGGAATCCTGTTGTGTCACCAAATGACTTAGTTTTAGTGCTAGTTTTAGTCTTATCTATTTTACTATTGTAAGATGGTGGTACCTATGGAGCTAAAATAAATCTTTTTTTATTTCTAAGAATCTAGTGCTAAACAGAACAAGGAAACTTAGTTCCAGTAATATATTATGGTTGAGTTGATTACCTTTACTTTGTCCCCTCGGGACACCACATCAGACACGTTGGTGACGCGGCCCTCGGCTCGCAGCTGTGAAATGTGTACAAGCCCTTCCCAGCGCTTCCGGACACCCTCTATCTGGACGAAGCAGCCAAATGGTACAATATTGGCCACCCTACCATTGTAAATCTGAAACAAACACATTTTCATTGTCTAATGAAATTTATTATTAAAGTTCAATTTAAAATTAAAAATAAAAAACAACAAAACATTTATTCTGTAAGTAGGCCACAAAAGGCTTTTTTAAATGTCACTTTTTTAAACTGACAGTATTTTCAGGAGGACCATCATTGCCAAGAAGAATGTGGCGTAAGAAACTTGGCAGGAAAACTTTAAAACAAAATACAGGGGTTAATTACAATAAACTTAACTATGAAAAGAAAATTGTAGCAATTGACTATATTTCATTTATAAAAGAGTGGCACCATGTTTTTCTTGATTTCTTTGACAGTAACTTTTTGGCCAAATTTTTTTTTTTTTCATACATATTATCACTTTACAGTTATTATTAAAGGTGTAATTCAAAATTTCACAAACCAACAGTCTCCTCATGTCTTTACTTTGACATTGACAAAATACACCTTGCTAAAACAGCAAGAGTGAGCTATTATTAAAAAAAAGGTGTAATTTTCAATTTGATGACAGTCATTCACCTGACACATTAGAGACATCAAAAAAAAATTTACCAACTTAAAATTAAGAACCTCTTTTATTTAGATTAAGAGTAACCTTACTCACAAGTGTCTTGGAGTAATTAATTTAATCTAACCTATTGAATATTCCTTTCAAGTTAATGGAAATCAAAATATGCCATGCTGTATAACTCTTTATAAGTCTAGTCTTTGTAAATTTGTAATTGATACAGTAAAATCCACAGATTAAGTAAAAAAATTGCAAATATACCTTTCCTGGTTCAGGATCATCACTTATTTCAACTTCTGGAGACTTCTTGCGTCCTTTCTTGCCATAGTCGGCAAATCTGTCCTTTTGATTCCTATCACGAGAGTGAGACCTGCGGTCCCTAGACACAGATCTCTTTCCTCTGGAACGGGATCTCCTTCTCCTTTCCCTAGATTTAGATCTATGTCGCTGACGACTCCTAGACCGCCTTCGTCTATCCCTGCTTCTGCTTCGTCTATCTCTACTTCTGCTCCGCCTATCTCTACTTTTGCTTCTCTTATCTCTACTACGGCTTCGTCTGTGCCTACTTCTACTCCGTCTTTTTCTGTCTCTAGAACTATCACGTTTGTTACTTCTCGCCTCTTTTCTGTCTCTACTACTACTGCGAACTCTTTTCCTGTCCTCTCTGTTTGACACTTCTGTTTTTGTTTTTGATGGAGCCAGAGCTTCCAATTCTGCCATGGTTTGGTCAATAACGTCATCTTTTGCTTTGCTTTCATCTTTAAATATATCTTTACTTGTCAGTCTAGTGTTCTTTTTTTCATCCCCACTTTCATCGTCTGATGAGAAGACAGGTTTATCATTAGGTATAGCTAGACCTGGGAACTTGTTGGCCAAGGGGTTTTTGTTAACAATCTCATTTTTATTTGCTTCTGAAGTTGAGGTGGTCGGTTTCATATGCTGTATGATGCGTAGAAGATTGGTCATAAAGGAGTCTGAGAATTCCGCCCCATTATCCGTGAGAGCCTTCTTGAAAGCATCGAAAGTAGCATTTTTGTCAGCCAAGTCGATTATAAATTCCGCTGTAACAGAAGAATTCAAAATAAAAATAATGTTTGAGAAGAAACTTAGCCAAATGTCAAAATAAAGGGATGTATGTGCTTACCTAAATCTTTGTCGTTTAACCCCAAATGGTTGTCCAATTCTGTACATATTTTTGAAACTAAAGATAAGTGCTCTAATTTAGCTACTTCATCCATTGTTTCTCTCTTAGAACATGCTTATTCTATTGAAAATGAAATTATGTTTTCGTCACAATAAGCACAAGCAGCACCTGTCCTCCAGACATTTCTGTCTGACATTTTGTTTTTTCTTGGTAAAAAACCATTATCTGTGGTAAGCTATTTAAGGTAAATAAAAAACTGCTGAAAAAGCTTTTTCTTATATTTGATTGACATTTATTTATTTTTTACCTGTGGCATGGCATGGCAGATTTGGCAGCAGCAAATTATTTTTTATTGCATTTTTCTTCGATTCTTGTCGTTCTCGTGTGAATACGAAGTGTATTTCGCGAAACGTTTTTAGGCAAGTGATCTTTAAATTTTGTGTTAATCCTATTCGTATTGCGTTTGTGATGGAAAACAATACAGACCTCCCCGAATCAAACAACTTCACCCCGTTATCTGTGCAAGAAGTTGACGTAGATTTTTTACCGATTGTATACGAAATAATACGAAGGTATTTACATGTAGATCTTATTTTTAGCCTTTCACGTTTTAGATATTACGTTGTATATATGTAATATGACTTTTCTTATTGTTTAGTGTCGAGCGTGATTTCCACGACAACTCCGCGAAGGCGCGAGAGTCTCAGGACTGCAGCCAAAAGGTGCTGGAATTGCAGAAAAAATTTGACTACGCCCGCGCACAGGTAAGATGATTACTCGCAGTGCTTGGACTAGATAAGCTAGCAAAATTTCAATAATATGCAACTTAAATTGTCTCCAAGTTTCTCCTGGTATTGTTTGTCACAAGTTCATTCTAATTTTCTACAGATAAGGCGCTTGCCGGGCATAGAATATAACAAGCAGGACCAAATAAAGCAGTTTGAGGTGCTACGAGCCCAGCTGCAGCTGAAACGTGACCTGCTGCAAAAGTACCGGAACATGTGCTCATTCGAAACTTCATTCAAGTGATAATCCATCACAATGCCGCTCAGAGCCTTGCTGAAGTATTTAGCGGACAATGAGCGCCTAGTCCAAAGAATAGCAGAATCTTACCCAGTAAGACGCGCTGCACAACTTGCAGTGTCCATGTTTTACAGAGGAAAGGAGAAGGCCTCCCAAATGGACCCAGAACAAATAAGCAGGCTGATGTCATTTTTTAGAAAATTTTCTCAAAATGTAAGAGAAGGCATTCAAGATGCTAAGAAACAAATAAAAAAATAAACCAATATTCAACATTAGTTAATGAATTAGTCACCCACAGTTATAATTATGAGTTAATAAAAGATTATAATTATTTCGAGCTATTTATTTCTCTCACTCAGAACAAATCAATAAAAATATTCTCTCACTTAAACTAGGAAATCACATAGCAATGGTTCTGCAAACAGTCAAATACTGAATATTATGATACGGATGGAGCAGCTAGCCTCACTAAATACAACTAATGTACAGTCAATGTCATAAATAAATGATCACTTTTGTACCTTGTCACTTTAGTTGCTACACAATTTCATATGGCTTTTCAAACATGATGTTAAAATGACAAGGTACAATAAGTGATCACTCATTTATGACATTGACTGTACTAACATATGCATTTGCAGATAATGGACTTTGTTATGGTGTAACTGATAGTATATCAGCTGGCCATAGCTTATATCAAAACAATATCTAGATCCTATTGATTCCTTAATAAAAAACATCACAACAAAAACCCGGTGTAAGCTGCTCATTTCACATCACCTTATAATAAATGATTATTGCTCCAAGAATTTTCAAACTATAAAATTGGTCACCAATAACAAATTTTAATACAATTAATGTACTTTTTCAAATTAAACATTATAAAAAAAAAAACAAAGTAATAAGTAACTGTGTGTCATATTAATCAAATACATATACGAATCGTACATTTTTCGCCATTTATTTTTGAGAATATCTAAATTCCGCAACAATTAAACATGTCCCCCAGACAGAAGAATATTTTTTTTTTACTTAAAGATTTTAATCTAAGACAAAGATGTAAACGCCCATTTGTACATACAGCAATAAGAAAAGTAGTTGTCAAAAATATGCAACTATGAGTTAAATTGAGACCATTCATGGATATAGGTACAGTCTATTATTCAAAACACTCAATAACTGCCACAAAATCTCACTAGTATCTAGTACTAGTAGCTGTAGTTTTCTCACTGGAGCTTAGATTTTTTGACAGCAAATTAAGTGTACCATAAATAGACATTCAATTTTATCTACATAATATATCTAACTTACACTGAAATTAGATCTTTACTACCTTGTAAATAAGGTGAAATTGTAATGGCTAGAGATGGTTAATCTCGCCAAAATGATATTTGCAGTTAGGAAGCTGTTGCAAGTAGCATTCACTATTTTCTGTACCAATATAATTATTGTTCCTCTATGTCAGAAGTATATGTCTTTCTAATTTCCGGTAAATAATGGATTGAATATAGGCGGATCCGGGACCTTATCAAATATAAATTGCATGCAATTTTAACCTTTTAACCGCCAATACGTTTTCGTTCGTACGTGTACGTGTCGCCACCTACACCGAAACTACATGATATTTTGTCTTAATTATAAGAACCGCATAGTTTGTGTCTTATAATTCAGATAATGGCGGTTAAAGGGTTAAAAATATGTTACAGGTACAATATTGCTAGACATGAAAGTACAACAACTTCCTAACTTTATCTTGTAGAATTGAATACCTAGTAATTATCGGGACTATCCTCTGAATTTGTTAGAAAAATACAACTTTATTTGTGTTGTAACTACACAGCAGGGTGACGTCAACATTTTGATACACACTATGCGAAGAGTTTGACCCGTTATCGTCAATCAGAATATAACAGATGCAACCCCAAAGAACGACCTAATTTAGTGACAATCAGGACGAAATGGAGTAACATTGCATCGGTTACGAACGTCAATTGCAATATACTATTATTTCAAGTGACGTCAATAATCAGTTGATGAACTAATCTCTATTTTGACGACGCAATTCTCTTTGAGAAGTTAACATTTGAATGACATCAATACCAAAAATAATAGGACAGCAAGACCGTTAAGGGATCGTCCGAGCCAGTGTTACCAGGTTTTTCTGTTAACCGTAGTGTAGTGTTTGTGTCTAGTTTGCGACGAGGGCGGCGGGCTCGGGCGGCTTGTCGTGCCGCTTGCGTCCGCGCCGGCCGCCGCCCGCGCCGCTCGCGCCGCGCTTGTCTGTCTGCACCTCGAACGGGGAGTCTACCGTCGTCACGTCGTTTTCCTGTCAAATTCGCTAAGATTATTTTTTGCTTTGAACCAAATTAACGCCACTGTCGAGCTTTGACCATTTTCCGGCACTTCAATTGCTAATTGGTATTAGTAAAAATAGGTAAATGTACAATAAATATTATTGTATTGTATTGTAAAACTCTTTATTGTACATAAAAACACATGAAAATAACAGAACACAAGATAATAAGATGTACAAAGGCGAACTCATCCCTTAAAGGGATCTCTTCAGTTAATATAAATTTCACACGAAAACAGTTTAACAGTTCTCTTCAGTTAACCTTTGAACGTTTGACAGGATATCAGACAAAATAATAGAAACTACAAGTACTATTAAATAGTAAAGGAATTATTAAAGAGTATCCCAGCACCTCCACCAAACCAGTTTTTTTTATGAGACGGCTCCATTAGAGCACACATCGCCGGGGTGTCCCCTTACTCACCGTGACGCTGTCCAGCGCGGCCGTGGCGGGGGCGGGCGAGGCGGCGGGGTGCGGGGCGCGGCGCTCGTGCTTGTGGCGCGGCTGCTGCGGCTTGTGGCGCGGCGCGGCGCCGGCCGGCTCGGGCCGCAGCACGTTGCCGACTGCCTTCGTGCGGCCCTCGCGGAACACCTGGCGACCGACAACTGTGTGAGGCGTTGGCGTGCATTGGGTTGATTCCAGGGTAGGTAGTTGGTACTTTGCGCCGCAGCAGTTGTCTATTCTGCTACCTTCTCAATGCACGCCATAGAAGTGTGAGGAGGAGGCCACGTTCGGAACTTCGGATACCCAAATTTTGACGCACGTTCCCTAATCAAGTCTAGAGATCCTTTTAAACTATTAACATCATATCAGCAGCAGCACGCCCATAATGAATATAGGTCTCTTCCTATAGAGATTGATTTGCTCCGGTTAGAAGCGAGCGAGCTGCATCCATCGTGAACCCATGGCTTTAACCAAAGTGGTCCATCCTATGCTGCGCTTGTCGATCCCTGGTATCCATTCCAGAACTTTTCGGCTCCAACGGCCATCCGTTTTCCATGCTATATGGCTAGGGAATGCACTAGGGTCCACAAATACCTCAAAAGACCCGGGTACTACCCGGTATATTGCCTGCCCATCAGGATTTCATTCTCGACTAACACCGCTCATTAGGACAACTCACCATCCTCTGCCCCCGCTTGAGGTACTCCGGATGCTTGATGAACCTGAAGCGCACCCTCGCCTTGTCGCCGGTGCGCAGACAGTCGCGCGACATGGACAGGATGGAGGCCGTCTGGCGGATGGAGCCGCAGTGCACCATGGCCTGGTAGCGCGACGAGATGGTGGTCGGGTGGTGCAGCACCAGGATCTCCCCCTCGAACTGCCAGCAGGCCTGCGGCTCTAGGAGAGGGGATACCATCACCATGCCCTGGGGAGAATGCTGAGGCTTGATACGTGGAAGGATATAGATAGGCATGAGTGGCAACATGTTGGCGCTCTGTCCGGACCAAGTAAAGATACCTGTTCTCAGTGCACTGCCAAGCGTTCTATATACACTAGTACAGGGGTCAATAGAGATGCTTCATTTGCCTGTCGTCATTCCGATGAGCTGCAGGGCTACTACGAACCAAGTTCGTGTCGTGCGGTCCCTCTGACACTTATACTATTTCATACGAGAGCGAGAGGGACAGCACGCCACGAACTTCGAGTTTCGTAGTAGCCCTGCTGTTTTCATTGGAACTGCGCTGAGCGAGGATAGGTAGATGAAGCGTTTCTAATTTTCTATTAGTTTATGACAAACACATTCTCGCGGGAGCGCCAAAGTTAGCATACCTACTCTTCTCTAGTCATAAAGTATTTTTGTCCGAATCATCGTTGTCCGAATTATTTTTCGCACTGAAACCTTATAATTTTTCTAAAAATTTTAAATGGTCATCCTATAGAAAACTATAGGTTAGGTTAGGTTTATTTTATAAGAATTCTAAACAATCATTGGAGGCAGAGAAAAAAGACTGACAAAAAATACATTCGGACTTTCAATAAGTATGCGAGCCGATATGGACCCATGGCGAGAATGGGGTCTTCTGGTGATCTTTAAACGGTATAGTCGTGCCGCGCGTGTATCTTCCGTATCTGCGAGCGTGTGGTCTAAGTTCCCCCGACTGATGTGTCCGACAGAGTTACGACCGCGCTTTGCCGCGGCTGCTCGCCCAGCAGCTAAGTGGCTGTAGTTCTCACCTTCCGTATCTGCGAGCGCTTGATCTTCTTGAGCGCGAAGGAGGCGGTCTGCCCGCCGCGCACCTCGGCCACCTGCATGCGCTTGCGGTGGATGCTCTTGACGGTGATGGGCGAGAAGCGGCCCAGCGGGTCCGGCCCCAGCAGCAGCGTGTCGTTCAGCCGGATCACGCCCGCCAGCGTCGTGCCCGACACCACCGTGCCCACGCCCTACGAACAACGCACACTTGGAACAGGGATGTTGACGGGGATGGGCGAGAAGCGGCCCAGCGGGTCCGGCCCCAGCAGCAGCGTGTCGTTCAGCCGGATCACGCCCGCCAGCGTCGTGCCCGACACCACCGTGCCCACGCCCTACGAACAACGCACACTTGGAACAGGGATGTTGACGGGGATGGGCGAGAAGCGGCCCAGCGGGTCCGGCCCCAGCAGCAGCGTGTCGTTCAGCCGGATCACGCCCGCCAGCGTCGTGCCCGACACCACCGTGCCCACGCCCTACGAACAACGCACACTTGGAACAGGGATGTTGACGGGGATGGGCGAGAAGCGGCCCAGCGGGTCCGGCCCCAGCAGCAGCGTGTCGTTCAGCCGGATCACGCCCGCCAGCGTCGTGCCCGACACCACCGTGCCCACGCCCTACGAACAACGCACACTTGGAACAGGGATGTTGACGGGGATGGGCGAGAAGCGGCCCAGCGGGTCCGGCCCCAGCAGCAGCGTGTCGTTCAGCCGGATCACGCCCGCCAGCGTCGTGCCCGACACCACCGTGCCCACGCCCTACGAACAACGCACACTTGGAACAGGGATGTTGACGGGGATGGGCGAGAAGCGGCCCAGCGGGTCCGGCCCCAGCAGCAGCGTGTCGTTCAGCCGGATCACGCCCGCCAGCGTCGTGCCCGACACCACCGTGCCCACGCCCTACGAACAACGCACACTTGGAACAGGGATGTTGACGGGGATGGGCGAGAAGCGGCCCAGCGGGTCCGGCCCCAGCAGCAGCGTGTCGTTCAGCCGGATCACGCCCGCCAGCGTCGTGCCCGACACCACCGTGCCCACGCCCTACGAACAACGCTAATTGGAGTAGGGATGATGACGCCATCAAAAAATAATTCGAAGGCATAACTCCAGTAAAAAAACGCTTCATTTTAGCCCTGGAAACCAGATTAATTTTGGATTTACTGTAAAATTAGGTTTTTTGTTACTTTAAAACAAATAAATAGTTAGTTGATTGAGTTGCAGGATAACGACGTCATAAGTCGCTATTGCCATTGAAACTCTATGGAAGAATTTTGTTTTGACAGCTCATAAAAAGTACGTCAGTTGATTGGTGGTGTCAAAATCCCTATTGTCTATACATACATTTTCAGGCCTTTTTTTCGAGCTTTCGGTAGCCCTCCAACGAGATGGAACAACGGCCTGGTTAAGATCGCGGGATCGCGTTGGTTGCGGAAAGCACAAGACCGGTCTGAGTGGAGAGCCTTGGGGGAGGCCTATGTCCAGCAGTGGACGTCTTTGACTTTGTTTGTAATTTTGCCAACATCATCGTGTGATTGCAAGTACATTAGTCGGGGTTGCTGCTGATTGCACATATGAGGCTTACGGACCACAATATTTTGATAACGCCGCCGTGACATGATTGCTACAACCTGGACGCTAGGACGACGAATACACACACACACGCACGCACGCACGCACGCACGCACGCACGCACGCACACACTTGTTACTTAGAAACGCATTCTCGTGGAGCACACTCATGCGTTGCTAAGTAACAAGGTTTTGGTGTAGTTTGGTTGCAAGTGTGTGCGTGCCACTGTGTAAGCACACGGATTGGTGTAGTTTGACCGGCCTCACTTCGTTGTTCGCAGCGCTCTATCTTTTTACTTTTTTTTTTGATCTTTTTATTAACTTTTTATTTGATCTGAGCTGGCTGCCTCCTCAATGAAAGCCATAGGTTACGGCACCAGCACGGGCCGTGTACTCACGGGCACGGAGTAAGTGTCGTCGATCTGGAACTCCGCGGGCTGGTCGTCGCTGGACGGCATGCGGGTCTTCAGCAGGTTCAGGAACATCGTCAGCAGCTCCAGGTTCTCGCCGCTCACGTTCGACACCAGGAAGATGGGGCACAGCCTGAACGAGGGAAGGTTCTTAAGGATGCGGCGAGATAGATCCTCAAAGCAATACAACTGATAACATCCGGCAGCTTAGGGGAAGGTTGTTGCTCTGAAAATGAGCTGTGGTTGAGTTCGAAACGCGTCAGTGAAGTGGAGGTGATAGCTGGGTTTGTGTGTGTTCTACCAGTGTAGAGAAACTGCAGGAACACACATTCCGTCACTACTTTGAAAAAGCTGGTATCTCAAAATCGAAGATCTTTCCGAGTGAATTTAACGAACATTATTTTAAGGGTCAAATTTGTTGATGTATTGATTTAAGATACGAGATTTTTTCAAAGTAGTGACGATTTGTTGCATAGACATAGCTATCGTAAGGTCGCGGGTGAGCAAACTAACTGTTTTTAGTTCATTGATATGGACCTCCGCAAAGTAACGTCTGATTCAATAAACTTTTGATAAAACAGTAACATTTGGTATTATGCTACATTTGGTACAATTCGTTTTACTCAGAAAGTTAACTTGATAGAAATATTATTAATTCTATTTGATATTGCACAATGGATTCAATGGTTGGTATTTTTTTCAATCTTCTATTGTTGTAACATTCGAAAAAACCTTACGTACCTCTGTGAGACGAAGTTAGTGGCGCTAACGATGACGTCATCCTTCGTCTTGACCATTACGGGCACCTTGCGGCACCCGGATGATTTCAGGATCCTAATCAGCAGCTTCAGATTATCCTGCGAGAAAACATTTCTTCATTGTCGTGAATTATTTATGATGGACGTAGACTGAATAAAATTACTTCATGCTCGTGAACTTCGTATTTGGGCCAATCAACTTTTTTACCGACACTAATCTGTCCGCGACATTTTTCAAACAATTGCAGATTTTTGTAAGTAAACATGTTTTTTCTGTAATTTAATTGATGGTATACTTGAATCCATGCCATCCTACGTAAGTTCAACCTATTAAACCGTGAAATATCTTGTTGGAAGTACGCTTTTTCGGTAACGCCAGAGACAATTTTGGTAACGCAGGAGACGCCCAAAGTGTCGGTGAAATAGTTGATTCACCCATTTATGCTGGACTAGGCGACATAAAATTACTTTTTACCCGAGTACCCGTAGGAGTGTTGTTTTCCGAGCGTATAGGTATTTGTCGTTTGTCTATTTATTTGGAAATGGAAAATAAAACGTACCTTGTAAATGAGCAGTTCAATATTTAAAGTTTAATAATTTGAAGTGTTTATAAAACCCATTTTACCCTCGATTTAACTATCAACCCTCGCCTGCAGCTCGGGCTTTTTCCGCACTCGTTGTACAATGTACAAGTGTCCGTACCTGCAGCACGTTGGGCGGGCACATGTCTATCTTGGTGACGACCACGAACACGGGCACGGAGAGCGCCAGCGCCAGCCCCAGATGCTCCTTGGTCATGCCAACAATGCCCGCGTTCGCACCAATCTACGTAACAAAAAGGAATTCACTACTGAATATTTGTCGTAGCTTCTTACGCAGCTGCATTGGCTGCAAATAAATACTATGGCAGCAGTACAATAAGCGTGTATTTGGAGTCACAAGTATTCATAAGTCAGTTCATCCACGTAGTACAAGAAGACACAAATCAATTCATCCACTGCTCACAAGTAGGCCTGAGTTAGTCACTTGCTCAGTATAAGTGGTCGAAAGTCAGCTATTCTGCTCACCACAAGTAGTCATAAGTCAACTCATCCAATTAGTATCAAGTATAGTTGTGTTAAATACTTGTAATGTATGTATGTAGATATCATTTATAAATATTGTGATTCTGTTCTTAAAAAAAAATACCTCGTTGAATTTCTTGCCGGATTCTTCTCAACAGAGGTTTTTCCGAACCGGTGGTAGATTTTTTGACGTTCATAAGTGCTTGTTATAGCCTTAATTGAATAAAGAGATTTTGACTTTGACTTTGAGTAGTCATAAGTCCGTTTCATCCATTCAGTATGAAATAGTCAGAAGTCAGTACATCTGTTCACCACAAGTAGTCATAAATTAGTTCATCCACTCAGAATCAAGTAGATAGAAATCAGTAAATCTGCTCACCACAAGTAGTCATAAGTCAGTTCATGCAATTAGTATCAAGTAGTCATAAGTCCGTTCATCCACTCAGTATGAAATAGTCAGAAGTCAGCACATCTGCTCACCACAAGTAGTCATAAGTCAGTTCATCCAATTAGTATCAAGTAGTCATAAGTCCGTTCATCCACTCAGTATGAAATAGTCAGAAGTCAGTACATCTGTTCACTACAAGTAGTCATAAGTCAGTTCATCCGCTTAGCATGCGTATCCATAAGTCAGTACAACTTCAACTCACCATAAGCATGCCGAAGTCTGGCGCGTGCCCGGTCATCCCGAACACCGTGGTCTTGAGGTAGCGCTCGTGCCCCGCCAAGTCGATGAACGTGATGACCTTGGAAGACTTCTCGCAGATCTTCACCCAGTCCAGCGTGCCGTGGTCGGGCTTGTTCACCACGTTGCCTGTAATTAACTTTAACATTAATTTACAGCTAAGTCAGTGGCCTCCATCGCCTGTATTACACAAGATGCCTTCAAATTATTCATGATACTATTACCGAAGTCCGGTTTTCGAACTTGTTATCGTGTCTTATGAGAGGTAGCAAAAAAATGTTTTTTTTTTTTAATTTACCATTTTGTCGGTATAGTTTACATAATATTTCGTGCAAAATTACAGCTTTCCAGCATTGATAGTCCCTGAGCAAAGCGGCGGACGGACAGACAGACGGATACGAGGGCGACACTGAAAGTTTTTAGAACTGGCCACTTGTAAACAATATAATAAAAAAGTAAGTTTAAATTTTGAAAATGGAACTCTTTGCCAATATTATTGAGTATGTATTTCATTCATTTGTCATTTGTTTTATGATTTGGCGGCAAATTGAAAATTGTCTGCGTCACGTCAACATGAATTTAACTCGCGAAAATTTTCGTGCAATGATTTTTTATGACTTTCGATGTCATTTAAGTCAACAAGAAAGCTATGATAGACTTCGATTGGCCTTTCATGATGAAGGCCCATCTCGTGCGACCATTTACAACTGGTTTAATGAGTTTAAACGTGGTCGCACTAATCTCACCGACGATCTGCGTGAGGGACGGCCTTCTACGGCGACGACTGAAAATAACATAAGTGTTGTGCAGCGTATGATAGAGACTGACAAAAGAGTGACGTATCAGCAGATTCGGACAAGCTTAGGCATTGGTATGAGTCAAGTGCATAAAATCCTCCATGAACATTTAGCGGTCAGGAAGCTTTGTGCGAGGTGGATACCTCATAATTTGACCGAGGCCCAAAAACTCCGTCGGGTTGATTGGTGCCGTGAAATGATTCAAAGATTTAACGGAGGTGACTCAAATGCTGTTTTCGACATACTTACGGGTGACGAAAGCTGGGTTTACTGTTATGATCCAGAAACCAAGAGACAGTCTGCTCAATGGGTGTTTCCTTTCGAGGAGTTGCCAACTAAAGTGAAGAGAGGTCGAAGCGTGGGAAAAAAGATGGTGGCCTCGTTCTTCGGAAGGACAGGTCACTATGCGACAATTGTTTTAGAGGATCAAAAAACAGTTACTGCAGAGTGGTACACTAACAATTGTTTGCCACTTGTATTGGAAAAAGTTCGGGAGAAGCGACCTCGAAGTAGGATCCTTCTTCACCACGACAACGCCTCGTCGCACACCGCCAGGCGAACGATCGACTATTTAGTGACGTCAGACGTGGAATTACTGGGTCACCCGCCGTATAGCCCCGACCTCGCACCTTGCGATTTTTATTTATTCCCGAAAACAAAAGAAAAACTTCGAGGAAAACTTTTTATGAACACCGAGGAAGCAGTGGGTGCGTTTCAAAAGGCCGTCGAAGAGACCCCTAAGGACGAGTGGGCTAAGTGCTTTTCTCAGTGGTTCCATCGGATGCAGCGGTGTATTGATGTGAATGGACACTATTTTGAAAAGATATAATAAAACTAATAACTTGCTAGTTTGCTCAGTTTTTGATTTTCTAAGAACTTTCAGTTTGACCCTCGTATGGCTAACCTATAAGGATTCTGTTTTTACAATTTTAGTAACGGAACCCTAAAAAAGAGGGATTCTGCAATACGAATGTCGAATTCCGTAGAAGCCCTTCTGCATTAACGGTGTGCACTGACCCATGCTGTCGAAGCCAAGTATGTCGTTCCCGACGGAGCTGGTCCGGCCGCTCTCCATCTCGTGCTTGTGTCGGAACAGCCGCTGGCGCGCGAAGCCGCGCCCGTTGTCCAGCTCGCCGTGCGTCAGCACGCCCAGCAGCGTCGACTTGCCCGCGTCCACGTTGCCCACCACCGCCACCCTGGCGAGTACATATGGTCAAGATACCGGTAGCAGCAGACGTGTCGTCGCGTCATGTCGCCGCGACGCGTCGTTGCATCCTGTCGCTGCAGTTACGATTTTGAACTAGTGTTGCAAAAAGACTTTGAAAACAAAAACATGAAAAAAAACTCGTTTTTTTCTGGAGATTTTTTTTTCAAGAGTACAGAATTTAAAATTAAAAAGGCAGATTCCGTAAAATATTAAATACTTACAGTTAATATTAGTAAATAGTACTAAGTTTACATGCCCGTAAAGTCTATGTTTGTTTGACCGTAGTTGTAATTTTGTTTGATTGATTCATGAGTAAGTACTTAATTCGATTTATGTAAGTACTCAATAAAACAATAAATATCCTATTGATTTTATTTCTGAAAAAAAAAAACAAAGTTAGAAAAAAGACAAGGCTACTAAGTTTTTTTTCATGTTTTTTCTTCAACATTGTGAAAAAAAAAGTCTTTGTAGCATGTAGACATTGGTCTATCAGTCTTAATAGACTGTGAAAGGTGTCATCTCCAGTCTACAGGGTTGTGGGCATGCCCACGGTGCCCAACGGTGGATCCGCCCTTGAAAACTAACGCTATCCACCCTGGCATTGACCCAATGCATACCTATTGTTGAGGAGGATGTTTGGTGGTTTTCCAAAGAACAGAAAGAGCTCTCAAGATGCAATGAACATTGTCAGAATATTGTCAGTGTCATCGTGGGTCAGGGATGGGGTGACAGTCTTTACCGGCATGTTTTTACCGACATGTAAATACCGTAGTTTTTTGTGTACACGCCCATGCAAACTGACAGGAGCTTCTGTGGGCGAATACACGAAAAACAGGGCCGGTATTTACATGTCGGTGTTAGCCGGGCCGGTAAAGACTGTCACCCTAGGTACCTGATCTCCATGAAGTCAGTGTGCGGGCGCTCCGCGCGCAGCAGGTACTGTCCGGTGAGGCCGCGCTCGGCGCCGCCGCAGAGCCAGCGCCGCAGCTCCACGCACGACACGCGCTCCGCGCTCACCAGCGACTGCAGCGTCGCCACCGACGCGTTGTACTCCTCCTCCGTCAGACCGCGACCGTCTGACACCAAACGATTAAAGCCTCTGCTAGATTAGTGTTCAATTTTGTAACTAAGGGACCCCATACATCCCTGTATTATTATTTAATTATTTTTTTTGTGATTATTTGTTTAATTGTTTACTGTAGTTTTTAAGTATTTTATTTGTAATTATTTTATTTTGAAAAAATGACTTTCTGCCAAGTTTCTTGCGGCGCATTCTTCTTGGCAATGATGGTCTTTCCGAAAGCGCTGGTAGTTTAAAAAAAATGACGTGTAAAAGTGCCCATTGCGGCCTATTTACTGAATAAATGATTTGAATTTGAATTTGAATTTGAGTGGCGGACTAACAGGGGGGCGGAAGGGGCGGCCCGCCCCGGGCCTCCGGTCTTGGGGGGCCCCCAAATGCCTCCGCGTTCCCCTGATCAAATCCTACAAGACTAAAAATGTACTTAGTAACTAAATTTCTTTAAACTGCATTTTGTTTAAAGCTTGGGTCCTCATTCAGCTTTGCCGCCCCGGGCCTCTGACGGGCTTAGTCCGCCACTGTGCTAGATACAATCGGAATTTCGATTCGAGATTCCGTAAATACATCGCACACTATTCAATTCCGAACACAACAACACGGAAAGTTACTGTCTGTATGTCATGTACAGTAAAGGCCAAAACTATGTATAAAATTTAGTATCTTGTCACTTTAAGCACTGTGACAGTTCATATATGGCAGTTCAAATATGACAAAAATAGACAAGGTACTAAAGTGTATACATATTTTTGCCCTTGACTGTACAGGACGGAAAGTTGAGATGGGGCAGCAAGAGCAGCTACTTGAGTTTAATTTTTAGAGACCTTTTTGAGTGATGACAATCAACATTCACAGATTTTTGATAAAAAGTACAGTCAGCGAGAAAATCGACAGATTTGACTTTTTTTAATGCCAATCGGTCAAATTTCTATCAAGGATTAAAACACTTTTTGAGACCAACTAAGGTTAGAGTACTAGAACACCCACAAATCAAAGAAAACTTTTTCCATACAGTTTGTAGGGTACTAATTCGCAAAGTGAAACTTTCGCATGTTGATTTTTACGAATATGAATCCTTTATGCTTGAAAATAAAACAGTATGTAGACAACTAAAAACTGAACATTTTAACTAAAGTTATTTACCCCATCTCAACTTTACACCTTGTATAATTCAATCATACTAAAAATCAATTTTAAACTAATCAGTTGTGATTTACCATGTCCAAACTGAATAATATAAGTGCAGCATTAATTGTATATTTCTTTAACAGTAACACCTTAATGTCATGGTAATATGATAGCAAGTACAGCACAGCGATAAGATTATAGCTTGCATAATCTGGTGGTATCAAGTGTGCCTTATCTATCTGGCATTATTGGTAAACAATACTGAGAATTAGCTCACACTGGAGCTGTAAGGACACATAGTTCTGTTCTTAGTAAAATTTTGTTAACAAATGAGTCAAATACAAAAACTCTTCATGTCATGAAGCATGCGATTTCAATGTGGGATTTTTGCATGCTGTGAAAATACGGGTAGTAGATATTTTATCTATATTCCATTTATTTTAACATTTGAAACTTAATGGTAAAATTTGCACATTTTTTTAAATGTAACAACGGAACTATTTAAAATTGTGTGAACTTCTATTGTAAAAACATAATAAATAGCGCTAATAAATGTATAAGTTGGTATTTTTAGTCCATTTGTGTTTGAAATATCGAGAAACATGAGTGATAATTTGACTGTTAATTCAAACTTTTAACTAAACGGAGTATAGTTACTTGCATGTGCTTTTATCAAGTTAGCAAAGCAAGTGGTCCGTTTGGTACAAAAATTCCAACTTAAATTATTCAACCTAAAGAGCTATAGGGTACAGTATTGATAATTTCACTTTCTAATCTAAAAATTAATTAATAATAAAAATTTATCAAAGATATCTGAACACAACTATATTGTCAACGGCATAGAAGCGTAATTAATTAGATATTTTTAGTCAAATATTTGCTCAAAAGTTAATGAACTCGACTGTAATTTTCACATTTTATTTTAATCGTGTTGTGGGTGTCCATGGGCGACTGTGATTGCTCTCCATCAGGGGACAGTCTGCTTGTTTGCCCCTCTTATATAAAAAAAAACTATATACTACAACTGCACATACCTTCTCCCAGTCCTATGTCATATATGATTTCCCCGTTGCCAGCCTCTAGCCTCTCCATCAGCTGTTTGCGCAGGAGGTCATACTCGTCCGCAGAGGGACTCACTAGCACCATCTAAGAAACACAGTTGAGTTGAGTTTTAGAGAATTTCTTTTTCTTTGTGTAATAAAGGCAAAATCAGATATTACTCAAAAATATTTAAAGAAAGAAAATGTGTTTATTGCCAACAATTAGGTAGGTACATAATATTACAGAAGAAAGGTACCTACTCTAAAACTAAGTTAACTTACTAACTACAACATATTTAAAACTGCTAATAGTACTTAACATCTAAAAAAAAAATAAGTTCTAATTTGCATAACTTTTAACTTTCTTCCTAGATTTTATTTATTTTAGTATGCAATTATATTTAGTAATTAAAAATTTATTCAAAAATAAAAATCTGCCAAATTCATAGCATAAGTTACAAAGAGTCAAAAATGTTGCAACACTTGCAATGTATTGGTAACAACTAGGGGTCATTGCATCATTACAGGGGAATCCCCAACTACTATGCAATACACAGCATGTAAGATGAAACTCCATTAAAAAAATGAAACAAACATAAAGCAAATAATAGTCAGGTGGATTTTGAAATATAACACATAGTAAATAAGTAATTAAAGAGCAGTTTTTTTTTCTTTCATAACACTTAGAAACTAAGAACAAACTAATACAATGTCACACATTGGAAACAGTATTTAAAATGATTCTTTTATTTTAAATCCGCTTGCCAAAAATAAACCAGATTTATGAATTATTTTTGAGGTGGAATAATATCAAGGACAGTTACAATTGATTGCACAACTGGATCTAAACATGGCTTCATTCATAATTCACAAATTATAATTAATCATTGTGTAAATGACTGTGATTGATAGTCTTATATTTTGATAAAGATAAACAATTTCTAACAAAGAAAAAGTAGTTTTACATACATTATTTATATTAATCTTCTTTCTTTCATTTATTCAGTACGAGACAAAAAATTCTGATGAATTAGCTTAAGCAAAATAAAGTCAATTATGTGTTTAATTATAAAAGTAAAGACAAAGAGCTGAGTTTTTTTTAACCCCCGACGCAAAAAGAGGGGTCTTATTTAGCCTTTATCTAGCATAAATATTAGCAAACGCGGCACATTTTCGCGGGAAACATATGTTTGTAAACAAATGCGAAAGCTCACCTTCCCTCTGATGCTAGAGTAGTCTGTGTCACTCTCCACATAGCCCCCGGCCTCGGGCTCCACCGACCCCACCGGCGAGTCAGCCCTGGTGTCCATCTTCACTGAGGATAAGAGTCGCGCGCGCGAGTAACACCAATTCTTATTACACAATTATGTCATCACATTACTAGACACAGCTTAAACTCCCACGTTTGTATTGGCTACAAATAAACAAAATATATTAAAAACAAGTCAACCAATGTCAACGGAACCCAATAAAATGGTCAAATTTACTAAGAATAGCGACGATAAATACACACGGATATTTCACATCGCAACCAAATCAAAATAGACACTGAAACGCACGTAGATTGTTGGCAAGTCTATAATGTCGCATTAGTTGTAATTCAAGAAAACTCACTTGATACAAAATATGATCGTATTAACATATGAAAATAGCTGAGCCCAGGCCTGAGGCCAATAACAGATGGAAAAAATGCCAACTTTTTGACAACTCAACCTCAACTCGACATTTTTCCCCTTTCTAGTTCGACGTGTTTATGGCATGAGGAAATTAGTGGGAAAAAAAAGTTTTAATAATGGGCTCAAATAGTTTTTCACAGATACGCTCACAACATCCAAACATTCACTTTATGTTTCATGCATTCATGCCATGAAGTTTGAAATTCGTGTCATGTCATTGCACTCACACTAATCTCATTTAAAAGGAGGATAAGGGAGACGGTAAGATTGTGGATACGAACTTCGAAGCTTAGAATAGACCCGAGCTTCGGAGAAACAAGAAAAGCTTGTCTTTGGTAAAGTACGAAAACGTCGAAAAAGTAAACAAGTGGAGGATGTGATTTCTAAAAGGATTTATTTAATTTTATGCAACGAATCATTGTATTTTGGCGATACGGTTCGATAATATGATACTGTGGATATCGTTGTCCCTGAACAATCAATATGGGTGAAGACTATGGCGTAACCGATTGTTCCTGGAAGAAAATGGTAATAGCGAAAGCGAACGACGAGTGGATCTCAACTATAAAATCGGAACAGGCAGACGTCGGTGGTGCGATGAACACTTCAGATTTCAGCATGGACGCGGTGCAGATGCCCTTCGGGATCGTCAAGACCGAAAACGAGGAGACCGGTGGCGACCAGGCGTACAGCGACTACTCTGAGGAGACGTCGTCGCTGAGCTTCGAGGACCCGCTGCTGCTCGCGACGCCGAACGCGGAGCGACGCCGGCGCCGCAAGGGCTCGGGGCCGAAGAGCGAGTCGGAGGAGGAGCGCGCGTCGCGCCTCGCCAAGATGTCGGCGTACGCGGCGCAGCGGCTCGCCAACGAGACGGCGGAGCAGCGCGCGCTGCGGCTGCGGCGCATGTCGGAGTACGCGGCGCGCCGCCTGGCGCACGAGAGCGCGGAGCAGCGCGCGCGGCGCCTGGCGCGCATGTCGGCCTACGCGGCGCGCCGCCTGGCCAGCGAGACGCCCGAGCAGCGCCGCGCGCGCCTGGCGCGCATGTCCGCCTACGCCGCGCGCCGCCAGGCCCTCAAGAAGGTGTCCAGCCCGCCCGCCGCGGCCGCCGCTCCCCCCGCCTATCCTCCTCCCAGGGATGATGAAATTTTGAGCGACCAAAGTTGAGTTTCATATTCTGGACAGGTGACCGGTTCGAGATCGATCTACGAGAATTTGATCCCTTTTTAGTTAATCGAATCATAAAATCACTCTTGAATGGGGGCACGGGGTGGTGATTGTGATGGCTTTAGAACTTAGATTGTTTACATAATTTTATTTTATATTAACGACTTAGAACTTTTATGTATAATGCAATAACTGAATTTTATATTATATTTAGTGTTGTAAATAATTATCTGCTTTTCAAGATAACAATATTCTATGTTTTTATAGAGTATACTGTGAGGTTTGCCTTAGCGTAGAGCAGCAATATTACAACTCGTAGTATTGAGTATTTATCTCAGCACCTACTTTTATGATTATGATTAATTCTATATTGAAATTGTCATGTGTACCTTTCAAAAGATCACAATAAATGCATTTTGTATGATTTAGTGATAACAAGTGTTCTTATTCATAGTTTCTCCTTGTCGTTGATGTGACCAGTTTTTTTTATTCTATTTTCTAGTTGTATTATAATTAAATCATATTGTAAAAAAAATATTGAAAAAAAGTAATATAGAAACAAGTCAATCAAAACTTCATCAAAGGTTGATTGCTTACTTGGTATTTAATAAAATTAATAATGATGTAAATGAAACTACAAAGAAAAACATTTAAACATTTCTTATATTTTATCTTATCCAATTCATCTTTATGCATGATTTCAATACAAATACAGGAATTCTTACTTTTACTACATTAACACCAATAAATTATTTGCTTATTTACTATTTGATCACCAGACAATAGGGTGGGTCGCGATTGTATGAAAAAAAAATTTTTTTGGATGTTTGATTTCTAATAGTTTCAAAAAGTTGTATAGTAGTAAAACAAGTAAGGACATATTTTTTTTATATTTTTAAATCATCATCTTATGCCTCCGCATCTCTGTCGAAAAATTGATAAAATCAAAAAAATATGGTCACCTTATGTTGCGAAAGCAAGCTAAATAACTGTAGGTAAATTTCTTCGGGACGCAGTACAAACCCTTGCCAAATTCGAGCGTATGAAAAATCCCACTGACCTTCAGGTTCCAGCACCAGTCCAGCAAATGGGTCTCCTTCGCAAGTGACACGGCGTAAGGCTCCTTGGGATTTGCACTTTGTTGAAGTTCAGGAGCTACGAGCTCAACACAAACACAGCACAACTGTCCTTAGAGGTTAGAAGACCGACAAGGAGTCGTCTACGTACAAACGGAACGTCCGCTCGGAAACCTCTTCAGCGTAAGATCGCCCCGCCATTCCAGTGGGAAGTACCCTCCCATCAGTGGGAAAAAATATCATCTACCCTTATTTGGCAAGAATCGAACATACCCCCCACCGAAATCAACGCGATGATTTCCACTAAAGTGATTATGGTAAAGAAAATAATAAAATAAAACAAAGTTTACTACATTTAGGCAACGTGCCATCAATAGTAATTTTACCTATTTCTATTAAAGAGGATCCTAATCTAATCCTACAACTAACTAACCTATCTAGTTGATACATTAATTTGCATAAGGTAAAGGGCACAGTTTATTAACTGGCCTCCTATACACTCCAGATTGAGTTCGCACGGTAACCACACGCACGACATTGTCACGACCGGGATAAACTGCCTCGACTCGGCCACGTGGCCAATCTAAGGATCGAGTCAGCTCCGACTTGATAAGCACTAGATCACCGACCTTAATATTTGATGGTGACGAAAACCATTTTACTCTCTGTTGTAGAGTGTGCAGGTAGTCATCAGACCAACGTCTCCAAAATGATTGCGTAATCTTCTGGATGGATTGCCAACGTGACAATCTATTCAGAGGAACATCTTCGAAATTATATTCCGGAACGGCTAATAAGCTTTGTCCGACAACAAAGTGACCGGGTGTCAGTATGTCGAACTCGTTAGGATCGTCTGAGAGGGTACAGAGAGGGCGCGAGTTCATAACGGCCTCAATCTTTGCGAAAACCGTAGTAATTTCTTCGTACGTGAGAGCGCGATCACCTACAGCACGATACAAGTGATATTTAGCGGACTTGATCCCGGCCTCCCATAATCCTCCCATTGAGGGAGCGCTTGGCGGGTTGAACCGCCACTCAACTTTCCGAAGCGACAACTGATCAGTTATAGTCTCGTGACTAATTTTTGAATTTAAAAAAGCATGAACGTCCTTCAAATGTTTAGCCGCGGCTATGAAGTTTTTTCCGCAATCTGAATATAAACAGCTGCATAAGCCGCGCCGAGACACAAAACGATCAAATGAGGCCAAAAACGCATCGCATGATAATTCGGTTAAAATTTCGCAGTGAACGAGCTTTGTAGAAAAACAAACAAAAATAATTAAATAAGCCTTATATTGTTTTGCATTACGGCGAGAACTTTCCTTGACGTAGAATGGACCGCCAATGTCACAACCAACGTGGTTGAAGACCTTATCCGGGTTCACACGAGATGCGGGCAAAGTGCCCATACCGGGTTGAAGGTTCAACGGTCGGCATTTGAAGCATTTAAGGCACTTCGAAAGTACCGATCTAATTAGGCATCGAGCTCCGACGATCCAATATTTTTTGCATAATATCCCTTGCAACGTGCGCGGGCCGGTATGCATATAAAATTCGTGATAATGCTTGACAATTGTTTTAGTCACGTGACAATTTTTTGGTAATAGGACGGGATGCTTGGCATCAAAAGGGAGGTTCGCTTGTGCGATCCGACCCCCCACCCTGAGGAAACCAAGAGCATCAATGAAAGGTGCTAATTTACGCATAGTAGGTACGTAATTATTATTTTCCAATAATTTCATTTCCGCAGAAAAATGATTGGATTGGATGACGCGAATTATAGTGTCATGACTTTTCTTTAACTCTAATGTTTTTAATGGGCCAAAATACTTCTCCGGGAATTTTAATTTACAATTATTTAGAAATCTAAAGCACCACGCCATGACGCGTTGTAATTTTATAAACGATGAAATTTTGTTAAATGTTTCCTCAAGGTCATTATTAAAGCCTTTGTCACATGAGTTAAAACAAAATGTATCGGTATTTGATTTCATTTCCGGAATAACGTCAGTGTTTTTAACGTAAAAAACATTAGTAGGCCAATTGTTAGGACTGTCAGTCAGCCACGCCGGGCCGTGCAGCCACTCCGTGCTCTTGTCGAGCAGCTGCGCGGGCAGCGCGCCTCGCGAGCACACGTCGGCAGCGTTGTGTTCGCTGCCCACGTGGTGCCAGCAGCTAGGCGGGACAACTTCGGTAATTTGACTCACCCGATTAGATACAAATAATTTCAATTTATACGGCGGAGTCTGAAGCCATGACAGTACGACTGTCGAATCACTTAGGGCAATTATAGGTAACTCAAAATCGTTAATATTTTGTATGATAAATTTAACAAGTTTAGACAACAACACGGCAGACATTAATTCCAAGCGGGGAATCGAAATAGGCTTCATTGGTGCAACTTTAGATTTACTAGCCAATAATCTCACTTTAACGTTGCCTTTGTTATCGACACTGCGTAAATAAACGCAACTTGCATATCCAAGGCTTGACGCATCGCAATATGCTACTAACTGGACAGTTTTAAAATTTGGAATTAAAACGTGACGCTCAATTCGCAAGTTAGACAGCGCAGGCAAATCAGTTATAAACCTACTCCACTTGTTATGCAACTCGACAGGTAGCGATTCATCCCAGCCGAGATTTAATTTCCACAAATCTTGCATTATACATTTTGCGATAAACGTGCATGGCGATATAAAACCGACTGGGTCAAATATGCTTGCCAGAAGTTTTAGTACTGAGCGCTTAGTAAAATAATCATCCGTTAAATTATAGTTAAATGAAAAACTATCGCAAGACGGTAGCCAGGTTAAGCCTAGAACTTTTACTGATGACGATAACGTATCGTCTTGAAAATTAATTGAAGTAACTTGATCCGACTGCATACGAGTTAGCAGGTTAGGACAGTTACTCGCCCATTTCTTCAGATCAAAACCGCCGCTTCCAAGAAGAGTCATTAATTCATCTTGTAGCTTACAAGCTTCTAATTCTGACTGGCAGGACCACAATAGGTCATCTACATAAAATCCTTGTAAGAGAACTTGACAAGCATCCGGGAAGCGCTCTTGTTCGTCTCGCGCGAGCTGGTGCATCGTGCGCACCGCAACGTAGGGTGCGCTGCGCAAACCGTATGTATTCGTTTTTAGTTCATAAGTGCGCATGGGCTCCGATGGTGAGTCACGCCAGAGTATATGCTGATAGATTCGCTCTTCGGGTCGTATAAGTACCGCCCGATACATTTTTGATACGTCGGCAGAGAAGCACACGTCGTATAAGCGAAACTTACTAATAATTTTAAATATATCCTGATGTAGTTTTCTACCTGTCAGGAGAGTATCGTTCAATGATACGTTAGTACTAGTTTTTGATGAGCCGTCAAAGACTACTCGCAAGGGCGTGCTAGTACTAGAAGGGCGCAAGACGCAGTGGTGCGGCACGAAGTACCGAGACGGCTCAGCGCCTTCGTACAGCTCCATGTGTCCCAGCGCCTCGTACTCCCGCATGAAGCTCGCGTACTGGTCGCGCAGGGCCGGCGCGCGCGCCAGCCGGCGCTCCACTTGCAGCAGGCGGCGCGCGGCGGCGGCGCGTGACTCGCCCAGGGGCTCATGCTCAGGGTTCATTAAAATCGGAGACACGTAACGACCGGTGTCGTCGCGGTAATGATTTTTTTCATATATTTTTTCCGCTAATTGATCTAACGGATCTAAAGGAATCTCGCACGGCAAAGATTCTACCTCCCAAAACGTTTTAAGAGTTTCGTTGAGAATATTCTCATCGCAAGTGTACGACATTAGGGATGTCGCAGACGCTACAACATCGCCATCACTAGGCGCCGGCACGGCCAGTCGACCGGTTATGACGTAGCCGAACACGCTGTTCAAGGCGGTAGGCATGTTAGAATTAAAAAATATTTTATTACCAGTATATATGTGCGGAAAGATGTCACCAGATAAAATGATGTCTATCGGAGAACGTTGGTAAAATGTCGGATCAGCTAAAAACAAATTGTCATAATTTTCTACGATATTTACCGGAATGTGTACAGTAGGTAAATCAGAGGTAATTTTTGGTAAAATAATTGCGTCAATATAAAACTTTGGGCTTTCATTATGTCTCGGTGAAACAGTGCAAGATGTCATTCCGAAAGTTTTTACATTTTCACCCGCTAAACCATAAATATTAAATGGACATTTACGCGTTGACAACCCTAACCGTTGTAAACAATCTACAGAAATAAAATTAGATTGCGCCCCGGAATCGATCAAAATACGACACGGTTGCTGACTCCCCATAGAATCGGTGACATGTACTACTGCTGTTCCTAGCACTACTGTGTATGTACAGCTACTTGCCGAGGACGCATGGTGGTTCAGCTCGACATGCGAAGTACGCGCAGCCGCATTTGGCGGTGGCATGTGTGTCGCGAAACCGGACGAATCTTCGTGCAACAATGTATGATGACGAAGCTGACAGATAAAACATTTAAAAGTACTAGCGCATTGACTTTCCGTATGATTAGGTTTCAAACAATTTTTGCATAGTTTGAGTGTCTCAACACGGTTGAGACGCTGTTGAGTGTTCAATTTACGAAATTGATCACACCGGAACAGCATGTGATTGTCACCACAATGTAAACACGTTAATTTATTACGAGTTGTTTGAGATGTGAAACTTTTAAAGTTCGCCTTGTCATATTTATTGCTTTTATTTTCGATATGATTTGTCACTTTTTTATTTTGTTGCAAATTTTGATTACTAGAAAACGACGCTGAATGGTCTAGCACTTTTATTTGATTATGAACGAATGTCATTAATTGTGAAAACGACGGAATCGATGTTTGATCGAGCCTTTGTTCAAACGTTTTCCTACTTGTTGGGTCGAGGGCCCTCAGTGCAATGTGACATAAAACATAGCTGCTTAAGTCCGGGATATTTAATGATTCAATTGCTCGAAAAGAATGTTCAAATGTTTCAATAAATGAATTCAAGTGGGTCGAAGACTCCTTAGTAAGCGGCGTAAAATTTAACATCTTGTCCAAGTACCTACCAACCAACATTCTGTTATCTTGATATTTATCCAGTAGGCTTTTCCAAACTAGGTCATAGTTGCTAGCCGTAATTGGAAGGCTTTTTACTATATTTAACACTAAGCCCTTAGTACACGATATTAAAAAATGAAATTTATCAATTTTTGAAATATGAGGTTTATCGTGTACTAACGAACAAAAAGTCTCATAAAATGTTGTAAATTCCTCGATGTTCCCATCAAATGTAAACAATTCTAACTTAGGTAAGCGGGGCTGTATGCCCGAGCCGACCGGAGCTAATTGATCCTTAACTTCATGGACGTTAGGTTGTAATTTCGCTGACAATAATTTTATACGAAAATACATTTCGTCAAATGAATTTAATGCACTGTTGTTAAGACTAGCTTCGGGATCATCTTGAGACTCGATCTCAAAAATCAAAAATATGGTTTTTTCAAATGCGTTTCTCAACTCTTCAGCCTCAGAAGCGCGTAATAAAAATATCTCTTTCGTATCGGAATCGGAAACTGAGCCAATCAAATCGAATATATTTTGTAAACGTTGAAATATTCTTTCTTTGCGTGCAATTAACGTTGCTAATCTTTCTGGATCTTTCTTAGCAGGCATTTTAGATTCTACCTACACGAACTAAAATAAATAAATAACCTTGTGCAAATTAATTAACAGTATTTATTTTTTAACTTGTACGACAAGTTTTTAACGTTAAATACGTTGCGAGAAATGTATTTAAATAAGTAAACCTTCGGTTCGAAAGGACCACAAAATGTTGCGAAAGCAAGCTAAATAACTGTAGGTAAATTTCTTCGGGACGCAGTACAAACCCTTGCCAAATTCGAGCGTATGAAAAATCCCACTGACCTTCAGGTTCCAGCACCAGTCCAGCAAATGGGTCTCCTTCGCAAGTGACACGGCGTAAGGCTCCTTGGGATTTGCACTTTGTTGAAGTTCAGGAGCTACGAGCTCAACACAAACACAGCACAACTGTCCTTAGAGGTTAGAAGACCGACAAGGAGTCGTCTACGTACAAACGGAACGTCCGCTCGGAAACCTCTTCAGCGTAAGATCGCCCCGCCATTCCAGTGGGAAGTACCCTCCCATCAGTGGGAAAAAATATCATCTACCCTTATTTGGCAAGAATCGAACACCTTAAAAAAATATAAAATGAAAAGTATCTGTTAAGTATGTTTATTGTTAGTGAAAAATAGTGTACAAAAGTTAAAAAATTATTAATTTAGTGTTTGAAACAACTTTGGAATACGATTAACATACCAAATCATCTCACTACTGTACCTTAAAATCTCTCTTGCTCTCAAATTTTATCATAATTTTTCTGGAAGCCAACTTTGATTGAATTAGACCTTGTCTAGATACTTTTGTACAAGCAGATACAGAGGCTTCTGTTGTAACTTTTACTGCTCTTTCTACTGCTCGGGTATGGTTGGACAGATGTAAAAACAGAGCGTTAGGATTGTTCCCACTGCTGTTCTAATGAGCAAACGCGGCAAGTTCTTCATCTGACAATCCGTTGAGGACGGGTGTAAATGGATTTGTTTTCCAATTGATAAGGTCGTAATAACTAGTCGCATTGAGATTAAGTTTTGGTACATTAAACATTCTCGGTACAGATGGCAGTGTCGATTTACGTGCTTTTAAGAACAAGAAGTTTGAGAATGGCGGTGCAACGTACCGCCAATTCTCGCACTTCTTGTTTTTCGTCGGTCAACATTAACAACAACATATTCTCCGGTTAAGCAGAATAGTTTCTCTGTAAAACTGAATTTATGACTTTTTTAAGGTTATTAGGCAAATATCTAGATCGCTTAATCTCTTTGAAAAAAAGTCGAGCTGCATGTGGACAAGTTGAAGCTAATTTTATAGAAAACCATACCGGAGCATATACTTTTACGACAAAAGTGGCCAAAAGGCTCCTTTGGATTTGTGATTAGCCTTTTAAGGTCATATCTCGTCCATTCGTAATACTTCAGAATATCTTCGTTGGTGGGAGGTACATTTTCTTTAACTTTGCAATTAGTAGGTACCAAACAAAGGAGAAACTAAAGCATTACGAGATTTTTCATTATTCAAATCTACTCACAAGATTCTAAAACACAAGACTAAACCAATAATTCTTGCGAATCACGCGTGACTATAATTTTAGGAAAAACAACCTCAACTCGCGTAATTAGGAATCCTACCGTCCTCTTGCATGATTCTGTAACGGCCAAAATACGCTGTTTTATGTATTTTTTTAATAAATTGCAATATAATACTATAAAAAGAATCAGAATTATTAAAATAAACGTAATGTTTTTAATTATAATATCTGGGTAAACTCGGCTCTAAAATTACGATTCTGAGAAACTTCAAGTAGCTTGCGGAGGCATTAAACATATTCCGATCACTGTAGTGTAGAAATAAATCTTATTAGTAATAAAAAAATGCAACTTTTTGTTACTATTACAATTTGAAATTCGAAAAAAAAAAAATTCGACCCACCCTACCAGACAATGCCATATATCCAGAAACTGTACATAGTCTGTGAGTGATGTTTCTTTTTTAATATTCCTAATGTAACTAAATAATTTGTTTCACAAGAAGGTAATTTTGGAAACAAAGCGTGGCATCACTTTCATTTGCTCATCAATACGGTATTTGACTATTTTCTATATGTTTTATAAATTAAAACTACACAATGGCTGTTATAGAATAAAGAAACTTTTTAGGCTACCTTTACACAAAGTTATAAAGGTTTGAAATTCAAGATTAGACAGAGAAAGACATACTTGCGTGTGACGTCACATGCAAGTAGCGCCATAATTGCTGCATAGAGAAAAGTGTTTGAGAAAGAGACAGGCATAAGTATACATTTTTCAAAAAAAATACTATACTTTTTCTACTGTTTTAAGTTTTCTTTTCAATAAACACTTAATATTATTATGAAAATTATATTTTCTTTATTTTCGTAATAATATTAAGACACACCAAAAGAGTTGTCAAATACCGTATTTCTCACATGTACAGTCAAGGGCAAAATTATGTACACTTTAGTGCCTTAACTTGTCACTAACTAGTGTGACAGTACATATTTAGCAGTTCAAATATGACGAAAATAGAAAAGGTACTAAAGTGTATGCATATTTTTGCCCTTGATTGTACATCATCAACACTTGCTACTTATATTTCACTAAATACAAGTACTTCCACGTCGATAGCGTCATGGCCTGTAAAAACAATTTTCGATGGCGCTGTGGGAGTGGTGAAATAAAAGTGTTACGCTCGTACTTTTGTCAGGGTTCATGTGTTAGTAGCTTAGCAAAACTAAAATAGAGATTCAACCAAAGTCAAGGAATGTATTTTTGTCAGTCTGACACCTTTATCCGCCTAATTATGATAAATCTTATACCTATATTACCTGCAAAATTATTACAACACAGACAAAACAAGTAAAAATTAAATGGCATAGCAAGTCTCGTGCATTGAGCTAGGTTGTCCTAAATGTTTATATCCATTTACCAATAAATAGTATAGAATAGAAGAACTAACACAAAGATCGTATGTATTGTGAATGTTTGATTTTTACATATCATTTTGACAAGAATAAGTAAGATTACGATTTGGAGTCTTTTTGTATTTTTTATTTCAACTCCAAAGTTTTTGTTTCTTTTACGGTTATCCCGTGAAAGTTTAATATTTCACACGAAAACACAAGCCGAAACATGAATGCACAGAAAAACCAGAAAAATAGACCAGCGCTGGGAATCGAACCCAGGTCCTCAGCATTCCGTGCTGCGTGCTATTCCCCTACACCACCACCACCACCACCACTGGACTGGTCCAGTGGTGGTGTAGGGGAATAGCACGCAGCACGGAATGCTGAGGACCTGGGTTCGATTCCCAGCGCTGGTCTATTTTTCTGGTTTTTCTGTGCATTCATGTTTCGGCTTGTGTTTTCGTGTGAAATATTAAGAATAAGTAACTTACATTGATGGAGGACAAATCTTTTAACATTGTCAAGTAACTGACTCAACTTCAATAAAATTTTAAGAACTTCGAATAACCATTTTATATATAGGTACTAAATTAAATAAGTATTTAAATTTTGTAGAATTTCATATAGATAGTATGAGGTTGAGCCAGAGACCCGTCGATGTAACTAATTCTAAGATATATATTAGTCTAAACTTTATTAATACTTACTATACGTATATGGTACAAATATAATACTTAATTCATCAATTTTATTAATTTACCTAGAGCCTAAATTATATATTTGAAAAAAAAAAAGTTTTTTGTGTGCTGCCATATTTTTTTCGGATTGTTAAAATACATTGTTGTTGTGATACTCAGAATCAAGCTCCTATGTTTTCCGATTGCAGTAAAGTACAATTCAATAGAATCTTACAATTTTCTACACATTTAACACACCTTGACGTGGGCACGCTTGATTATATATGTCCCTATTGTTGCAATTATCATCTAACAGGAATGAAAAAAGAATAATAGTCACATCACAAAGCCTTAGGCAGCCCGGTGTTCATATTAGAAGGCTGGAAGTGTCTACAGGATTGTTAGATTCTATTGAATTGGAGTATAGAAGTTTTCAGAGTAGCAGTCGACTTTCAGAGATTAATAAAAAAACGAGCCGCCTCTTGGGTAGAGTCACCTCCTAGCAGGCGGTGTCTGTCGGCATGGCAGCAGCGGCCAGGAGCTGCCGCGTGGAAGACGTGGAGCTGTACGAGTCCCCCGACGAACGCACGCTGGCCTGTGACAGCGGAGTTCCTGGCGATACGACAAGTACAATAAATGCCACTTTACGTGCCAAATGTATGTGGCGGTTGGCAATTGTAAAGCCCGGTTTCCACCACGAGCGGAGCGGACTCATTAATGATTTAGTTTAACTTATATATGAGAACGTTGGGAGAGGAAGACCTAGACGAACGTACCACGATCAAATCGGGGACATTCTGAAGAAAGGTCGGGTCAGGAGTACTCTAAACCGACGTGCATGCATGAAAAGATTGATGAATGTAGAGGAAGCGAGAGTTGTATGCCAGAATCGTAGCAAGTGGAAGGATGTAGTCTCTGCCTACCCCGTTGGGAAAGAGGCGTGATTTTATGTATGTATGTATGTATTTAACTTATACATCGACCAACTTCATAGAGGTCCGAAGTACTTTCATGCAGCCGATCGTTGTACCACAGTATAACAAGTTTTCCCTACAGTAAGCCGACGCCTTTGAAGTTGAGCGATACCCCAGCCTGTATAGTTATTTACGGAAAGAAGAAGGGTTGTCAAAAATTTCAAATTTGGAAGGTAGATGTCTTTTACAAATCGGTACATATTGGTATTGCGAAATTATATAAAACAAATTAGGGGTGGCATACTCACTAGGGGTAAGAAGCATCAAAATATACTATTCTAAAAAACTTTTCTATATAATATACTTTCATAGATTAGTAACCGACAAATAACAAAACATCACTCATAGGTATGTTCAACTAAGCTATGACATATGTATCACAATGAGCACTAACCGGGCAGCGAGGTGACGCGGTGCGGTAGCGCCCAGCGAGGCGGCGCGCCGTCGCTGAGCCCGTTGCTCATCGGCTCCTGGCAGTACAACACTACAGTTAGATGTAACCAAATAATATAAGCTGTGTCAGCAGGGCTACTACGAAACTTGAAGTTCGTATCGTACCGTCCCTCTCGCTCTCGTATTAAATAGTATAAGTGTCAGAGGGACCGCACGACACGAACTTAGAGTTTCGGAGACCTGCTGTAGGTATGTCATACGGCGCACGGCACTTAAGTGTAGAGGTAAACTTGGGTAACGAGGGGGACTGAGCGACGCGCGCGCACGGGGTAGGCAAGTGTGAGCGCTGATTGGTGCGACTCTCACATGCGCTGAAGTAACGATCAGCGCTACACTAGCGTTCCGCAGGTTGTGTTGTATGTGTCGGCGGCCGATCTTAATAACCGTCAGATCACGAAATTCCTAGACATATCATGAAATAGCGCTATTTCATTGTATGCCTAAAAGTTGGCCAGGCATTACGATGTGCCTGAGAAACAATACGGCAGATCGATTAGAGCAACTTAGAGTTTGAGTTTGAAGATTCAACCATCTAAAATATCTGCTAATCCTCTGTATGCTTAGTGTATTTTCCCTTTCACAAAATACGTCTCGCTCGATCGCGTTTGCGTTAAAATTTCAATTTGTATGGAAACGCGGACAGCGCCTCTAGCGGAAACTTTGCGCAACAACTTTCGTGAGTGTAGGTTTGCTACGTAAACTATTTCGTCCGCGTATCGTAACGAAAACGGGTGACAACGCCGCACCGTGGACATGTGGCGGCTACGTATCGACTATCGAACGCACGATTTACGTCTTCGAATAGTAAACGAATGTTTTGTGAAAACGCCACACTAGAGGCACTGACAAGTAACGTAAGCTGTGCAGTAATTGTGATAGCTATGGCATATACTTACACTGAGAAAATTTCCAAAATATTCTACCGTTACAGATTAAACAACACAAATTTAACCTGCACTGTGTATTGTATACATATGCCACGGTTACCATTAATTTAATAGTGCAAAAACAAAAATAAGTTTAATAACCCACTAAAGCACATGAAAACATTATTAGCTACCACAGACTTAATAAAAAGCAATAATGAAACGCAAAGAAAATGGATAAAAGAAAAACAAAAGACACCAAAAATATCGACACAAAACAAATGACGAATTACGTGAATAATGAATGCGCAAATTATGACACAACGAACAAAACAACCAAAATGTAGTCTGGATGACGTGACGTCACGACCATGAGCGATATCGGCGCAAGCGCTTCCTGAGGTCCTCATCACAAATTTTCCAAATAAAAGCGCACCTACTGCTAGTTTCTGCATCTAAGCAATTTTGTGGAAGAGATCGCTTTTAAGTATGCATTTTTGTTTTGACTCACTGTATTGATTTGTAGCGTTATATAAAGAACATAATTCTATTGTATTTATTAAAGAGACGGGAGTTTTCAGGATCTAATTTCTGTGGTTCTAATGAACTTTTGCCCACAAAAATTAGACTTTTTTTACCCGTGCTACAACATTTGTTTTACTATAATATCTTCACGCCAAGTTTCTAGCGGACGCTTTCTTAGCAATGATAGGCCAGCACCACAGTATATATATATATATATATATATATATATATATATATATATATATATATATATATAAGCTAAAGCAGTATGGAAGCTACGAAGCTACGATCGAAACAAACACACCCACACAGACGTAGACGATTTGTTGGTAGCTTCCATACTGCTTTAACTTATATATATACTGTGCCAGCACGGCTTACTTATGGTACGCCTTCCGACTTTTGATTACATAGACAATTGGTATGTGTTGAGGGCCCCAGCGACCGCGGCGACTCCTCAGACTTACGGCGACTGCGCGCGCGGGCGCGGTGAGGATGGTGGTGGCGGTGTCTTCCGGCGTGAAATAGTCAGAGTCCTCGGCCGGCGCCGGCGACCCCGCCGACCCCGCCGACCCCGCAGACCCCGCAGAACCCGCCGAGCTCGCTGCACCATCACCAACCGTTTACTCTATACCTGACCTCATGACCTCTTTACTCGGCAAGGCCCAGACCAGCAGTAGGAAGTACACATGCCCAGATGACGATGAATTACATTGCTGCTGTCTTTTGACTGGCTAGGAACAAATCCCTTTGGCTTCTACTGAGACACGCTAAGGCCATTTAAAAATAAATTGCTTGATCGAAAGTGCTGTCTTTGGAGATAGTTTCAGACATTAGTCCAAAGATGGCGCTACGTAAAACGCGTTTTATCAGTCAAATTGGCTAGCTAGACCGATGTTTCGGTCCCAAACCCCAAAAGCAACAAGTGTCCAGAGACAATGACGCACTCATGGATTCATAAATTAGTTTTATTCCCAGACTAAAATGTAATGTCATACTTATGCTGGGGCCACACTAGCGGCTAACGTCAATGCCCATTAGCGCGATAATTATTGCGATAATTTTTAACGCGCTAAAGTGGGTGGCTACACTTGAACGTTCAACGTGAATGCCCATGTACCGCCACTTGAGCTATCGCCTAACGCCAAACGGCGATGTTAATGCCGTTGTCAAATTATCGCGTTAAGTCGTGGCTACACTTACGATTAACGTCCATTATCGCGATAATTAATGGCATTTCTCCTTAGTATGGCCCCAGCATTAGACGTATTCCTACTAAAACTTCGAGACAGATAGGCGTGTCTCGCCCTAACATATCGATTTTTCTCTGGCGTTGCCAGTCTACTACTATATCTCTATCACAGAAACAATTTAAAAAGTTCTTTAAACTTTATCGGGGCTATAATTTCAACAGTGAGCAATGAAGTTATTGGAAGTCCTTTAAATGCTAAGGCGCCTGTGTAATCAAAGCCTTATAGAAATATGAATGGATATATGTAATGGGTACTCGCTGTAACAAGCGGATGACAAAACAGAATCCACGAGATGTATCAAAGAGCCTTGATTGCTTACTAACTAAAGCCAGCGATTGTTTTTAATGGCATTGCAATTTATTGAGATCACTGTTCAAAAATGTTCACATTTCAGACGGCACACTTCAGAACAGGACAGAGGTGTCATGTAGCTCGATTACTCAGAAAATGCTACACATTCAAAATTAATTATTATCTGAAACATTTTACCGAATTCAAGTCCCTGGTAGATTGATTTCTAGACCAAAAACCCAGAATGCTTGGCTGCCCCCAAAATCGTTAGAGCCTTTTGCGAGATTATTATGGCATACACTTTTAAATATGTATACAAAAATTAAAAGATTAGATTTAAAAATATACTACTAATACGCCAGTTACATTATTAAAAAAAAATTAGCCATATATTTTTTCTTTAGTCTAAAAACAAACAAAAAATTATGAAGACATTCAGCCATAGGTAAAGTTACGTATGACATCACAGGCTCCCACTACCGAACTTTGTCGTGGTTTATTTTTTGTTTAATTGACAAATGAAAAAACACGTAGGTATTCAATAATTTCCGGTAATCTGATTTATGGACAAACTAAGTCGTTTGATAGAATAAAGGCCTGCTTCACTATTTGTTATATTTTATGTGACAGTTATCTGTGTTGCCGTCTCGGATCGTTTTGTTCGAATCAGCAGAGGCGGCAGCACCTTTTCCTATTACATAAAGTTTATCAATGAGTGTCGCTAGAGTGTGTGCGTGTGTATATACATACAGTTGCGTGGTGAGTGCGTGGCGAGGTCTGCGTCGGCGTCGTCGATGTGCGCGAGCGCCGCCGCGCCCGCCGGCCCCGCCCCCTTCACCAACTGTTCATAACAACCACACTGTTGTATTGTATAACTCTTCAGTCATAGTCAAAATACCATAAACAGGACTTATCACACCAAAACACTCGAGTAATATTTACCTTGAAGATTCTACCACATTATAGTGGCCGGGGTCACGAGTAGACTGAAATGTGGGGTGTGGGCACACACCGCATACGTTTTAGCGTGATAAGTCCTGTTTGTGGTATTTTGAATTATGATTTTTCTTCTGGAATCTTTTTGTATTTTTTATTTGAATTCCAAATTTTTACTTTTACGGTCATCCCGTAAAACCCATATGGAAAATACAAACTCAAATATAGATGCACAGAAAAACCAGAAAAAATTGACCAGCGCTGGGAATCGAACCCAGGTCCTCGGCATTCCGTGCCGCGTGCTATACCGCTACAACATCACTGGACAGGAGTACAGACACGAATTTCTCCTATGCACCATATAATGTCAGCCTGTTTGTTTCTTATTTAGTTACTTAAGCAGCGACACTAGCGACATCTATGCTGTAGCTCTCATCGAGAAACTTTCAGCACTTCTATTGGAACTAACCGCTCACCTCTAACTCTCACTAACACACGTGCGATAGGACTTATCACGCCAAAACACACGAGTAATACCTCGACATTTCGACCACATTATAGTGGCCGATGGTCACGAGTAGACTGAAGTGTGGGGTGTGGGCACACACCTTATACGTTTTAGCATGATAAGTCCTGTTTGTGGTATTTTGACTATGAGTGAAAATCATGAAAGTTTGAAACGTTAACTCTTTATTATGCGGTTAGCGCGCCGTCTTTCTTCAGAGCATCGCTTGAGGAAATTTGCGTACAGTGCCCTATTTCACGAAAGTACAAATTACAATTTACAAGCGGTAGTCTTTGTTTAACAGTATGCATTGAAAAGAGACTACCGCTCGTAAAATGTGACTTGTAGCTTCGTGAAATAGGGCCCAGATAGAGCGATTCACAAGAGCTGGCACGGTTGGACTGAACGAGTGAATGAAAGTATCTCTGTGTTACCTATTTGAATACACTTCACGCAAATATGAAAACGTCATGCATACTTTCCTCCAAAAGTCCAAGTGACATTACTTTCGTTCAATCCATTCGTGCCTGCAGGGCTACTACGAAACTCGACACACACTGGAAGTTCGTGTCGTGCTGTCCCTCTCGCTCTCGCATTAAATAGTTTAAGTGTCAGAGGGACTGCTGCTCTTCTGAATGGACCAGTACCGTCCCGCTGACGCTTACATGTATTACTTAGCTTTTGCCCGCGGCTCCGCCTGCGTGGTATTCGGTTGTCGCGCGCTATTCCCTCGGGAACTGTACATTTTTCCGGGATAAAAAGTAGCCTATGTCACAGTTGGGCCCATAAACTATCTCTATGCCAAAAATCACGTCGATCCGTCGCTCCGTAACGGCGTGAAAGATGGACAAACACACAAACATAAAAACACACTTTCGCATTTAAATGCAATACAATGTCAACCCTTAGAAAATATTTTTTACAGTTGACATTGTATTTCAGAATTAATGAGGGTTAACACACTATTGCATAACAGCGTCCTTATAATAACAGTATGGATTGTGAGAAGGACGGTACAATACGAACTTCGATTTCCGAGTTTCGTAGTAGCCTTGCTGTACGTAGCCTTACCCCGTTAGAAGGCAGTGTCGCCTGCGTGAGCAGCGGCGAGAGGCGCTCGCAGTCGCTGTCGGGCTCGGGCTCGGGCTCCGCGGGCTCGGGCGCCGCGGCCCCCGCCGCCAGCTCGTCCGCGCCCTCGTCCTCGGAGCCCGACGGCTCGTGTAGGGACACCGCTTCAGGAGGGTACTCCAGGCTGAGTGACGACTGCGGACAGGAATGTACACTTAAACTATGTAGTTTGCTGATGCGCTTCGGAATCGGAACTCGAAACAAAAAAATCGCTTTTCTTTCTGCAGGAAAACGAACAAAATCGACTAGCCTAGAGCGAAATTAAAATTCTAGTTGTACTGAACTAAAATACTTTCTTTGCTCACCCGCGACCTTAAGATAGCTAAGTCTATGCAAATTATGCGTGTTCATGCAGTTCCTCCACCTCCACACTGTACGAACACACACAAATTACACAAACCGATCTATCACCACCACCACAACTCACTGACGCGTTTCGAACTCAACCAGAGCTCATCCTCAGAGTGACACAACCGTACACCATGCTACCAGTTGTTAGACTAACAAACCACCACCACTGTTTTAATTTGTCAAACAAAACAAAAAAAAAAACTACCCGCAAAATATTAATAAATTTTAAATGTGATACAAAACTACCTTGATTTTTTAATTTTATTTATTTATTGTCAAGGCATGTTTAATAACTACCGTTGCTAAAATTAGACCCAAGCCGTAGCAAGGGAGATGACACTAAATTTATTTGCTCATTAATAATAGACCCCATACTATTGTACCTAATTATCTCCATACATTCTAACACATCAAGACGAAACCCCTTGTCACAGTAATGTAACACTTCATACGAATCTGAGTCCGATATAGAATGATTTAATTCCAACAGATGCTTGGCAAAATTAGATCTATCAGGATGCCCGTTCCTATATGCCGATACATGCTCCTTAAACCTAGTATTAAAACTGCGCCCGGTCTGACCTACATATACTTTACTGCAGTCATTACAAGTGAGCTTGTATACACCCGATTTAGTTCCTTTATCCATCTTCTCTTTGTGGTTACAAAGTTTAGAGTACAAAGAGTTGTTAGTTTTAAAGGCTACATTAACATTGTTAGATTTTAAAATGTCATAAATTCTATCAGCCAAACGACCATATAGGAACGGGCATCCTGATAGATCTAATTTTGCCAAGCATCTGTTGGAATTAAATCATTCTATATCGGACTCAGATTCGTATGAAGTGTTACATTACTGTGACAAGGGGTTTCGTCTTGATGTGTTAGAATGTATGGAGATAATTAGGTACAATAGTATGGGGTCTATTATTAATGAGCAAATAAATTTAGTGTCATCTCCCTTGCTACGGCTTGGGTCTAATTTTAGCAACGGTAGTTATTAAACATGCCTTGACAATAAATAAATAAAATTAAAAAATCAAGGTAGTTTTGTATCACATTTAAAATTTATTAATATTTTGCGGGTAGTTTTTTTTTTTGTTTTGTTTGACAAATTAAAACAGTGGTGGTGGTTTGTTAGTCTAACAACTGGTACAATGGTGTACGGTTGTGTCACTCTGAGGATGAGCTCTGGTTGAGTTCGAAACGCGTCACTGAGTTGTGGTGGTGGTGATAGATGGGTTTGTGTAATTTGTGTGTGTTCGTACAGTGTGGAGGTGGAGGAACTGCATGAACACGCATAATTTGCATAGACTTAGCTATCTTAAGGTCGCGGGTGAGCAAAGAAAGTCTTTTAGTTCATTGATATGGACCTCCGCAAAGTAACGCCTGATTCAATAAATTCTAGTTGTACTGTATAGAGATAGAACTGTCACATTGACAGCTGAAAGCAATATTTCCAAACTAAGACACTATAGGTGTATTTTCATAGCAAGGTTGAAAACCGAACACATATTTTTGTCCTTGACTGTACGAAGGTGGAACCTTTTAATAATCAATATCACTACAATTTCCTTGTCAAAAGTACACGTAATTAGTAGCACATATTATCTACTTTGTGGTAGCACCTTTGTTCCACCCTGATTTGGGATTCAGTTTGTTCGATTGTACCTACTACGTTTGCACGATAACATTAGAACAGTTTGGTCATGTTACCTTGGTGACGCTGTCGGGTCTAGTAAAGAGGGCCGGCCCGCGGAGCAGCGGGCTGGCGGCGCGCTCACGACGCCCGTCCTGCTCTCGCGCCAGCAGCACCGACATGCGGAACTGAGACAACAATATTTTAGTCACTATACAGTTTGTACTGCCAAAAGGAGACCAAAAAGTGGATTACAGAAGCGAAAAAACAGAATATCGACAAGTCTTTCTTCAGTGACTTAACTCAGGGTTTTGATAAATAATTGATGATTTAAAAATTATTTTTCTCAAAAATGTCCATAAAAGTACATATTATTCCTTACATACCAGAAGGCTAGTGCATAGTTTATGGTCACCGAAAAATTAAAAAGTCAAAAAAAAAAGCCGCCAAAAAACGACAACTAAAAAGTAAAAAATAATTACTAATAAAAGTAATTATTAATACCATCTTTACGCCGATGACTTGCAGCTTTATGCATCTAGTATGCCTTCAGATGCGGCCACTGGCATGGAGAACATTAATGCAGACCTTGATCGCGTTTTCTCTTGGTCGGGGAGGAACTGTCTGGCTCTTAATCCCCAAAAATCTAAATATATTATATTTGGATCTAAGCATCAGATTCGCAATACTTTGAAAAATCTGGCTGCCAGGGATGTTGCTATCATGGGAGAACCAATAGAAAGGGTAGATGTAGCTAGAAATCTTGGGCTGACTATGGATGGCGAGTTACGTTTTGAGAGCCATATAGCTCAGTTAGTTAGCAGCTGCTTCTATCGCCTCCGGATACTCTACAATATTCGTGACTACCTCAGTGTGGATTTGCGTGTCCAACTGTGTGAGTCATTAGTATTGTCTAGGTTGAACTATTGCGATGTCGTCTATGATAGTTGCATACTTGGTAGTTCTAGGAGATTGATTCAACGAGTCCAAAACGCTTGTGCTCGTTTTTGTTTCAAAGTTCCTCCCCGGTCCCATGTCACTCCGTACTTGAACGCTGCCGATCTGCTAAAAATGCAGGCTCGCAGGCGCTTGCACCTTGCGACCCTTTTGTTTGGTGTAGTGCGGCACAAGACGCCTTCGTACCTTTTTGAAAAAATCTCATGGTCAAAAAGTGTGCGCAGATCTAAGGCTATTGTGCCGCCGCACAGGACGGCGGCGTTTCGAGGTAGTTTCAGATTTGCAGCGTCTAAGTGCTGGAATGACATTCCTCCTCCCATCCTTGGAGTGACTAGCAGGTACACCTTTGGGCGAAAGCTTAAAGGCTATTTGTTGGCATTCCAAAAATCTTAATTCCTTTCCTTTCCAGTACTATTTCACAAAACTGCTTTTTGTTTCGTTTTCTTTAAGTTAATTTTTCGTTTTAGCCCGCGTAAGGATGTATACTTGGCAAGAGAGTGCATAATAATAATAATAATAGTAGTAAAATTAATTATGTCTACACGTATCTAATAAATTTATTTTTATGTTTTTTAAAGTCACACAATAAATTCGTTTTCTAGTTTATAAATTATCTATTTATTTATGTATTCTTATGTAGTTGATGGTGTGTATTATAGTGGTTATGTCTTTATAACGTTCAGAGGTTTGCCTACGGTGCTGGCTGAAAATCAGCGCTGGGGTGTTTTTAACGCTTCAGCATTATGCTGAGCCAGTGTCCGATTCACAATCGCAATGACACAGACCTTTGTGTTGTTTTTGTACCAAATAGTATTGTTGTCTTGTGTTGTGAATAAATGTATTTTCTTTCTTTCTTTCTTCTTTCTTTATTATGCACTACCTAGCTGTTGCCCACGACTTCATCTGCGAACAATTCGTTTAAACCTATCCCGCTGGGACTATGCTGATTTCCCGCAAAATTTGCCTAAGTTAATTTAGTATAAGTACCTAGTAATATTCTTTTTATCTAAGCTTCGTCGGTGTCGGGGGACCGCTAAGGTTAACAGAAACTAAAGTACATATCTATGTTGTATTTTTTAAAGTATTAACCTTAGCGGTCCCCCGACATCGACGAAGCTTAGATAAAAAGAATATTACTAGGTACTTATACTAAATTAACTTAGGCAAATTTTGCGGGAAATCAGCATAGTCCCAGCGGGATAGGGTTAAACGAATTGTTCGCAGATGAAGTCGCGGGCAACAGCTAGGTAGTGCATAATTATTTTTTACTTTTTAGTTGTCGTTTTTTGGCGACTTTTTTTGTCGGGGGTTTTTAAAATTTTTAATTTTATTTATTTTATTTCATGTTTTTTAAACAGCTCGTCGTGTTGCTATCACTGCATTGTATGTAGAATCAATTACTGATCAAAACGAATCCAAACACGACATATGTGCTATTATTTGTTATAGTGTAGGTACTAATGTGCTGGATATCTTGGCTGCAGCATCAGCTCATCCTGTTGCCACTTTTTCATTGTATGTAGAATCAAATACTGATCGAAACGAATCCAAACACGATATATCTGCTATGGTTTTTATCAAGAGTGTATCTACTAGTGTTCTGGATATCCTGGCTGCAGCATCAGGCCGAGAACTGCATAATCTTGCATAGTTACATAGCATACATGGGTGTTTCAAGTTTTAGGTCCCAAATATACTTGAAAGTAAAGTAAATACCCATTATGCGTCTAAGATTCCTACCGCAGCGAACAAAAGAGCTGATGATCTTGAAACGGCTGAACCAATTTTGATGAAACATGTCTAAGAACCATCGCTAGAAAACCAGCTTTCAAATAAAAAAAACCGCATTCAAATCGGTCCACCCGCTTAAGAGCTACGGTGCCACAGACAGACACACAGACACACAGACAGACACACAGACACACATAGCGGTCAAACTTATAACACCCCTTTTTTTGCGTCGGGGGTTAAAAAAGATTACAGGCGCACTAGCTAAAAAAGGCGGGAAGATTTTCTAAGGGACCATTATAAGATACTTGGCGATGTGTTAGAGCAGCGGTTTCCAACCTTTTTCAAGCAATCAAGCATATTGCCAAAGACCCCTGAGTGAAAAAAGGAGCAATTCTCGGACGATATTATTTTTGTCAATGCTCTAAGTAAGATAGATGCGTATGGGACCGCAGACCCCATGTGTTAGAGTATAGTTTTCGTGGTGGGCGGTAGGCAGTGGGGACTGGGTCCCCCCCCCAGAGGCCGTATTGCCTAATGTTTTTGACAATCGTGATCGCAATCAAATGACATATTTCGCATACAAAAGCTGTCATTTTATTGCGATCGCGAGTGTCAGAAACGTTAGGCAATAAGGCCTCTGGTCAGTGACCTCGGGCGCGCGGGCGGGCGCGGCGGGCGCGGGCGCGGCGCGGCGGCTGCCGGCGCTGCCGAGGCTGGTCGACGAGCTGCGCTCCAGGTTGCAGCGGTTCAGGGTCTCTGCCGCCTGGCAAACGACAACATTAGGGCTTCAGTCACAGGCTAGTTCAAGGGTTCCAGCTTAATAGCTACGGGCCGATGATCGAGAAGATCACAAAGACAAAATTTATTTTTTTGTGAATTAAAACATTGAAACTGCTTTGCTGCATTGAAAGTGCTTGCACTGTTGTGTTTCGGCGCGGAGAGTAAGACAGCCGGTGAAATTACTGGCACTTGAGGTATTTCAATTTAGGCCTCTAGGTTAGCAACGCATCTGCAATACCCCTGGTGTTGCAGATGTTTATGGGCGGTGGTGATCTCTTACCACCAGGAGACCCACTTGCTCGTTTGCTTGCCAGTCGAATAAAAAAAATTGTAAAACCAGCTTTTGCCTGCGGTTTCGCCCGCGTGGAATTCGGTTCTGTGTTCTTCCTAAGAAACTGTGCATATTTCCGGTATAAAAAGTAGCCTTTGCCACTCTCAGGCCCATAAACTCTATCTTGTGGAAAACCGGTGCATACAAGAGGCGAGTCGTCGTTCATTGTCGTGTTCTGGGGGATGCCTTTGTCCAATGTTGGACGTTGATGATGATGATCCGGCTGGTGTTAATGCGACAGCTGGGCGTGCGGTACCTGGCTGGCGGTGTCGGTGTCGGGGCCGGCGATGGCGGGCGCGGCGGGCGCGGCGGGCGGCCCGTCCAGCGACAGCCGGGTGTGCGGTACCTGGCTGGCGGTGTCGGTGTCGGGGCCGGCGATGGCGGGCGCGGCGGGCGCGGCGGGCGGCCCGTCCAGCGACAGCCGGGTGTGCGGTACCTGGCTGGCGGTGTCGGTGTCGGGGCCGGCGATGGCGGGCGCGGCGGGCGCGGCGGGCGGCCCGTCCAGCGACAGCCGGGTGTGCGGTACCTGGCTGGCGGTGTCGGTGTCGGGGCCGGCGATGGCGGGCGCGGCGGGCGCGGCGGGCGGCCCGTCCAGCGACAGCCGGGTGTGCGGTACCTGGCTGGCGGTGTCGGTGTCGGGGCCGGCGATGGCGGGCGCGGCGGGCGCGGCGGGCGGCCCGTCCAGCGACAGCCGGGTGTGCGGTACCTGGCTGGCGGTGTCGGTGTCGGGGCTGGCGATGGCGGGCGCGGCGGGCGCGGCGGGCGGCGGCGCGCGGCCGCTCGGTCCGTTCAGCGCCTCCATCAGCGACACCGGCTCGTAGCCCGCCGGGATGTTTTCCATGCTGCCCTGTGACACACGATTATTTGCAAAAATCACAATGATGATGTGCTTCTATTACTTACTCGTCGACGGCGAACCCTCCTACAAATTAAACAGTTATATTTTGCTTGTACAGTCAGGGGCAATAATATGTATTCACTTTAGTACCTTGTCTATTTTCGTCATATTCGAATTGTCATATATGAACTGTCACAGTGGTTAAAGTGACAAGGCACTAAAGTGTATACATATTTTTGCCCTTGACCGTACCTATAAACGAATATGAGACAAAAAATGATATTTAAAAAAATAGACTTCACAGATGGATCTTTATAATTTGACTTGACATTAAAAAAAATAATTTACTGATATATTATTAAAAACTTCGCACGCTTCGTTCACGTTTGTGCAAATTGTCCATCGAAACTAAAAAAAACTAGTCTTGTTATATAAAACTTTAGACGTAGACGATACATGAGAGGAATTTAGACCACTTCCAACTCGTTTCACCGAAACTATACTGAGCAGAAAAAAGTCTGGCCCTTAAATGTATCCAGAAATAGGTAATTTTGTATGAAGAGTGAGCCAAATTTTGTGCCGCTGAGTATAGTTGGGAATTGCCTATTCCGCACTTATATCGTTGCTAGATTTTGCCCGTGACTCCGCCTGCGTGGTATTCGGTTATCGCGCGCTGTTCCCTCGGGAACTGTGCATGTTTTCGGAATAAAAAGTAGCCTATGTCACTCTCGGGCCCATAAACTATCTCTATGCCAAAAATCACCTCGATCCGTCGCTCCGTTACGGTGTGAAAGACGAACCACACAAACATACAAACACACTTTCGCATTTATAATATTAGTAAGTATGGATTAACAGTTTCAAGTAAATTATCTAAGTGCGAAAATCGAAGTACGGCAGAAGTACCGCTTGTGGCCACTGTACCGTTTATAGCCATTTATTGTTTAAATAAACGTTTGAAATAAATTTATAGTAAGCAATAAAATAATTTAAAAAAATTATTAATTTTGATACTATAACTTTTTATAACGGTCTTATAAAAACGGGTTTAAGGTGGCCAAAACTGGTACTCTGCCTTACGTATCGTACCGTCCCTTTCACTCTTGCATTAAATAATACCAGCGTCAGCGGGGCGGCAAGAAACGCAGTCGTATTTCGCAGTTGTTCGTGCCGCGGCAGGTGGTGTACTCACGAGCGGCGGGCTGGAGGCGGGCGGCTGCGTGGAGGCCTTCTGAAGCGCGCGGATCTGCAGCAGCGCGCGGAACGGCGCGCGGCAGATCGGGCAGTTGTTGGCCTGAGCAAACAGTATTACGCTACATACCAGTCCTGGATTTGTCAATAGGCCATATAGGCCGCGGCCTAGGGGCGGCAGCGTCCTAGGGTGGCAAATTTCAGAGGACGCTCACTCGATTTCAGAGGATAAAGTCCAACAAGTACATGGGGCGGCGGAAATATAGAGTGGCCTACACTCATAAAAAATATAAATCCGGCACTGCTACATACCCTCTTAGCCACTTGCCAGTCCGGAGAGCGCGACCAATATGCCTCAAATCGTCCGGGTTTTTTATCGACGGATAAAACGCGCTGTTTCCACAATTTTTTGACTACAAGAATTTTTGCATAAACAAGAAATACTTAGGTGTAAATTAATATTTACTCATTCAAATACTATTTATAAAACAATAGCATGTAATTTATGATTTATTCACAAAATGAAGGTTAAACTTTACGATACTAAAGTATCCGCGGACGGGTTGAAGAATTTTGGTTTTGGATACCATGGTATCGGACTGTCTGAACGGCCGCCACACACATTCGAAATTCCGTAAATATATCACACACATACATATGTTTATTTCAATTCTGTACGTAGTACCTACTGGGCAGGCCACCATACGGAATTCCGAATCGGAAAAAACTTCGGAAGGAAAACTACTGTTTTATGTGGTAAGTCCATAGATTTGTATATGGATTTACTGCGGTCGGAATTCCGAATCGAAATTCGTCTCAAAAACGGCTAAACCGATTTTGATAAAAAATGTCTAAGGACCATCGCTGGAAAACCTGATTTCAAATAAAAAACCGCATTCAAATCGGTCCACCCGGTTAAGAGCTACGGTGCCACAGACAGACACACAGACATACCGACATAGCGGTCAAACTTATAACACCCCTCTTTTTGCGTCAGGGGTTACAAACCACTGCAAAGCAACTCGCTATCACGTAGCGAAAAAAGCGCATAGAAATGGGTCCATCAAGCTTATAACATTCCTTTTGCATCGAGTTGAAAAAGGGGTAGGGGAAGATTAGGGAAGGGTATTCGTTCATATTAAATGACATTGTAACGGATAACTCGCGTCTGAAATCGAGTTTAGCTCGACATATTCCGGACTATTTCGTAGCCCTTCTTCAAGGGAGCACGCGACTCCAGCAGCGCGCGAGCAGAGCGGTAGCGTGTGCGGCAGCCGCTGCGTCGCGTGCTCCCTTGAGGAAGGGCTACGAAATAGCCCGAAACATGTCAAGCTAAATTCGATTTAAGACGTGAGTTATCCGTTACAATATAATTTAATATGAGTGAGTCTCAAGGTAGTCGTGAGTCTCATGTTCAAGGGTATTCGTTACCTGGTATCGGAGCGAGTCGGCGCACGAGTTGCACAGACAGAGGTGTCGGCACGGCAGGATCAGCGTGTCGCGCACGTCGCACATGCAGATCACGCACTCCGACCCGCCCTCCTCCGTCTCCGTGTCCGACGTCGGCTGCCGACGGGATAGCTCATTCGATTACGGGTTCAGCAACGGAACTATAAGGTGGCAGGGCTGGCTAAATGCTACGGGCCCCGGCCCTATTGAAATATCGAATGGGTCATAATATCGAAAAGGTATTTTCTTAAGAATTTTTTTTTTAGATTGTTATATATCTCATCATCATCATCTCAGCCTATATACGTCCCACTGCTGGACACAGGCCTCCTCTCGGAATGAGAGGGCTTGGACCATAGTTCCCACGCGGGCCCAGTGCGGATTGGGAACTTCACGCGCACCATTGAATTGCTTCGCAGATTTGTGCAGGTTTCCTCACGATGTTTTCCTTCACCGCAAAGCTCGTGGTAAATTGCGCACATGAATTTCGAAAAACTCAGAGGTGCGAGCCGGGATTTGAACCCACGACCCTCAGCTTGAGAGGCGATAGGTTAAACCACTAGGCCACCACGGCTTTTTTCACGGGTTATAAATCTAACCTAACCTAACTTAAGGGGTTCTATACGATGCCGATTTAATGAATCCTGAGAAGTTTACGGTTTCCGAAAATAAACCTTTCGATATTATGACCCATTCGATATTTTAACATTCGATATTCACATGCGTTCCCATTTATAATCAACTAGCTTTTGCCCGCAACTCCGCCCGCGTGGAATTCGGTTATCGCGCGCTGTTCCCTCGGGAACTGTGCATTTTTCCGAGATAAAAAATAGCCTACATAAACTATCTCTATGCCAAAAATGACACCGATCCGTCGCTCCGTTTCGACGTGAAAGACGGACAAACATACACACAAACACAGACACTTTCGCATTTATAATATTAGTATGGATTAATTTATACTTACGTACTATTTTATTTGCAATTACTTGTATAATTTTATTTGTTTTGAAAAAAATACTTTCGGCCATGTTTCTTGCGGCAACGATGCAACATTTTTGTTGGCAATGGTGGTTTTCTGAAAGCGCTGGTAGATTAAAAAAGTGACATGTCCAAGAGCCTTTTATGGCCTACTTACAGAATTAACATTTTTTCCACTTTATTACGATTGCCTTATATCCGTGGGTCTCAATATATATACTCAGTGGCACAAAACTTGACCCACTCAACGTACAGTCAGGGGCAAAGATACCGACACCGGCAAAGTTACAAAAATATGTATACACGACTTTATGCACTTAACATTAAGGCCATGTATACTTATTTTTGCAACTTTGCCAGTGTCGATATGTTTGCCCTTGATTGTACAGTCAGCTGCAGAGAAAGGGTACCCCCCTGTAATGGCGGTAAGTATGGATACCACTGCATTTTAAGAGCCAGTCAGTTCTTTTGCCGCTCAACTTTCCACCAAGTGGGTCGGCTGACCTTAGTGTCGAGGTTTTTGTTCTCGATGCCGTAGATCTCCTGCAGCAGGTAGCAGAGCCCGTCCACGAACAGCTTCTGCTTGAGCGCCTTCAGCACGTACGCGCCGTCCGGGTGCTTCTCCACGATGCCGATGGTCGTGTGGGACTGCCTTATTTCTAACACAAAAAAAAAATTCAAACACATACCTTTAGTAGTAGTTTGGGGTGACACTCTTTCCCGGGCCAGATAACACAGACATGGAAATACTGGCCCTGTTTTTTGTGTACACGTCCATAGAAGCTCCTGTCAGTTTCTATGGGCGTGTACACAAAAAACAGGGCCGGTATTTCCATGTCGGTCGGTGTTATCTGGGCCGGGATAGACTGTCACCTGTCATTCGTTTTATTATCTGTGTTGAATATAGCTTGTAATCTTGTGAAAACCAGACCTGAACGACCCGAACTCTCACTCTAATGGTCCGTGCCAAAAACACATAAAAGCAAAATAAAAAAAAAATATTGTCACATTATTTTTATGAAAACAAAATAAGTTTTATATCGCTTTTTGTTAATTTCCATAATTTTATATCAACAAAAAATTATCTAATCATTCTTATAGCTTTTGATTTTCATGGTTACTGTATGAAACTTAATTTTTTTCAGTGCTTAGATTTAAAACTTGACTTGAGTATTCATTATCCGTTTCAATGCCATACTTGTCTGTAAGTTTGTAGCTGGTAGTCCATAGCTTATTTTTAGTCCTTACCATCCTGTCCCTCATCAACCAAGCAGTAGATAGCTACGGGGATGACCTCATGGTCGGGGTTGAAGGCGAGCTCTTCTTCGTTGTGACGCGACGGGTCGAACACGTGGGCCAGCTGGCAGAACTGCTGGTTGGCGCCCTTCTTGTAGTGGAACGTTTGGGAGGTCAAGTTTGGGTCACGGGGGTAGTACCTGCCAAAAAATGGTGTTAACACTGGGTATTGCTAGTATAGGTATCCTCCATCTCTTTCCACTTTTGTTTGTTTTGAGCAGTGCTGAGGAGAGAGAAAAGAGATGGAGGAGGCTTTTACCCAATAGGGGCCATAACAGTAAACTACTTGTCACTAAAATAATCTATATATAAACTTATTGTACTCTATGGATACATAAAGCTTTAATAATAATAGTATAGGTATCACAAGTACCTAGTTCAGTGATGGGCAAAGTATGGCCCATGGGCCAACTCGGTCTCGCGACGTTCCTTTGAAGTGAATAGTTTACCTATATGGCCTGAGATCATAATATCATTTCGTTATTTGGCAAAAACACAAAGTATAAAATAGAATCCTGACCCTCCTCTAAAATATCTGTGACTTTCTGACCCCACATGAAGAAAGTTTGCCCACCACTGACCTAGTTGTTCACTTTAGTACAGTCAATGGCAAAAAAATGTATACACTTGTCACTTTAACCACTCTGCCGTCCTAGAACTAAAAGACGGCTAAGTGACATTTTGGCCAAAATTGACTTTTTGATACAGATCGAAAGAGAAAAAAAAAGCTGCATCGATGAGTCTAAGCCATCTCAATTTTGGCCAAAAGTCACTTAGCCGTCTTTTAGTTCTAGGACGGCAGCACTGTGACAGTTCATATAATAATATGACGAAAATAGAGAAGGTACTAAAGTGTATACATATTTTTGCCCTTGACTGTACATAATTGGCTACCTGATGCCACCAATTTACATAGTATTTACTAGCTCATGCCCGCGACTTTTTCTGCGCGGATCTAGATTATCGCGCGATGGCGCCTTCTACCGGAATAAAAGGTATTATATACCTAGTGTTCCTTGGGGTTCAAACTACCTAAATACTTAATTTCATCAAAATTGGTTCAGTGGTTTCAACATGAAAGTGTAACAGACAGACAGAGTTGCTTTCGCATTTATAATATTAAGTAAGTAGGGATTTATGTGCTGTCAAACTGTGATTTTCCTGTTGATTTTGAATGAATAGCACAGCAAGCTTAATAGCTTAATTCATAATTGATTGACTATTGAACAGTTAATTGAAACTTAGTCTGCTTTTCAGAGCTAAAATAAAGTGTTTTTTTTTTTTATTAGACTTGCATCTCTTAATTAGACAAGAGGGCTGAGCAACAAGTCCACATACTTTTGGAGTAATATACATTTTTCTGCCTTATCGCAATCAACTTGTCTGGTCAGCTGATTTAATATTTTGGTAAAAAAAAAATCTATAAGATATACTTACACAACACCAGTAGGAGTGACTTCTTCGGTGCAGAAGTAGAATATGGTGATGGCGATTTTGGCATCACAGTCAAAAGTGAACTCAATGTTGTAGTATGTCCCTTTGCCATTGTTGTCAACAGGTTTGATCATGCCGTCCCCAATTTTGTTATTTTCTACAAACTTGCCCACTGGCTCCGGGCAGCGGACAAATCTAAGGGACTCTTTGCGGATATTTACTAGACTTTTTAGAGTTTTTGTTGGTTCATTTGACTGCGGTGGGGGATATGGGAACTGCAAAGAAAAAAATTGTATGAATAGTTAACAGAAAATTTTATTTATTTATTTATTTCACTGTAAAGTCATGTACATTTCAAAAGGATGTTACAGTTAGGTACATAAGTCAGTCCATGACGCCCTGCAAGTGCACACAATAATAATTAAAACTAAATTAAATTAAACATTACATTGTATCATATTTATATTGAATTCAATTAAAAATATATCATATTTATATTGATTTCAAATAATGTTTGCGCATTACGGTTTTAAATTAATATTAATAATTGGAAAAAAAGTGATGAAAAAGTATGAAAAATAAAACAAAAACTTATAATAATGTAGGAAATAATCACAGTAAACACATTGAGGTATTAAAATAACTTATGGTTTACAGTACAAGCCTAATTCGAGGGTAATAGTACTACGCTATTGTTAATACATATTGCTAAACAGACTTTGAAACAGATGTAATGTTACTTACAGGTGTCGGCCTGCTTCCTAAGAAATTCAAGTCTGCATTTTCCCCAAACAGGTAAGCCTCAGGCTGAGGAGTGTCAAACCTCTCGCCACCCATGATGAAGTGGCTGCCAAAATAATTGCCTGAAAGTGGACGAAAATTAATTTAAAGTTGAAGCTATTTGTGCTAATTCTTCCCACTATCGTAAATGCTAGGATCAAGAGCTGTTTAACGATTTCTAACGGTAAATTGCAGCATAGTTAGGTGAACAATGCAGGAGAACATTTAAATAAACATTGTAAGGTCACCAACAATACCTGATCGAGGTGGATATTTATATGCATGATTTGACACCACGTCTGCTTCTTCCACACCAGCGTTCTGCCTGCTGGCAAAAGCCCCCATTTCCAGCAACAAATTAGATTTTCCACAGAACTATTTGGGGTAATTGTTTTGTTTGCCTGTCTAGAAATACGCGAACCGAACTGTACGTACTGACCAGTGTTGCCAGATGGGTTTTACGTTCCGTTACGCGCAGCTCTTAAAAATAGTACGCAAATTCAAGTTTGAGTACGCAGTAGGTACAATATTTATTGACAAATTGTGCTTTATGCAGATGGTCCATAAACAAAGGTCGTAAAAAAACCGGCCAAGTGCGAGTCAGACTCGCGCACCACGGGTTCCGTGCAAACTTTCACTTGTCCAATTTTAAATACTATTAAGGTGAATTTGTAAACTAGCTTGGCCATTGTCTGTCATTTGTCAGTGTCACTTGCTTGTTAGTGCGACAGCCACATAACCTATAGAAGTATTAGTAGTTAATATTTTTTGGGTTCGTTCCTAAATAATATTAATCGGAAAACCTAAAAAATATATTTCTGTCAAGTGGTGTAACAGCTAGGCTGTCAGGTTCTAGAACATAAAAATAGTACGCAAATCGACCGATGAGTACGCGAGTACGCAAGGCCATAAAATAGTACGCTGTGCGTACTATTGCGTACCCATCTGGCAACGCTGGTACTGACTGAGCGAATAGAACAGCACAAAAAGAATGGAAAACAATTTTGTATGGACAGCTGGATGACATTGACAGTAATAGAATGACAGCTATAATGTGTTTTTTTCTTTTACTCCTAGTAAAACTGCGTTTTATTTTATTTGTTTATCGAAATAATTTTACAAAAGAGAGGCCATTGTCTCTTTGAGCTATTTTTTTAATATCACGCCGTCACGCCGTATTATAATTTTGTTACGAAATGTAGAAAATGTACCATAATTTTCACAAGAACTAAGGTTTGTTTGAGTACAACTTAAAAACACTTAACCTGACTACTCACTATGTTATTTAAAAAAAATTGTATGGCAACATTACACTAAAACGTCAACTAGACGTTCTTTCTGCCTTCTTTCGAGGTTAAGGTGTCACTTTGTGAAGGTGCATTATTTTATCTTGATATAAAATCGCTTAAAATCTCAACGAGTGCTTCATATTTTGATGTGTCGTTGTACAGTGGACGTCTGTGATTATTAATAAGTTTGGTTTTTGTTTTATTTCAGATCACAATGGGGCGCCGACCCGCGAGATGGTAAATATTTTACGTTTCTGACTTCGTGTATTTTCTTTTAGTGTGACAGTAATTAACGTTTTACCTTCTTGTATTTCAGCTATCGCTACTGTAAGAACAAACCGTACCCAAAATCACGGTTCTGCCGTGGTGTACCTGACCCCAAGATCCGTATTTTCGACTTGGGTAAAAAGAAGGCACCGGTGGAAGATTTTCCGCTATGCGTGCACTTGGTGTCTGACGAGTACGAGCAGCTGAGCTCCGAGGCGCTGGAGGCGGGGCGTATTTGCTGCAACAAGTACCTGGTGAAGAACTGCGGCAAGGATCAGTTCCACATCCGCATCCGTCTGCATCCCTTCCACGTTATCCGCATCAACAAAATGTTATCGTGCGCTGGGGCTGATAGGTAAGTCATGTGTATTTATTTTTCGATTTGATTTTATCTCAACACATCTGTACTACAATTTTACTAGTGCATGGTAATAAGTAATAAAATAACCTATCAATGACTATAGTTCTTTCTGCACAATATTCTTGACACTACTAAGTGCTGTAAATGCCATGTAAACTTGTATGATAAGTTGGTAACATGTAAAATGTTATTTTGTGCATTTGAGTAAGTAACTAGGTACAGTTATTGCAAAACCCAAGTTATCTGATTTATATATGATAAAAAAATTATGTACTAGTTATTATATTACACTTTTAATTTTTAGGGTTAAAAGGTGTTTTTGTAGAGCATTGGGATATGGAGAACTAAGACTTGTGTGACAATAACAACAGATGTATTGTATGAGTCATAATTTACAGAAATTCCATGACACAGCACTTTTGTAATTTAATAATATTGTGCAATTTCAACTAAAAGTCACCTTGGGACTAAATTTATTCTGCAATATTTAGATTATTTTTATAGTTGGACAATTTTATAGAAATCACTAGCTTTCGCTCGCGGCTCCGCCCGCGTGGAACTCGGTTATCGCGCGCTGTTCCCTCGGGAACTATGCTTTTTTCCAGGATAAAAAGTAGCCTATGGCACTCTCGGGCCCATAAACTATCTCTGCCAAAAATAATGTCGATCCGTCGCACCTTTACGGCGTGAAAGAGGGACAAACATACAAACACACTTTCGCATTTATAATATTAGTATGGATTAATTCATTAATTTACTAATGAAATACTCTATTTGCTTCATTTGTGGTACCAAAAAGCAACTCCAAAGCTTTTTTATGCTTATTTTATTTTCGAATTTCGTTAGCCCTGCAGGCCTCAGGATTGTGTAGACATTTCAATTCAACTGCTATGTAAATGTTATATGTCTCTCCAATTATTAAGAGTGTAAACAAACTAATTTCATCAAAATTCTTGTATATATATCTATAATTTGTGTCTTTTAACTAGATGTCTAACCACTTTTTTAACAAAAAACTCTTGAATTCAATATTTTATTGACATTTTAAAAACAATTAATACTCTTGAATAAGCGAGTATTATTTATTTTATTTATTGAATCAGGCGTTACTTTGCGGAGGTCCATATCAATGAACTAAAAGAATTTCCTTACTCACCTGCGACCTTATGATAGCCATCATTTCGCTTTATTATTTACTAGCTTTATGCACGCGACTTCGTCTGCGCGGATCTAGGTTATCGCGCGGTGGCGCCCCCTACTGGAATAAAACGTATCCTATGTTGATCCCAGGGGTTCAAACTGCCTATATAAACGATACGAAAGCGTAACAGACAGACAGACAGACAGAGTTACTTTCGCATTTATAATATTAGTAGGGATTTACCTTAAAATTAAAAAATAGTTACTGCTTTTATAATTGTATAAACAGTCTTTGGAATTAAATCAAGTATTGTAAATAATTAAATAGACAAAAATATGTTAGATCTATTCAATTAATAAATAATCGATTTACTTAACAGATTAATTATTTTGCAATAGCTTCTAGGTTTTCATGTCACTAAAATAAATGTCTATGGTCGGGTTAGTGGCGTCTTTGTCTACGCTTGTTATAAATTGGATTGCAATACAATATAACATTCAGTGTAATGATCATTGTGGGTAACTTTGCAGGCTCCAGACGGGGATGCGCGGCGCGTTCGGCAAGCCGCAGGGCACGGTGGCGCGCGTGCGCATCGGCCAGCCCATCATGTCCGTGCGCTCCAGCGAGCGCTGGAAGGCGCAGGTCATCGAGGCCCTGCGTCGCGCCAAGTTCAAGTTCCCTGGACGCCAGAAGGTAACGCTTCCGCCATGGCTGTACTTAGGGGCTTCGTTTATTACTTGGGGATGATTTTGGGAGAGGGAATTTGGTAAACTTTTTTTTACATGGAGTGGTGAGAGGGGATCTAGTCTAGTCGACTAGGCTTATTTTAACTGTTTGAAAGTAAACAGAATTTTAAATTTTTACTACTTCTTGAATGGAATTTTGGTAGATGTAAAATTTCTTCTGTAATAAATGAACAGCCCCTTAGGCTTACTTTCATTGTTAAGTCTATGAAAAATTTAAAGTTATGTAAAAATGTTTTTTTTTTTCAAGTGTACTAGTTGGGATTTGAACCCTTGATGTTTTGCCAGTCACACCAAAGGGACATGCGAATAACTCTCACAAAAATTTTCTATGTATACCTTCTTTGGTGTACTTTAAGAAGTGGCTACATCGCTGGCCGAGTGTAACAGTGGCACAAGTCAAAATTTTGAAATTTCTACAAAAAGCACACCAAAGTTTTGACAACTGGACTTATACAAGTAATATGAGCATATTAAAATTATTTCAATATTTTGACTTGTGCCACTGTTACACTCGGCCAGCGACATAATCTATACTGCAGCAAAACTGCCATCCTGCCTCCTAAAGGCTGGTATAGCGTAAGGGCTTTGCAGAACGTTCCCGGAGCCGAATGTGACGATCCACTACGCTCTTACGCTATTCCTACGCATATCCCACAGCAATCACAAATACGTGTCACTGTGGCCGGCGATGTTAATTATGAGAGAGAGAGAAACATTTATTTATTATGTGGTTATTTTATTTTAAATTCATGTATATTTTTATTCCAATAAATTACAACTTTTGAGTAAAAAAAAAAAAAATCCAAGAAGTTGATCATCAGTAAAAGTAAAAAAAAAAAAATATTATTCTTTCAGTAGAACAAGGACATAATACCGCTTTGTAAATTAAGTTTTTTTTTCGATTTTTAGACAATTACGCCCTTCGTAGATACCAAAGTTATATGTAATGTTCTCTAAGTAACTAAATTCTCCTTCCAGATTTACGTGTCGAAGAAGTGGGGCTTCACGAAGTACGAGCCCGAGGAGTTCGAGCGCCTGCGCGAAGAGAACCGCCTGGCGTACGACGGCTGCAACGTGAAGTACCGCCCCGAGCACGGGCCCCTCGACGCCTGGCGCAAGGTCACCAGCGAGCTCTATAACGTCTGAGCAATAAACGCTAAACTATATTACTGCCGTTTGATTTTCACTAACATTACAAGTATAGTCCTGAGCTCTATACCATAAAAAAATACAGTGCTAAAATTCTAAATAATTGTTAACTTTTCCATATAAGTGTACATAAAAGTGATAAAGTAGAATTGTAGCGTTTGTAACTTTTATGGTGTAGTGTAGTCCCATCTCGTAGCCATATTTGCTACCAAATCTGAATCATTTTTCCCATCTCTTAGCCAAATTTCGTAGCTAGCTATGAAATGAGAATTTTGCTTTCGAACTGGGAAGATTTTGAAAACTGTGTTAGCCGCGGTGTCTTAACGCTCTGTCTCTATCTCGAACGATATTTCGAAAAGAGATGGACGAATCGTAGCTCGAGTTAATTTGGTAAAAAAAGATAGTTACGCGCAAAGATACTTCGAAAAGAATCTGGCAAGTAAAACGTGCGTAATAAATAATAATAGCAAGGAAAAGTGGTGACATTCGTTCTGGAAGAAAATAGACCTGATAACATTTCCAATAATTTCGCTGAATACAAGATACAAGCCAACAAGCCGCACGTGCAATTAAGTGCAAAAATATATTCGAACCACTCAAAAATATTGGCCTTATTAAGGCCTTAGTGCGTAGGAATATTTTTTAAGAGTTAGTGCTACTAATTTTTGAAAATTTGAATGTACACGTCGTCAGACAAGCTGGCTGTTTGCAGTTTTTCGTTAATACTGACCATGTGCGCTCTTTGTTACTGCTAGACAGCTCGCAGTAAGGCCCTGGTCGTTTCTGATCCGCCACCCGCTGCGGACTGCGGTCCGTTGCGACTAGTAAATCATTTGTTTTTTACCGTACCTGATGTTAAGCGCAAATGAGGCCAAGTGTTATCTCAGTGGTTCAGTAACAGCCTATTCACTCTAGCCTTGAAGAACCCTAGATTGTATTTATGCGGTAATACAGACTACGGGCGCGAATTCCTTTCCTTCCATTCATCGCGCGCGACGTCTTTCCGCAAGCGAGAAACAGTCACGGGCTCAGCATTTAACGCCACGGGCGACGAGCCGCTACTCATCGGGGGAGGCGAGTTGGAACAACCGGCAAGCTTTGACGCCACCTTTACGAAGGGCCCCTCCCTTAAGAACGCATTTGGAAAAAGATTGATCGGCATCAGAAGAGCAAAGTTATTTTGGAAAACTGGTACAACTACTACTGGTACTGGTCTGGTGCATAAATGACAAAATAAGTACATAACAGTGAGTCATAAATTTTATTTGGACATTATTTACATTGTGCACATATTATTGCATCTTAATTAGGCGGTCAAGTTAGTGAAATTCACGGACAATATGTAAAATAAATATGGCCCGAATAGATCATCTATTCGGGCCAAAGAAAGACTGTATTGATTTACATGGAACTTTTGGTTTCTTTACTGGCGACTCGCTTGTTCGTTTTCTCTTCGCGTTTATCGTAACTGGAACATGTACAGAAATAGGCTTTTTGTTTAGTTCTCTGCTTATTTTTTGCGCCTCGTGGAAGTCTGTATGCTCTGCAAACTTATCAACTGGGATTCTCTTTCCACATTCTGGGCATTTTTCTAGAGGAGTACTATTATCAACTTTTATTAGAAAACTAGCGATTGAGGACACAGTTTCACTTTTACTTTGCGGCTGCAACACTGTTTTCTTTTTAGTTGTATCTGTGTTCGTAACAGTTCTAATAGTAGATCTCTGCTTCATTTCATTACGCACTTGCTGCCTTTCTTCATCTCGTAACTTTAGGGCGACGTGATAATCAGCGTGAGTGTCGAACATGTCTGCTGATATCTTTTTCATACACTCTGGGCATTCAAACATCTCATCTTGTGGAGGACTTTGGCGAGTGTCCTCGGTCGAAGGAACTACAGGCTCTGGATGCACTAATTCAGGTGTTGTTGCTTTGGCTGCCGTAGTGTTAAGCAATTCTCTCATGCTGCTGACTCGTTCCGCTTTTTCAGGTTCGTCTTCGAACAATGCAATACTCTTATTAATCTCCATATCTATTGTCGATCCAGAACAGTATGTATCGTTGCTGTCTTCACCACAGGCGACCACGTGGCACTCGGGAGTCGTCGGACGAACCGTTTCTGATTTCAGCAGCTTTGCAAAAAATGATTCTTGTTTGTCCAATGTTGATTGTAACCCAGTAATGTTGCTGTGTTCAGTTTCTTCTTTAATTGCACTTTCACTGACTTCTGATAGTTTGTACTGGTTCGTTAATACTTCATTATCTGTATTTAAAAATTTGCGCATAATATAATCCTTATCACTACTTCGTTTATCTTTAGATAATGTTGTCCTATCCGGTTGGATGTGTTTATTTTTATCTGTACCACTCTCATAGCCAGTAACATTGCTTTCAGTTTTTATTTGAACTTTAGTGTTGCCATCATCGTGTGGATTAGTTTGTTTATTTTCTGCTGAAGAGATTGATGGCACTTGATCATCAATCTTGAAAAACCGGCGCATCGTATTATCATGTCTTCGTTTATCTTTCTGTGATATTTTTGTTTCGTCGCTTTGAGCAACATCTTTATTTTTATTTGCACCAACTGAGCCTTCTTTAGAAATATTAGCTGCAAAGAAATCCATTATGTTCTTACTTTTTTTATTTTCCGTGTGGTCCTCGAATTTACCAACACTAATTCCTAGGAATGTTATTGCTGATTTTAGTTTTCTGTTGGCTTCTCCATCTGAAATAGCAAATGAATTCAATTAACTTCTATTTGATTAAGGATTGTTAGTTTTTAATAAAAGGGAATTATTCTTCTTTGCATATACCTTTAACTCTGACACCTTCTATGCTCTCCATGACCAGCTCCAAAGCTTTACTCGAAAAGAATTCAGCACACAACTCTTCTTCATTCATAAAATTATAAGACCTGGAGCTGCTGGATCCTCTGCCATCAGCCAGCTGTGTGGAGAAGCTGGCCACCATCTGCTTTGGCGACCTATTGTTGTCGACGGCATCCTTCTCCAGACGATCTTCGATCTCATCGCCAAGGTCTTTCAGCCATTTCTTCAGGCTTTCCAGGTCAAGAAGGGCGGACTTGCCCTTGAAGTTCTTGCAGCAACCTATGCTTTTTGGATTGAACTTGGCTTGAACTGGTTCTAGGTCGATCCCCCGCGCTATATTGTATAACCACGTCCTAAAATCAGTGAACAGTAAGGAATTTATTAGTTGGTAACCAACGTGGTAACCAACAGTTAATAAAATGGTAATTTGATAGGATCATTCCAAACCTATGGACGCGGAATCGGCGTAAGCCGATCAAGAAGCTCTATATCCACGCAATAAGAGCGAAAAAGACGTCCATCGACTCGGCCTAAGCTTAACGACGTTTTACCGACGAGAGGACATAAAGCGTTTTTTGGTCGGCTAAAGCCGATTCCGCGTCGATAGACGTAGACCCTATTATTCAAAATAATTAGTTACCCATTTTTTTCGTCAAATTTGACTTGCAGTTCTTTCTCAGTAAATTTCTGGAGCTCATACATATTACTTATTTTCAACACTTCACAGACTGAATATCCAAATTTTCCACCAAGATGTTTCACCTTCTTCACTGGCAGGGTTCTGAAATACAACAGAGTCGAGTTCAAAATAATGTTAACCACCGCAACCACTACCATAATCACTCTAGGTAATACGTTGAACTCTCGTGAGACATGCACAAGATTTATAAAACCAAAAAGTAAACGGCTCTATTCACGATTTTAAGTCTGAAACGATCCGACTTGTGTACGAGGCGCTATCGTCGTTAAACTAGTCGCACCGTTGCTGGCTTATAATCGTGACTCATTTAATTATCTAAATTTTTTCTCAGTTTATAAGGCATTCTAGTACTAAAAGAATTAGGAACTCACTTATAAAGTATATTAACTGTGTGCTTGGGCAGGACAGATTGTTTATTGGGCTTGTTCATGCCGCAGACCAGTTTGGCGAGGATCTTGTTATGGGCTATGCCAGCTGAACAGGTGTATCCTGTGAAGAAACATACCAACTTATATTTATGAAGAACAACAGTAGTTTGGATACTGCATAAGATTTCGTGTTGTTAAGGGTGTGATGAGACAAACTGGTACTAAAAAAAGTAACTGATCTGTGATACCGGTACAATCACAGGGTGCAAGAAAGTATTTTGTTCTACTTACAATAATATAATATGTACGATATTCCTATGGCTTCAAACGACTTACCGCTACTGTCCATCCACCGCCTCGGGGTCCAAGGGCTTAGCAAACGGTCCAGGGGCTGTCTTCGAGCTGAATATAGCGTACATAGGGGTCCAAGGGCACTGGTAAACGTACTGTCCAAGTGGAGAGAGTCCTCACAACGAACACACGGCACAAGAATAATTTTTATGTATCTGCCACGCTTGCAGCCAACAGATGACTTTTAAAGCGAAAACATAACTCCCGACATATCCGCCGGAGGGCGCTGTAAGCGCGCTGGTGTTGCCATCCCCAGAGGAATGACGGCTTCCAAACAGAAAGCAGAAAATCGCTAGAAGACCGTAGGGATACCATACATAAAAAAAAAATAATGATCTTCCAACGTGTGTTGTTGTCTCATCACATAAACTTATAAATAAAAATATTAACAAAAAAAAATAGTGTTCCGGTACGGAACATGCCGCTCACCTTAAAAGAACTAAGTTGCTTTTAACCAGAAAGAACAATAAAGTTATTAAGTAAGACTAAGTTTAAGTACATACTAAGATTAAGTTGTAACTATTGCAAATTATTCGATAGGAAGTGGGCAAATTTTAACAACGGGACGTCTGTAAAACGTGTTCCCGGTTTTTAAAGTTACTACGCGAGTAACACCATCCGAACCCGGATGAAGAGCATGGATGCGCGCGAGCTTCCACTGTAACGGGGGGAGCTGGTCGTCGCGCACCAGCACCACGGCGCCCTCGCGCGCCGCCGCGCCGCGCGCCTGCAGCCACTTTTGGCTCTGTTGGAGCTCGTGAATGTACTCGCGACTCCACCGTTTCCAGAAATGCTGGGTACACTGTTGCACCCAGCGCCAACGAGTAAGACGAGTGGGATTTTCATCCGTCAAGGAAACATCCGGTAGAACCGTCAAAGGTTCTCCTACCAAAAAATGGGCCGGCATAAGCGGGAGTGGATCCGTAGAATCCGAGCTCATTACGCAGAGCGGCCGTGAATTTAAGACGGCCTCAACTTGGCATAAAAGTGTGTGCATTTCGTCATACGTCTGGGTACGCGTGCCGACCACACGGTGCAAATGGTGTTTAAATTTCTTCACACCGGCCTCAACGAGGCCCGCGAAATGGCTTGCATATGCAGGCTGAAAATGCCAAGTGATACCTTGTTGAAGGGTTTGTCTATTTAATTCGCTTTGCACAGAATCGTTGCGTAAGAAGCTATACAAATCTTTGAGGTAGTTATTGCAACCCACAAAATTCCGTCCACAGTCCGAAAAGATGTCCGTACACAAACCTCGCCGTGACGTGAAACGTCGCAAAGCGGCGAGAAAGGCCTCCGTAGAAAGGTCTGAAACTATTTCAAGATGTATGGCTTTTACACTCATACATACGAACACGGCGACATAACATTTAATAATTTTAGCGTTACGCACATTGTTAGCGCGCACGTAGAAGGGACCCGCGTAGTCGACCGCGGTCTTAACAAAGGGGCGCGCGGGCCGCAGGCGCGGCGCGGGCAGCGGGCCCATGCGCGGCTGCGTGCGCGCAGGCCGGGCGCGGAAGCACGATACGCAGCGGTGCAAGCGTTGCCGCACGATGTCGCGACCCGATAAAATCCAAAACCGCTGTCGTAAAACATATTGCACTGACTGGGGTCCGGCGTGCAAATGACTCACATGCGCATCGTCAATAATGAGGTCGGTTAAAGGGTGTTTCTTTGGAAGAATCAATTGATGTTTTGACTCGAAAGGTAAAAGTGACTTATGAATTCTTCCACCTACACGTAAAAAGTTGTTTTTATCCACGAATGGTGTAAGACGTCGTAAATTATTTGAGGGTAAATTTCCTCGCGATATATTTTTAATATCTTCCGCGAAAACGGAATGTTGTACCAACTGAATTAGTCGCTTTAGTGCGAAATTATACTCGGGAACGGTAATGTATTTCGGGAACGATACTATAACCCGTTTTGATAATTTGTTAAACCGAAAAATTAATGAGGTAACTCGAACAAGTTTACCTAAGGACGAATATCGGGAAATAATTTCTACATCCTGTATAGGACCAGTCGCAGTTGCGTTTGACGTCAGAGGTATTATAGTGCGCTTTTCTTCGTTCGTCGTAGGGATTTGTTTTGTAGAGGGCCAAGCGGATTGACTCTTTTTCAGCCACGCAGGTCCGTGAAACCACATGTCGTGCTGTAAGAACGCAGAAGGAAGCATACCTCGCGAGGCCGCGTCGGCCGGGTTGTCAGCCGACGGTACGTGGCGCCAGCACGCGGCCGGCACGCAAGACAATATTTCGCTAGTTCGATTCGATACGAACGTTTTCCACTCGTGCGGCGGCGCACGGAGCCACGCTAACACGATAGCGGAGTCGGACCACGCATAAATCTGATCGCGATCTATGCGGCCGTCATAAGTTTGAATTACCTTTTGTACGAGCCGAGATACAAGCACGGACGCCATTAGCTCCAGTCTCGGGATCGTCAGACGCACGCGTAAGGGGGCGACACGAGTCTTTGCCATGATGAGAAATGTACTGACGTGACCTGCGCTATCTGTCAGACGTAAATAAACGCACCCCGCTATAGACCGCTCAGAAGCGTCTCCAAACGCATGAATTTGAATTGAATTTAAACGCGTAAAAATCTGGCGCGGAAATGATACTTGAGATAAGAGTGGTAACTCTTGTATGAAAGATGCCCACGCGTTAACAATATCGACGGGCGGAGCCTCGTCCCAATCGACGTTCGCGATCCATAATAACTGTATTAAATACTTAGCATACAAAGTGACCGGCGATAAAAACCCGAGTGGGTCGTAGATTTTGGCTATCTCGGAAAGAATAACCCTTTTTGTACATTTATTTGTTGTGACCTGCACCTTAAAGTTAAACGTATCAGAATTGGGGTTCCATTGAAGCCCGAGAACCTTAACCTTCTGATCGTTCTCCATTTCCGCGAAAGGAACGTTCTCCGGCCGCTCACCGTGAGAACCTGGCGGCAGCACTGCAGCGAGTATCGCTGGCGAGTTGCTGTGCCACTTGCGCAGTTCAAATCCAGCTGTTCCACAAATACCGATCAGCTCCTGTTGTAAAGCCAGGGCCTTGGACTCCGTGTCCTCGCCCGAGACCACATCGTCCACAAACACCGAGTTTAAAAGCACGGGAGACGCGAGTTTGAAACGCGAAGCTTCGTCGCGAGCTAATTGTTGTATCGTGCGTAGCGCGAGAAATGGCGATGAGTTGACACCGAATGTGACAGTCCGAAGTTTATAGTCTTGAATAGGTTCTTCGGGCGATCGGCGCCACAAGATACGCTGATAATCTCTATCGCTCTCCCTAATTAAAATGTTTCGATACATTTGTTTTATATCTGCGGTAAACGCGATGGAATGAATTCGGAATTTTAAAAGCACATCAACTATGTCTTGGTGGAGCTTTGGACCCGTTAACAAAGTGTCGTTAAGTGAATGCCCACTTGTCGATTTACACCCGGCGTCGAACACTACTCGGGTGCGGGTTGTCTCACTTGACTCCTTGACCACGCAGTGGTGCGGAATATAATAAGTAGGGCTCATTGTGTCGCCTTTCACGGGTTCCATATGATTTAAATCGACGTACTCCTGGAGGCACGCGTGATAGTCCGCCTTCAATTTAGGATCACGTTCGAGTCGATACTCGAGTTTTCTAAACCGCGCGAGTGCGATTTGTCGCGATTCACCGAGAGGGGGCGCGTCGGGCTTGAACGGGAGCGCGACCACGTAACGTCCGGTCTCGTCGCGGGTGTGCGTCTTTCGAAAAAAGGATTCGCATATTTGTTCGTCAGGAGTGTAACTCCGCTTCTCAGGTAGCGACTCCAGCTCCCAGAACCTCTGTAGGTTGTCATTGTCAAATGAGCTAAAACAGACCTGGAGTGGAGTCGGCACAACGGTATCAAATGACACCTTACCGAGTAGTAAGTATCCAAAAATGCTATCCATAGCAATGGGTGAACCCGGCGAACCAGTTACGACGTTTTTTAATAGAATTTGGGATAGTATATCCGCGCCTAATAACATTTCTACGGGCTGAGGAGTGCGAAAGTCGGGATCTGCCAAAGTCAAATTATTTCAATGTGTCCATTCCGCCTGGGGTAATGGCACGCATGGCATTCGCGAGATTAGTTTAGGCAAAACTAACGCATCCACCAGTATCGCGGGATGTTGTTTACCCTTGGGGGTAATGAAGCACGACACGACACCTTTAGGTTGCACGGGTTCCGTATCGCCTATTCCGAACACTGGAATAGTAGCGTGTTTACGCGGTAATCCTAATCGTTGCGCGCAGGCCTCGGTTATGAACGACGCCTGACTACCCGTATCAACCAGGCAGCGCACCGTTGATAGCTTTGTATCACCTAAACATACATCAATTAGCGCCGTAGACAAAAGAACTGTGTCCGAACGGGTGCACGGCGCTCGGGCCGCGCATTTACCGTGCAGCGCGGTGGTTACCGGTAATGGATAAGCGACCGTGTTGGCGCTGCACTTCTCCGTAGGAGAGAATGAGACCGAGCGCTCGCCCTCCTCCGTGGGAGGGAGCGCGAGAGTACTAGGCTCTGACGATTCGCTAACCACCGGCATTGAATGTGAATAATAATGAATTAAAGTATGATGCTTTTTATGGCATGTACGACATACAAAATTTGATTTACAACTTCTTACATCATGACCAATGTTTAAGCAATTGTAACAAATGTTTTTATTTTGAACCAACGAATATCTATCGCGTGGCGACAAATTCAAAAACTTCGAACATTTTGTCAACTGATGTTGAGCTTCACAGCATACGCAATTAGGTTTGGTTTTGCTTGAACTTTGGTCACTACGCCGAGAGTCAGCTGACACGCTAGAGGTTGGACTGACGTTAGCTACGAACGAACGTCGGGCGGGTTGCTTAGGAGTAACGTATGAGCTACCCACATCGGAATTTGTACTTTTAGCGGACTGCCCGCGAACAGAAATAATAATTTCTTCCGCGGAAATTTCTCGTTCGAGGAACGATATTAATGTATCTACGTCAGGAATGTCGGAGGTTTTGTGTAATGATCGTTCGAAAAAACGTCGAGTACTAATAGGTATTTTACGTAGTAGAATATTTAGTAACATAAAGCTCCACTGCTTAACGGGGAAATGCATAACTTCGAGTGCTTTAATGTTTTCTTGATAGACATTAAGTAAATTTCGTACACTATGAGGTGACTTATCGGTACATGTATCGATATCGAGAATTTTGTCAAGATGTTTTGACGCGATAACCCTCTTGTTGTCATAGCGAGACACTAAACACTCTAATGCAATGGAATAATTATCATCCGTTATTGGGATCGATTTGACGAGATTATGTGGTTCGTTTTTAATCGTGAGAAGCAAGTACCTAAACTTTTCCGCGTCCGTATAAGCATTATTGTAATGAACTAGTGATTTAAATAAATCGTAATATGACGGCCAATCCGTAGGGTCACCACTGAAAGTAGGTAAAGGCAAATTGGGCAGTTTTTTGATCATGTCCAGCTGAGTGGCCGCGAAAGGCAAGCTAGGACGGCTCATGCGTCTATGCTCTTCTTCCTCCTTCTTTAAACTGGTCAAATGCGTTACTATGGCGTAATATGAATCATTGAAATCGTTACGTATCTTAATCTGTTCCTCTTTGTTAAAACGTTTTAACTTAAATAACGTTTTTTCAATTTTAGACTGTACTTTATTGAACTTTCTTTGGTACGAAACTAAATCGGTAGTTCGCGAGCGAAACTGTTGTTCATCAGTCGCTGCGAACTGAATAGTGCGCTTGAGGTCATCGAGGATGAGTTCTCTCTCGAAAATGTCTTGTTCACACGGATTATCTTCGTCCGCCATTTTGCTCGCAACAAAGGGGGTATTTTCCTCTTCGTTCGGCATTTTCGGTTACGTATTAAAAATTTAGTGTGACGAGACAAGACAACACAACTTGGAAGGTACAATCCGGATCGAACGGATCAAAAAATATATATGTACGATATTCCTATGGCTTCAAACGACTTACCGCTACTGTCCATCCACCGCCTCGGGGTCCAAGGGCTTAGCAAACGGTCCAGGGGCTGTCTTCGAGCTGAATATAGCGTACATAGGGGTCCAAGGGCACTGGTAAACGTACTGTCCAAGTGGAGAGAGTCCTCACAACGAACACACGGCACAAGAATAATTTTTATGTATCTGCCACGCTTGCAGCCAACAGATGACTTTTAAAGCGAAAACATAACTCCCGACATATCCGCCGGAGGGCGCTGTAAGCGCGCTGGTGTTGCCATCCCCAGAGGAATGACGGCTTCCAAACAGAAAGCAGAAAATCGCTAGAAGACCGTAGGGATACCATACATAAAAAAAAAATAATGATCTTCCAACGTGTGTTGTTGTCTCATCACATAAACTTATAAATAAAAATATTAACAAAAAAAAATAGTGTTCCGGTACGGAACATAATATAAGGTAGGACAAAGCACTCAAAAACATCTGCTCTAATGGCCATACTACTCATACAAACAGAATTTCATCAGACAAATAATTTTAAAAAACATAAACTGTAACTATCAATTAATTTCATAGATTTTTTTTTAGCTACCAAAGACTACATGTATAGAGGTAGTAAGCAGTAAACATACAGTATTTTATTACCAGTTTCTCTGAAGACAGCCGCCCTGATCTCGCTCACAATGATAGCTCCAACAAGCAGCTGCTTAGCATGTTCATGATCGAAGTCAATGCAGTCACTGCCATAGTCCAAGACGTCATGGATGAACTCCTCTATGCTATCATAGCCGAGAGCAAATGAGTTGGGGAGCATGTCGGACTTGACTGTCTCTATGCTAAAAGAAGCCAGCCTTTCTTTTACCTGAAATAATAAGTGTGTACTGTGTATTAGTGTAGTAGTTTAGTAGTGTGTACCTAGTAGTAATAAGTATGTATGTATGTATGTATGATCAGCCATATAATTATGTTACTAGTTTAGCCGAAATCTGTGCCGAAATGAAAGCAGTGTGGTATCCCTTTGACTCGATTATACAATATCCAGTCTGACATCTTGTTTGGCCCTAGTGTTAAGCAACTACACCGTACCAGCAATGTTGCAAGGTTTTTTAAAACTGCTAAATTTAAAATATTGATTAATCCATGGATATAGGAATAGGACTGTTTTAAGTTTTAAATGATGCCCAAAAGGTGATTCACTGTTTCATTACAATTATGTGACATAGTTTGCCAAAGCACCATAATGCATAGAAACTTACAGGGCCTGTGATGTCCAAATAAGCTTCGTCAATGGAAGCTCTCTCAAGTAGAGGGGTGAATGTTTGAAGCACTTTAGCCACCTCTATCCCTGCATCCCTGTATCTGTAATGTTAATTTTTTTACATTAATAGTCATAATCTGGTGCATTCTTTCATAGTTTTCATGTTTATTTTAGAAATAACTAAATAAGGCAGCTGTAATGAATGCTTTTAATCTTGCAAGTAGTAGTGGGTGAAATTAGAATTTATTGAATTGATTTACTAACTCCAAACAACATGACAATTTTAATTGTATTCTTAAATTATTAACTGGTTTTCTTGTATTCTTAATTAATTGAATAGTGTTGGGAATAAATTAGCTTACTTAGAAATATTGGCTTTTCCCCTGTTGCAAGGCACGGAGGGCAGCTGGATGTCTGGACACTTCTCCTTGGCCTCGTCTCCGCGCATGTGCCGCGTCACGCCCCGCGCTCGCGCAACATAGTTTACTGCAATGATCCTGAAAATTAATACATTTCTTATTCATTTTATGCACTTTTTGAAAACTTTTTTTTTAAACAGGTTCCACTTACATGCAGGGTATTTTGAACATAAAACTACTGTGACTCACTCATATTAAAAAATTTTGTAACGGATAACTCAATCGGATAGTTTCGGGCTAATTCATGAATCATGAGTTATAATGTTACAATATCTTTAAATACAGGGTGTTTTGTTATGGTGAACTTGCAGCTACAGAGCCTATGTAGCTATGCAATAGGGTACAATATCTGGCAATGGAGTGGCACCGTAAAAACTCAATTTGTACATAGCAGGGGCAAGTCCTCTAACTGGTTTCAACATTTTTTGTAACAAAATCGTTTGAAGTTATCTAAGTAAAACCAAGGACGATAAAACTATTGGAATATTGTAATATTTACCCGCCGCCTTTCCAAGGGTTATATTGCACTACAGCTATGGGTTGTCCTTTTAATTCTGGGTTCAATTTCTCTTCTACTTGGCAATAAAAACAGTCCATGTCAATCAACACCACAACACGATTCTCTTGTTCCATTATGCAAGGGTTACTTATACTTCAAGCTGTAAGGAGGTATCACATTTTCAAACAGCTTCATAAGTTAATATAAAATATTACTGAGACATTTGTAAAATCAATGAACAGGGCATTTACGCACAATTCCCGCCAAGATATTACTTTATTTTTGTGTGTGATGAAGTGAAAATGTCAGAGTCAGCTGTTTAACTGACAAGAAGTAATGACGCGGTATGTTGCAGTCATTTTATAAAACGTGAATTTTGAACCGGAGCGTCTTCGGCGGAGATTTTGGAAGCAATGAAAAAATTTAATTCATTAATTAAACTTACACTGTCTGATAATATGAATGAAATAAAACAACCAAACATTATGAAACATATCAAAATTTATTGAAATCTAAATGCCGTGGCCGTAAGTTTGGTTCCACTTAACGTAAAGACCGAGGTCGTCTTGAGACACACTTGGTTTCACTCTTTGCAGGGCATTCCTGAAGTCCTGCGCATTCACTGGACGCACCTGATGAAAAGAAGCCACATGTAATTGAAAAATATTTAAGGGCGCGCACTACCTCAGCTCGAATCCCGATTTTGCCCCTGCCTCACCGCACCGCATCGCTCGTAGCACGCACACAAGCAGCACGTCGTCGCGCGTAAATGTACGGCACAGTATATAAATACAAGCAGTATGGAAGCTAAGCATCATTTTAAAGATAAATGCCTACGCTCCGAAGGAGCGTTAAGGTTGTCCACTTATTTTTTGTAAAATTGAAAGAATTTTTTTTCAGTTAGCTCTGTACCTCAGCTTATTAGACCTTATGTTACAAGTTTTATTTAATTGGAATCCATACTAATATTATAAATGCGAAAGTGTGTTTGTGTGTTTGTATGTTTGTGTGTTTGTATGTTTGTATGTTTGTCCCTCTTGCACGCCGTAACGGAGCGACGGATCGACGTGATTTTTGGCATGGAGATAGTTTATGGGCCCGAGAGTGCCATAGGCTACTTTTTATCCCGGAAAAATGCACAGTTCCCGAGGGAACAGCGCGCGATAACCGAATACCACGCAGGCGGAGCCGCGGGCAAAAGCTAGTTGTGTGTATATATGCATGTATATTGTATATTCGGGTCAACTCTTGCAAGTTAAATTTGTCTCACTTCCCGATGTCCAATCAAACTGAATTTTTGCATACTTATGTACGATCGGTGACAATACAATATTATTATGTTACCATTGAGCTGATCTGATGATGGAGCCGGAAAGTATCCATAGGTTCTTAGTAACGAAACGACGCAACCCCATCGAGTTTGGGCTTGTTTGATTTGTCTTGACGAGTACTTAGATCTTAGAGGATATTCAGGGTGTGATAATGGGGATTTCCAATTAATTATAACAATTTTAGGGGTTTTTAACTTAAACTTTAGGAATAAGAGAGTTAATAACACTGAGTTCGGCCTGCACGCTGCGGAAATCGAAATTCGAAAATCAAAGTTCGTGTCGTTCTATCCCTCTGACACTTATACCTACTATTTATTAATAGAGTGACAGGGACGGTACGATACGAACTTCGATTTTCGAATTTCGAAGTAGGTGCTTTGTTTGTGACGACGGGAGACGGGTGCGTGTCCGAACACGATCCGATCCCGTTCTCTACACAACATTAAATAAACAAAAATTTTTTTTAACAAAAAAAGTAAAACCGACTCCAAAAAATAAAAAAATAACAAAAAATGGAACCGACTACAAAACCCTTGAAAATATTTTTCTAGGTATCTACTAGCTCGAAGTCGGTGACTCAGCACGACCCAGCAGGAGTAAAGCAATAGGCGTCTATTTCACCTACATACAATGGGTTTTAATCACTCCTGCTGGGTCCTGCTGAGTCGCCGACTTCAAGCTAGTGGACACCTAGAAAAATATTTTCAAGGGATTTGTAGTCGGTCCCATGTTTTGTTTTTTTTGAGTCGGTTTTAATTTTTTTTTATTTCTCACTTTTTAGTGATTTTAAGCCAAAGTATATCTCACAACGATTCCATCAAGCCTAAACACGACTAAGTTACGCTGTTTTATAACAGAGTTCCGGTGCCTACCTTCTGGCTTCAGCATCAGATCAGTTCGAAAGAATCATTAAATTAAAGCTTCTTTTTACCCGACTGCGAAGAAGGAGGGGTTATGTGTTTGCCTCGTATGTATGTATGTCTATTCCTATGTTCGCTCGTAACTACTCAACGGCTGAACCGATTTCGATAAATGATACGTCATTGGATTTGTCTTGACGACGCAAGTGACACTAGGTACATCAAATTCTTAAAAAATCAAAATGGCGGATTTTTGGCGCCAAATTGTAAGTTTTCAAAAAATGTTTTTTATTCAAATCTATCGAGTGGGTTATCAAATGAAAGGTAATAATTAGCTCATTCTAAATATATATGGGTTATAATAGTTTTAATCGACCATTTTCACAGAACTATTAAAAAAGCGTGAAATAAAACAAATTAAAAAAATTAAAAAACCCGACTGCCTAATAAATACTAAAAAGAAGAAAACAAGTCTAGTATGCTAGAACTCTGTTTAGTAGCTAACTTAAAATTCAACAGCCGCTCAAAAACTTTTACCTAATGGGTCCCGACTGTTGAACTTTAATGCTGAAAATGCCAAAATCGCCATAGGTGTGCCTATGAAATTTGAGGTTTGCCCTCAATTTCCCTAGGATCCCATCATCAGATCTTGACTTGGTGACAATGGGACTACCTCAGAAGAATACCCTTTCGAATAAAAAAAGGATTTTGAAAATCGGTCTGCAATTGACCGAATAATCGGTGAACATACATAAAAAAATAAATACATACATTGGAACATCATAGAACCTCTTCCTTTTTTTGAAGTCGGTTAAAAACAACAACTGAAAAACTGGTAGAACGATAGGTAAGTACATATTCATTATAACTAATTTAAAATATCATTAATAAATCACTTACATCACATCATAAAAACACTTAGGTACCTATCACCAAAATTACCAAACGTTTTATTTAAAAGAAAAAGAATTTTATTTAGTAGGTAATCCATACTATATATAATATTATAAATGCGAAAGTGTGTTTGTATGTTTGTCCCTCTTTCACGCCGTAACGGAGCGACGGATCGACGTGATTTTTGGCATAGAGATAGTTTATGGGCCCGAGAGTGCCATAGGCTACTTTTTATCCCGGGACAATGCACAGTTCCCGAGGGAACAGCGCGCGATAACCGAATACCAAGCGGGCGGAGCCGCGGGCAAAAGCTAGTAGTATAATAAATCATTCTTAGCTTTCAACATCAGCGGGGAGTTAAAAAAATGAAAGCGCTGGTTTAGAATCGCTCGTATCGAAGCAGCTATTCCAGGCATAGTTTTTTTTATTTTTTGTATCGCGGATTGTCGCGCTCGAGCGCACGCAATTCAACAACGCAACGCGGGCACTACTCGTCTCGACGCGTCACTCGCGACTGCAGTACCGCCAGCACCCCGCCGGGGCCCTGTCGCGCGCGCGTCTGTGTGAGTGCGTTCGTTTCGATGGATTTGTTCGAAGGTTCCCTACTGCTTGTATTTATATACTGTGACTCAGGCAACATGTAGGTTTCACTCAACTCGCGAAACAATTTAACTAAAAAAATAATAATTGTCAATGTCACACAATGTCAATGTAAAATTGACACGCGGCGCGCAGCCTGTATGTGTGCGTGTGTGCGCTGAACGCGAGCGACACGGCCTTCCCGTCCGAAAGCCAAAGCGGCAATGGCCAGGGGGCCGGGAAGCAGGAGCGGCCAGCAGTAAAATGGTTTTATGTGCGGTAGTTTAGGTATCTCTGTTTTACAGGGAATACAATACATTTATTAAAAAAGTGCAGCTACCATCGCCTACCTTGTCATTAGCACTATTGTAATCCAAAGTTTGAAGTTGTAATTCGTAGTATTTTTTGAATAATACCCGTTTATTTTTATATTTAGACCCAACTTTGCGATTTTTTTCTATCGAGAAAATTTTACCGAATCGTGTTTTCGCCACTAGACGTCACTAGAGTTAGCCCTTAACTTTGCTGTATATGAATTTCAAAGGGATTGCTGCAGTCGTGTTGATAAATTTTGAGATCATACAAAGCAAATTGAGGTACCGTGGGCCCTTAAGTGAAGAAACGCACAGTGACTGGAATAAATCGCGATGTAAAATGTTTGTAGGAAATGTATGAGAATTGATAATAGCGTCATCTAGTGAATATGTTAGAAATATCAATGAACAAGCTCCACATTGATGCTTCTAACTTGTTCACTAGATGGCGCTATTATCAATTCTCATACATTTTCTATAAATAGTATGTGTTCTGCATCACACTATCGAAGTTTTTGTCATCCGTTAGTATATATACCAAGCGAAGCACGTAGTAAGTGTACTTGCTTCGGCAGTACATATACTAAAATTGGAACGATACAGAGAAGATTAGCATGGCCCCTGCGCAAGGATGACACGCAAAATCGTGAAGCGTTCCACATTTTTTGAACGATTCTGAAATGTTAGACAAACAAGGCGAAATGTTTTTGATCTTTTTTTTTGATTAAAAGTTACAGCCAATGTTGCCAGGTCGCAATCTTTTCGGGATTATGTGAGAAACCTACAGATACCTGCGAAGAAACTTAATGGGGTGTAAAGTTCCCAATCCGCACTGGCCCGCGTGGAAACTGCGGTCCAAGAACCCCCTATTCTAAGACAAGGCTCGAGGCCGCAAGGGGATGAATAAATTATGATTGGTTTTTTAGAATCTTTTTGTATTTTTTATTTCATTCCAAATTTTTTACTTTTACGGTCATCCCGTGAAACCTAAATTGAAAATACAAACCGACACATAGATGCACAGAAAAACCAGAAAAATAAGGCCAACACTGGGAATCGAACCCAGGTCCTCGGCATTCCGTGCCGCGTGCTATACCGCTACACCACTGCTGGGATGAATAAAGTCCGGGAAGACAGTACCTTATCTCGATCAATGGTGCATATCTGCGAGAAAGGCACGGCACGCACGGGCCCCATGGCGGCCTCCGCACAGAGCGACTTCATGTCGGCGCCCGAGTAGCCCTCCGTCAGCCGCGCCACCTCGCGCGCCTCCGCCGCCGACACCGCGTGCGCCTCCGACCGCAACAGGTTGCACACTATCTGCTCGCGCGCCTGGCGGTCATATCAGAGTCCGTGTTGTTATCCCACCAATAAATAGTTATTTGTGTCACAAGGGAGCAAAATTGTGTATTCTACAACGGAATCCTGAGCTTAGCGAGGGATTCTAAAGAAGAATCCTGGGCGTAATGAGGGATTCAAGTGTTAACGCCCAAGATGAAAATAATTTTGCTCCCGAGTGGCTCACACTCACACACACACTATGCTGAGCTGCGACCGTTTCGTGCTTTCGCATATTGCTTTTTGTTTTTTTTGTATTTTTATTCTGTATCATGCGAAGCTTGAATAAATATATTTCTATTCTATTCTATTCTCATACAACTTTTCACAACGAGCATTAAGAAACTTGAAATAAATATATATTCTAAATAATATTAAAGAACAACCAGCATAGAAAATGGCTTGGCTTTACAATTATCAACTTCAAAAAATGGCAATTGCATTAAAGCACTTAGAAAAGCCTTGAACAGGAAAGTTGCTCTCGTCAGGGAGTAAGTTACTTTTCTGAAGGAGAAGTGTGAAAAAAAAATTGCAATAGGTCTTGATTGCTGGTGAAATTGGTTCTCATATTCACTGTTTTGAAAGTACAATTTAGCCGTTAATGTTTTATGGCGTTATGGTCTATGGGAGAGCTAGAGCTGTGATTGTGGGCATGGCATGCTAGATCTTGTCACATAAAGCAATTATTCTTTTTGGGCCTGTAGAATATTGAGACCGAACTAATTTGTTTGCAATATATTCGCTATTAGCGCGAGTGAAATGAAAACTTTCGTTTTATAACCCAGAGCAAAACAAACCTACCCTGTGGCGAGTGAGGAAAGGGCGAGTGTAAATAGGCTGACTCAGATAATGTTTTCAGATATATAGCACGGTTATTACGGTCAGCCATCAAAGTGGACCTCAAGCTTCATAGTCATGTCCTCTAACCACCTGGCTATCCGGTCGTCAAGCATAGAAGTCTCCTTTTTTAAGTCAGTTAAATAAAAAAATAAATTTTATAAATCAAAAACCCGACTGCCTTAAAAAATACAAAAAATAAAAAGAAGAAAACAAGTCTAGTGGGCTAGAACTTTGTTATATAACTAACTTAAAGTTCAATAGTCGGGACCCATTAGGTAAGAATTTTTGAGCATCACAATTTAAATGGGTCCCGCCCGACTGTTGAACTTTAACAAAAGTTCTAGCCCACTAGTCTTGTTTCCTTTTTTTTTGTATTTTTAAGGCCCAGGACAGGGGGGAGTGGCGGAGGAAAGGGGAGGCCTTTGCCCAGCAGTGGGACATAATATAGGCTATATAAAAAAAAAAAAAAAGGCAGTCGGGTTTTTTGATTTATAAAATGAATTAAAATGTATTGTTTTATTTCACACTTTTCTGTGAAAATGGTATATTAAAACGGTTATAACTCATATATCATATATTTTTGAAATGGGCTAGTTATTAGCTTTTATTTCATACCCTACTCGATAGGATTGGATAAAAATCTTTATTTGAAAACTTATCATTTGGCACCAAAAATCCGCCATTTTGATTTTTTAATAACTTTATGCACCCAGTGTCACTCGCGTCATAAACACGAATCACTCACTCATCAAAATCGGTTTAGCCGTTGAGTAGTTACGAGAAGACATAGGAATAGACATACATACATACTTACATAAGTTACATACATACATACGCGTCAAACACATAACGCTCCTTCTTCGCAGTCGGGTAAAAAGAGGTGATTGTCTTACAGCAGTGTCCGGTAGAGGTATGTAAAGCCGCTTGACGAGCCGCCGGCGCGCCGCCTCGTCGAGCTCCTGCGGGCGGTTGGTGGCGCCGATTATCAGCAGACGGTCCTCGTCCCCTGATAATACGGACACACAATGAGGGAATGACAGAAAAAATGGCGCTAGATGGCGTTAATATCGTGAGGTCCGGTTGATTTTAGTGCTTTTGTCTTGCGTGCGATTTTCTCATTTATTTAACCAATCACAACTGAGAAACAAATGTCAAAGTTGTCGCATGGATCTCACGATCTCGTTGGATATTTTTTCTCCATTGAGAGATTCCTGTTTATGGTGATATCCAGGTTCTTTCCGGTACCTAATCAGGCTTTTTACTACCAAGTAAGTAGTAAGTCTTGCCGTCCCGCTGACGACTATATATTATTTAAAACGATGATAGACAGTACAGTCGAGTTCATAAACTACTGAGCACAATTTTGATCAAAAATATCTGAACACGCTTCGATGCCGTTAACAATAGAGTCGTGTTCAGATATTTTTGATCGAAATTTTGCTCCCAAGTTTATGAAGTCGACAATACGATACAAACTTCTATATTAAAATTTCGTAGTAACCCCTCAGGACACCACCTGACCATAAAATGGGATGCAAACAGTGGTCTCTTCCATTCATTGTTTCGCATGTGTGCAAGCTCTAGAGAATTCATTAAAAAATCTGGCCCTACCTTTTGATCTCATCATGTTTATTTTAGTACCTGTGGCAGCTCCATCGAACTGCACGAGGAATTCAGTCTTTATTCTGCGGGTGGCTTCGTGTTCAGTGTCGCTTCTCTGCGTCAGCAGAGAGTCTATTTCGTCGATAAATATTACCTGCAGAATTTTATTGATTCACTAATGACTCATTATTCAGTAGGCCGTATTGCCTAACGCCTCTAATGCTAACGCTCACGATCGCAATCAAATGACAATTTTGTATGAGAAATCTGTCATTTGATTGAAATAAAGAAAAGAAAGAAAGAAAGATTTATTTTGGCTCCATAAGTACCACCTAAGACTAAGACTAAAACTAGCACTAAAACTATATAAGGTACTCAGCATGTGTTGCCGCACATTATGTGCAGCAACGCTGGTTTTCTGTGGAGCCCAGCGATCTCGAGCGTCAGAATCATTAGGCAATACGGCGTCAGGTTGCTGTTGTTCGCGGAAAACACTACACACTCGCGGGAAGAATGGTAGATTATTTTCAAAAATAGAAAGGCATTACTTTGCGATAAAAAAGTAACTGTTCTTTTAGACATTGTTCGTCTATCTTTTACACATTTTTTTTGCGAAAAAGACTTTTGACAAACTTAAACAAAAAAAACCAATAAAACAAAATGCTGTGGGGATATTGGTATAAAAAGTAGCCTGTGTTATTCCAGACATGCAGTTTTATCGTCTAGCCAATTTAGCATAAAATAGTAACAAACACGTTTGTGTGTTATTATTTTATTATGCTTACTTACTGCTAAATTGGCTAATTCACCAACGCCGACATGCACTTAAAAACTTTGTTGAGTGCCAACGCTACTGGCGCGGTTTGAATGGAGCGGGGGGGGACGATTATTATTTAAAAAATGACAAACCAATTTAGAATCAAATTGTTTCGAGAATAAAGTCAAACTTCCACGGTGTAAAACAATAGAAAAACAAAAGAATTTTTACTTTGTTACATTGTCATAGATTCCTAATTCCCTTGAACTTATTGTGTACATTCTATTGCACATTGGACCGCACGTTAATAATATAAGTAGTAATACTGACGGCCGGCTGGTGCACTCGTGCGACGGCGAACAGCGCGCGCACCATCTTCTCGCCGTCGCCGATCCACTTGGACGTCAGCGACGACGCCGAGATGCTGAAGAAGGTCGCGCGGCACTGCGCCGCCACGCACTTGCCTGCCCAACACAAACACCGCTATTGCACTTAACTACAGCACGAAGCTACAGAACAAAGCACATCAGCGGCAGCAGTAACATCGCATCAAGTAATTGCGTCGAATCTGTTCGGTGCTCGCTATTTTTGTAATATCAAACAGTGCTAAAATAAATAACGAATACTTATAATATGCACCAAATAGTTAGTAAAATATCGAACTCTTGGCAACCCTGCCTTACATCATCCAGCGCTTTATAATCATCATCATCAATATCCATTGATTGATCAGATGATTTCCGTTTTTTCTAAATCATACCGAAACTGAGACTACTGGAGCATAGTAAAATCAAAACACTCATTGAATCTACTTTGCAAATTTTGTCACCAAAATTTTATTGAAAAAATTAATAGGTATTTTACCTAAATAAGCCACAACATTTTACTAATGGAGCACAGCAAGAATATGGCCGAAAAGCCGTCTTAAAACATTACTCTGTGATAGAATCCATACTAATATTATAAATGTGAAAGTAACTCTGTCTGTCTGTCTGTCTGATACGCTTTCACGTCGAAACCGCTGAACCGATTTTGATGAAATTTGGTACAGAGATAGTTTAAGCCCCAAGGATCAACATAGGATACTTTTTATTCCGGTAGAGGGAGCCACCGCGCGATAACCTAAGTCCGCGCAGACGAAGTCGCGGGCATAAAGCTAGTATTAATATATTGTTCTTGTTACCAATGAGTGTCTTGCCAGTGCCTGGAGGCCCGAACAGCAGCACCCCGCGCGGAGGGCGGCGCAGCCCCGTGAACAGGTCGGGGCGCAGCAGTGGCCACACCACCGCCTCCTGGATCACTGACTTGGCCATCTCTAGACCCGCTACATCCTCCCAACCTAAAAAAAATAAAGAAAATAATGAAAATTTTGTCTGGAATACCTAATTCTTTCTATTTGACAGTGTATTGTAGAACTACAGGTGAAAAGCTGCAACAATATGTCTGTATAGATTAGTGAATGTTTTATATTCAAATGACTTACGGCCAAGTTTATAAACTTGTGAGAAAGAAGAAAATTTGATCAAAAATCTATAATGTGGGATGGCGAGAGCTCGTTTTTGATAGGCAGGAGTGGAGCAAGAGGGGAGAGCCCTTTACCCAGCAGTGGGACACAAAAATAGACTAAAAAAAAAAAAACTGTACACGACTATTATCAATGGCATAGAAGCGTGTTCAGATATTTTTGATCAAATTTTTGCTCACAAGTTTATGAACTCAACTGTACATTCCATATCAATTCATGTTGAGATGAGGGAAATGATGTGTTGTAAATAGTAGTGTAAAGACATTAGTACATGCAACAGGTCATTTTGCTCATCTCAATAAAAGGTTCATATTGCTTACTTGTTGGAGTTCCTTTATCAATAATTTCACTCTCAATCAGCTCTATCATTTTGGGGTCCAGGTGTTTAAGCCTCTCATCTGCAATCACTGGTGTCTGCTCCACAGGTGCCTGCTTATCTCTGCATACAAACAGAAAGACAAAAAGTCAATTTAGTTATGAAATTTTAATGAATATCATTAGGATTGGGAGTGTATTACAAAAACTTACTGAGCTCCTATCATTGGAGACACAAACTTAGCCTGAGCCTTCCTAGATGTGCCCAGAGTCCTCTTAGCAGCCGGGTTTGAAGCCAATAGCTGTTCTTTTGCAGTTTTAAAAGTAATCCTTGCAACATTTGCTTTGTGAGACTTAGCTTCTTCCTCTTCTTTTGTAAGATCTACCTCCATTTCTTGTGATAACATTGATTTTGATGTTGTAGGTTGGTTTATGACTGAAGGTTTTGGTCGACCAAATTTCGGCTTAAAAACTTGTCTTTGATCTTCAGATGATTTTGTTTCAGCATTGTAACCAGAATTTAAAGCTTTGACAAATATGGATTTTTTGCTTTGAGACAACACATTTTCTGAACCAACTCGCTTGTTTTCCAGAGTTGGTATGTTGCAACTGCAGTCACTTTTCATAAATTTCATGAGTGAGGTATTATCTGGAGAATTGGCATTACATGTCTTGCATGTCGGTATTGAACGCTCAAATAATGTTTCTGGATCAGTGAATTTACTGTAATAAAAATCAAACAATTTGTTTAAAAAGTGTGAGTAGTATCTTTAATTTATTGACAAGAAATGTTGATATTTAACTTGTTTACCTGAGAGAACTTTTCCATGTTTTTACACGACTTCTATCATTATCATGTAGCAAACTATTAACAGAATTAGACAGTTGTTCAGCTGCCTTCTGATTGGAGAGTTCCATATGAGAATTCCAGACATCCTTCAGTAGAATAATGGATGATGCGTTAGATGAACTAAAACATTAAAACAACCTTAAAGTTTTTTCTTTTAGTTTAATTATTGTAGTAATTGCTTTAGTAATATCCAGAAACAAACCTTTCTAAGGAAACATTGTAATGTTGCAGAGATGTTTTGTTAACGGTGGATAAATGATCTTGATATGTATCCTCCGGTGCTCTAACATAGTGCGATTTTGGGTTATTCATTTTTTATATAAAATCAAGACAACAATAATACTGCACAAAACTATAAAGTAAAAGACTTTCATTCAGCTAACACTGGCCAAAACACTGGCAAAATGTCATGGTTATGTCACTTCTAAAATTCCCGCCAATATTACAAAATCATAGATGATGATGAAGCTCAGCTATGAACACAATAAATAATCTGTGGTATAAATGTTAGAGACATATAAAAAAACGCTGAAAATTAGCCTTAGCCGTTTACGTCAGAATAACATTAGAGCTATGTAAAAAAAAAATATTGTAGACTTTCTTCTTTGCTGATAAAGTCTATTTTAAAAAATATGAATTGGGTAGCGCTGTTGAAATCGGCGCAAATCATTTCCAGTATTTTATACCTGTTCAAAACTGTCAAACACACTTGTGTTTGTGTGACACTTGTGTCATCACTCATAGTATATTCGGATTTTTTCGTAAACTGCTGCTAATAAATACGGAAATTAAATTACCTAGTAATGATAATTAACAATATTGCAATATTTGTTCGCTATAGATAGTTAAAACCTAAACCATGTGCGTTGATTGTGTGTAAACTATGTAATTTTATGTGCTAACGAAATGTCTTCAAAACCGACGATTTATCATGAGAAACAAGTAAAAGAACTGTGCGCGTTGCACGCACTTAACAATTTATTCCAGGTACGGGAGTTTCTCAAATTTTACATAAGGATATCGGCCAGGTATATGCTTAGAGTGATTTGAGTTGTGCGCGTATGTAAACATATACTTGTTGCTAGGTGCGCGGGACGTTTTCGAAGACTGAGCTGGATACAATATGCAGTCGTTTGTCGCCGAACGTGTGGATCAACCCTCACCGTTCCTTGTTGGGGCTGGGGAATTATGACATCAACGTGATAATGGCGGCGCTGCAGAAGAAGGGCTGCGAGGCGGTGTGGTTCGACAAGAGGAAGTAAGTAGCAACGTGATGCGCGCGGCCTCGCACGATGCCAAGGTCGCTGTTGTCCACTAAGGAGTCATTTACGGCCTATTAGCATTATTTAGCATGATGTGAAATCTTGTTGCATGTTTCTATGTGTTTAAGCTATTGAACTATTTAATTTCTGCTCACTATTTCAATATTTATGATAAATCTGATAATATTCCAGAGACCCTGGTTGCTTGGACTTGTCGAACATTTGTGGATTCATCCTGAATGTACCTTCGGACTACAAGCTGGGGTTTGTGATGCTTCCTCTGCGGCGGCGCCATTGGATCACCATTCGCCAAATACAGGGCAACTTCTACAACCTCGACTCCAAGCTTGATACACCACAGCTCATTGGACGAGTGAGTAATTCATGTTTTATGGTTGTGTTGACAGTTGTCCATGGGCAGTGGTGATTGCTTCTCATCAGGTGATATGCATGCTCATTTTCCCCTCTTATACAAAAAAATAAAAATGTTGGTGAAGTATAAGAGTATTTGTATGAATAATATTACTAACTTATTCTTGTGACACATTTTGAATAATAGTAATGGATAACCATAATCAACAAAAAGTTGGAAAACATTGTCAACTTAAAGTTCAAAGCTGGACCAATTTTGATAAAAAACTAACTTTCAAAATAAATAAAAAAACCACATTCAAATCGGTCCACCCATTTACGAGCTACTGTGCCGCAGACAGTCAGACATAGTGGTCAAACTTATAACAAACCTTTAAAAAATCAAAAATGAAACAGTTCAAACTCATGTTTATAATGCGAGAACAGTCCAAATAGTAGTAGACAGTATTTGCAGTGTGTGCAATGGGATAAAACAACAAATTTAAGTTAATTTAGAGTACCTTTTTTTCATTATACTATCATTTCAATTACAGAGCAGTGACCTTATTGCCTATCTCAAGGAACAAATGGAGAGCAAAGAAAAGGAGTTGTTTGTGGTTGTGAGCAAAGAAGTTGAAGAGAAGCAGCTGTGGATGAACCAGTTTGCAGCCAACAACTCCAGCCAGAGCCAAAACCCTCCCATGAACCACTGCGACAGCCCCGACAGTGTCTCCTCTAACTCAGCTTTTGACTCGAGAAACCGTGATGTGGAGTGCCTCAAACTAAATGAAGTGCGGAACTGTATAACACAAAATAACTAATTCGTCATCGTAAGGTATTTAGCTGAGTTGGTCCAAGAGCATTTCGACAGCTGAAGATTTTGTTAATGTTGGTGCAAAAATGATTTGCTGATATTAAAATTAAATATTCTTCATCTAAATTGATTACTGGTGTCGCTATATATATTCATTATTAAATGGGTGAAAACCAAAAAGTTGCACACCATTAAAGCTGCATTAGCAGGTAGTGATCATTTCCACTTTTTCCATTGTGACACGAAAATTAATCATACATTTGTATGGATAATTTTCGTGTCACAATGAAAAAAGTTAGTGGTAATTATTACTACCTGCTAATGCAGCTTTAACAGTGTGCAACTTTTTGGTCTTCAAACAATGAAATGAAAATGAAATGTTGATTTGAAGTAAGATAGTATATAACCTCTACCATAATAGTTAAACATAAAACTTGCTTTTGTTCATGTAATAATGGTTTTGATAGTTGTTGAAATGCTCCTTAATGACTGAGTTATCATATAAGTGAGAAAGAAAAAGATGAAAGAAAAACCTATGCATGGACAGAATGTGAATATCCTCTTTAAACTACAATATACTATAATAATATGGCAATTTACCATATTCACTTGTTTGACTAGATTATTTAAAAGATTTTTCCAGAAAATTATTGTGTATTATAAACAGTGAATTTGGCACTATATTGTAAACTTTCGTATACCAGTTGCTGGAGAAACTAAGGTTGATCCGTTGTATTTAAAAAAATTAAGTGCAATATGGTTTAGAAAGAAACAGACTCTCTATGCCTGCGATAATATTATTGTGTCAGATTTCTGGTACAATTAAATTTTAAGTCTTACTACCTGCAGAATATAGCATATTAAATAAATTTTGTGGTCAATAGAAGTGTTCAGAATGGTATTTTGGTCTTCTCATGTTAGTGTCAGCTTGTCCAGTATGAACCTGGCATCGTTGGTTGTTAGTACTTATAGTGTAATGCATATTTATTTTTAATGTTACGTTTTTAATTTATATTTTGTTTTGCACAGTTTTGTTGGGTTTATTGTTTTTTACAAGTGTTGTCTGCATTATAAGATATAAATAAACGAATTGAGTTGTACGGCCTAATGTAAATCGGTTTTAACAAGTATTTAAGACTTTCTTTATGTAATAAACTTATAGGGTAATGTAAATGCGGCTTATTGCTTAAGGAGTCGTCTAGGTTGAGTGCCATATGTTAGAGACGGGCATAAGCATGACTGTAGGAGTATCATTATCATCATCATCCCAGTCTATATACGTCCCATTGCTGGGCACAGGCCTCCTCTCAAGATGAGAGGGCTTGGGCCATAGTTCCCACGCGGGCTCAGTGCGGATTGGGAACTTCACACGTACCAATGAATTGCTTCGCAGGGTTGTGCAGGTTTCTGCACGATGTTTTCCTTCACCGCAAAGCTCATGGTAAATTTCAAATGTAATTCCGCACATGAATTTCGAAAATCACAGAGGTGCGAGCCGGGGTTTGAGGCCGTGGTGGCCTAGTGGTTTGACCTATCGCCTCTCAAATAGAGGGTGGGAGTATCACTTTGTAAAGTCTTTATAGGTAGAACTGATATAATATAGCTACATTTTGAAGCCAGATTATATGCTCCTCTTGTCCTTTTATTTCGTTGGAAAAACGTGTAATAAATCAAACATCTTGAAACTGGACGACTCCTTAATGCGGCTGCGACAATAACGTCTTACTCCACTCGTCTCTAAATTAGCTGTAAATATGAATGATATTCATTCAGAATCTTTATTACCTTGCATGTCATTATCGGTATTAAGATTCATGTAATTATGCCAGAAGCGGCATCGAGCGCCATTGATACTATGTAATCATAATCACCTTGTAACCTTGTACCAGGGTTCAGAAGTGATCATTAATGATGTTGGCGGCTTCACAACTTAACTACATTTAAAAGTTTGCTAATGTCGTTCAGAACTCGAAACAAAAGATCGGTTTTCTTTTTCTAACTCATTTAAATCTTCAGTGAAACGATGAAAACCGACGAGTCCCGAGCGACGTTGGTTTCACCGTACTTCAATCAGACTTCAATTGATTTTGTACCATACTTACATTTCCGTAAGGTCTAATATGTATGTACATTTATCCGTTCGGATACATCTGCTGCTGCCTGTGCTAAGATTTTTACGAAATTCTATGACTATGACTTAAAAGTTTTTAATGATTCACAATAGGGATGATGACGCCATTAAAAAATAATTCGAAGGCACCCCCAAAAAATCGCTATATTTTAGCCCTGAAAACCAGATTAATTTTCGATTTACTGTAAAATTACATTTTCAGTTGATTGATGGTGTCATCATCCCTATTCATTATATTAAATGACGTACACGGAATGTAGACCATGATTGCCTTTAATGACCTTCTGATATTTTAAAACAACGGAAGCTCATTAAAAGATCTATGGTCGGTTACGGTCTTTATCTCGTAACAAAAATTATTAGCTTGCACGTAATGAGTTTTTGCTGTCGAAGACATTCACTTTTGTACTTTTAGTCCCATGTCCGTTAGTGTCTAAGAGCCCTGGGATGCCCTAAGGGCACGTACGCACTATGCGGTTAACCGCGCGGTTTTAGCGCGCCGTCCCTCTTCAAAGTATCGCTTGAGACAGAGACGTGCTGACACCGACTGTTAAGGTGCGCGTCCACTGCATCAGAATCGAGCCGTACGGAGCGGACGGATTTGTTGCTTTGTATAGATTTTGCAGGTGGTAAGACCTTGTACAAGATCCGCTCGGATTGCTACCACCATCTTGCTCGCTAATCCTGCCGTGAAGCAGCAGTGCTTGCACTGTGTTTCGGAGTGGAGAGTAAGACAGCCGGTGAAATTACTGGCACTTCAGGTATCCCGTCTTAGGTTGGCAACGTATCTTTAATACCCTTGGTGTTGCAGATGTTTATGGGCGGTGGTGATCTCTTACCATCAGGAGACCCACTTGATCGTTGGCCATCCAGTCGAATGGAAAAATAGATTTCTATGGTACTGCGTGCACTGGATTGGCATTTAAGCCATAGAAATCTATACAAACAAATCCCCCGCTCCGTAAGGCTTGCTTCCGATGCAGTGGAGACGCAGCTTTACCCGCATAGTGCGTACTTGACCTAATACGACTCAGGCCCTGTACTACGAAGTGAAAAATTCGAACTTCGTATGTTGCCGTCCCGCCTACGCTTATATAATTTAATACGAGAGTGAAAGAGACGGTACGACACGAACTTCGATTTTCAAATATCGTAGCAGCCCCGCTGATGACATTGCCAAAGCCACGCCAAACGATGCGCGCTCGTATTCATGTACCTACAAGCAATACTAACCAAATAAATAAGCTAATTTTATACTCATGCAGTATACTGTTGATATTCACTTGTATTCTGCATGAAACTTAAAAATTTCATCAGAAATTGTAACAGTGTTTAGTGAAAGATATGATCGACCAGTAAAAACGGAATCGAGTGAAGAGGACTGACAGTTTTATAAGGGGATGCATTGTAAGAGGCGAAAAAGTGGTGACATCAATTCTGGAAGGATATTACATATGTATTAATTTTGATTATCTGTTGCCTAGTACAGTCGCCATCAATATTTCGGAGCAGCCAAAGTGGTCAAAAATATGCACATGCACTCTATCATTAGAGTTCATGTTTCGATATTTTTGGTCACCTTAGCCGCTCCGGAATATCTGATGGCAACTGTACAAGTCTTGTTTAGATACTTTAAAACAATTGGTGTTGTTAATTTTTCTGTGATATTATTTATTAAATAACTTAGTTATAGTTACAGATTGAGTTCGTAAACTAAGTACCTATGATTGATAGCCATACGCTTGCAGTGGCGTAGCTAGGTAACCAAGGCCCTGGGGCAAAAAATAAACTAGGGCCCCAACTAAACTAATTAAAATCATTTGTCCCGTATTCGACGTACTCCAGATTTGTCATTTATACTTTGTTGGTCAGAGTCCGAGGGGCCCAATGATCTTGGGGCCCCAGGGCACTGCCCCGTCTAGCCTTCCGGTAGCTACGCCACTGTACGCTTGTAACGCGCGCGTCACTTCTAATCCTCTTCAGTTCTGTGAGTAACGCTTCTATCTTGGTGGTCAATTAAGTCTTTCACTGTTCAACTGACTTGAAATATTTTCGTCTAATTCTGATCCAAACATCACAAGAATATTGTACCCTCTTATTCATAAACTCTCATTAAGTTATCGTTAGTTTCCTTAATTTGTGACCTTGATATTTGCTTTATCAGACTCAGGGCTTACGCTACTGGCGCGGTTCGCACGCAGCGGGTGGACGCCTGTTGAAAAATAGCTCGAGGAGCGTTAACTGCACCAGAAAAACCAGAAAAATAAGACCAGCGCTGGGAATCGAACCCAGGTCCTCGGCATTCCGTGCCGCGTGCTATACCGCTATACAAGTAGCGGCACGAGAGTTTAGCGCTGAGTGAACAGTGGAAGGGATAGCTGCGCATGGGGGCATGGGCGCGGGGGACGTAATGCGACTGGAAAGACAATCGGCGCTACGCACGCCCGCCCTTCCCCGTGTGATACCTTACTTTTGACTTCTGCGCAATAACCGTCAGCGCTAAACTCTCGTGCCGCTACTTGTACCACCGCTGGACAACGGTACTGCCTGGTCTGCTCTGGTCTGTACCGTTGTCCAGCGGTGATGTAGCGGTTATAGCACGCGGCACGGAATGCCGAGGACCTGGGTTCAATTCCCAGCGCTGGTCTTATTTTTCTGTGCATCTATATTTCAGTTTGTATTTTCGGTGTAGGGATTGGTCGATCCTTACATACGTCTCCTCTCCGGTCCGCTCGTCTCCTCCTCAGTAGACCCGCAGCCTTAGAGGCTACATTTTGCTGTAACCGGTTTATAACTTTATGGATAAGAGGGTTAGTTTAACTTTTACTATGCATTGTAAATATGTATAAGATATTTTTCCATAAAAAATAGAAGGCGTGATGACAGTGTTTGTATTATTTCTAGTTTATCCTTTATTTATTTGTTCTTTGCCATCCAGGCTTATTTTCCTTAAATTTTCAACAGATTTTGATGATTTTTACTGTCCAGTTTTGAACTTGTTTTTTTTTATTCGACTGGATGGCAAACGAGCAAGTAGTCTGCTGATGGTAAGATATCACCACCACCCATAAACATCTGCAACACCAGAGGTATTGCAAATGCGTTGCCAACCTAGAGGCCTAAGATGGGATACCTCAAGTGCCAGTAATTTCACCAGCTGTACTTACCGTTACCGGATTACTTTCCATGCCGAAACACGACAGTGCAAGCACTGCTTCACGGCAGGATTAGCGAGCAAGATGGTGGTAGCAATCCGGGCGGACCTTGCACAAGGTCCTACCACCTGCACTTGTTCAGAAAAAGTTTACATTCCACGCATATTCTTTATTGAGTTGAGGCCTTATAGAACCCACTTGGCCACCACCTGTAGAACACACTTGGATTCACATTTCACATATCGTCACTACTTTGAAAAAATTTCGTATCTAAACAAACAAAATTGAACCTTGATGTAATTTCTATAAAGTTCACTCAGAAAAATTATGTTTTCAGCTAAGAGTTTTTTTTTTAAAGTAGTGACTTTTCTTCCTGTCACACGGACAGACGAATGATAGTGCGTTAGACAACGCCTCCGCTCTCTCAATCCCAAGGTTTAGGTGAAGGTGAAACAAGAGTAGTATATGTACTAGTTTATTAGCGGTTGCGTGCAATTGGTGTTTTTGGAGAGCAGCAGGCGGTCGGGGTCGAGCTGCAGCGCGGCCAGCAGCGCGTAGATGCGCGCGCGCAGCGCCGCGCCCAGCTCGCGCCGCCGCCCCAGCACCCACATGCGGTCTGCAAACAGCCACAGGCTAATCAACGCACATCTAAAGAGAAAATTTGTATTGGTTGTTCTACGAGCGTTTCAACCTATCAATTTTCTGTCGATAAAGGTCACAGCTCATTACAGCCACCCGGTACCCGACCAGCACCGCCTCGCCGCGAGCGGTTAGTATTCATATGGATTTGTATGGGTATGCGCTCACTACCAGCGGCGTCTTTAGCCCATGTAGCGCCCGTGTGCAATTATTACTTTAGCGCTATCTAGGAAGCGCGCGGTCAAAATGGAATAAGTACAAAGTGCCGCGGCCGGCGCCCCTAACACCGCTGCGCCCGTGTGCAACGCGCACCCTGCACTATAGGAAAAGACGCCTCTGCTCACTACATCAAGTCCGTAGCGTCACCGGATCGCCTCACTCGCGAGGTTGCCACGCGCGGACGGCGAGTGGACTACTCTGTGATAGCTGGATGCTCGCTGCCATAGTGATTAGGTACTAGGAAGTCCTACTTGTTGTCAACGCGGCGTCCACCCGTGGACCACCTGTTTACGAGTGGACGCCAAAAGTCGAGGCGGTGCTGGTCGGGTGCCGGGAGGCTCTCTCTAATGAGCTGTGACCTTTATACTCAAGATATGCATGTAGAATGGAAGTATCTTATAATATGGTGTGCATGGGGTACAATACATTCATTATTTTTTTTGTTTACGGTCTCCATTTATCCAATATATGCAACAGGAAATTGACAGCGGTTGAAACGCTCATAGCACTGCCCTATTGTTGGATAGGTCTTTTAAAAATTTCAATATATTGATTCGTTTCCGAAAATATTCAATTTTAAAGTGCAATTTTTTGTTAAAAGCTTATAAAATTTTGGTTCAAAATTTTCATGATGTGTATGTAGGCATATGTAGGTGGTAAATGTATCAAATTTAAAAATAACTATTATCGGCTAAATTTGCTTAAAACTTACTAGTAGCATAGTAAAAGGATAAAAAGTACGCGCACTCCGGCCCTTTAGGAGACTAACCTGCCTACTCCGGCGCGGACGCTTAGGGTTGTCAATGTCTACTTTAGATTAATTACCTACCGGCAAATAATTTAGTACGAAAGTTAACTTACAATTGTCTTATATCTCTGTTTAGCTATACAAACAAGATTATGCTTGTATATTATTATACTAAATTTAAAATTACGAGTACTTATTGTTAATTAAATTCGCCGGAATGGCGATGAAGACTGTGTACGTACCACTCATATTAAATTATATTTTAACGGATAACTCTCGTCTTAAATCAAGTTTAGCTCGACGTGTTTCGGGCTATTTCGTAGCCCTTCTTCATAGGAGCACGCGGCTGCCAACAGCGATTCGCGCGGTTTTTAACCCACGACGCAAAACGAGGGGTGTTAAGTATACTGTATAACATTATTACTGGACGAGAGTGACTACGTACGTAATAAATAGTACATTACTGCAGAGGCCATGAAGTAAGGGATTGATGGACGAGTTCGGGGTAGACGAGGATAAAATGAGTCCAGCAATCCCTGTTCTGGCCGAGGCTTGTATAGTGCTTTTCTCAATGTGAGAAATATTTCATCCATCCATCCATCGCATCGCATCGCACCGCACCGCATCGCATCGCATCGCATAGCATAGGGTCGTATCGCATCGCATCATATCGCATCGCATCGCACCGCACCGCATCGCATTGCACCGCATCGCATCGCATCGCATCGCATAGCATAGGATCGTACCTATCGCATCGCATCATATCGCATCGCACCGCACCGCATCGCATCGCATTTTATCGCATCGCACCGCATCGCATCGCATCGCATCGTATCGCATCGCATCGCATCGCATCGCACCGCATCGCATCGCATAGCATAGGGTCGTATCGCATCGCATCGCACCGCATCGCATCGTATCGCATCGCACCGCATCGCATCGCATCGCATAGCATAGGATCGTATCGCATCGCATCATATCGCATCGCACCGCACCGCATCGCATCGCATTGTATCGCATCGCACCGCATCGCATCGCATCGCATCGTATCGTATCGCATCGCACTGCATCGCATCGCATCGTATCGCACAGCATCGCATCGCATCGTATCGCATCGCACCGCATCGCATCGCATCGTATCGCATCGCATCGCACCGCATCGCATCGCATCGCATCGTATCACATCGCACCACATCGCATCGTATCGCATCGCATCGCATCGAATCGTACATGTGTCCTTGCACGAAACTATTACACTATGCAACACTTATATATCGTCACTACTTTGAAAAAAATCTCGTACCTAAAATCAATATGTCAACAAAATTTAACCTTGATTACAGTCTATAAAGTTCACTCAGAAAAATTATCTATTTTGAGCTACGAGTTTTTTTAAAAGTAGTGACGATATTTATTTATTTACCTAACACAAAAACAAAAAAACGACTACGACTACGCGAACGTGAAGAGAGCGGGAGACAACCAGAGCAACGTACGGCACCGGCGACAGCGCAGCCTTGACTGAAACTAGTTGGTCCCAGATAGTTGGTATCAGTGTGTGCGTGCGGCGGTGTGAGCGTACTGTCGCCAAGCGGCGCGCACACATTTAAGCCCCGCGATGTACTGTTGTTCGTACTTTACCTACTTTTTATCCTTTTACTATGCTAGTAGTTTAAGAGTAAATAGCAACAACTTATAAAATATAGTTACCTACTTACAAAATTCCGAAAATATTACTCGTTTTTTTTCTTAACACGTTGGCTGCGGGACTGATTTACGTGTTTGTGATTTTGGTGCGGTGATAGGTCCAAAGAGCCCCTACCCTACTTAAATTTCAGTGCGGCACTAGGTCCATTGTGCCCCACCACGCAAGAAAAAGAAAATCGAATATTTTACCCTGGAGGTTTATCGTACTGCATATAGATTTATACCTAGGCCATCTACATCTATTCAGCAATATGGTTCTGGCTTCGCCCCGGTCTCGGACTTTCAGAACTATTTTAAAAAAATATTCAAAGTTAAGGGGTCTTTTAGACCTTTTGCCGCACTGAATTGACCGACTGAAGCTCTTTTAGGGATGGGACACGCTTACGACATTATAATCATTATCGACTAAGAATTTAATGAATGAATGAATAGTTGTTGAAATAAATAGTTTTAATTAATATGCCCCCCGAGGAAAACCTCTTTCTGGGTTCCGTTGTTCAGTGGACTTGCAAAGTTTGTAATCTAAGTGATAGCTGTCGACTAGTGGATGGACTTACGTGAGTAGGGGACCTATTTACGTTTTTAACCGAACTAAATAAATTACGATATGGTATTTGCAGAGGACGAAGTGAAGCATTCTTTAGCATCCAGCTTCCTGTAGGTATATATATCATGTTGATTTCTTATTATTATTATTTTTTGGTTTATTTTTGTATTAATTTTGCTGTATATGTGTGTCTTCTGTGTTAGTGAGTAAATGTCTTCTTTTTTTCTTTCTTGCTTTCTTTTTTATGGCCCTCTTTGCACTTATTTTCCTTCACAAACACTTGAAATTCACACAATCAATATGTACGTAAATGAGGACAAGACAACACACTATCGCGGTTCATATGCGGCTCATCACTACCTGTTGACATTGGTAAACAATAAGTGCTGAAGGGGTGCGCGAGGGGTCGAAGGTCTATTGGACCCCGTCCAGCACAGAAAAGAAAAACGAGTCATTCAGTGCTGGTGAGGTCCAATGTGCCCCTCACGTAAACTAAGTATGCTATATTGTTAAAATTTTGAAGTTATACACAAAACTATATTTGTCTGTCCTACTCCAATGATTGCCCAAGATACCCTTCCCGCACCGTACGAAAGTACACTATTTTCGCTGCCGCACCGAGTTTCGGCCACGCATGGGGCTCTTTGTGCCTCTTCCCGCAGTGAACGTGTTAACGGCTACGAAACTATCCTGGACGTGTCATTTTATGCTGCTCCTATTTGCCAAAAGTAAAGTGGTAAATTTTCAAGTTGTGTGGGTAGGTATTTTCTGTCAGCTATAGTATTGGGAGGAGGCCTGTGCCCAGCAGTGGGACGTATAAAGAGTGGCTCATTTAGATCGGTCAGTATGGGACAGTCTGAAGCTATAAGACATACGAAGATCTGTTCTTAGGAAACATGTCATCGATTTTAATAACAAGAAAAACTGCATTCATACATTAAAAAGATCTTTGAATGCCTTATAGTTTCAGACTTTCCCATACTGACCGATCTAAATGAGACGCCCTGTATAGGCTGGGGTGATGACGACGTTGAACCATGCCGGGACTAGGTACTGACCGGCGTGCGCGATGGACACGCTGGTGCACGACCAGACGACGGCGAAGTTGTCGTAGTCCGTGAACAGCACGCTGTACTGTCCGGCGCCCGGCAGCATCCGCCCGATCAGGTACGGCATCCGGTTGTTCAGCTTGTAGCGGAACGAGGACGAGCCGTTGTGGCTCGGGATGCCCAGCCCGTACGTCGTGGACGGCGTGCCTGTCCTGCAAATATGGGAAACATTCATTTATTCGTTTTATTACATTTATCTACACCCATATAGTAAAATCCTCCATTATGCGTTCAAAAACCATAGATAATGACCAGCATTACGACATTATGAACACGGCAGTATCGTAATGGTGGATGAGATTCCATACATCATTACAGCGGTGGGGCGGTACTGCACTGGGCGCACAGCGAGCTGGGGCAGACATACTACTTTACCATTACCTAGTTCGCGTTCATGCAAGTCATTCTCAATGTTTCTTGAACACATGACAGAGGATTTAATATATGGATGTACATAAAATATTGTATGCAACTATACGTAATTAGGCCTTAAAACACTCATGTGACTCGGCTACGCCTCCTTTCATAAAACCACACTCGCGTTTTAACGACCCTTATTACAATACAGTTGCATAAAATACTATTAACCCCTGTTTCACCAAAAACAAACCGTGGACGTAGTGGTCTAGAACTTTATTAAGTTGGTAACTTATAGGTACTTCAACAGTCGGGACCTATTCAAATCGTGACCAACTCAAACATTCCTACTACCTAACGGGTCCACTGTTGAGGTTAAAGTTAGCTACTTAATAGAGTTAGACCACTATACCACGTCTTGTTTTCTTCTTTTGAGTATTTTTAAACGCAGTCGGGTTTTTGCTTTTTTAAATTTTATTGTTTTGTTTCGATTGTTTTATTTATTTTAATGTCTGCCGCATGCACCCGGACCGATGGGCACGAATCGTAACTGAATGGGATCCGAGGGATGGCCATAGGAGCAGAGGCAGACCCAAGAGGAGATGGCGGGACGACCTGAGTGCTGATTAGCAGGTGCTTGCCCAGGACAGGGAAGAGTGGCGGAGGAAAGGGGAGGCCTGGGCTACATAAAGAAAAATTCGATGATAGGTACTCACCACCGGTTGACGGTGTTGACGGCGATCAGGTAGAAGCCGCGCTCGTTGAGGGTCACGCGCAGCTCGGTGCAGCTCGCGGTGATCTCCATCAGGTAGAACGAGCGCTCCACCTCGTACCACGTGCCCGTCATCTGGAGAACACGCCTGGTCTCTTTAGTAGTACAGGGATTGGAAATACTACAATTATTTTTAGGATTAGCAAATAGGTAAAGGTTTACTGGCTGTTGCCTTCGTTCATCGGTATGTCGCGGGAACTGTGCAAAAAAACTATCATACGTCCTTCCCGGGTATCAAACTGTTTGTATACCGAATTTCATCTAAATCGGTTCAGCAGTTTAGACGTGTACCTAAAGGTTTATTTCATATAAAAAACAAGCTTATGCCCGCGACTTCGTCTGCGCGGACCTAGGTTATCGCGCGATGGTGCCCTCTACAGGAATAAAAAGTATCCTATGTTGATCCTTGGGGCTTAAACTATCCCTCTACCAAATTTCATCAAAACTGGTTCAGCGGTTTCGACGTGAAAGACAGACAGACAGAGTTTATAATATTATTAGTAGGGATAATAAAACAAACAGACATTTACTTTCGCATTTATAATAGGTATTAGTCGGATTTGGCGCGCTGGACACACCTACTTGTTGAGTAGACAGAATGTAGAGAAAAGGTAATCCGTGTGTAAATTGACCAACGAAGTAAATCTCGAGCTTCAATGTGTCCTAAGTTATTTGCTGTCTTTTCAGAAGATAAACAATTAAGTTGCTTAATGGCGAAAAGCCAAAATTTGGAAGTTACGCCAGTATAAACCTACTTCGATTGAAAGTGCAACACCAACTGAAGAGCGAAAGCTGTGCCCGGAAATACTCGGACCACAAGTTGGTTTAGGTAGGTTTAGAAATTGCTATACTTAAACTTAAAACTGGAATTCAAGACCAAAAAATCTACTACAATGTTGCCACTGAAATAAAATGTGTACAATAGTACATTCCTTTTTTTTTTAACACACGATAGAATATTTTTTTTATTACTAACTAGCTTTTACCCGCGGCTTCGCACGCGTAAACTAATCGGTCTGGTAGTTGCACTTGAAATTTTCGGGATTTTACCAAATTTGCCTTGCAATTTCCAAAATTTATATCGTGGTCTTCCTTCATTGAGGTTGTGTTGTGAATAGCAGTGCTGAAATTTCAAAAAATTTCCCTATCCAAATTCAAATCATTTATTCAGTAAATAGGCCGCAACGGGCACTTTTACACGTCATTTTTAGGGTTCCGGAGCCAAAATGGCAAAAACGGAACCCTTATAGTTTCGGCATGTCTGTCTGTCAGATCAGGGACTATCAGGCACTGGTCCCACCGGCGGCTACAAGCTATTAGCGAGTAAAACTATAAACTACAAGCGAGTGGGCGAGAGGCGAGAAGCGAGTATAGTTTTGCTAGTTTAGACGCTCGGCTATAAGCGAGTGTTTGCGTGCGACGGGCGATTACTCGCTGCACTAGCTCAGCCGGGGGGCTATTCGCCAATGACCTATACGATGTACAGTCGAGGTCGAATATAGTTAGTGTTTAATTTTGTAACTAAGGGACCCCATACATCCCTGTATTATTATTTAATTTTTTTTTGTAATTTTTTGTTAAATTGTTTACTGTAGTTTTTAAGTATTTTATTTGTAATTATTTTATTTTGAAAAAATGACTTTCTGCCAAGTTTCTTGCGGCGCATTCTTCTTGGCAATGATGGTCTTTCCGAAAGCGCTGGTAGTTTAAAAAAATGACGTGTAAAAGTGCCCATTGCGGCCTATTTACTGAATAAATGATTTGAATTTAAATTTGAAAATACATTTTCACCACACTAGGCTAGTTTGAACTCACTGTATTCTTTTCTGAAATAATTAATTTTTTGCATCCAAATTTTTCTTGTCATTCTTTTTAAAATATTCCTTTTTTCTTCCGTCTCTTCAAAATTGCCACTGCCACTACACACACGCTTTTATAAAATACATCATCATCGTCATCCGAACTTGACAACAAAGATAGTTCGTATGATTGTTTTAAATTCAATATACGTGCACTCGCATCCACTTTGAAAGGTAGAATTATCGCTCTGATCGCCAAGCAGGCTTCGGCGAGTACCGTTGAGCTAGTTTTATAGTCGATAGCTTATCGCTGCGGTCAACTAGTAAACAGTGGTCCCACCGCCAGCTATCGGCGAGCTCGGCGGTCAACTAGTAAAATTCTGTACTAGAAACAGATGACAATCGGCGGGCGGCTAGTAAACAATTGTATGGAATTATCGCTTACTCGCCGGGCGGTGGGAGAGTATCCTCGCCGGCAGTGTGAACAGCCAGCTATGAACTATAAAAATATAACTCTCTCTTTTATGTACACGGAAGCGATTATCTTTTGTTCGTTTCTTGGGCTAGAAAATAGCCGATAGCTCATAGCTTACTAGCTCGCGGTGGGACCAGTGCCTCAATGCTAGAAAGCTGTAATTTCGCACGGATATATAGGTAAGTAGGATATATAGGTAGGCAGGTAGGTTTTACTGTATTCTTACAAATAAATGTTTTTGAATTTGAATTTGAATAAACTATGCCGACAAAAATATAAAATAATAATAATACAGGGACGTATGCGGTCCCTTAGTTACAAAACTATCCCGTGAGAATATCTGGATAAAAAGTAGCGTATGTGAAATTTGGTATGAAGGTAACTCGACGTCTAAAATATCGAGTTACCTTCATACCAAATTTCATGACTCTTAGCCCAGCGGTTATTATTTCAAGATTTTATCCCTATCCCGTGGAAATATCGAGATAGAAAATATGTGTTATTTCAGAGGTCCAGCAACCTACATACCGAATTTCATGGTTCTAAGCCCAGTGGTTGTTATTTCGAGATTTTTTCCTTAGGTATCCCGTGGGAATATCGGGTCAAAAAGTCATCTTTGTGTTATTCCAGACGTCCAGCTACCTACACACCTACCAAATTTCATGACTCTAAGCCAAGCGGTTATTATTTCAAGATCCAAGATTTCCTATCCCGTGGGAATATCGAGATAAAAAATAGCCTATGTGTTATTTCAAAGGTCCAGCTATCTACACACCGAATTTCATGGCTCTAAGCCCAGTGGTTGTTATTTCGAGATTTCATCCCTAGGTATCCCGCGGGAATATCGGGTCAAAAAGTCGCTTATGTGTTATTCCAGACCTTCGGCTACCTACATTCCAAATTTTATGACTCTAAGCCCAGCGGTTATTATCTCAAGATTTTATCCCTATCCCGTGGGAATATCGAGATAGAAAGTAGCCTATCTATTATTCCAGAGGTCCAGCTACCGACATACTAAATTTCATGGCTCTAAGCACAGCGGTCGTTATTTCTAGATTTTATCCCTAGGTATCACGTGGGAATATTGGGTCAAAAAGTGGCCTATGTGTTATTCCAGACGGCCAACTACATACATACCAAATTTCATGACTCTAAGCCCAGTGGTTATTAGTTCAAGATTTTATCCCTATCCCGTGGGATAAAAAGTAGCCCTTGTGTTATTCCAAACCAGTGGCGGATTTACAAATTTTCCGCCAGTAGGCTATTAATTTTTTGCCGCCCCTACATTGAGCTATGAAATTCGGTAGGTACCGATATTATTATTAATCTAATCTCATATCATCGCCAAGTCGAGCAAAAAAGCGGCACGGCCGTATCTGCCTTTTCTCGAAGCAGTTCAGGCCATTTTCGACCCCTCATTATATAATAAATACTTGACAATCGCACTTAAACAATCTAACTTAATGTAGCACGTATTACTTGTGAGTACATTTTGTTTTCATGCGATGGCCAAATCAATCTATTTATTTAAAACAAAAAAGATTTTTAATATTGATATGGTCACTATACGATGTTGTTTAAGTTAGCTAATTACGTAATATAATAACAGATTCAGACAGGAGGACCCATAACTTGGGACTGAATAAATTAACCAACTTGGTATTACATGGATTTCACAACTTTTTACGGTAGAAGAACTGAGTTGCGAGACTTGTTTTTTTTTAATAAGTTAGGTACGTTTTTGATGGCGTTACTTATACTACCTACTAACGAAATTACGACTTCATTACATCAGTTTTCCATCAATTTTCTCCTGTTTTTTCTTTTAGTTTTTGGGTATGTTTCCGAGCTGAAAGAAGCTCAATCATTCATATATCAATATCTATAATGTGGGGTAAGGTTTAAAGAATACTTACACTAATAATGTGAAGTTTGAAAAATACACCTTACTTAAAAAAACGTAGAAACATACATTTCGTAAACGGTATTAAATATTTTTTCATCTCTCCTGTTCGGAAAGTTTAATTTTCATGGGTAGATAGCCGGGTGGAAAATTGCGTTTTCTACTCTAGGGTGGAAAGTAATTTATTTTTTATTTTTCGGCTAGCCACGACATCGAAGATAATTGAGTTACGTCAATAAAAAAATTTTTTTCACGTTTTGGCATGGCCATCTAGATGCACGTCGTGACCAACTCGATTTTTTTTTATAGTCGGCCATGGCAAGTGGCCAATCAAAAAGGTACCGTTGGAGGTTGGATAGGTATAAGTAAATTCAATTTATTATTATTCCCGTTTTTTTGTAGTATTTGAGTTTCCTCACAGTCGAAATGAAAAGTAGAGTGTCTAACTCAGGTGAAATAACCCATTTCCCCTCGAACTATTGGCGCTCTCACTTCGTTCGAGCGCCAGAAATATCTCGGTCGAAATGGGTCACTTTCCACCCTTGGTTATCAATCTACTATTTCTTCCAACTATATATGCCTTAATTTCATCATAACCGCCACACTAAATACCCAGCGCAAGCGGGACTTTTCTGCTCTAGAGCAGAAAAAATTTAAGAAAATTCTTTATTGCATTGTTTTAAAATTTTTTTTACTGCACCACCAAAGAGGTAACGCAAGTATTTTTGGTATAAAATTTTTGGTATAAAATTAGACTGCATAGTGTAAAAAAGAGCAGAGTTGCAAAAAATGCATTACTTTAGTTAATGCATTGTCGTTTCATTACTCATTACTATGGTAATGATTAATGGAATCATTTTCCATTACTCATTTTTAATTTTAATGAGTATTTCAAAATTCTACATTATAATTTTTGATTTTAATGAGTAATGTACTAAATTTTCATTAGTCATTATTTTTATATTTAATGAAGGAGTAATGAGTATTCCATTACTCATTACATATGAATCCAATTACTATTTCTGACAATAGCTGTTGTTTAGATGTTGATAAATGGAAAATAGGATTATGTACAGTAGAAAACAAAATGAAATTGAATTTAAAACCATGTTTTTCAGGTAATCATCATTTCTACCTTCATAATTTTTCATCCTGAAGTGCGAATATGTTATCGACATATTTTGAATGAAATTTTCAAATTAAAAAAAGTGAAATTCAATTTGTAGTCCTGTCGGAAAAATCCATACTAATATTATAAATGCGAAAGTAACTCTGTCTGTCTGTCTGTCTGTCTGTCTGTCTGTTACGCTTTCACGCCAAAACCGCTGAACCGATTTGGATAAAATTTGGTACAGAGATAGAATAGACTTTGGGAAAAGACATAGGTTACTTTTTATCCCGATATTCCCACGGGATAGGGATAAAATCTCTAAATAAGAACCTCTGGGCTTAGAGTCATGAAATTTGGTATGTAGGTAGTTGGACGTATGGAATAATACATAGGTGACTTTTTGACCCGATATTCCCACGGGATAACTAGGGATAAGATCTCGAAATAACAACCGCTGGGCTTAGAGCCATAAAATTTAGTATGTAGGTAACTGGACCTCTGGAATAACACGAAGGCTACTTTTTATCCTGATATTCCCACGGGATAGGGATAAAATTTCGAAATAAGAACCTCTGGGCTTAGAGTCATGAAATTTGGTGTGTAGGTAGTTGGATGTATGGAAAACACATAGGTGACTTTTTGACCCGATATTCCCACGGGATAACTAGGGATAAGATCTCGAAATAACAACCGCTGGGCTTAGAGCCATAAAATTTAGTATGTAGGTAGCTGGACCTCTGGAATAACACGAAGGTTACTTTTTATCCTGATATTCCCACGGGATAGGGATAAAATTTCGAAATAAGAACCTCTGGGCTTAGAGACATGAAATTTGGTATGTAGGTAGTTGGACATATGGAATAATACATAGGTGACTTTTTGACCCAATATTCTCACGGGATAACTAGGGATAAGATCTCAAAATAACAACCGCTGGGCTTAGAGACATAAAATTTAGTATGTAGGTAGCTGGACCTCTGGAATAACACGAAGGCTACTTTTATCCTGATATTCCCACGGGATAGGGATAAAATTTCGAAATAAGAACCTCTGGGCTTAGAGTCATGAAATTTGGTATGTAAGTAGTTGGACGTATGGAATAACACATAGGTGACTTTTTGACCCAATATTCCCACGGGATAACTAGGGATAAGATCTCAAAATAACAACCGCTGGGCTTAGAGCCATAAAATTTAGTATATAGGTAGCTGGACCTCTGGAATAACACGAAGGCTACTTTTTATCCTGATATTCCCACGGGATATGGATAAAATTTCGAAATAATAACCGCTGGGCTTAGAGTCATGAAATTTGATATGTAGGGAGTTGCACGTCTGAAATAATACATAAGCGACTTTTTGACCCGAAATTCCCACGGGATATCAAAGGATAAAATCTCGAAGTAACAACCACTGGGCTTAGAGCCATGAAATTTGGTGTGTAGGTAGCTGCACGTCTGGAATAACACATACGCTATTTTTATCCCTATACTCCCACGGGATATTTCAATTGCCACTACCAGACCGATTACTTTACGCGTGCGAAGCCGCGGGTAAAAACTAGTCTTAAATAAATATTTCCCGTTCAGGAAAATTTTTGCGAAACACAATATGATTCAGGGAAAAAAGAGGTTATATACTTAGACGTTATAGACGTTCTATACTTACATGCAAAATTTCAAATTTTAATGAGATTTTATAAAATTTCATGAATCTTGAAAAAATTTTATACTTACTGTTGATTAGTTGCGAAAAATGGAAAGAAAACTGATTTAAGATTACTTAAATTTGAAAAAGGTTTTCGCCCTCACTACTCTTTAATAGCTTGTATACGCATCGAAAATTCGACTAACATCATTAATTATCATCCTATTTTATTTTTTACTAGCTTTTACCCGCGGCTTCGCACGCGTAAAGTAATCGGTCTGGTAGTGGCAATTGAAATATCCCGTGGGAGTATAGGGATAAAAATAGCGTATGTGTTATTCCAGACGTGCAGCTACCTACACACCAAATTTCATGGCTCTAAGCCCAGTGGTTGTTACTTCGAGATTTTATCGTTTGATATCCCGTGGGAATTTCGGGTCAAAAAGTCGCTTATGTATTATTTCAGACGTGCAACTCCCTACATATCAAATTTCATGACTCTAAGCCCAGCGGTTATTATTTCGAAATTTTATCCATATCCCGTGGGAATATCAGGATAAAAAGTAGCCTTCGTGTTATTCCAGAGGTCCAGCTACCTATATACTAAATTTTATGGCTCTAAGCCCAGCGGTTGTTATTTTGAGATCTTATCCCTAGTTATCCCGTGGGAATATTGGGTCAAAAAGTCACCTATGTGTTATTCCATACGTCCAACTACTTACATACCAAATTTCATGACTCTAAGCCCAGAGGTTCTTATTTCGAAATTTTATCCCTATCCCGTGGGAATATCAGGATAAAAGTAGCCTTCGTGTTATTCCAGAGGTCCAGCTACCTACATACTAAATTTTATGTCTCTAAGCCCAGCGGTTGTTATTTTGAGATCTTATCCCTAGTTATCCCGTGGGAATATTGGGTCAAAAAGTCACCTATGTGTTTTCCATACATCCAACTACCTACACACCAAATTTCATGACTCTAAGCCCAGAGGTTCTTATTTCGAAATTTTATCCCTATCCCGTGGGAATATCAGGATAAAAAGTAGCCTTCGTGTTATTCCAGAGGTCCAGTTACCTACATACTAAATTTTATGGCTCTAAGCCCAGCGGTTGTTATTTCGAGATCTTATCCCTAGTTATCCCGTGGGAATATCGGGTCAAAAAGTCACCTATGTATTATTCCATACGTCCAACTACCTACATACCAAATTTAATGACTCTAAGCCCAGAGGTTCTTATTTAGAGATTTTATCCCTATCCCGTGGGAATATCGGGATAAAAAGTAACTTATGTCCTTTCCCAAAGTCTATTCTATCTCTGTACCAAATTTTATCCAAATCGGTTCAGCGGTTTTGGCGTGAAAGCGTAACAGACAGACAGACAGACAAACAGACAGAGTTACTTTCGCATTTATAATATTAGTATGGATTAACTTAATGAGTAATGTTTTCCATTATTTAATACTTTTTCGATGCGTTATTGAAAAATTTTACATTATTCATTTTTTATATTTAATGGATAATGAAGATCCAATAATGGCTCATTACTTTTTTAATGAGCAATGTAAGATATCTTCATTACTCTTTTTTTTTTTAATGAGTAATGGAAACATTTTACATTAAAATTTTATTTTTAATGAGTAATGGATAAAAATTACATTACCATTAAAAAAAATAATGGTTAATGCATTATTTTTTACATTAAGATTTTTGCAACTCTGAAAAAGAGCTAGTGTTAGGTTGGTCATCCTGACGGTCTTATGAGATTTGACAGATTTCGCACAAAAAATCGTTGCTATAGATAATTCCACTTTAGTTGAGGTGAATGATTACACACACAGCTACATGAAGGACTCATTGCAAAAAAGTAAATGAATGAAATGAGTGAATGAATGTAAACAAAAACGCTTATACGCTTATATATGAATACAATTTTAATAGCTACATAAATAAAGACAATGCAATTTACTAAGTACTTATTCTCTTTCGTTTCTACAATTAATATTATATTCATGTACCTACCTACGCAAATGTGACCTTTATTTGAATTAATGTAAATAAAATTAATCAAAATGTTGCATTTTCTGTTTTATTTAAAGTCGACGAAATGCTCTATATAATTCTTAACAAAAGAGGTTAAATAAACTTTTTGGTCTATCTTGCAATTCGCTGTTGAGCTTGCTATCGGTACAATAAAGGAACAGTAATTTCAAAATCTCGCTGTCATTACACGACAATATTGTTGCGTGCGTGACCTCAACTAAGATGAAACTAGGTATACCAATGCTATCAAAAATAGTAAGCAGCCGTATTAAAAAAAAAAATTAGCCGCGATCTGTCAAATTTCAGATGGGCACCAGGTCGGCCAACCAAACACACAAAGTTTTTTTTTTATACAGCTACTTACTATTTTTGATAGGATTGGTACATTTTTTTGTACGAAATCTGTCAAATTTCATAAGACCGTCAGGTTGACCAACTTAACACTATTTTTTTTACACTATGCAGGCTAATTTTATCCCTTATTCCCCGTACATAACCAACTTACATTACCAGCACTGGGAGAGGACAAATAATTTGAATTTTTTGAAGGTTTTTTTTTCCTTGTACAAAACCAACGTCATGTACGAGGAAAAATAATTCATAGTACAATACCCGGTTTTGGAGTAGGATTCATTAATGCCTTGTACAGAACAAGCTTCAGTAAAAAAGCATATTACTGAAGTTTATTTTCACAATCTGACTTTTTCCCAATATTAATCGACACAGAAACAATGTCGACGGAGCTCCTACTTTTGTGTAGTTTTGGCCCTTTGGGCCGATGCAAACTTAACATAACCTAAACCTACCTATGTTTATGTGTCGATTGAACTTGGGAACAAACGCGATTGTGAAAATAAGCTTCAGTAAAAAAGTATAGTTCTGTACAAGGCATTAATGAATCCTACTCCGAAACCGGGTAGGGTTCTATGAATTATTTTTCCTCGTAAAATACCGGCCATGACGTTGGTTTTGTACAAGGAAAAAAAAATCCTACTCCAAAACCCGGAATTATTTGTCCTCTCCCAGTGCTGGTAATGTAAGTTGGTTATGTACGGGGAACAAGGGAATTTTATAGCAAAAATACTTATGTTACCTCTTTGGTGGTGCAATTAAAAAAAAAACGACCAAGAGCGTGTCGGACACGCCCGAAATAGAATTCCGTAACTATTACGAAAAAAAAGTAATATATTTTTAAGGATTTCGTATTTTGTACGGAATATTCCGAGTTTAGGTGAATATTTTATACCTTAGGCTGCAATTTACTCTTAAACTAGGTACTAATAATTCTCAAAAAAACTTAACCGCTACAGTTTTCCCTGTAAAAATTTATTTAGCAACCCCCTTATGATTTTAAAAGACCTATCCAACGATACCCCACACTATAAGATTGGATGAGAAAAAAAACTCACCCCCACTCTACGTCTATGGGAGGTAGGTACTCAAAAAAAAATTTTTTTTTTTGTACCATTTTGTCGGCATAGTTCACATATATATTCCTGCTAAATTATTACAGCTTTCTAGCTTTGATAGCCCCTGAGCAAAACCGCGGACCGACGGACGGACGGACGGACAAACAGACAGACATCGCGAAACTATAAGGGTTCCGTTTTTGCCATTTTGGCTACGGAGCCCTAAAAATCTAAAACAATGCAATAAAGGATTTTCATAAATTTTTTCTGCTCTAGAGCAGAAAAGTCCGGCTTTTTTTTGGGTATTTAGTGCGGTTATGATGAAATTAAAGCATAGTTGGAAAGTAAAGCAGATTAGCACCTCGCATTAAGTAATTTATATGTCCTCGTCCTTCTTAAAGCCCTCTATTGGATCTATTCTAGGATGATTTTAGGATATAAATCATGGAATGTGATGTGTTTGTCATGTCATGAATCAATACAATTACAATAGCTTCTTTTCCCATCCCATTTTCGCACTGCACAGTTCTAGTAGAAATAGTTGAACGGAGCGAGGACAGGTAAATAAAGCGTTTTAACTTATTCATTTTTATGAGAAAACACTTTCTTCTTATTCTTCTCACTTCTTTGAAACTAGTTTTCTCAATTTATGTAGGTAAATTTTATTTTTAATTTTCGTCTGAAAAAATTTTTTTATCTTGGCCAAATTTGCCGCCCCCTGAAATTTGCCGCCCTAGGCTCCAGCCTACCTTAGCCTCTATGGTAAATCCGCCACTGTTCCAAACGTCCAGCTACCTACATACCAAATTTCATGACTCTAAGCCCAGCGGTTGTTATTTCGAGATTTCATCCCTATCCCGTGGGAATATCGGGATAAAAAGTATCCTATGTTTTAATCCAGGTCATAAACTAACTTTTTGCCAAATTTCATTCAAATCCGTCCAGCCGTTTTAGCGTGAAGAAGTAACAAACATACTTACTCACATCCTCACTCACTCACATCCTCACTCACTCACAAACTTTCACATTTATAATATTAGTAGGATTTCGATTCTATAATTTAAAGAAGTAATTTTGTTTACTTACTTTTACATAAATACTAGACGCCTGAATTAAAACTTAAACATTTCGTAATTTTTGGTTGAAAAACTGGTATTGTGCTTGTATTTCTTCAGGTATTCATAACATTTGGTGCAATAATTTACAATTAAGATAAAATGAAACTAAATACGAAAAAAACCGAATAAAATAAATATTCAGGACTAGGTACACTGTGGTAGAACAACGCAACCTTATTCTGTTTGTTTCTTAGAATAAAATTGTCTCAATGTTAGTTGAGAGTTGAAAATAAGTTAGTAGTGTTTTTTTTTTCACGAAATCCTTATTTTATATAACAATACAAGGAGTTATTAAAAAAGGTTATTATTATTCCCCTCAATGGCGGCCTTAAGGCTTGGGCCAATGTCAGTTAAATTAAAGATAAATATATTCTTCTTCTTCACGTTGTAGGTACGGTGATTGTAGTTTTTGCAACTTGATGGCAAAATCCCAGAAACCACGCGAAGACAACTGTTAAACACTGTTAAAAAAGGTTGGCGAAACCTGAAAAGTTTATTTGACAGTGACGGAAGTGACGTGAACAGATTTGACAGTGACATATCTGTCGTAGATTTTTTGGTCTTGAATTCCAGTTTTTAGTTTAGTTGTTGTATCATTTTGTATAACATGTTGATGTTTGTATCCAATTATTAATTAAACATAAATAAAAATTGATATTTAGGCTTAACTATTAGGTGGAATAAAATTTACTTTTATATATTGCCGTGACATTTAATGATTGTGCTTTTACCTATAATGATATTGGCATCAGTAATTTTTCGTGCGTTTTATATTTTATATTTTGATTCTTCTAAGTACCTGTAAATTTTGTACGTCAGCTTCTAGTGAAATGCGTCCACATATAATAAATGCACACCATCATTTTGCACCACATTTTCCCATCACCCTATCACTAACCCACACGTTACGTCATCTATACCACACTATTTTTTTGATGCACCACCCTATGACAGCTTTTCCCCCCTCCCCTCTCGACCGCTGAAGTTAGTTTGCATATAAATGAGTCGCGCAGAAGGTCGCGCCGCGCCTGCGCGGTGTCTGTTCTCGTGACCCCACCCACATCGCGTTTGCAACAGCTACTACTTTGTTGCTACGAGAACAATGCTACAAACTGAACCTAATTAAAAAGCTACGTCGCATTTTATAAATAAGATTTGTAAATTAGACATAATTCATACTCCATACTAATATTATAAATGCGGAAGTGTGTGTGTTTGTCCGTCTTTCACGCCGTAACAGAGCGACGGATCGACGTGATTTTTGGCATAGAGACAGTTTATGGGCCCAAAAATGACATACTACTTTTTATCTCGGAAAAATGCACAGTTCCCGAGGGAACAGCGCGCGAACCGAATACCACGCGGGCGGAGCCGCGTGAAAGAGCTAGTAATAAATATGCACAAAATAAATTAGGAGGTTTTTTTACCACCTTATTGTTGTTGTATATCTTGAGATTGAGATCAATTCATTTCACACGAAAACACAAGCTGAAACATGGATGCACAGAAAAACTAGAAAAATAGACCAGCGCTGGGAATCGAACCCAGGTCCTCAGCAATCCGTGCTGTGTGCTATTCCTCTACACCAACACTGGACAGGAGATGACCGTAAAAGTAACAAAAATTGGAGTTGAAATAAAAAATACAAAAAGACTCCAAAAGGTAATCTTGAGATCAATTATTCAAAATTCTGTACAATATTAATTTTACATCAAGAAAGAATACAATCAACGCACAATCTGGTTAGAAGGACCACCGCAGATACTGCCACAGGTAAGAAAACTACAGCTGCAAGCGTGTAGACCGAAAATATGTTCTTACGTATGCAATCCGCAGTAGGTATGAGTCAACGACCGACAATTATATGTGGTGCAGTGCCACTGCCGAATATTCATGATTTTGTCCAGGGAAATCTGGCCCCGCGCGCCCTCTACATTTTACATTTTGTATTAAGTCTTAAGGCACTTTTTAGCAGACTTCAAAGACGAAGTTCTTAGATGGTCAGATCATTGGAAGTAATTTGGGTAAATTTAACTATTTACACACATACATAATCGGGGTACAGTTGCATTGACTGGAAAATACCTACTAATAAAAATCATGACAGTAGTATAACGAATTCGAAAAGAAAACCATTATAGCTCAGTATAGTTTCTGTATAGTAGCTCAGTATAGTATAGTTTCTGTGCTGTTTATTATATTCTTATTCGTATTTTGTTCTCTTTTTTTGTTTGTTTATATGTATTGTAGGCTTTAAAGTTAACGATTACGATAGTCGTTCAAAACTTAATTATTGTATTGATTCCATATAAGCATTAGTAGGTAGGTCTGTACGGAACGCTGTACACGCATGGTCCAATCATTGGATTTTTGCATGTATGCCTCACAGATCACAGCATCTTCGTAAAAACGAAGGTTTCATCCGTTTCTTTTTGTTGTTAACGTTCAGAAATTTAATCCCTACTAATATTATAAATGCGAAAGTAACTCTGTCTCTCTGTCTCTTACGATTTCACGTCAATTTGGTGTAGAGGTAGTTTGAACCTCAAGGATCAACATAGGATAACATTTATTCCGGTAGAGGGCGCCACCGCGCGATAACCTACATCCGCGCAGACGAAGTCACGGGCATAAGCTAGTTATCATACAATAATACCAGTATTTGTTTACGTCGAAACTCGGACCATATCGGGCGTCATACGGTGGACTGTTTAGCATTTTACATTATTATTGAAACTTCATCGAATTGTTAGCTCACTGATTACCACCCACCACTGATCCACCTACTTTTAATACCGTGAACGAAAGTAAAATGTCAGTCTTCACCATCGCAAAAGTAAGTACTTACTGTCTTTCCTATAAGGACTCACGAAGCCGTGCCCAGGGCAGCCCAAAGTCAGTCATATTCGTTTATATTGATCAGTCTCTGTTGCCAACGACATTCACTTTTTGAACGTTAAACAAACAAGCTGAGATATGTGGTGCATAGGAGAAATTCGTGTCTGTACTCATGTCCAGTGGTGGTGTAGCGGTATAGCACGCGGCACGGAATGCCGAGGACTTGGGTGGGATTCCCAGCGCTGGTCTAATTTTTCTGTGCTAGATGCATTTCAATACTTCAGTTTGTATTTTCGATACACTAAACCTATCAGTAAAACAATCAAACAACACTCACCAACAAACGTAACAATCTGATGGCGACTGTACGTATTTAGTATTTTGTTTATGTACAAGACGAATATGAAACTTGTTGTTACATACACGAGGAGGTTGTATTTTTGTCACCTAAATACTTATATACGAGTACTATATATAGTACATAGGATAAAATAAGTTGCATAATTTAAATTCGGCCTAACCTGGTAATATGTAAATTATTATTAAAATAATAAACTAGCAGCTCTTATTATCATCATCATCATTTCAGCCGAAAGACGTCCACTGCTGGACATAGGCCTCCCCCAAGGCTCTCCGCTCAGACCAGTCTTGTGCTTTTCGCATCCACCGCGATCCCGCAGCTCTTAGCGCTAGCAGCTCTTATGATGCGTGTATATCAGTGCAATTGTGTGAATTAGATATGTATTTATTATGTTACTTACCCTTTGGATATCAAAGTTCGGTAGCTGCGGGTAGACGGGGCACACGCCGAGCCGGGTCCCCGCGACGCCCAATATCAAGCTGAACACTACCAGGTACATTTTACACGAACGCACTCTAAAGTCACCCATTACACTTGCACTAAATCTACCGATTTCGGAACTAATGCGGTCGCAACGCAAATTTTTCCTTTAAAAAAACGTACAATTCCAGTCTTAAATATGCAAGATTGACACTTAAAAGTAACCCAAGGGTTTTTAGATTCACTAGCTTGCTGAATTTTGTATGGGAACTTATTAGGAACTAAGTAAAGCTAGTTATGGATTTACAGGCGTCGGGCGGAGGATGTTTGGGCAACGCGCGGCATGTTTGTATAACAACCTCTCGCGCGCACTGGCGGCGCACACCTCGCGTACGATATTCAAATCCAACCAATTAAAACACGATGACGTTCGATGCGTACTTATAAAGAATTAATTTATCAAGTATGTCCGTGTACAACACAGGTCAAGATGTGTTACCGTCGTCATTGGTTGTATGATATATGAAAACACTCGCGTGCCAAACCCGACACAGTACAGGGGGCTACTACGAAATTCGAAAATCGAAGTTCGTATCGTACCGTCCCTCTCACTCTCGTATTAAATTATATAAGCGTCAGCGGGACGGCATACGAAGTTCAAATTTTACAGTTCGGAGTGTAGGACCAGGTTGATGTTAATTCGAACCCTAAGAACAAACAAAGGTTATTACAGTGCATTATTACAGTGGTTATTGCACTGGAAACTGGAAAAACTGATGTCACTATTTTATAAGATTTTTGAAAATAAACTACTTAATATATTAAGTTGGTTCGTATGGAACGCGCACTGTTGTCTGCAGTATGCTTTTGCTCTAACAGTTTTACAGGTTAGGGTTAATTGGAGCTACAACTCAAACAAGGTGCCTTTTTATTAAGCCATCAGTAACACCGTGAAAATACCCCTTCCTTAATATTAATGTAGGATCTTTACATAAAGATAATGCTTAAGCCAGGGATGCGCAGACCGCAGCCACCTGTAGATGTATGAGCGGCCCGCCAGAGCCCTCATATCGAAATTAAATCAACCTCTTCACCGCTCCAGTCATCTAGTCGTGGCAGCCAATGGAATGCCTCACACGCCACGATCTATACATGACCAACATTCAACTCAAAATTAATCCTTTTGCAATGGAATTAAAAATCAAGTTGATTTGTCGCTTGTTTTTTTGTGGCGTACAGATCACGTCACTTCGTTTATTTTGTGGCGGTGAAGAGGCTAATATTTTTTTTTATTCGACTAGATGGTAAGAGACGTCTCCTGATGGTAAGAGATCACCACCGCCCATAAAAATCTGCAACACCAGGGATATTGCAGATTGAGAATTTGTTTTAAGTACCTGCGGCCCACCTTTAGCTCATAATCTGTCCGAATGACCCCTGGTCCTAACAAGTCTATGCATGCTTAAGCAAACCCACAAAGCTAAACCTAAGGAGCAAGTACGCCGAAGCCGCAAGTGACAATGCATAAGTCATACATAATGTATTCCGTAGAGGAAAGTTTCATATAACGGGGCATCGCATATTCATGGGCACTTGTGTCACCGGAGTCCCTTCAAGGTCCTGGACAATTAAACAATATAGACAGTTTATATATTTTTTATTTTGTTCTTAAACTTACACCTTGCAATACAGATTCCTATAGGCAAACCGCTTAACTGAGTCCTCGCCTGCGCGGTACAGGGGCGCGGGGGTAGGACGAGAAAGGGGAGTGAAGGCGGTGCGGGCGGCGAGCGTGAATAACGAGATACACAAGTGGCGAAACGTGCACTAGACAGTTCTAAAGATATGTGACGTCATGTTGGTTAACGAATGGTTTTTTTTCTGATTGCGGCAGAAGGAGGGTTTTGAGTTATAGTTAAAACTAATTTTCTTGACCGAATCGAGTAAGGTACTGGTAGGAAGTTCCGGACAAGATAAAGAATTTGGACTATACGACACAATACTACAATAATATGTACCTATGTCTATTTTTTGAAAGTTGTTTTTTTTCATTCAACTTAAAATTGCTGTTTTTTTTTTCTAAAGTATTCGTATACGTTAAAAACCATTTGTTTGCACTGACTATTAATTTTATGTCCGAAGATATATCGACTCATCTTATCTCGTGTGTACCTCTCACAAAGCGTCCGTAGCCATTAGCACTTGCGATCGCTAGCCGCGGCGCGACCGGTATGAGCTGTGCGCTAAGAAGCGCCTGCCGCTCGCACCTCTTTCACTCCCCTTTCTCGTCCTACCCCCGCGCCCCTGTACCGCGCAGGCGAGGACTCAGTTAGGCGGTTTATCTATAGTGCCATCCACGAAGACGCGTGTTTTAGTCAAAATTAGACATTAATGACCCTGATAGATAGATAGATACAACGTTTATTTGTTACTGCAAACACGCACAATCAAAATTACATCAATTAAAAAAAAACAGTCCTAACCTAAAAGTAAACAATTTTCTATTGTTTGTGTGCGCTGCAGTAGTTCAAAAAGGCCATGGCTCAGTGGTCAACATTGCTCATAGGAGCAAAACACTCATTTACCGCAAAACACTGTTTATAACATGTAAATGAAAAGAGTGAAAAAAAAACAATAAATTAAGCAGCATCACAACAAACATGCAGCCACCCTTCAGTTCCTTCACCCTACCCTACATTTTAAAATTACAATTAAAATGAAGTACCGAGCAACCGCTTTGCTTCTGCAAGAGAATTAACTTAATGTGTTTTATGAAAGTTTTTTTTTGACATTGTAATAAGAACCACGGCACGCGTCATCGTAAATGGCTCAACCTATTCCTTGGTAAAATTCCTTATATTATATTGTTTCCATTATGTATGTTAATTTCCATTGTGTTGTTTACAATATGTAATTGTACCGAATCAAATAAATAAATAAATATTCCAACCAAACATTCTTTTAGCGTCGGCTTATTCAAATTTAAGGGAACTATAAATAATTAATTGATTTAAATAAACGAAAATTTCCAAGTCAAAATAGTCAAATTGTACCTTTTATGAATAGATACTTCAAAAATACGTAACGTTGTTGGCAAATTTTAATCTTATTGACCTAATTATGTAGGCGACTATAATAAAATAGAAGTCAAAGTATTTTCCGTCAAAACAAAAAGGCCCTCTGTTTGACATTTGAATGTCAACCTTGAGACGGACGAGCTTAGGTCGAATTCTAATGGGTATGTTTTCAACAAACAGGAAATAACATACACCAGTGGAAAAAAACAGTAAAAGGTGTAAATAGTGCAAATTAAAATTTCGCATATATCTCGTCCACAACTGATCAGTAAATTTGATAAGCAGTTACCTATTCAAACAAACAAAAATATCACGGGACACTTGACATCAATTTACCTAGTCCCAAACTAAGCAAAGCTTATAAAACTTATATAGATAAATCCATACTTAAATATATAAACATCCAAGACCCGAGAACAAACATTCGTACTATTCACTTAAATACTTATAATAACATTTCAACTTTTCAAGCAGCCATAGAAACCTGTTTTTTGATACAATTCGATTTCATTACATTCATAAACAAATGAACTTCAACAAAATAAGTTAAGTATCTTTAACAGTAACTGTTTGTTTGTTATGTTTGTTTTCATGTGAGATGTAAGTAATTATAATAAGAATTCATTCCCCATACAGTCGGACCAAATATATATATGCATATTTTTATCATTTAATAGTGAAACTTTTTCCAACGGATCACAGTCCAACTGGTTGTCTTCCTCCCTTTTCTTTTACCACCAATGGTAAACACAACATTTATCATCCATTGATACTTATAAACTTTTCTGTATAACTATAACTTAGACGAACTTTTTTGATCGTGCTATCTACAGATTGGTTTACTTTAGGTTCGTTTTATACAACAAAAATCTTGATTTATAACTATAACAATCAAGCTGTGAGTTTCTGAGAAAAATTGCTTTTATATGACTTAACTAAACTCTCGTGCGATATAATTGAAAAATTACAAAATTGAACGGTCCAACTGACGATTATAAGTCGGGAGCGGTCCGACTAGTTTCGGTCTTATAAAAGGTCTTGTTCATTAAAAAAAAAACTAAAATCGCATTATATCAAATGCACCATTATTGTTTTTAAATCTTATATAATTTAATACGTACTCAATCACAGTGTGACCTCACCACTTGATGTTAAGCGCGACGTCGGATTTCTCTACCGCGTGGTATGTCGTATGCAGCATCGCTTTGGCTTTGTCGGAGTCGCGGCCGTGCAACCACTCGCTGTATAACCTGCAAAATTAAGTCTTTGAGGGTGTGGTCACGCAGCGGTCTGTGTTATTCGCAACACCCATGTATAATAAAACTAGCTTATACCCGCGACTTCGTCTGCACGGATCTAGGTCATCGCGCGGTGGCGCCCTCCACCGGAATAAAAGATATCCTATGTTGATCCTTGGGGTTCAAACTACCTATATACCAAATTTCGTCAAAATCGGTTCAGTGGTTTCGACGTGAAAGCATAACAGACAGACAGACAGAGTTACTTTCGCATTTATGATATTAGTAGGGATATCTACGTGCAGCTTTAGTTACGTATGCAGGCGACCTGATCGTAGAGTGTCGTGACACTTCCAGGACAGACCTGTGCCGCACCGAGACGTCGCGACGCACAGTTTGTGGAGCCCATACAATGGTTAGGCCGCGTTTCGACGAGAAATGTGCAAGGATTTGTTGGGATTAGGAGGAACGTGTTTTTAATGAACCAATAGGAACGCTTCATTTACCAATATAGTTTTTCCTCCTCAGAATCAAGAGCACGATCGATTCCAATAGTTTAAAAAAATAACCCCATTTTTCATACAAAATCTTTTGAAAAGACCGTCGCAAAACTGCCATTTTTTAAACTATCGGAATCGATTCTGAAAACCATATTTTATCCAAAATTAAAAAAAAGACCTTTCTTTTTTCGGAAACGCCTACAAACGCTTTATTTACCTTATCCTAGCACAGCACTGCTCTGGTGGAAACAGATGAGCAGAACGAGGCTACGTAAATGAATTCCTATTGGGATGATGACGCCATTAAAAAATAATTCGAAGGCCTAACTCCAGTAAAAAAACGCTTTATTTTAGCCCTGAAAACCATATTAATTTTCGATTTACTGTAAAATTAGATTTTTTGTTGCTTTAAAACAAATAAATAGTTAGTTGATTGAGTTGGCGGATAATGACGTCATAAGTCGCTATTGCCATTGAAACTCTATGGGAGAATTATGTTTTGACAGCTCATAAAAAGCACGCCAGTTAATTGGTGGTGTCAACATCCCTATTACTGGCAACACATCCTCGCACATCTCCGGTTGTGCACAGCTAAAGGCGGCACAGCCCCGCGGCGAGCTCACCTGCGGACCAGCTGGTTGTCCTCCGGGACGGACACGGGCAGCCGCGCGTACGCAGCCTCGAGCTGCGCGAGCAAGTCGCGCGCGCTGTCGCCCGCCGCCGCCCGCACCTGCGCGCCGCCGTTGAGGCAGCCTAAGGGACACATACGGATTCATTAACGCCTCAGACCCTTGGTTTACACATCCTGTTATAAGATCCGGATGACACTCTTTCCCGGCCCGGATAATACCGACCCTGTTTTTAGGGTTCCGTAGCCAAAATGGCAAAAACGGAACCCTTATAGTTTCGCCATGTCTGTCTGTCTGTCCGTCCGCGGCTTTGATCAGAGACTATCAATTCTAGAAAACTGTAATTTTGCACGAATGTACATGTAAACTTTGCCGACAAAATGGTACAATAAAAATTTAAATTTTTTTTTAAAGTGGGAGTGATTTTTTTTCTCATCCAATCTTGTAGTGTGGGACATCGTTAGATAGGTCTTTTAAAATCATTAGGGGGTTGCTAAAATGATTTTAAGATTCAGTGATTAGTTTGCAAAATATTCAACTTTAAAGTGCACAGTTATACGTAAACTTTATTTCTATTTCTATTTCAAAATTTTCATTAAAATCGAGCGTCCCCCACAGTCAGAAAATAACGAGACGGTTTAATAGTAGAAAGATTATTTCGTTCAAACTTTGCACTCACCTGAGGGGCACGCCATGACCTCGACATAGTGATAGGGTGACTTAGCACGCTTCAGTTTCTGCACGAGGTTCTGTATATTGCGGAACCCGTTGGCGATGGCGAACCTCAGCACCTCCACGCCGTCTTTTTCTAGCACCACTTCCCGGAAGTCAGGGTTCCTGGAATCAAGTATAGGGATGTTGACGCCATTAAAAAATAATTCGAAGGCACAACTTCAGTAAAAAAAACCTTTATTTTAGCACCGAAAACCAGATTAAATTTCAATTTACTGTAAAATTAGATTTTTTGTTGCTTTAAAACAAATAAATAGTTAGTTGATTGAGTTTGCGGATAATGACGTCATAAGTCGCTATTGCCATTAAAACTCTACGGGAGAATTGTGTTTTGACAGCTCATAAAAAATACGTAAGTTGATTGGTGGTATCAACATCCCTATTAAGCATAAGCACGAATAGGAAATATCCACCAATGGGGTTGGTCCTTTTTAACCAAAGACCGCCCAGAAATAGGAGCTCCGCGAAGAAATATGCGCTACATGAAAAAAGACGAACAAGTAAATTTGCGATCGTGAAAATCGCGACGCGGAAATTCGCTACTCAGAAAAAACGCGTTTGTGGAAATTATCTAACAAATCCGGTGTAGCAGGTAGTATCACCGTGTACCTTCATGGGTGGCTACAAGTATCATAACAATTCTAGGCTTAGATCAAAGTTAGTCAATAAACGATTGCGATGGCCGTGTTCCAGAGGGTTCCACGCGAACAATGGCGGAGCGTGACCCGCTGACGCAAGCGCGACCCATATTTACATGCCGGTGTTTTTACCGCGCCTGTGTTGAAAAAACGTGGGGCTAAACGAGACTGCGCAGCGGACACCTGATTGTTGCTATTATTGTTCAACCTAGCGTTTGACCGCGGATTCTGGCATAACGTACGAGTATGACAGTTAAATTTAAAATACCAGAGTTTACAAAATTGTGCAGGTGGTAGGACTTAATGCAAGGTCCGCCCGGATCGCTACCACCATCTTGCTCGCTAATCCTGCCGCGAAGCAGCAGTGCTTACTCTGTTGTGTTTCGGCGTGGAGAGTAAGACGGCCAGTGAAATTACTGGCACTTGAGGTATCCCATCTTAGTCCTCTAGGTTGGCAACGCATCTGCAATCCCCCTGTTGTTGCAGGTGTCTATGGGCGGTGGTGATCTCTTGCCATCAGGAGACCTACTTGCTCGTTTGCCATCCAGTATAATAAAAAAAAAACCATGCGCGATTTGATAGAAATTACATAGTGGCTTTTCAGTAACACAAGCGGTTTCAATATGTGAAGAATACTACGTAAAATGTATGAGTCTAGTCCCGATAACATGTGGGTATATTGGAATATAAAGAAGTGCTATTGCCGTAATATGTACAGTACTGTTACCAGCACCAATATGTGACACAAACCGTGCATAAATATCTGATATGACTCTATTTCAGGGCCGGTAGGGTGTGTCAGATATTTTTGCATGCTCCGCTGTGGCAGATATTAATGCAGGTGACTGTACGAAGAAATTCGTGTAAAGTTTCATATCTAGTCCCGATGCCGTGGAAATATTAAAATAGAAAGAAGCTTATGTTTATGTATTTCCAAGAAGTCTATATAGTTTAGTGTATAGCAATTTTTATCGCAATCTATTTAGCTGTTTAGTTTATTACACGTTTGGTGTGTCAAGCTCAGAGTGGAAAACCATACAGACAGACCACAAATCATACGTCGTTTCGTTTGCTTAGGGTTCTGCACTCAAAGGGTCCAACTTGCTCTTGCTCATATAATGAAATTATGTCCGCCATTTATTTATTACATTTTCTTTCTTAAAAAAAAACAGCAGTTAATTTCAAAGTAATTTATCAACTGCGTTTCCATGTCGCATTAGTCTACAATGTGTCGCGACTCCTAGCGCCATCTGGTAAGCAAATATGGAAACTACAACATCCAGCATCGTGCTATCGACGTTTTTCAACTTGGACGCCTCACGCAGCGTTGATCTATTACAGTCTTCCCCAAAGTGGGCGATAACGCCCCGGTTGTGGGGTCTAGAGGTCTAGAGGGGGGTAAGGGGCCTAGAAAAGATCCAGGCGAGACTAATATGTTATTGAGGTTTTTAAGGTAAGATATAGCATGGGGGGGGGGCGCTACAAAATAACTGATTTTCAAAGTGGGCGTTAGACGAAATAAGTTTGGGCACCTCTGATCTATTAGATGACATGAAACAAGCACGTCGCGTCAAGCCCAGCCGTACACCCGCGCGAGTAACGGTGGCCCCAAATATCGCTACTATCTCGTCGATAGATTTCGAATGCTGCGGTATTGATCTCAGACGCGATCGATCCAGATAAAAGAAAGAAAATACAAGAATAAGAATTAAAAAGTAATAATAATAAAAAATATTAGAATTTTTATTTTTATAAACATAAATTTTATATGAATTAGAATTATTAAGAATTAGAATAAGATAAGCCACCCCACCATAGATTACTTACCTATGTTCATGTAAAATACAAATCAGAATCAGAAATGATGATATCCGCAGTAGAACTAAAGGTTACTGTCATAGCCCGAAGAATTGCGAAACTGAAGTGGCAGTGAGTGGGGCACATTGCTCGCAGGACTGATGGCCGATGGGGTCAAAAGGTTCTCGAATGGCGTCGCGGTGGATGCGAAAATCACAAGACCGGTCTGAGTGGAGAGCCTTGGGGGAGGCCTATGTCCAGCAGTGGACTTCTTTCGGCTGACATGATGATGATGATGATGTATACAACGTTAACCGTGAATCTGATTGAACCAGTTCGAGTTAACCCGACAAGATTCTTTTACTCGGCCACCAAATCAAAAGTAGTTATTAAATTTACCTCAAATTCTTATACACGAGCGGCGCCTTGCTCTCTCCGAACAGCTGTTCCGCGGCGTACAGGAATATGTGGTCGGCGTAGCCGCCCGAGCTCGAGCCGGCGTGCCCGCGGAGCGCGGCGGGCGGCCCGCCCCACGGCCAGTCCAGCGGCGCCGTAGGGGCCTCGCCCAGCTCGCGCCCCGCCGCGCCCAGCATCTGTTCCAACTCGACTGTTGAAAGGCTTGTCTTTAGTACGCATTTTTTTATGTTTGTGAGAGTGTTACATAGTAATGCATAAACACTATTTAATGATAGAGTGGAATACTAAAAAGAAGAAAACGGATGAACTAAAAAAACATATCGTCACTACTTTGATAAAATCTCGTATCTAAAATGAATATGTCAACAAAATTGAACCTTGATTTAATGTCTATAAAGTTCACTCACAAAAAATATCTATTTTGAGCTACGAGTTTCTTTAAAAGTAGTGACGATATTGTAGGTTAAAAATGTGTTAGTTCCCGCACTCATTTCGCTCTCATTTTATTTAAATTTACACTTTACTGCCGCACTTTCTCTATATTCATCGACACCAATCATTTAAGTATATTAAATCTCAATCGGTATGAAAGACTAGACTAGAGTACTGTTAAGGTCACGTACGCACTATGCGACTAACCGCACGCTGTCCCTCTTCAAAGTACCGCTTGAGAAAGAGACGGCTCGCTAAAACCGCGCAATTACCGTTAGCCGCATAGTTCGTAAGTGGCCTAACTAAGGAACAGCATCCGTGCCCACTGTTCGTATTTCGGATCAAATACAACATTAGGTCCTTTAAAGTTAGATGGAATAGGCTACACACTTTTAAACTACACACCTTTAACCTTTTCTGCACTTTCCATAGTAGGTATAAGATACAAAGCCAGTCGCTGGTTTTTTTTTTACAAGAAAAAACTTACTACCATGCCCAGGATAGGGAAGAGTGGCAGAGGAAAGAGAAAGCCTTTGCCCAGTAGGGGGACGTATGGAACACATTAAGTGTGAATGTGACGCCCTCACCAGATTAAGAACGAGACTCTTTGGCGTCGGATACCCCGCGCCAGGAGACTTTAAGGCACTACCGCTACGTCAAATCATCCAATTTATGGATGAAGTGATAAAAGCAATGGAGTAAGTATGTTGGTGAGTCTATTGGTGAAGTGTTATTGTAAGGTGTATTGTATTGTAAGGTGAAGTATATTGGTGAATATGTGACAAATTAATAATTAATGTTTAATAATAATTTAATAATAATATTTTTAATTCAATAGTATTCTTTATGTTAAAATGATTTATTGTATTGTTATTTAATTTTTGAATGGTAAAAATTGGACATTGTTTTGTTATTGATAGTTTGCACACCTGCTTGCAGGTTGAGTACGCTTGGCCTAATAAAATTCATAAAATCTGTATGTTACCGTATTCGAGCAAATAAATTATTTCTTATTCTTATTCTTACGAAGGAGGGGTAATTACAGGTCGAAGTGTATCCGCAAGGACCCCTACCATTAAGATAAGATAAGGGGGACGTAGCATGGGATACATAAAAAAAACTTACTAGCAGTGATAACGCAGTCCACGTCGTGGCAATTGAGCATATCGCTATAGAAATCCTCTCGCGACGCCTCCAGCTTCTTGTCGTAGCACGGCATCACCGTCACGTGGTATATCTCCCCGGGAGTCACCTCTCTGTTCTTCGCGAGAACTTCCTTCACAAGGGAACCCATTATCTGCTGCGGTGACTTCGTGCTCGATATGTACGGGAGGATGAAAGAGCCGTGGGTCTTTTCTGCGTAACACACCCATCCTGTAGAATTAAATAATGTATTATTGCGTGGGAACTGCGGCCCAGGCCCTCTTGTATATAGGCCGAGATAATGATGAAACTTAGGAGCTCTTTCGCCACTAGCCTTTTAAATTTTATGTATTGGATAAATATGATACCGTCTCTGTTTATTCGGACAAAACAAACAGAGATGGCATCACAAATATCTGTCACACAAAATTTATCCATAGGTCAGTGGTGAAACATTGGCAAAATACATCTTGCTAAAAACAGCAAGAGTGAAAGATATTAAAAATACATACATACATACATACATAAAATCACGCCTCTTTCCCAACGGGGTAGGCAGAGACTACATCCTTCCACTTGCTACGATTCTGGCATACAACTCTCGCTTCCTCTACATTCATCAATCTTTTCATGCAAGCACGTCGGTTTAGAGTACTCCTGACCCGACCTTTCTTCAGAATATCCCCGATTTGATCGTGGTACGTTCGTCTAGGTCTTCCTCTCCCAACGTTCCCATTCACGCTCGTCTTATAGATCTGCTTAGTCAATCTGTTTTCACTCATTCTCTCCACAAAAAAAAAAAAAAGTGGTTAAACAAGGGGTTAGTGGATGACATTTATCATCAGCGGGATAGTTCAATCGCTGGTCAGTTTTCATTTAAAAAAAAAACAAACCTGGGCAGGAGCTGGCCAGCATGGGCAGGTGGCTGGCGCCGGGCTCGAGCTGCTGGTTCCGAAAGCGCTGGACGAACTCCTGCTGCGCCTCCAGCAGCGATAAGTCCTCGGCTACCGTCATGTCCAGCACCAGGTCCGCGCCCAGGCTCTTGAAGTACCCTGGGACCATCAGTTATGGACAGGTAAGTTTCAATCAGAAAAATGTGCAGTCGCCATCAGATACTCTGGAGCGGCCGAGGTGGTCAAAAATATTGGAACATGTACTCTATTCTCAAGGCCGAGTTATGTTCTGATATTTTTGATTACCTTGGCCGCCCCGAATTGTACAGCGATTAAGGTATTCTTATATATCACAAAACCATTACTAGGTTTTAGTGGCAACACCATAGTTACTGCATTGATTTATTAAAGTAAAAAAGAACTTGTTCTTTGGAATTTTCCAAACATATCAGCCAGTTTGCTAGTGCCATCGTCAGCTAGCATGATCACCATGAAGCTCACGTCCCGCGTGAGGCAGCCACTGCCTGTACACTGTGTACAGTACACAGCCTTACTTCAGACTATGCATAGCAGCGGCTACGGCTGCAGCAAAATCACCATGAATCTTATGACCCGCGTGATGCCTCTACTCTCTCTATCTCTGGTTCTCGAATGGCGTCCGCGGACCGGGAGACGAGCTGTCGGTAGGCCTCCAACAAGATGGAGCGACGACCTGGTTAAGATCGCGGGATCGCGGTGGATGCGAAAAGCACAAGATCGGTCTGAGTGGAGAGCCTTGGGGGAGGCCTATGTCCAGCAGTGGACGTCTTTCGGCTGACATGATGATGATGATGATGATGATGCCTCTACTGTCTGTACACAGCGCTCTGACACTGAAACATACCAGCCAGTCTGCCGGCGGCGTCGTCTGCTGGCAGCTTGTAGCGTGCGGCGAGCGACAGCAGCGGCTGTGGCGACAGCGAGATGACTATGAGGCTCACGTCCCGCGTCACACCTTTAGTATCTGTATATTTACGTTCTGAAAACACCCTGCAACAGAAATCAATTGAAATTTTAGGTCATCAAAAATAAAATGCTTTTGTAAGTTGTAAGGACCGTATAAAGATCACTTTACATGCCTATTTTTGTACTGCTAGGGTTTCCAGAAAAATCGTCATTACCATAAAGAATGAAAAAGTAACTTGGCGCTTACCTAAGTAGTTCCTCTTGACTTTGTCGTGTCACCAGTACACTCTCTGCAGAGGTGATGCAGCCGCTACAAGCAAGGCAGTCGGCCAGTGTGATCTCCACCTTCTGAAGTTTCTGTTGCCGCCCGTTGGATACATCGAAGTATCCATCTGCACCTATCTTTATTTTGGCTCCTGTCTTGGTCTTTTGCTTCTCGATTTTCACTGGTTTTATACATTCCTGGAGTTTTTTTAATATTACAATTTTTACCTCTTTATTTATCTGGTCAATTGTTGATGGGCACACATGGTAATTAATTTAGTTTGCAAAAAAACAGTGTCACTTTATATTTGATAGTTAAATTTTCATGATAGAGTACTGTAAATCACAATTTAAAATTTACCAGTGTAGCAACACAAAATATATCATTAATTCATTAATTATTACATACACAGGTCTATGAATAGGTAGACAAAATTATATGAAAATTTATTAATCAACGAGATTGATTGACTTGTTGCACATTTGCTAGTCATGCTAAGGAATCTTATCAATAATGTAATTATTATAATTTTTGATTTTTTTTGTAGCATTTTGCGAGTTTATCGTCAAGCCAATTGAATATTCTAAAATATACCTGTTTAAGTATTATTGTAATCATTACTTAGCATGTTTAGGTAGAACCATTTCAGAACAAATATTTATAAAATGATTTCTCGCTTATTAAGTGTACAATGAAGCGGATCGCCGGTAAATTGAAATAGGATTGGGCGTACAGAAGATACAATCACTATTAGAATAACGTAACGCTTTGATATCACGTTCCAAGGTAAAATAAAAACAGAAAAGCAGGAAGCTATAGGTTACCTGCGACGGAGTGATAAAGTCGTCGAGGTCCGTCAACTGCAAGGCACCGCTGAAGCGTGACGCCATTTCTATATATTTTATTTGGGTTTTAACTGTTAGACTGGTGTAAGCACTGCTTTACATACTTTTTACTGTGTTTTGTTGCGCGATACATTCGCCAATGCGATAAATAACACTTCGAATCGGATGGACTGACATTAGTGACACTGACAGATCTCATATGCTTGATATACGTGATATGAGCGTTTTTCACATAATCTCGAACATAGTCAAACAGAAATTTCGATGGAAAAACCTTTCGTTTGTCTGCCATGTGACGGATCCGTCCAGGCCACGCCCCCAATGTAATGCGTGCCTTAAGATTACATGATTAGTCTAATTTTTTTCGGATCTGTCACGACCTCCCTCCCCCAATGTAATTTGAGCCTAAAAACTTCTTAATTAAAATCCAACTTTCTTCTTTCTTTTTGAATACCTAAATATACCTACGGCGTACCAAAGGTTTAAGGATCATATAATCAAACCGTCGGTCTTCTGTCGGTAAGGGTATTTATTTGTATGTTATTTTAGATCCACCAGTGAACATAACACGTAAATCCAAACTTGACTTCCTGAAAATCAGTGAGATCGGAATCAGAAAACATAGAAAATAGCCTAAAGAATTTGAACTTAATTTAATAGCATTAAGGATGAATTTTGATTACACACACGTTATAGTATTTTTCAACTTTAAATGCAAGCCGAGATAATGCAACTTTAAGTTTCATTTGTTACATCACCATACAAGCGTCCTCGACAAACAACATAAATTTTCTACGAAATTGCCAAATTCATCACCCACACGGATCACCCACCTACCAACCTTTCATTAGCATACGGTGACATTCTCATAGAACATTTCTCATCATGAACTTGGCTGTCGACAACAAGGCTGGCTGCATCCGCCTCGCTGAGAAAAATCAATTCTCGATTCCCGCCTCTGTCGGTCGCCAAGGCAACGCGTAAACAGTGGGGAGACGTGAGCGGTGCGCTTTGCTCAGTGCATTTGTTGATTGGATTTCGAGGATTTCAGTGGTGTGCGACCGTGTTGTGTAGTTATTCACGATGGCGGAAGAAGCGGCGCCTGGCGGGGGCCCCGTCGTGGAGAAGGTTATACACACATACCCGCTTATACGGGTAAGTTTTATTGTTTACAAGTACAGTCACCAGCACCAATACCTGACACAACAAGCGTGCAATATCTGATACGACTCTATTTCTAGGGCCGGAAGGACATGTCAGATATTTTTTGCACGCTCCGTTGTGGTAGATATTATGCTGGTGACTGTACCTACAGATTATGAAACTCGAAATTATTATCAAGGTCGGAAAAACGCCCGTCATTTTGAAAACATAACCCTGTTCCGTATAGTAGACTTCCTTATATTAATAAAAAATAGTTAGGTATTTAATTTTTATAAATTACCCACCAAAATTTATATAAATTTAGCGACGGAACAGGGTTATGTTTTTAAAATGACGGGTTTTTTTCCGACCCTTGATTATTAATTATTATAAACACCATTTTATTACCTTGCCCATAAAGTCGTAATGTGAGTAGACGTTTTCAGCTCTACAACCACTCAGCCGTTTCTTTTGAATGTAGAGGTACAATCGAGGACATAAAAATATGTGCAGGTATCGAGTGAAATTTGTAAACACCAGCCTGTTGATACAGTCTTTCCCAAAGTGGGCAATAACGCCCCCTTGTGGGCGCTGGAGGCCTAGAGGGGGGTGGTAAGGGGACCAAAAAAAATCTTCACCTTTGTGCCTTCATTAGGCGAGTGAGACTGAGCGGAGCGATGTGCGTGCAGAATTAACCCATATACCTACCATAACAAGGGTGCGTTACGAGGCGTGAATTTCAACTAGGTAAGGGAACGTACCCGCCTACGTGACACCACAGAATATATTAGTACATTATGATACAAGTGTGCTATGTTGGTCATTACACTCGAGTCGGTTTTTAAGCCTGAGCCGAAGGCGAAGGCTTAATGGAGACGAAAAGTGTAATGACCAATGCTCACGTGTTTCATACGACGTTTTTCAACACACTTGCGAGGAAAAGTAAATAAAAGTTCACATTTATTTAAAAACTTTAATTATTGAAACAGTTATTAAAACCCATTTAAAAGATGGCGGCCGTAATTTTTTTTTTTCGCGCGCTCAGCGCTGCATGCGCGCGCAAGTCTGAGATAAGGGCACCGGCAAAGTAGCTAATCAGCCACATATTTATAAATTTTGAAATTGGGTATTTATAGTTAAAAATACACCGTCAAATTATAAATACCAACAAGCTAACAAGCAGTTTCATGAAATTCTTTAATTATTTATCACATTTTGAATTGAATTTTATATTTACGCAAATAACTACTTAGCTGTTTTCGAAACATTAATACTTCTTGCTAATATTTAAAAAGATATGTAATGAAAAGGCACTAGTGCGATAATGTAATGTAAAAGGCACGGCATGGGTAATATTCTGCATTATCAGTGTAAATACGCTGTAATAAGACCTACTTTACGAGCAGGTGTGTTGAAAAATAGTGTTAACGTAACAGGTTACACGTTCAGGGGATGTTTACTGCGAGCGGTAGATTCAGGGGCGTACCCAGCTTCTGCCCTACGGGAGGCAAGTCGAATTTTTTAGGTCAGATCGCTCGCGCTTGTTTTGTCATACACGTTACGCTACACAAAGAACCTACATGAAACACAAGGTATATGTAGTGTGTACGGCAAACACCCGCAAGCGATCCTGCTTCATAGGTAAACGGGGCATAATTATTGTAGAACATACAATTTCCAGGAGGGGGGCAGCTGCCCTCCCCTGCCTACCCCCTGTGTACACCCATGGGCAACCTAATCATAACTCGACCCATTCAATCGCTGGCATGATAATATGGCGCTACATAGTGGCCCACCGCTAAGAAGTCAAATGTCTGTTCTGGGAAAACGCATGATGTCGAGTTTTAGCTCGAGCTCGGTCTCCCAGATGTAACTGTCTTACGAGCGCAATGGTAACTTCGCGACAAAGTTCAGTGCTGCTGACTGTACCCACAAGTGCATTGTAGGGCTTACGATTTGTTTGAAGTTATGATTTACTACTCCACACTAAGAGCAGCGCGATAAACCATTAATTCATTCATCTCGAGACGTTTATAGGGCGTGTGAATGGACGGTTATTAGAGGAGCCCGAGTAAAAGCCGTAAAAGCCGTCCACCTGTGGATGCCAAAACAAACACCGCTCGTATTCGACAGCAAACTTAACTTTGTAGTTAAGTAAATACAAGAATCAACGTGCATTCAAAGAAAGTTTTAATTTTAAACGTGATACAGCGCAGTCCGATCATTGAGCGGCTGCAAAGCTAAGTTTGTGTATCTCCCGCGTAATTTGTAATTTATTTGTGTAGGTATTGCCCAAAGTTTGTTCGTTGGAAATACGCGTGTCAGCACAGAATAGATAATAGTACAAGTACAGAAGTCTCTCTGTTTTGATTTTCACAAATGCCGCCTTTTTATGTGCCTACATAATTATTATTAACAAACGGACCGCACGCGAGCAGCCGACATTGAGCTCTCTGGCGCCGCGTGATGGTCGACATTATTCCACACCTTGTCAGATATTCCGAAAATAGGGTTGTCAATACTTTAATAGAATACCTATTATACTATCAGATTTATGCTGTTTATAATATTTACTTAGCGGTTGCACTTTTATTTATTCTATGGCGCGGGGTCGAATATTATGTAAGATAAGCTAGGTACCTACCAGTCTAGTCCAGCGCAACTATGCTTAGTTACTCTCGTTGCGAGACGTACCCGTCACTTTCTCACAGTAATACACAGAAAGAGACAGGTAATATGTACATCTCATGCGAGAAATAGTCACATGTTACAGTTGCTTCAGAATGGCTGGTATGTGTTATAAGTCTGTGCCTCCTGTGATCAGTGATATAACTCGACTTGTACCCTTTTGTGTGTTTTTATTTAGAAATAATCAGAAAAAAATAACGAATTTTTGGGTCTATCTCACGTACTTGTAAGTGCTATAGTTTCGGAGATAATTTTGTGAAAAGTGATACAACTAGCAGAAAAAATCGTGTACATTGATATATATCAAGTTGTAACCCCTTTATGTAATTGCTCTAGAGACTATTTTCGTGCTTTGTGGTATAAATGAAATTGAACCTATTTTCACATTTTATTTTTAGGTATTTTTTTCAGAAATATTGATATATCTACAGTTATACCACTTTGGACCAACTTTCCTAAAACCAGACCAGGGTACAACTCAACATGTACGTACCAATGCGAGACAAATTTGATATATTTTTTTTTGTGATAAGTGACACATCTCGTCTTGAATCACTTTTCACAAATAAATTGTTAAGTGTAAAGGTATACAAATTTAATTATATCTAAAAGCCAAACTAATCCCATAAAATATTAATGCAATAACAGTTGTCTTAAGTGATACAAGTATCACAAGTGCGAGCATAAAAAGTGTGGTAGGAGGGCGCGAGGATGAGGTGACGCGGGATCGGGGTGTGGGCGGGACCTGCTCGCCTCAGTGTCGCTGCAAACTGATACACCTAAGTTAATTTTCTTTTTGCAAACTGATATAAGTTAGGTATTTTTTTATAACAGGATACAAAGTAAAAAAAATATTTTTTTCATAGTTTTTCTTTTCAGAGGTGTTTTAATTTACTTCAGCAACTTTGAGCTGGGAACATACAACGCTGAGTTATAGGATTTTACAACTTTATGTATATCATTACAGTTTACACCAAGAGATATTATGGGTGCTCCAGGGGTGTGCCATGATATAACTGAACTTGTATCATCTAACACTTATTATTTACTCATATTAGACATTTCAAAAGATACAACTCACAGGTTTTTCGCGATTTTCTTCGAACTTATAATATTTACCGAAAAACACTAAATGCACGTTTATAGAATATATTTTTATGAATAAAAAAAGTGCTTCGGTAAATGCTAGCGCCCTTGGCTCACAAACCAGAATTTTTTTAAACTTGTTTTCGCTCTCCTGTAAAATGTCAATTTTACACTTGTATCACTTATCACAGGAGGCACAGAAGTATAAATACCACGCAAGGTACACATGCAGAAACTGTTATACCTACCTACCTATTAGGTAAATGAATACCGAACATATAAATCAGTTTACACAGGTATACACGACACGTGATTTTCTTTTGATGTAGGTATGGATTATATGTATATGTAGCTACCTACCACCTATTTTAAATAAGTATATGATATAAAAAAATTGTGTGTATATTTATTAATTATTGGATGTTTAATATGTATTTAAGTATATATTTATCTATATAAGTATGTTTATCCGTTGCCTAGTGTCCATAACACAAGCTTTGCTAAGCTTACTTTGGGACTAGGTCAATTGGTGTGAATTGTCCCGTGATATTTATTTATTTATTTATTTTATTTTATTTATTGTTATAGATTTAGGTACCATGACAGTAGATATAAATGAGTAATGAATACCGTACCTACCTTTCGCTATCTTTCTCACTTGCCGGAATACTACTGACAATTACTATTTTTTTCATTGTTCCGACAATCGGCTGCAATGCAGTATTTTTTTGGATACATATTGCCAATTAAAATTATGACACGCGTTTGCGACGTAAATTGAGTCGTACTGCGTAAGAGGCGCGCGCGTGCGCCTCGGGTCAGTGCGCGGCAACCACTGAATCGCCTCAACGTTGGGGAGGCCCGGTACGCACTTTTAGCTCGGCGGCGGAATGGCGTAGTGACACCCCCCTGGTGTCAGTCCAAATATTTAGACAGGGTGGCACCAACCTAAGTAGCTTGGTCACTTCCGCTTCTCGATATTGGTTAATACAATCATCGTCGTAGACGTCAGATATGAAAAATTATTATTTTTGGGACTTTTCTCATTGATTTTTCTTAAAGCAAATATTTCGTATTTCTCTAACTCTCTAATCTTCCTTTGCAGAAAGTTTAAGCCAAATAAATAAGTAATGAGAGACACCAAAACAACATTTACTTCTTTTTAAGTGCGAAAAATAAAGCTTCGGTGTTTTGTTTTACCAAGCCCTTGGAAAATGTTGTACACCCTACAACTACAAGTCAAATGAACCATTTGAACTTAACCATAAAACAATTTTTACGCGAATACTTATACTTAATAATAGCACAACATCTGTCTTTAGTCAGTCCGAGTGTGTCCCACCACGCCTTTCTGGAAGAAGGCCATCGAACCAGCTCGATTCTATCTCCTCCACTAACATTTCGTTAGTAATAAAATGATGAATGGAAATGCTATTGAAATGTAACGAGTGTTAATGATTGACAAACGCGTGGACCATGGCGGCGACGTGTAACGTGATCCGACACGGTCGCGTTGCTCGCGGATTTGTTTTCCCTCGCGTAGAAATGGAAAGGTTAAAAATAATGTGTATTTTATTTAATGCCTCGACGAGTTTGTGCGTGACACTCGGTAAAACCCTGTTGCATTTGTTCGCTCTCTACCACTCAAAGGTTGACTGGCAAAGATCTCTTCTGGGATAAGTCCGCCTTTGTACTTAGAAGTTTTTTGTAACCTTTCTTTATTGTACAATAAAAAGTATAAACGAACAAACAATCAGCATTTTCGGCACTTGTCAAAAAAAACTCAATAGGGTAGAGTTGAGAGAGTGTTACATCCGAACTGTTAAGGTTACCTATACCTATACCTATAGCCGCAGGCCGCTACAGGCTAACTTTGATCTAACTGCAACGTAAATGCTACTGTCAACTTCCCATACATTTCAGTAGCAGCTAGCGTGTATTTTGCATGAAGTTTTGCGGAAAGTACTTAACTGCAGTGGAAAATGCGTGAACGGTTAGCAGTTGACAGGTACGTTGCAATTGTGATGCAATCATCTGTACCTAGCGTCCTATGATGTGTATTATAAGCAATTACTCTTGGCTATGAAGAGGAAGAGTCGAGTGAGCACCAACGTTATAGACATTAGGTACCTATAATCTGTTTGGTAGCATAACTTAAAATAAAGTTGTACCGTTGATAAAATTTGTTACCTTAAATAGGTATTCACCGTAATTCTTTTCTACTTATTTGTCCTGATTGTTACCTATTTACTTAATATTTAAGCTACTAAGCTCACTCATGGCCAAGTGACACAGGTAATATGATCTTTAGGTGCGTGTCACAAATTTTAATAGCAATTCTACTTACTTAGGCACAGTCTAATGGGAATTGTGACGCGTCTAAATGTTTGATTCCATCTATACTGGTCCCCCACGTACGGAGGCCTCTCAATCGACTGGACACATCATTTGTACGAAATTCAATATACATCATATCGTATAGCACAAAAACAATCCAATGTTGGAACGGCAAAAAATGTTCAGTTTGAAATCGCCGCTCCCATATTAAATTTTTTATAGTTACCGCTAAGTTTTTTTTGGAATATGGAAGAGAAACAAGGAAATTCTAGGAGTTATTTGGACTTAGCATATGTACAGTCACCAGCATTAATATCAAAAATATCTGACACGTCCTTCCGGCCCTAGAAATAGAGTCGTATCAGATATTTATGCACGCTTGTTGTGTCAGATATTGGTGCTGGTGACTGTACATATTGAACAAGTAAAGAGCTTTTACTTATATATGTTCCATATAAGTCGTTAGACTAATGTTCAAATACCTACATTAATACAGACTTGAAGACACCTAACTAACCGCATTCACACCTCACAAAATTTGGTCTCGTCAGCTTCATTTCATTAGTAAGAAAAACATTTTTGTTTTTAAGGGTTTTTACCACTATTCCATGGTTTATACAGGATTCAGTACCTACGGCTAATGTTGTTAAATCGTCGAAACCGGCGGCATTGAATGTACGGGCCTTGTGGAGGCAAAATAGTGTTAGAGTGGACTTTACCTACGTTCCATCGCGTTGCTGTTATCCTATGCCAATTCCCGAACGTTTTCATTATCATTATCACCTCTCTACATTGCATACCTTAATCCAAACTCTTATCTATTGGTCACAATTCCATCATTATCTAACGATTCCATTTCTCCCCCCAGCACACAGACATGCCGGAAGAGATGCGCATAGAAGCCATGGAGTTGTCAGTGACGGCTTGCGAAAAGTACGCCGCCAACAACGAGCTTGCGGCGCGTATGGTCAAGGAAACCATGGACAAGAAGTTCGGCCCCTCCTTCCACGTGGTCGTGGGGGAGAGCTACGGCTTTGAGATCACCTACGAATGCACCACCATCTGTTACATCTACTTTGGCGGGACCCAGGCTGTCATTATTTGGAAGTGCTCTTAAATATCGAGTTATTTTTTTATGTAATATGTTACTTGTATCACTACAAAGGCGAAGTGTTGCTCATCTTATAATGGAATAGGCGGTGTAAAGACGTACAACTCTGGGCTCCGGACAAGGCACGACTATGCGTTTTGCTGTTTTATGATATCCACTGTACAGTGTGTATCGCTTGGGGCGCCACCTAGTTGGCATACTTGTGGTCAGCCTATGAGATGAAGATAATGATGTGCCTTTGCTTACCCTACGATTCTCTAGAGCTGCATTTTTGAGGATGTTTTCCTAGACCCACCCTGCAATTGTACGTCTCTGACAACAAAGCAAAGATATTTTACGTACTTGATATGTTTAAATAAGGTTTTAGTCGTAGATTTATCATTACCTCGAATTGTTTTAAGTTTAGTTTTTAATCGCATCGTCAGACTAAATGTCTGGAACGGCCCGGCCGCGCCGCGCTACGCCATGGCGCGCTGAGCATTCGTATGCTAATCCGTACCTACTTTCAAACGAGGCGGGTAATCTCTATTAGCATAAGTCGAGTAAAGAGACCGCGGCAAAAATTGTTTTCTTTCACGATATTTCGGTTGAACATGCGCTGAATGGGAACCTACTTAAATGTTGACTCAAAGGAAAAACAAGTATAACAATTTGCATTATGCTAACGTTTAGTGTAGTAGAGAATACACGGAGTACCTATAACTAACTATGCATTTACCTATTTAGTTGCAGGCGGAATATTCCTTCAGTGGCGCATTAATTTAAGTTAATCAAGACAGCATGCCGTGTTCGAAAAATGTAGGGATATGCAGTTAATTCCATCAACATAAACTAAGTAGGTAGTAGTTGATGACGATGATTCTGCTTACTTTATTTTGCAGGTATCTTAGTAGGAGACTACTAGGTTTTTAATATATACTGGTATTAATTGTATGCATAAGTACCTTAGACAGGTATTTAATGAACATGCTTGTGGAGGCAGCTCCTGTAAGCTACTCATATGTATGCCGTTGCCATTGAGCAATTAATGTAAATGTGATTCACCTAAGTAAATAATAAATAACATAGTAAAATCAGATTGTATATCGCAAGAAATGTCTTCAACACAAACTTATAACGTTTTAAGTAGGTAACTAGCTGTTTACACATTTATGTAGGTATGTACCTATTTTAGAGGTAGGTAATTATAATTATGTTCTTAGCTGTGTGAACAAACTTATCCTTAATTATTGTGCAGCAATTATTGTAATGGTCCCATAACGATCGTTTTTCGGCAACCTTGAGCGGCCGCGCAAGAGCCGAGTGGGCAGATCCTATAGTCGACTGAGTCATATCTTGGGCTGGCCACAATTACTCGACTAGTTTTTTTTACAATTATACTGTCAATTATACGTTGTTTTTATAACCATGGTGTTCTAGGACACGGCGGGATATTAATGTTGTACAAAGGGAAATCGAGGTCATGGAAATATGCATTTTTTGCATGAGATTATTGAATAAAAAATTTAAAACTATATAGATATTATATGCGTGGGTTGGTGTTGATACTTTAATTATTTATGAATCTACAAATAAATGTGTATATTTTACAAATTATTAAATCTTTCATTTTCGAATCCTGTTCGGTTTATAATAATTAATTGGTACAAAATACTACATGCAATTGTTAATAAGACAAGTCATAATAATCAATAGAATTTAATATGTTAAACGTTACAATTTTTCATAAATTCCGTATGGATATAATTTTTATTAAATAAACCTGCTTTTTGCAAATTAAATAAAAAACAAAATGTGCAGTACTGGTGAAATATGGCTTATTAGGAAAGTGGTCCGATTACAATCTAGTATGAAAAAAAAAGTCTAAAAGAAGTTTGCTAAACATTCAAAGCCTCTACAAAATGATCAGTACTTTGATACAAATCATACAAATACAAAAAGTATCGGCTCATCGTCCCACGATGACAATGGGGCAATGGGTGAGTAAGCTACATTGACATGGTAAGCTATGATGGTATCATTTTGTAGACTGAAACATTTTGTGTGAAACTGTGTGTTACGAGTAAGTAAAGGGACCCCGGTTTCAAGCATGTGTGAGTCTACTCCAGCGTGAAAAATCTGTGACGGGGTGACACTCTTTCCTGGCCCGTATAATACCGACATGGAAAATACCGGCCCTGTTTATCGTGTACACGCCCATAGAAGCTCATGTCCGCGTCTATGAGCGTTTACCCGAAAAACAGGGCCGGTATTTCCATGTCGGTATTATCTGGGCCAGGAGAGTGTCACCCCTGTGACGTAGTCGACCAAGAAACTGTTTTACCACCACAAGTGACCATACCGCACCTCATTTACTCATCTATCATAGACCGTCAAGGTTTATTTTAGATTACAAGCCAATGTGATGGTTCTCTATCGTTTGCCCGAATTTCTTAAGCCCGAATGTATCGTTTTCTAGAATTTTCATTTGTCATAAAGTTATTTATTTCTGAAATAGTAATTTCTTCAGAGTTGATATTAAACTAACCTAACCTACTGCATTCTTTATGATAACATTTAAAAAGATCCTGAAAACAGCACGGTTCTATATATTTTATGACAAATGTTGGTATGGCAAGTGAAATTCGGTCAAATGAAATTCGGGCAAGTAAAGGTAAACGAAATGTGATATAATGATGTTCAAGAGGCTAACACCGAAATAATTATATAAAAACATCTTTATTCTTCTCATCTTTGTCATAAGTTTGACCCATTTCTCTAGCCCCAAAATCAGGCCATAAAATCCAAAAAGAACAAAGTAAGTAATTAATTGTTCTCAAGGATTACAATATAAATGACGCCCTATGAAATTGTCGTAGAATGAGAATTTCTGAATTGTTAAACTAGTTTTTTGGTCGATACTCTAGTGGGCAGCAAAATATTGCATAGCTCTTACTTTAGTTATTATGCTGCTGGCTTTATATTCAAGTGCATTTAATTTTTTTTTCTATCGTAGTTCACGGCATGAAGGTTGACTACGCAAGTAGCAATTCGTTACAACCACGGACTTGTTTATATCATGTTTGTTTGTGGTCACTACTTTGAAAAAATCTCTTCTCTTTTATAAAATATGGCTTTCTGTCCTTATTAAGACAATTTCGCCAGTGTCAAAGTACTCTCTTTGAGAGGGACGTTGTTCGGTAGCCGTAGTTTTTGCAACTTGATAGTAAAATTCCAGAAACCACGTCGAGACAACTTGCGCATTAAAAAATGTCAGACACGAGAGTAATATATTATTTTGTGATCACTGTTCACTGTTAAGGTTAATCGCCGCATAAAACACTATCAAAATTATACTTCAACTAGCCAAAGAAACAGAAATAGCAAAATTGTATATTTTCTACATCCGCCATTTTCGAATGCCACAAATCGAATCCCTGAAAAAATCTCGATATCTAAAATCGAACATGTCAAACAAAATTGAACTTTGACATAATGTTTATAAAGTTCACTCAGAAAATTATCTATTTTGAGGTTCGTGACCGTTCGTGTTTGTGACCAAATGTGTTCTTTTAGGGGCGGGGGGGGGAGCGGTTAAGGGAAGGGACTCGCCGGTTCCTTAACTTTTTAAGGAAATGTCCTAGTTTGATAAAGTTGTTGCGAAGGCAATAACAGTGGATTAATTGGTATCTAAGTCCTTTCCCTGATCGCTGGTATCTAATGCCGTTTGAACTGAAGGGGTAAAAACGTTCAAATATTCGCCCAACATATAGATATCACTTGAGAGACCGGTCAAATATCATGCCGTGTACTTTACAATGAAGTTAAACGAAAAAGTATACATTAACTAGAGGTTATAACTATACCAGGGAGATATAAAAAGCAGAGACCTCTATTGAGGTTCAGGTTTGTTCTTGTGGTTTCTATTACCCTAAGTCTTTTTACATAAACATTGGCACATCACAAATACTCGTTATATATAAATAATTAATACTTATTACATTCCGTACGAAAGCTAATATATAAATTTCACATCGTATCTATCATACGTACAATTAAATTCTATAACATACATATGAAACTGTCATATAAAAAATCTACACAACTGATATAGTAAATATTATGTTGAACTTAGGTATCTAGGTTCTATCTAACAAACGTATGAATATAGTTCAACATTTTAGGCACGATTGTATAAAATTCAATATGTGCTGGGTGCAGAAGCACTGCACGTAAGTACACTCGGCAACAAATATATCTAAAAGGACGTAAGTTCACATAGACAAGTCTAGCGTCAAGAATGTAAAGGATTGTGAAGATTTTTTAAGCTTCTTCGCATAGGTATATCTGTTGCTGACTGTACAGGCCAACTCAGGAATCCACGAGCTCCACGAAACACGACCTACTCCTAATTTGCGCTTAAAGGGCCACAGGAATGAAATATTACTTTTACAGGATTATCCACAACAATGTTAATATTTTTAAAACGAAACTGTGTTTATCTGTCCTCTCAGTTTGGCTAAGCTAAACTAGCTAACCTTTTTGCAGCGTGTTAAAATAACTATATACCTAATCATTAGTGACACTGATTATAAGCTTCTGAACAATTGATATAAATATTAGTGCAGGGATGATGACACGAAAGTGTGTCATAAACAAAATCTTAGGCCTCTAGGTTGGCAACGCATCTGCAATACCCCTGGTGTTGCAGATATTTATGGGCGGTGGTGATCTCTTACCACCAGGAGACCCACTTGCTCGTTTGCCTTCCAGTCGAATAAAAATAAAAATAAATAAATAAAAATACATAAGTACACAGTTACAGTCGAACACAGAACTTCTTCCTTTTTTGAAGTCTGTTTAAAATCTAGGTAATAATTTCACTCCTGGTGTCCCCTATGAGTGAACGAACACGTGTTACTCGTCGGCAATTATACTGACATTCTTTAATGCCTAACAGAATTTTTCTCTCAAACTAATGAGCAAGACACCGAAAACTTTCGTACTCAAAGAGAAAAAACTTTTGTTACGGCGTTTATAGTTAATTTTTAGAATTGATGGCGAATGACACGAGTTGCTACCATTTACATGTATAAATAGGTTTGAACAAAGCGATTCTATTCACCTCCTCTAGTGCGATACATTCAATAAGCGTATATAATTCGAAAAGCGAAATCTTCCGAGTTAGCCTCATACTAAAGCACCAATACATCAGGATATAGAAACACTGGAAAAAGTAGCATCGTAGAATATGAGCAAAATGAACCTTAATTCATATGGCATAGAATTTATATTTGAACTGGCAGACTCAGTTCCCTAAATTCGTATCATAAAAATCAATGAATAAAATATAAATATTATTGTAAACGTACAAAAAGATATCCCTAAAAATTACAATTAAATTCACGACAAATAATCCAAAAATACAATCAAATAAAAATATACACGTTGATTTTATGTAAATGCGTTATTGATACTATAAATTGAAATATAATCTCCGATTAGAAATAACAACTTACGAAGAATATTTTAGATCTAACCTATAATCAAAACCAAATACTCGATTGTGAGCTTCAACACAACCTCGAACAGTTCATTTGAATCCACTACCAGTACAGAATATACTAAAGAAATTACACTAAAAAGAACACATCAAATGGAATGACGCGGAATACAAGAAGGCAATGGCTAAGTAAAGAGTTCGCATAGAAATGTTCACCAAACTCCAGATTCGACTAACACCGGGAACAATAGCCAATATTCTTGTGATTTAAATTTTGTTTAGTTTGAATCGGAATTACTTACAATAAAGTTTAAATGTAGTTTTGTTTGACAATTGAATCAAATTTTTGATATTTCAACGCTCGAAAATACCGTTCAAAATTGGTAAAAATTGTGCTCAATTTGAAATAAGAGTACGTTCCAACACAGCTTAGCTGCAAGCAAGCAAGTTGTGTTACTTTGGGCATATGATGAGAAACGACAAGTACACAGTACTCCAGCTTATTATCCAGGAGAAGATTGCCGGAAAGAGAAGCGTGGGCAGAAGACACAAGACTGGTTCTACTGCAGTACCACGTCCTTGTTTAGAGCAGTGGCCTCCAAAATCAGAATCGCCATGATGTTGTCCAACCTCCGATAGGAGAGGACTGGGAAGAAGAACTAGAAGACAAAACAGCTCACGTACTACTATTATTTATTATTTTTAGCTTATTTTGTGCTACAGCTGAGCAAAGGCCTCCCCCCAATACTCCCACAGCTCTCTCTCCACTACGAATGAACTACTGGATGCTAAGTAGTCGAATCATCTTTATCCTTAGCGTGACGAAAATTTCATATGCGTCTTCTTTCTTTAGCAGCTTTGGTAAACAGGAAACCATTAGGGCGTCGTGGATAGGTAGAGAATATACGCCAAGTATGTTTAGAGCTTGTTCACACAACATTTTTGCCGGTGCGGTTTCTTGGCGGAGCAGGAACGCGGCGTGTACGCTGCGATATCTTCGCGATTATTTTGGCGCCAGCGTGCCGTCGCATGGACGCCAACATTAATTACCGTACGTGGTTTGATCGCCGCGTCCACGCGACGGCACCGCGGCGGCACGCAGGCAGCGAATAATCTCGGAGATATCGCAGATTGCTGGGTACGCCCGGCAAAAACGCTAGTGTGAACAAACTCTTATCCACTACCAGTCTATGCGCGACGCACCAATGTCTTGCGGTCTACCTATAGGGAAGTATAGATTAATTTGTGACAATGATAAAGCGTTAGTGCTTTGGTTAGACCAATACAGCCGAATGTGACCCACAGCACTGGGTATGGCACTTCAGTTACATTACAACGAACCAATAACTATATTAAAATGATCTCAATTTTATACATTTTCGATCTAAATAATTATTACTTACTCTAATTCGCCTTTACGTAAACCAATAGGGCGGGCAGGTAAATTTAAACCACGGGACTTTACTTTTCTCATGACAATTCTCGATTTACGTTACACAAAAGACACTCGTAAAAATTTTAATGTCTTTAGATTTAGCGGTTCCGACATGAATGGTAAGGAGAAGGACAGAAGGCAGTTTATACGATACTCAGGTCACAATTTTATTCGATCGCTCTGCGTGTTAGCGAGTGGCAACTCCACACCTTTTATTGGTTCTAGATATTTAAGTAAATAATAATTACTTAGCAACACAACAACTACCTACGTATACGCTATTTGTATATTAAAATGTAACTTAAAAATAATAAATTTATTTTGTCTAGACTACATCAACGTAACGTTTATTTTCGTCCAGTCGTTCCAACAAGTTGTTATAAAACGACATTATAATTTTTAATTTTAATTAATTAATACAATCATGGCCAAATAATGGCCTCCGTCAAATACTAAATCTTACAACCCATATATCACTGGGTGCTCTGTAAAGTTATATTTTGAACAAACATTTCATTCATAGCCTCAGATAATTTATGACATTCAATTAAATTTACTGACAGAATGAAATTTATTCGAACAGTTGAAAAAGCTTTTTTTCCACTTTTTCTCTGGTCATGGAAATTGTATAAGTGTTTTCACCTAAATGTACACCTTACATTATAAATTGTTACGAGAAAAAACACTGTCACTGTTAATGCCAACAATTGAAATGTAGTTGTTATTATATTTACATCTGGGCATCTCAAAACTTCATTAGAACACGCACTTCAAAATAATGCACATTAAATACTTCGTACGTAATTAACACAACAATCCTTATAAATTAAATTTTTTTTCTTATTTTAATTAATTTATCTATGAATACTTTGAACTAAACAAAAATTGTCTATGTCACAGGTTAGATTGATTTCACAAAAATAAAATAAAATGTAAAAAAGTAATACTTTCATGTCTAATATACGTCGACGTAACGATTAGTATACAACCGATTGTTAGCTTACAATTAATATATCGTTGTCGCGTCGCATTAATCTCAAGATAATGTTAAGTAGGAAACAATTTAGAAACAAAAACACCACGTAAGGCAATGCCACGACCGCGTGCCACCGGCGACGTGGCGAGTTTTATCTGTTACTTACGTGTGCTGTAACGTGACTACAAGTGAACACTGCAGGGCTACTACGAAACTCGAAACTCGAAGTTCGTATCGTACCGTCCCTCTCGCTCTCGTATTAAATAGTATAAGTGTCAGAAGGACCGCACGACACGAACTTCGAGTTTCGTAGTAGGCCTGCTGGTCGAGATATAACGCTCGCGCGTGTTCGGGGCCCGGCCGTAACAGTTCAACCATTCATCAAATACTTAACATAGATATAAAAAAATACTTGTTTTACGTTTCTTTCTCTATGACAGTAGGGCATTATTGCTGGCTATTTAATTAAAACAAACATTTATTACACAGCATTAGGAAGAGACAATTTAATTCATACGTAAAGATCACTGTTTGCACGACCTTTATACCTTCTTAATAATTTCCCTTATGTTCATTCGAAGATGAACTTCGTCCAGCAAAGCTAGTATCTTCTTCTAGATATTATTTATTTTCAAGATTTTACCCCTCCTGTCTTGAGAGAGATGCTCAATTGATGAATCATCTATCGAAGTTCATTTGTACATAATAAGCCATAACTGCGTATTGAAGTTCTCAGGAGGTGGAACTAAAAACGGATTAGTCAATCACGCACACATTCACTAGTAATCCTAAGTATACAATCCGCAAGTTACACCATTGTTTAACGCATTAGCCAGCGAGGTGCCAGTAGTCTAGTTATCCTCACAAACTCATTGCATTATTTTTAAACAGGACTCCAAAAAGACTTAATTATCCTTGAAACATAAAATTTATGAAAAAGTAAAACCTTCCACAAAGAAGTCGGTGTGATTATAATTACAAAAAAACGTTTTCCTGCGAGTTTGTCGCATACCTAATTACGCACCGTGTATCCCAGTCGTTGTTAAATCCTGTTTAACGTCTGCGAGTTTGTCGCATACCTAATTACGCAGCGTGTATCCCAGTCGTTGTTAAATCCTGTTTAAAAATAACTTTCGTTGTAACACTTGTTACGGGATGTAAACCATGATTATCTTTAATCTTCCAATATTTCGACGCATGAACATGATCACGGATAGAACAGATATACATCCCGTAACAAATACTTGTTCAGATCTAGTGAATAATGTTGTTCCATTGTATTTTGTCGGATAAGTTCGTATTTATCCTGCTTTCTCAATTAGCTTCAAAAAACTTCAGTGAGTTAGTGGAGAAAGCAAGATAAAGGTCACAGCTCATTACAGCCACCCGGCACCCGACCAGCACCGGCTCGCCTTGAGCGTTAGTATTCTTCATATGGATTTGTATGGGTATGCTGTCACTGCATCAACTCCGAAGTGTCACCGGATGATGTGTTTCCACTAGTTCTATTGACAGTACTAGAATAGAGTTCTAAAATTGTACTATCAATATTGTACTTTTTATCGACTTTTCCAATCACTAGTCATTGTCTATTACCACCTGTGACGTCACGTTTGTATACATGATAAGACACGGAAGGATGAATCGACCGTAGAACTAGTGGGAACACACCCACCGGATCGCCTCACTCGCGAGCTTGCCACGCGCGGACGGCGAGTGGACCACTCGGTGACAGCCCGCTGCTCGCCGCCATAGTGACTGCTTGGAAAATCGTGGACCACGCGAGTTACACTCGTTGTCAACGCGGTGTCCACCTGTAGACCATCTGTCGGGTGACAGTCTTTCCCGGCCCGGATAACACCGAGAAGCTCCTGTCAGTTTCTATGGCCGTGTACACAAAAAACAGGGCCGGTATTTCCATGTCGGTACTATCAGGGCCGGGAAAGTGTGACCCCACCTGTCGACAACGAGTGGACGCCGAAAGTCGAGGCGTTGCTGGTCGGGTGCCGGGTGGCTCTAATGAGCTGTGACCTTGAATCCGAACTTTTCCAACAAAATACGATGGCAAAACATAATTAACTAAATCTAGACACGCGGCAGCGTATCCAGCCATGAGCCAACTTCAAAGAAAAAGGAACTGGCGACGCAGCCGTGTTACACGAAAAATAACACTGAATGAAAAACTGGTATAAGTGGGAAGTTGCACACAGTCACTGGTATAGTTAGATGGTTACACCGTGGTGTAGCGGGGTGTTCGCTAGGAGTCCTGGTGGAAGTGCGTGACGAGCAGCTTGGTGGCGCGCGCCAGGTCGTACGCGGCGCCGCGGAGCTGCTCGAGCTGGACGGGGCCCGCGCACGCCGCGCCCAGCGCCGCCGTCGCCGCGCGGAGCTCGTCCAACACCGCTGACAGAGAGCGGTCGGGGCACGTCTGTCGGGGAGAATGGCTTTCAATACAGCTTTTCACATCCGCTCCACACGGAGCGTTTTGAATAGAATAGAATTTTTTTTTTCGGTGTAATAGTACATTACTGAAGAGGCCGGGAAGTAGTCCTCGCATCCCTATCCTTGTCTATATCTGCTTGGCCGGCAACCCCACGTTCTGGCCGAGGCTTGTATAATGCTTTTCTCAAACATGACATGAAATAAAATGAAAAACAAGAAATCAAGCTGGCGGGACGCTAGTCTGGTCGCCCTGATGTGTGCGGCGGTCCTGGTGTGGGGCGAGTGGTGTTAGCGGTGGGCGCAGGCCGTGTCGCAGAGCGGGCGTCGAAACAAAAAACGGTCGCATTGCCTTGCCCACCTTGTCTATTTTCGTCATATTTGAACTGCCCCATATAAGAACTGTCACAGTGACAGGCGCGGCGCGGCGGGCTGGTCGCGGGCGGCCCAGCTGTACGGGGCACTGACCTGCGGGAACAGCGCCAGCAGCGCGCGCACGCCCTGGCGCAGCTGGGCGAGGCGCGCGGCGAGGCGCGGCGCGGCGGGCTGGTCGCGGGCGGCGGGCTGGTCGCGGGCGGCCCAGCTGTACGGGGCACTGACCTGCGGGAACAGCGCCAGCAGCGCGCGCACGCCCTGGCGCAGCTGGGCGAGGCGCGCGGCGAGGCGCGGCGCGGCGGGCTGGTCGCGGGCGGCGGGCTGGTCGCGGGCGGCCCAGCTGTACGGGGCACTGACCTGCGGGAACAGCGCCAGCAGCGCGCGCACGCCCTGGCGCAGCTGGGCGAGGCGCGCGGCGAGGCGCGGCGCGGCGGGCTGGTCGCGGGCGGCGGGCTGGTCGCGGGCGGCCCAGCTGTACGGGGCACTGACCTGCGGGAACAGCGCCAGCAGCGCGCGCACGCCCTGGCGCAGCTGGGCGAGGCGCGGCGCGGCGGGCTGGTCGCGGGCGGCGGGCTGGTCGCGGGCGGCCCAGCTGTACGGGGCACTGACCTGCGGGAACAGCGCCAGCAGCGCGCGCACGCCCTGGCGCAGCTGGGCGAGGCGCGCGGCGAGGCGCGGCGCGGCGGGCTGGTCGCGGGCGGCGGGCTGGTCGCGGGCGGCCCAGCTGTACGGGGCACTGACCTGCGGGAACAGCGCCAGCAGCGCGCGCACGCCCTGGCGCAGCTGGGCGAGGCGCGCGGCGAGGCGCGGCGCGGCGGGCTGGTCGCGGGCGGCGGGCTGGTCGCGGGCGGCCCAGCTGTACGGGGCACTGACCTGCGGGAACAGCGCCAGCAGCGCGCGCACGCCCTGGCGCAGCTGGGCGAGGCGCGCGGCGAGGCGCGGCGCGGCGGGCTGGTCGCGGGCGGCGGGCTGGTCGCGGGCGGCCCAGCTGTACGGGGCACTGACCTGCGGGAACAGCGCCAGCAGCGCGCGCACGCCCTGGCGCAGCTGGGCGAGGCGCGCGGCGAGGCGCGGCGCGGCGGGCTGGTCGCGGGCGGCGGGCTGGTCGCGGGCGGCCCAGCTGTACGGGGCACTGACCTGCGGGAACAGCGCCAGCAGCGCGCGCACGCCCTGGCGCAGCTGGGCGAGGCGCGCGGCGAGGCGCGGCGCGGCGGGCTGGTCGCGGGCGGCGGGCTGGTCGCGGGCGGCCCAGCTGTACGGGGCACTGACCTGCGGGAACAGCGCCAGCAGCGCGCGCACGCCCTGGCGCAGCTGGGCGAGGCGCGCGGCGAGGCGCGGCGCGGCGGGCTGGTCGCGCGCGGCGGGCTGGTCGCGGGCGGCGGGCTGGTCGCGCGCGGCGGCCCACAGCTCCTGTATGGCGCGCGTGACGCCCTCGGCCCGCCGGTGCACGTCCTCCGCGTCGGGCAGCGCCTCGCCCGCCTCCAGCACGCTCGCCGTCAGCGACCGGTCCAGGCTCGACAGCGTCGTCAGCTGGACAAGTTTCCTAACTATCAACTCGTCTACTAATACACATTTTATAATAGGCTAGTGTCCTAAAAATCTGGGTTATTCATTATTCGAGCGTTTCGACCGCCTCATTTCTGTATGAATGGGCTGAAGAATTTGATGTCATTTTCGATAATTTTTTTAAGATGTACTTTTACTAGATAACCTGGTGACTAACATGGAGAAACGCTCAAATAATGACCCCTAATTATCAGTCAGTTAAGATTATCAAAATATCGGACACGACACGTATTTTCTCTTTTGTCAATCAAACAAAAAAAAAATTAACATATAGCCAGTTAAAGCCCCCGCGTGACGTCACGCTGTGCGACATTTTTAGCACGTGTGACGTCACGGACACTCCAAACTTCGAAGCACTTCATTTTTGTAATTTTTGTCTGGTTTACAAAAGAAAAAATACATACTTATGCACTATATTCTGGTAATCTAACTGACTATTACCCTATTTGGTATATGGCCTCTCAAGCAGAAGCGCGTGGGATTACAGTTTCGCGAAATTTACGTTTAAATAATCTACTATACATTTTAATCTGAATTAAATTATAATTATGTACACTACTAAAGTAATTTATGGATTGAAATCGAGATCCCTCAGTGTTGTACAATCGAGTGTAAAAAAATGAACTTATCTAAAGCTTCAAAAATATGTACCGCAGACTTTTATTCCGACGTCACCCCCGTCCGTCGGTCTTTTATCACGATCACTTTTATATAAAAAAAAAAAAACTTAATAAAATCTTTTTTCACTTGATTGTACAAAGTATCAGAAAAAAATCCGGACTATTTAACGTTGAGCAAGTTTAAATGATGTAACACCTGTGCAAAGTTTTTTTTCTGGAAATTTTATTTGAATCAATGAAAAAACTGACATCCTTGGATATTTGGCTGCTTCAGGCGTTACTTTGCGGAGGTGCAGGTCAATGAATTACATTATTTTACGTTGGTTTTCCGCCAAAAATTTTCAGCGAGGATATAGGTAAAACAGTGTACTTTATTTTACAACCTTGTTAAGTTTTTCAGTTGAAAGAACTCAACCACTAGCTGAAACTTTCCGGGATTTCTACTAAGTGATCTCATCCTCCATTCAATTGAAGTGGTAACATAATTTTAGTTTCTACTGACTTGTTGAATCACTAGTTTACATATTAAGTCACCACACCATACTTTAATATCTTCCAAATTTTAGTTAGTTGTCAAACTACGAGTCTTAGAGCGTCTACTAACTACAAGCGTCTAAAATTAGTATAATTAATGATTAGTACCTGGTGTTTAGTAACGTGCCAGTTATTCTTTGGTCCCTCCCTAGCCTCAAACATACTGACCGGTCGCTGGGAGCTCTTGAGGGCTTGCTTTAAGTCCGCCTCCTCAGAGCTCAGCGTCAACTGATCGGTTTCCAGGCTTCTGCCCCTCTCGGGGGGCTTACTCGCGCTGTCTAAGCCGTTACTCGATACATTATCCGTTATTGAGGTCTGAGAAGTTAAGCTGTTATTGTCTTCGACGCTGCTAGTTGTTTTGAGGACGCTGTTTTCTTTCGTCAGTTGTTCTACTATCGTCTGTAGGTTTTTGAGTTGGTTTTTTAGTTCGGTGATGGTGGAGTCCCTGCTGTCGAGTTCTTTCTTGAGGGAGTCGACGTCGTCCCCTCTGAGGGGGGGCGAGTGGGCGAGGCGGAGGTCGGAGAGGGCGGAGTGTTCGACGGGCAACGACGCGTTGTACGTGGATGACACCGTCTCCCCGGCGCGGGGGTCTATGCTCATCTGTACAAATATTTTAAACATGCATTTTGCTGACTGTTTCAGGTTATTAAACAACAATAGCATTGTAAGGGTTTGTTGCCGACAATTTGGCGTTTGTACACAAAAAAGCGCCTATCTTTCCAGAAACAAAATTGAAAAGAATATTTCTCATCTGTTCCTTGCAAATCTTGACCTCATAACTACAAAACTGTTGAAACAATTTCAATGAAAAAGAAGAAATTACAATTTACAGACATAAGAGAGGTGGCCGAAACATCAGCAAAATGACCAGAGAGTTTGTATTCGTTAGTCTATTCATGAGAGAATTCAATAAAACATTTACATTGGCTCCACCTGGGGGGATCACTGAGAACTAAATACAAAGATTCGATTCAATTTAACAACTTGACAGCAAACACTATACCTAAGATGTATTCATCTTGTTTTAATAAGAAATACCAGATGGCGCTGTTAGCAACAGTCCAACAAACTATCATCATCATCATCATGTCAGCCGAAAGACGTTCACTGCTGGATATAGGCCTCCCCCAAGGCTCTCCACTCAGACCGGTCTTGTGCCTTTCGCATCCACCGTGATCCCGCGATCTTGTTGGAGGCCTACCGACAGCTCGTCTCCCGGTCCGGGGACGCCATTCGAGAACCGTAAACCAATAAACTATACAGAAATGATATTTACATGGAGGTCGATGGGCGCGAGCGCGGCATAATCGTCGTCCGACGCGACGGAGTCGTACAGCGGCTCGTCGTCCGACGCGTGCGACGCGCGCAGCAGCCGGCCCGCGGGCGGCGACAGCACGCCCAGCAACGCTGGACGAACCAGAACGATACGGAATACAGTACACTAAATAAATTGATGAATATGTGCGAATAAGACATTCAAAGAATATATCGACGCTTGAAAGCCAAAATTGACTAAGCTACATTTTTTTAAGTACAATTTATTGATTCTAAACATGTATACAACTCACTACCTATAAAAATGTCGCTTAGTCAATTTTTCCTTTCAAGCGTCGATATAAAAGTGTACGTTTAAGAAACGTTTCTTCACAAGCGATACATCACAAGGTGGCATCATTGTCTTGAGGTCCGTTTGACCTTGCGGTCTTGCTTGCCATTGGTTCATTTAGTTTGTTCAGTCAGTTCAGTCGTAAAAACTGTCATGGACTGTCACGCATGTCTGTAGATGCGTGGCGATGTGCTGGCGGCGCGTGGCGTCCAGCAGCGCTTCGCGGCACAGCGCGCCAGCAGGGGGGGGGGGGGGGGGGGCAGTACCGTGCGGCTGCAGCGTGGCGATGTGCTGGCGGCGCGTGGCGTCCAGCAGCGCGTCGCGGCACAGCGCGCCCAGCTCGCCGGCCGACAGCCGCGCCAGCTTCTGCCGCCCCTGGTTGCGCGGCGCCGACAGCGCCGGGTTCACCGGCAGGAACACCACCCCGCAACGCTCCAGACCCGTGCCGCTCGTTTGCCATACTGGACAAAAGACACATTTGTTTAAATCAGGGATGCAACACAGACCACGGCCCGCAAGTCTGCCTTTTTACATCGATCTCTCAATGTAACTGTTATTTTTTTAATGTATTTTATGCACAATAAATAGTTGTACAGTTGGTGCCCTAACTTAAGTAACCACTTTTCCATACAACTAGAACCCACCGTACATTATACTTACTCGCTTCGGTTTCTCTTCGGTCGATCTCATCGTAAATGTCCATAACTAACTCTTCGAATAAGTGATTCGGCAGCTGAAACAAGAGTTAACATGTAAACAACAACTCTGCAATTACACCACAAACAAAATATTCTAAAACCAGACTACAAAAGTATGTTTAAAATAGACTCCTGATCTTTCTTACTAGCAAAGTTTCAAATGTTAAGGCGTATTTGTAACTGTCCATACTTCATAGATGGGGCGCGTTCACCTGTGTTAGCACCATATTAAAAAAAAAAGTCTTTGGGCGTTTAAAAAAAAGTGTACCCTTTCTTTTTCGTTTTAGTCGTCTTACTAGCCTATTATTTACGCAAACGAAGCTTTAAAGATTAGTAGTAGATGAACATACGAGCTGAAGCTTGCCCCTCGCGGCCTTAGCGACGTCGGTCATCTCGTGGGCGTCGGTGGCGCGAGGCACGGCGAAGTGCCGTCCGGCGGCGTGGTCCGGCCGCGCGCCGGACACGAACTGGATCAACCGGTCCGTCGCCTCGTACACTAGCTCCGTCATGCGGTCCGCTAGCTCCAAGTGACCGCCTTGTCTGGTACATAGATAGGGAATGCAATCCCGACTCGAGATCGTAAAGTCGAGATCCCGCGGGATTAGAAATATCAATCCCGCGGGATCCCGAGATTTTCGGGATCTCGTCTAGTTAAAAAAATCACATCACTAAATATGATGAAAACTGCTTGTTGTTAAATAAAACAAAATATTATTGAAAACAGAAAGCCTTTATCCTTTAATTTAACTAAAATAACGAAATAGTTATCAGTTATAGTGGCATAGAATTGTTAAAGATTTGGTAAAAAGTGGTTATGGCTGATTTTGAAAATAACTTCTTAAAAAACAAAGTGTACCTATCATGTGTAGGTACTATCTGCCAACCGGCATCTTATACCCCTTGCAATGTAGCCAGCTGCTGAGAGGGCCCTCTCCGACTCAACACTGGTTGGCAACAGCGTGATTAAGCAATTATTATGCAAACTGCAAACATCTCCCCCTTGTTCCTCCACACTCAAATAAATCCATTTCTTTTTTTATAACTGACTCTAATTTATCTAAGCTTGTGGATACATATGTGAAATCACTTTTAGACGCTCGCAGAGTTTCTTCTAATTCCGGATGTGTGTAACATCGCTGATCATTGCCTCCTAATCCCGTCAATCTCGAACGAGATCTCGTCAGATTATGCTTCGGGATTGATCCCGAAAAATTACACGGGATCTCGCGAGATCGGGATCCCGCGAGATCGGGATTGCATTCCCTATACATAGATAAAGTCTGGTCACGGAGCACGAAGAATTTCGTACAATGACCTTTCAGTATGCGTCTCTGTTGCTCACGCGTAAGTATTTGTCGTCGCGCTTGCACAGATGAATATGCACAAACGCGACATCAAATATTCACGCGCGAGTGACAGAGATAAGAGTGGAGGTCATTGCGCGTAATTCTTCGCGTTCCGTAACCGCACTTTAGACCCTTTAGAGACTTTAAAATATCCAACAGGCTTGACTTGCTTTTGAATATTGTGCAATTTCTACTACTGGCATCATCACATTCATATCGGTCAGTATGGGAAAGTCTGAAACTATAAGACATACGAAGATCCGTTCTTAGGAACCATGTCATCCATTTCAATAACAAGAAAAACTGCATACATACATTTTCAAAAACCTGTACTCAGCTCGGTAATCGAACCCGGATGTTATAAAAAATAAAACTAACATTATTAAAGAATATGAAATACAATGCATTTTATTCATTCTAGATATCGTACTTCATAAAAACATTTATTGCTTATGATCTGCACTACTGATATCAAAATAGAAATAATGTATGTTTTATTTTTCAAAATGACCGGGTTCGATTCCCGAACTGAATAAGTTTTTTTTCTAAATGTATGAATGCAGTTTTACTTGTTATTAAAATCGAAGACATGGCTCCTAAGAACAGATCTCGGTATGTCTTATAGTTTCAGACTTTCCCATATTGACCGATATGAATGTTACATCCTGTATAACATTGACATGTACAGGCACTGCCTTTATAGTGTTGTGTTGAGTGAGATAGTTACTTGGCGGCCATATGCGGCGTGAGCTGGTTGGCGTCCCTCGCGGCGGGGTCGGCGCCCCACGCCGCCAGCAGCTCGGCCTGCGCCGGCTGCCCCGCGCGGCACGCCACGTGCAGGCACGTGCTGCCTTTCTCCTGGAAAACAACGCGTGATAACTCTCACCCGATGTTGGAAAGTTAAACTGGGATGGTACGGGCTGAGCGAGCCGACAAGGAAGGTAACACACGATGAGACTTAATCGCAAATTTATAGGTGCTGATAAACTGGTGCGTTCACTTGGAGTGAGCAAAACGAAGGTAAGCTTTGAGCATCTTGCCGAGCATCCGTCCGATATCATGGTGGATAATATGGCATCTGCGGTCGACCGACTCCTCCTTCGCTGCCGGTATACTGTTGTTCCACGTAAATAGTTCTGGCCTAATCCATTCCCGACCCGCTGCCGTCCTATGTGCTTTAAGAGCGCTAAAAGTACGTCTCGTCCGGTACGCCCAGATGACTATACTATACTCGGCCCTGCCGAGTGCATAGGGCTGCACCGGATCTCAGTATATAAGCTCAAGCAGTATGAAAGCTACGAAGCTCCGATACTGCAGTACCGCGAGACCCCCTCAGAGGCCGTGTAGAGCGCGCTTCTGTGGGAGTGTGTTCGTTTCGATCGATTTGTTTGTAGCTTCCATACTGCTTTCATCATCATCATCATCTCAGCCATAAGACGTCCACTGCTGGACATAGGCCTCCCCCATAGACCTCCAGTTGCTTCGGTTGGCAGCGGCCTGCATCCACCGTGAACCCGCGGCTTTAACCAGGTCATCCGTCCAACTCGTTGGTGGACGTCCTACGCTGCGCTTGCCGACCATACTGCTTGCCATACTGCTTTAGCTTATATATATACTGTGACCAGGTGCAGTTACCGGGTGATAGTAGTTGGGGTCGGCGCCCTGCGCGAGCAGTCTCATGGCGGTGTCGAGCGAGGCGCTGCGCACGGCGCTGTGCAGCTGGCGGCCCAGCTCGCCCGGCGGCTCGTCGCGCCGCGCGCAGCACGTACCGGGTGGTAGTAGTTGGGGTCGGCGCCCTGCGCGAGCAGTCTCATGGCGGTGTCGAGCGAGGCGCTGCGCACGGCGCTGTGCAGCTGGCGGCCCAGCTCGCCCGGCGGCTCGTCGCGCCGCGCGCAGCACGTACCGGGTGATAGTAGTTGGGGTCGGCGCCCTGCGCGAGCAGTCTCATGGCGGTGTCGAGCGAGGCGCTGCGCACGGCGCTGTGCAGCTGGCGGCCCAGCTCGCCCGGCGGCTCGTCGCGCCGCGCGCAGCACGTACCGGGTGATAGTAGTTGGGGTCGGCGCCCTGCGCGAGCAGTCTCATGGCGGTGTCGAGCGAGGCGCTGCGCACGGCGCTGTGCAGCTGGCGGCCCAGCTCGCCCGGCGGCTCGTCGCGCCGCGCGCAGCACGTACCGGGTGGTAGTAGTTGGGGTCGGCGCCCTGCGCGAGCAGTCTCATGGCGGTGTCGAGCGAGGCGCTGCGCACGGCGCTGTGCAGCTGGCGGCCCAGCTCGCCCGGCGGCTCGTCGCGCCGCGCGCAGCACGTACCGGGTGGTAGTAGTTGGGGTCGGCGCCCTGCGCGAGCAGTCTCATGGCGGTGTCGAGCGAGGCGCTGCGCACGGCGCTGTGCAGCTGGCGGCCCAGCTCGCCCGGCGGCTCGTCGCGCCGCGCGCAGCACGTACCGGGTGATAGTAGTTGGGGTCGGCGCCCTGCGCGAGCAGTCTCATGGCGGTGTCGAGCGAGGCGCTGCGCACGGCGCTGTGCAGCTGGCGGCCCAGCTCGCCCGGCGGCTCGTCGCGCCGCGCGCAGCACGTACCGGGTGGTAGTAGTTGGGGTCGGCGCCCTGCGCGAGCAGTCTCATGGCGGTGTCGAGCGAGGCGCTGCGCACGGCGCTGTGCAGCTGGCGGCCCAGCTCGCCCGGCGGCTCGTCGCGCCGCGCGCAGCACGTACCGGGTGATAGTAGTTGGGGTCGGCGCCCTGCGCGAGCAGTCTCATGGCGGTGTCGAGCGAGGCGCTGCGCACGGCGCTGTGCAGCTGGCGGCCCAGCTCGCCCGGCGGCTCGTCGCGCCGCGCGCAGCACGTACCGGGTGATAGTAGTTGGGGTCGGCGCCCTGCGCGAGCAGTCTCATGGCGGTGTCGAGCGAGGCGCTGCGCACGGCGCTGTGCAGCTGGCGGCCCAGCTCGCCCGGCGGCTCGTCGCGCCGCGCGCAGCACGTACCGGGTGGTAGTAGTTGGGGTCGGCGCCCTGCGCGAGCAGTCTCATGGCGGTGTCGAGCGAGGCGCTGCGCACGGCGCTGTGCAGCTGGCGGCCCAGCTCGCCCGGCGGCTCGTCGCGCCGCGCGCAGCACGTACCGGGTGGTAGTAGTTGGGGTCGGCGCCCTGCGCGAGCAGTCTCATGGCGGTGTCGAGCGAGGCGCTGCGCACGGCGCTGTGCAGCTGGCGGCCCAGCTCGCCCGGCGGCTCGTCGCGCCGCGCGCGCAGCACATATGCCAGCCGGAGGTGCTTCGCCAGGATGAACTCCGACTTTATGGGGCTGCAAGTCAATAGTACATTGTACAACGAGAGCATAAAACGAGCCATTTTACCCGTGACGTTCATATAGCCGGTACGGTGAGGGTGGGTAGACACGTCGAGGGGAAAATGGGTTTAAATGCAGTTTTACACTCTGCTTTTCACTTCGATTGCGAGGAAATGAAATAGCAACAGAGAAAACAATTGCTAACTTAGCAGGTACCTTTTATTTTTCTAGATTTGCTATATAATAGGGATGATGACACCCCCAATCAACTGACCTACTTTTTATGAGCTGTCAAAACACAATTCTCCCATAGAGTTTCAATGGCAATAGCGACTCATGACGTCATTATCCGGCAACTCAATCAACTAACTATTTATTTGTTTTAAAGCAACAAAAAATCTAATTTTACAATCAATCGCAAATGAATCTGGTTTTCAGGGCTAAAATAAAGCGTTTTTTTACTGGATTTGTACCTTCGAATTATTTTTTAATGGCGTCATCATCCCTATTATACATGTTTATTTTTATTGATTGTTTTTGATTGACTTTTAGTTTTACATAAAATAAAGATTATTAAAAAAAAATAGGAACTTTTTTGTTTGTGTCTGTTGACACTTGATTACCTTGGTCTTAGACGAAGATTTTACTATATGCACTAGATCATAAAAAGGAATTTTATATCGCTTAGATCCAGCATAAATACCAACTTCACAAGCATGAGAAGTGAAAAAGATTTTGTTAAAAAAAAATTGTACAAACTTTTTATTGTTTAATTTTTGTTATTTTGTAACACAGAATAATGGCTTGGAAATCTACAAACCATTTAAAAAATAAACTACATCATTAAATACAATGAAAAAATAATACAATTTATGTTATATGTATTATGGCCACATTATTTGTACCTAGGTTAAATTTTGAAAATAAATATTTTTTGATTTTTTTTTTATGTATTATTTCTAAAGATAAATTCAGCTTATTGCCATGCAAAAAGAAGCTCACTGTAAAGGATCTTTAGCCTGCGGTTTCTTCCTGAGATGCTTGGGTGCCGAAGTATCCAGCAGCGAGTGCTCCCAGATGCTGTTTACATTCTGTGCTGTCAGCTGTTGGACCATCTGTTAGCAATAATGATGTATTGAAATGAAGATGCATTTTTAATACTACATAAATTCTATGGAAGAAACAGTATCATAATTACAAATGCAAGCAGTTTATAGAGGTATATTTGGACAGGTAATCTTTCACTGAAATTTGCTGCGTAATCTAACATTGTATATTGGTATGGACTGACCCTTAGGAGTAATTTCCACCACTTTAGCGTTGTAAGTCCTTGCATACTTTATAAAGAACAAATTAACACTAAGAATAACAGTTGAATGTACTTTATAAAGCACAAATTGTTCAGTTGAAATTTTTTAAGAATGTTGAACACATCCAATTTTTAAATTATAGATTTTTTTTAATTTAGGAATCAGAAAGTTAAGGGTGCAATGTCTGCTCCAATGAATTCCATAGTGACTGTAAATTGCTAAGTATAATAAAAGTACATTTTTGTTTACAATCATAACATAACCATTGTTTAATTAAACAGCATTTAGTCATACTCTTATAACAACAGGAAAACTGTAATCAACACCAATTCACTATTGTTCCATGAGTTCATAAGGTACCAGTTGAGTCACACTATTCTGTCAGTAACTTATAATAGTATATAATAGAAGAATGAAATATTTTATCATTCCCTAGTGTTTCTTTTTTATATAAATTATTATTTATGTAAATAAGAATGAACTATGCACCCCCAGACCAACAGTGCATCAATTCAAAATAACGTAATATTTTAATTTAGACTTAATTTAATTTCTAGAACGTCTATATTCAAATGGTGCATTATTTTGAGTTGACGCACTGTTGATCTGGGGGTGCGTATTGTGAACTTATTTATTTATTGTAGTATAGTTCTGAATTCTGCAATTCATATTCATTTTCTCAGTTCATAATAGACTAAAAAATATTTTTTGTAGTGAAATAGGCAAGCAACAAAGTACTGTTTTTATGCACAAGTTATAGCAGTCTATAATGGTGATAAAGGCTATGTTGTTTGTATAAATAAATCAATTTTATTTAAAAGATTGTCTTTTTTACTATGTGAACCGTTTCTAAAACTTACAGCCAGTAATGATGGGGGCCAGGAGCCCTGCCGCAGGGACTTAACATGTGATATATGCCTTCCCATGCTGCGGTGCACGCTGCAACACTCTGCACACAGCAGGAGACCACGATTGATGGACGCCCAGGACGGGTCTAAGCAAAAAAAAAATATTATGAAGTTATATTTTGTTATACATACTACTAGTACCAAAAAACTAGATTATGTCACATATGTTATCGGCTACTACGTGTAGCAGAACTAAATCATCGCAAACAACATTTCCATTCGCCAATTATGTGAATTATACTCCCACAGAATAGGCAGTTCAAGGCAGGAAGTCATGAGACCACAAAAATATCACTATACATGTCTTTTGAAATTCCAACTACCTACGTTTGTTAAACTAGTGATTGACTGTCTAGACTAGATAAATAGATCTGGCTCCTTAAACAGAAGACCTCATTTCTTAATTGCTATTGCCCTCACTGACCTGAGGCTCCGCAATCGGCGCAAACCTCCACCGCAGAGCGGTGCTTTGACCGCGATATCATCATTCTCACTTATTTTACGGAAGACAGCAGTCCTAAATGTACTGACGGCGTACAAAACTATAATTAAAAACTAGTTAAAGACCACAACTAATCTGATACAAAAATAAAACATTTTACGAAACGTCAAGTCAAATCTGATCAAAGCTACCAACCCAACCAACCCAAACGCCAAAATGTATAGTGATGTGCGTTAATTTTTGTTTGGTATCACCAATACCAGATTTTACTTCAAGTAAAAATAGTTTACAATATTCATAAACCCAAAAGATATGATTACATAGTTATATTTACATTTTTATTTTATTATGTTTTAATTTGTATATTGAAGAAACATTTACGATTATGGAAGTCTTTCATAATAAATAGACAACGAAATTAATTTTAAATGCGATGGAAATTTTATATTAGTACGTAAACAGCCAAATTTGACACTTCATACTTTATCTAGTTTATGGTTCCACAAGTACACGTCACGAAAATTTTAGTCGGCGTAGCGTAGGTTATATTTTAATTAGCCGATGAAAATGAAGTTTTCTATTATTCTAGGTGTAATAGCAACCTGTTCTTTGGCTCTAGCCGAACAGGAAACCTTAGTGTTAGTTGATAATCTTAACATTAGAGAGACCCACTCTCAATTCTTCAAGTCTCTGCAGGGTAAGTAAATTGGTCTCTCCTATTAGTATTATAGATTGCCGGTTTTCTAATCCAAAACCTTATAAAACCTAAGTGAAATTATCTATTTTTTTCAAGATCGTGGCTACACCCTAACTTTCAAGCTCGCCGACGATGCAAACCTCGTCCTTTCAAAGTATGGCGAGTACTTATACAAGAACTTGATCGTGTTTGCGCCGTCGGTGCTGGAGTTCGGTGGGCAGCTGGACACCGAGGCTGTGACACGGTTTATCGACGATGGAGGCAACCTGCTCATGGCCGGGAACGCCGTCGCGGGCGACATCTACCGAGAGATCGCTTCAGAGTGTGGTTTTGAGGTAAAATCCAATAAGATTCTTGGGTTCAAATAATTGAACATTAAGTACAATACAAACATTTACTCTTTATTGAACACCAACACATAGTATGCAGTACACAAAACACAGGTAGTATTGAGATTTTGAAGGTTAACAATAAGCAGACTTATTGCTTCAATAACAACTGCAACAATTAATTAATTTAAGATCAACAAGAGGTCTCTCTTTGGGCAAGTGCACCCTGTATTGCTTCTCCCGTATTTTTAAGACATTTTAAACTTTCTTTATACTTTTGTGATACACAGACAGATATAAGAGAATAGATATTTCTCTCATAATTGTTACATTGTAGTATCTGAGATTTTTTTACTTTTTTTGGCCTTAAGTATCAAATATTTGTTGCCTTTTATTTACTTCATCTTAGTTTCTTCTCATGTTTAAGATACTTTATCCTTATACCCATACAAAATTTTCTTTATCTTTTTTTATTTTTATCTGTTAAATTTGAATTATACAAGACAGTGGGGGCTAGAATGTAAATTACTTTTCACTTCCCTCATTAAAGGTGAAATGCTCATTTTGATGAAATTACGATTAGATTACTTGATGAAATTCCTGTAACAACTTCCAATCATTATTACCATTTTCATCCCCAGATGGACGAGGAATCTGCTGCAGTCATTGACCACTTCAACTACGATGTGTCGGATGAAGGCGAGCACACCAGGATAGTTGTGTCTCCCAAGAACCTGATCAATGCACCAACCATTGTGGGGGCTCAGAACACACAACCGCTGCTTTTTGAAGGCACCGGCCTCATTCTGGACAAGGACAACAGCCTGGTGCTTCCAATCCTGACTGCTGACAGCACGGCTTACAGTTATAACCCTAAAAGCCAGGTGAGAACAAACTGGTATGAACAAACTGGTATGAACATATGTATGTAGCTATCACAAGGTGGTCAGTGGTGGGTGAGCAAAATTCCTTGTGGAGGAGTAATACCTGATTACACATTACAGCAGTGGTTCCTAACCTTTTTCAGCCGCGAGCCCCTAAGGAAATTAAGCATAATGCCAAGAATCACTGAGTGAAAAATTATTTTTGTTAATGCTCTAAGCAAGATAGATGCATATGGGGCCGCGGACCCCTAAACATATGCTCGCGGACCCCCAGGGGTCCGCGGACCACAGGTTAGGAAACAATGCATTACAGAATGTGTCAGTACCTCAGTATTTAAAAAAAAAAAGGTTTTATTTTGAATTTGAATTGAATAACTTTGTTTATATCTTTGTTGTGGTTAATCCTTTTGCAGGTAAAGGAGTACCCGCACGCCGTAGGCCGCAAGACAGTGCTGATCGCAGCCCTGCAGGCTCGCAATAACGCGCGCATCGTCTTCAGCGGCTCCCTTTACTTCTTCTCCGATGAGGCCTTCAACTCGCCTGTCTCCAAAATTCATGTAAGACTAGTTACTTAACTACCTCTAAGAAACTACCTCTATGCCAAAAATCACGACGTTCCGTCGCTCCGTTTTTCCTTTTTTTTTTTTATTCGACTGGAAGGCAAACGAGCAAGTGGGTAAGAGAGTCCTGGTGGTAAGAGATCACCACCGCCCAAAAACATCTCTGACACCAGGGGTATTGCAGATGCGTTGCCAACCTAGAGGCCTAAGATGGAATACCTCAAGAGCCAGTAATTTCACCGGCTGTTACGGCGTGAAAGCGTAACAAACAAACTCACTTTCCCCTTTATAATAGTAAGGAAAGATTTACAAAAGACTTCACTGTTTGCAGGGCGACAAGATAAAGTCGGACGTGTCGGGCAACAAGGCGCTCGCGGCGCAGCTGAGCGCGTGGGCGTTCGGCGAGCGCGGCCGGCTGCGCGTGCGCGGTGTGTCGCACCGCCGGCAGGGCGACGCGCGCTCCTCAGACACCTACACCATCACTGACACCGTCGTGAGTATGAAACCTGTCTACAGTCAGCGAATTGATCCTAGGCCACCACTGAATTTTGTCATTGTGACAAATCAAAATTATTTATTACTAGAGTAAACCGCGGCTTCGCACACGTAAATCATTAGATCCAGCAGCCGAATTGGAATTCCGGGATTTTTGAAAATTTCTGTGGGAATTTCCGAAAATTAAATCGTGGTTTTCATTGATGTTACATTAAAAACAGTCATGTCAAATTTCAGGACTCTAAGCGGTTATTGTTTCGAGATTTTATCCCTATCCTGTGGGAACATCGGGATAAAAAGAAGCCTATGTGTAATTCCAGACGTCCAGCTACATACATACCAAATCTCATGACTCTAAGCCCAGCGGTTGTTATTTAGAGATTTTATCCCTATCCCGTGGGAATATCGGGTCAGGTTATAAACTAACTTTTTGTCAAATTTCATCCAAATCCTTCCAGCCGTTTCGGCGTGAAGAAGTAACAAACATACTCACTCACTCTCACTTTCACATTTATAATATTAGTAGGAAAGCAAGATTGGCAAGGTCATATAGTGATGTAGAAATCAAATTAGTTGACTGTATAGTGTACAACGTGTTATTATAGTAGAGCAAGAGGAGTGGTCGCTCTAAACGCCAAATGGCAAGGGACGCCATCGTCCAGTTTCCACTGCAAAATAAAATAATTAAGGCGCCCCTTGAGAGGCGCAGAGGCAGTGTAGACGATCTCGGTCTACTTTGATAGGGCTAGAGACGGCGCTGCGTGTTATTTTTGATTTCCGTTAACTCTGGGGAAACATTTAACATGTCAAATGCAGTTTTTTTTTATCTAGTATTTTGACGAGGCTTTAGTACACCAAATGTGAATATGTCAGCCTCATGGGGAGCCTCAGTTATGTAATATATACACCATACTATAGATATTACGCTCTCCCTTGCACTGAAGCCACGTCTCTGGATGCAAAGGCCTGTCTAATAAACCTGTAAATCAGCATTGCTTCTTCTGAAAGTGGTCGACTTAGAATTACATTTACACCTCCATTGAACAAGCCCATGCCATCCAAATACCTATCTCTAAATAAAGTTAATCTCTCCAAAACACCAGCAGTCTAACTTTTAATAGATATAGCAAAAGAACATTTAAAAAATACATAGATATAAGTAATTGAAGTGGTTTCATATTAATTTTGGAATCATACTTTCTTTCTCAAGTATAAAGAAAAGAAAACAGATTTATACCGATTAGTAATTAAAACTAATTTTAATTCTCAGGTGTACAGAATCGAGATTGAAGAGTTGAAGAATGGCAAGTGGCAGCCGTTTGACGCCAACGACGTTCAGCTGGAGTTTGTCCGCATTGACCCGTTCATCCGCACCACTCTCAAGAAGAATGCCAACGGTGTCTACGAGGCCGTGTTCAAGGTGCCGGACGTATGGGGAGTGTACCAGTTCAAAGTGGACTATGATAGAGTTGGGTACACCAGGCTGTATCATTCTACGCAGGTAAGCTAAATAATAGGAGACTTATACTTGGCTTCACTGAAATTGTGACCTCCAGTAATACTTACCACCGCTTTTAATGAATAACCAATTGGACTTATACATATTGTTGTTTAAATTTTTTTTTATATAAAAATGTTTTATCTAAAAAAAAGACTAGGGATTTTTGAAAAAATAATTTTTAGTGCACCTCTATGAATCTCAAAAAATCATCATCATCATGTCAGCCGAAAGACGTCCACTGCTGGACATAGGCCTCCCCCAAGGCTCTCCACTCAGACCGGTCTTGTGCTTGTGCGGTTTTGTTTTTTCTCAAAAAATATGTCAGCTAAATTTCTAAGTCTCTAGCTCCAGTGGTTTAGGCTTTACTGCATTCTCTGTTAGTCATAGATTTAATTTACCTATACCTATGAATCAAAGCTTAGGGCCTACGTAAAAGGCGTATTTTTTTAAGCCCAGACCACGCGCACTGCTTTAACGCACGATTTTGCACCAAAACTTCTCAATAAGCTGGTAACTAGTGACCAAGGTGACTGTATCTCGTTTGAAGCGCGTTAAAAATTACTTCTCTCAATCTTTGTCTTATAAATTATATCATATTTATCGGGTGTACGGCGCGAGCGGCAAGTTCAGCCCATTATGTTTGTGTATATTTAAAATTTAAATTTGATTTGTCCCCAGGTGTCTGTTCGCCCGCTTCAGCACACACAATACGAGCGTTTCATCCCGAGCGCGTACCCGTACTACGTCAGCGCTTTCTCCATGATGATTGGAGTATTCCTCTTCTCCTTCGTCTTCCTTTACTACAAGGAGGATACACCCAAAACCAAGAGCGAGTAACTTTCACGTTGGAAATTGAGATACTTTACCTGTTTCTATAAATGGGATATGGTCTCTGTAGGGTAATGTGGTAATCGTGAGTTTGTATTCGTATGAGAATATTATGCTGTATGAGAAATTAAAATAAAGATGGTTTTTTTATTTGTTTTTTTTTTCTTATGTAAGCTGTTTCCTTCCACGATTTCAATAGGCACAGTCAAGTGCAAAAATATGACTGTTCGAACCACTCAAAATCAAAAATATGTTGCCACGGCTTTTTTTTAAGTCGGAATACGAGTTTTTGGTAGGTACATGTATATTGTTGAAGGGTTAGATAAGTCCCGTATTTTTGCACTCTACTGTACCAACGTTTATTATGATTATGAGGATCGATGTCAGTGTTGAAGTAAGTATAGAAAGAAATTTGCATTTTGATAAATTAGCTGCCTTGCCCGTGCACACACAAAATATGATCAAAAGAATCTCACACAAATTCTCGTTGAAACTAGTTCGTAGAAATAGAAATCCTTCCTTTAGACTCTTGTTAGACTGAACGTCTGAACATGAAAAAAACGCGAAACAAGTGAAAATGAATAAAACTAGAAATTTTATATTGAACGCAGCAATAATTGACAATCCCTGTTCATCTGTTGTCTTGAACGCATCGTTATAAAAATGGCAATGGCATGTCATACATGGCTTTAAGAATTTAATTTGGTTAAAAAGGCCATAATTCATGCATTTTTTACTACAAACATTATTTATTTCACAACTACGCTTTAATATAGTGCCAAGTAAATATATAAATTCATGACAACGTGTAAACTTTGCGGGTAATTACTGTGATTCGTGTAGGCAGTGTATTGGTGTCCCCGTATTTTATAAATATCGATAGTTTGTATTGTTCCGCGCCCAATATTATATTAAATAGCTGTGTCGGGTGTTTGTGTCGAGTGCCGTGACCTGTTGAACCTCGGAGGGGCTGCAACAGTGATGTGTTTACAACTGTAACCGTTCCGTGAGTATGATGTCATTGTAGTGGCTGCCATAAAAAACTGTGTTGGCTTGGTGCCCACCCGTTTTCCTCTGAACACGACAATTCTGATACAGATTCGCGAATATATCCACGCGGAAAAAGCGCAATGAACCTCTAGGTTATAGACGTTTTGTCCCAGTTAAATATGTAAATGAGACAGTCACTGATCAAGTGACTTGGGTGATGTTTCCCTCACTAGTTTTGCTTTCAAACAGTGAAAAGAGGAGTGAGTAATAAAGTGATTGTTTATTAACAAAAGTTGTGTTTATATTAATTCATTTGAATGGGTGGCCCTTAGTGCAGAGCCTTGCTGGAGGTTGGTCCTGTTATATCCTTGGTAAATAATTCTAATTCATTTGTTTTTATACTTGGTAACCTCTAACTGGTGCACTAAGAAACCCTTTACTCTAATATCTTAGACCATTAGACTTATTCCATATAAAAAAAGTGCGTATTAAAATTTCTCCAATGACTGACTTAAAATAAATTAAATTAATGTATCTGAGTATGACAGTTAGCAGCTAGGTGAGATAAAGCAGTGATAATGAGTTCACAAGTCAATTGGTTGGGTTAATCTATTAATTATGTGCCAACTTGTTGCATGTGGTGGCTTTGACCTATATTCTGTTTATGATGTTGGTTTACTTTATCTGTGCAACTACTGGCAATCAGTGGATATCTTTGTATGAACTTTGTGTGTTGCTTGAACTTGAAATGTTCATAGAGCAGTGCGGATTACTGTCTAATAAGATAAGTTAACAGGTCTATATACTCCACCTTGTATATAAAATTGTTTGAAATTGGAATATCTGCTTTAGGATGTATATTTAAAATGGTTAGTTGAATTCCTTAAAATTTCATATACTGGCCTTTGGCCCTGAAGGGTTACTTTGGCCCTTGGATATAAGTCAGTCCTGGTTTTATTATTGTTTGAGAATATGGCCCTGAACAATCACATTTTTATGTTTTTATTTTATGCTTTATTTTATGTTTTTATGTGGTTTTCAATAGTTTTCATATGGGCGAAAGTAACATGAAATGGATCAAAGTACCCCAACCTTAAGGTACGAGCTTGACTCACAGACTCGTCAAAAATAATTATAACAACAAATGCTATACCCTACCAGGGTTCATGTTAACTGTAAGAACTTATGTTACATGTATGCAATAAATGAAATAAAAAATAAAATACATATCACATTATTTTCTAGATTTTGACAATGTTTGGTAGAATTGTTGAAGTTTTTAGCATTGAAAAGCCCTCACTTGCAACTGTCGTGTCGAGTTTTTTGTTAAGTAAAACACTTGTTTGCAGAAAGTGTAGTGAGTGAGCCGCGATGGATCCGTCGCGGCGGCAACGCACCCAGACCAAGGCCACTGCAGAGGAGCAGGCCCTCGACCAGATTGCAAAAGAGGTCAGTTCTACTTTCAATACTATAAATCCTACATGAAAACACAATACATATGTTATATGAAGTACAGATATGAAGTTGTTGTGGATATACATTTTTTATGACATTGTGTTTCATAGTAAACTGGCTAAATTAAGTGAATTAAATATTTTTATAACTTATTTCCAATTAGTCCATGATCAGTGACCAAATTTTTTGCATGTAGTACGTAATTACAATCTAAATATATTTTTCTTGTTTTGGATAAGTTCATGTAAGTAATTTTTTAACATTTTTTTTTCTATTTTTATGTGTGAAATTGTGGTTCTGTGAAACAAACGAGACTAGAATATGGTTTATTTACTTCTCACTTACAATATGTTGAATGCCACAGTTAGAAAAATAAAGTAGTAAATTAATTGGTATTTTGTTTATCAATTATTTAAAATGTATCCTAATGTGGAAGTTCAAAATATATTTATATGTGGCCCTCATATCATAACACCACTGGCATGAAAAGTGAAGCAGTGAAGTATCTCTCTTCCAGCAACTAGAAGTATATTAAGGAAAATATTTTCTGGATTTATTAAGTGTTAATTACCTTATTAAATAATTTCCTTAACTAGTGCAGAAATAAATTCTTTATTAAAAATGTGATTGCAATACAGTTGCCTGACACTGTCCATTAACTACTAAATTATTATAGTGGCTTCTTTATCTAGCAATTAATTTTATCTATCACTTTATATTTATCACTGTGATAAGATTGTTAATTTTATTGTATTCACTTTTGAGCCACTCCTACTGTGAAAATATTTATGACAATTATGACTAATGGTCTTTGAATCAATAATGGGCTATGTTTATGTCACTCCAGGTATTTGACAAGTCCTGCATTTGCCATATCCTATATATTATTATGAGAATATCATTAGGCATACATATAGTCAATGTTGAGTGAAGAAAAAAATAGTTTAGGTTGAAAATTTTATTAATAGTAATTGAAAAAAAAACTATATCTGTCTCTTTCCAAAACGCTTTTCTTTCACTTTTTTTTTCTAAAACAATATTTTTTTCTATCTAATTTTGAATATTTTAAATCTTTTCAATTCTGTTATTTATACCTAGGTATTTAAAGTTAGCTTAAAAATGGTTATACCATTTAATATCATATGTTGTTAAGTTATTGATAAAAAAATAATAGTTAGTATTTTCATTCAACTATTTGGCTGTATTTCTTACCATATTAGTCTTTAGCTCTTGTTTTACACAACCAAGCAAAACATGAAAACATTTATAAGATCATGAAATACGTTTCTCCTTATACCTCTTCAGACAAGCTAATCCACTACTGACACACTGATTAGACACTTGAGTACACTCAAACTTGGAGATATTATAACTTCAATGAATGCTCTATCAAGAATTACTGACATCAATAAAAAAAAAGATTGTTTTCATGGGTTTATAAGATCCATCAACTGGGAATAAAACCCATCCCTGGTGACTACCAGCTGACTAGCTATGACCTTCCCCTTCTGAAAATTCTATCCTAGAAAGATAATGCTTTTGGTCGATCCAGGAGTGTTGGAACGCCCCTGAATTCACTTTTATTTAATTATTAAGAGAGTAAAAGCAATTGAAATGCCCAAGTAACTTTCCAAGTAAGCCTCTTAAAGGCCCGGCAACGCACCTGTGATATAGTGATATCCCATGGGCGGTGGTGATTGTTTCCCGTCAGGTGATCCGCATGCTCGTTTAGCCCCCTCTCATATAAAAAAATTAAAAGCCAAAGCACTCTAAATAATGTGAAATGTTTGCACGAATTTGTTGGTTCATAGAGAATCTCAACCAGCCAGATAGAGCTATAATTTATTGATTGAGGGATTACTTTGCAGAGGTCCATATCAATGAACTAAACTAATTTTAATTTGTTTATTTTTTAGCTGAGAAAAAAGTTTAAATATGTGTAGTTCACAGGTAGATCTATGTGGTATTCACGTCACCAACGCAGGTTGGACCCAGCCACGAGTTTCGGCTTCATCACTTACTCTTAAATGAAGCTAGGGTCAAATGTCAAATCGTATATCCCACCTGTTAATCCCACTTATCCGGCTGACCAATTACACACAATTACTTACGACCTGCCGGTGATACAACTAGATCCTTAAATAAACTTCGGTTCATAAGCAATTTGCGATGATCGACGCTGTGCAATATGTCCAAACGACGCGGCTGCGCGGTGCACACTATGCCCGCAACATACCTTCGGATAGGTGCGACAAAATAAGACACGATCGAAATAGTCTTCCGCATCCCACCTTCTGCGAGGCGTCCGCTACTTTCTCTATTGTCCATTAATTAAGTATGTCTGTCTCTACCCCTTTGGCACAAACAAACCCATAGGCCATAACCAAACGTACCCTTAACTTTTTTTTGTAATGAGAGGAAGGCAATCGAGCATACGGGTCACGTTCACGTGATGGGAAATGATAATCGCCGCACATGAGTATCAGCTACTTAAGGAGAGTCATTGGTTCGTTGCGAAGTATAGTATAGGGAAGCCCTTTTCTTGAAAGCCCCGATGTCATAGTTGTCCGAAAACACTGCTGACGGAAGTTGATTTCACAATTTCACTGTACATGGCAGGAAGTTGTATTATAGGTGAGGTTAAGAATACAAAATAGAGTGGAACTCTCAGCCGAGGCCAGTTTTTCCGGAACGCTATAATCTGGACATCTTTAAGGTCAAAGTGAACAGACACCTTCTAAGCAAACGTGTACCATCTTAGGCCTCATCTTCGCCTTGCATCAACCGAGATTGAGGCCAAACGTAAGTCTATTTTTTATAAAAAAAAAGATCAGACAGCCTTTTAGTATTGCTCTAACCCTAGACCCCAGCTTACCTACTTTTCACTTGAGTCAAGAAATATTCCTTTTGCTCATATTTAGAACAATTACGGTACGCTACTCTAGCAAATCTAAAACTCATGACTACTACACCTACACTCCTAAATATATGAACACAGATATCTAATCCGCGCAATGCCACGAACGCGAGCTATGTTTTCATTAAAGATTAGAGCTAACCTTCCATAAACACCCGCTAAGTGTTTTGCCATTTGGATGCGGCATTAAGAAGACCAATCGCAGCGTAATGCGTTGGAAAGAGGAAGCTATAAAATGCGATGTTTGGCGCTCCGCGAGCCCAGGATGATGTGGGATGTATGTGGCGTATCGCACGAGGGCGAATATTTTGGGGACCCGAAATCGATGTCTCGCCATAAAACTCCTCACCATCAAAGAAATCCAAAACTTTGATTCTTGAATCTGGTAGCTAAATAAGTATAGAAAATGCTATCGATACCGTTTTGTGATTGAATTAAGGGAAAAAAATATATTGAAAAAATACAATCAAAAATTGCATTATTTACGATGTCGCTCTTACATGAATTTTGCTATCTGACTGCATAAAAAAATCAATTAATGCAACATGGTAAAATGAGTTCATAACTATTACATACCATTAAATGCACAATGTATTTCATGAAAAACATATTAAATACCTAAGTAGGAAGTGGATAAACAACCACGTCAAAGAATGTTCAAAAAATAAACGTCATTAACGGCAACACAATTGTTTTACAAAGTTTTGAAAAAACGGAATGCACTCGAAACATCACACCACGTCCAAGCGACGGTCCCCCCCATTCCTCAATCAGCCGCCACGCATCGAAAGGATCACAAACCCCGTTTATAAGCGGTAATTTATTGAAATACAATCTCCAAAATTTGTCATTCCGATCGTCATTCTAATTTGTAGCTATATATTAGTTATTTGTGCATGGTAAAGTGTTATTGATTCACGATGATAAAATATTCTGGACACAAATAACTCCCGTGCTTGTGTTTTGTACAACTTATATTTATTGTCGTCGTGGCGTCGAATTTTCTAGAATTGGTCATTTTCGGCAACATCATTGTCAGCAACAATGCAAGAAACGACAATGACGGCTGTTGCTAATAATGATCTTGTATATGGAAAGAGCAATGACGATTGTTGCCAATAATGATTTTTTTGTGTGATTTATATTTTTTTTATTTTATTTTACTGTAGAAAAAGTAGATGAAAAAGCTATAGTAACCAAAGACAACTTAATTCCTAAAAAATATATAACAAAAATTTAATCAGCTACAAAAAACCATGAAAATAATTTTGTACCAGTCTGAAGTCGGTGCCTCAGCACGAGCCAGCGAGAGTGGACCTATAGTCGTCTAATTCACCTACATACCTACTTATATATTAGACTTCAATCACTCCTGCTGTCTCGTATTGAGACTGCTGAGGCACCGACTTCAGACTTGTACAAAATTATTTTCATGTTTTTTTTGTAGTCGGTTCAATTTTTTGTAATATTTTTTTCACGCTTTTTAGTGTTAATAATCAGGGATACAATTGTTTAATGTCAATTGCTCGACAACTTTTACGAAAGATTGCTTTTTCGGATGCAGAGACGTTAATTATAGAGAAGTCCTGGTGCTTCACCACCCGTTCCATTTTTTACCATATGCATTACGACGAGCATAAATTGCTTAGCAACTGTGTTAAAGTAATTGAAATTCAACCCGTGAAGTACTTGTTATTGAGTAGTAGCTCTGTTGGTCAAATGTGGTCTTCATCATGTTCTACTTCACCAAATTATGATTTTCAAGACAAAATGCATGAGTTACTGCTAAATATATCCAAATTACCATAAGTTATCTCGATTTCTTTAAGATCTAATCATCAGATCCTAATTTGGTGCTTACGGGACCTAATTTAAGGCATTTCTAGACGAGCTCAAAAAAAAATTGAAATCGGTTCATAACTGACGGAGTTTTGAGGTAACAAACAAAAAAAAATGCGACCGAATAGATAACTTCTTTTTTGGAAGTCGTTGTGATTATCTTGCTTGAGGTAAGTACTTTTTTCAACAGATAAATAAAATCAACAATTAAAAAAAAAACGTTTTTGGGGTTAGTTTTGGTTTTGTAAGATTTTTTTGAATAACAGAGCCAGAAACCCCAAGTTGTAACAAGATTAAATTTTTTCCTTGTATTCAGTTCATGTAAATACTCGTACCAAATTGTTAGCAATTTGCTTAATTTTACATATTTATTAAATTTTCCAAATAAATGAAATAAAGAAAGATTTTTTTATTTATTTACCAACATAAAAAAATTTAATATGTATATGTATATATACGTAATTATTACAACACAGTTGATGAGTATGAAATAAATAGGAAATGAGAGACTCAGCGAGTCCGCTGATTTTCAGTCTCCAACCTGACTAAAACTGACTTAAACCAGATTACTTAAATCAGATTTTTTTAATGGTACTGCCTTTTCGGCGAAATATTTTTCGCAAAATTTCACTTAGCAACCAATCTTTCGCCAAAGTTTCATTTGGCAAACCAATCGTTGGCATAACTTTAAACAAATAACAAATTGTCAAATAACATTTGACCAATTTTTATGCTACAAAGTTCTACTTCAAAATTTTTGCGAGCGAGCAAGACGGTTCGGACCAGAAGCGACTTGGATAGTTTAGGTTCCTTCGATGTTAGGTTTTTTTTTTTATAGCAGCCAGTATAACCTGCCACTAGGAAAGTAGGTTGGATGCCATTCAATATGTTGCTAAGTTAAGGTATGCCAATCAATACATTTTGACCAAAACATAAATGACATCTTAAAATAATCCCAGTTAATAATTTTCATAATAATAATTTATCAAATGATTAGTTGGGAAATGATATCAGTGTGAAATGTTGAGTTGGGAAATAACATTTCGCCTAAATAAAAATATGGGATAAATAGTTTGGTAGCTAATAATTTGCTAAATAATTTTCGCCGAAACATTAGCAAACCTTTTTAGGGTTCCGGAGCCAAAATGGCAAAAACGGAACCCTTATTGTTTCGCCATGTCTGTCTGTCTGTCTGTCTGTCCGTCCGCGGCTTTGCTCAGGAACTATCAATGCTAGAAAGCTGTAATTTTGCACGGATATATAGGTAAGCTATGCCGACAAAATAGTATAATTAAAAATTCAAAAACAATTTTTTTTAGGGTACTCTGATTTTTTTTTCTCATCCAACCCTATAGTGTGGGGTGTCGTTGGATAGGTATTTTAAAACCATTTAGGGGTTTGCTAAAACGATTTTTCGATTCAGTAATTTTTTTGCGAAATATTCAACTTTAAAGTGCAAATTTTCATTAAAATCGAGCGTCCCCCCCCCCTTCTAAAATCTAAACCGGTGGGTGGAAAAATTCAGGATGGTAGTCAGTAGGTATATCAAACTTTCAAGGAAAACTATAACGGCTAACTTTGCTTGAGAATTATTAGTAGTTTATGAGTAAATAGCAGCGTAAGATATAAAATATACCTAAACTTGGAACATTCCGTATAAAATACAAAATCCTTAGAAAAATATTACTTAATTTTTTCGTAATGGCTACGGAACCCTATTTTGGGCGTGTCCGACACGCTCTTGGCCGGTCTTTAAATAATATATTTTGCATATTATTTAAGGTTTTATCAAATAATCGTCATTGTCGGCAACACTGCGTCAGTCATTATATTCTGCAATTTACGTCATTTTCTCAACGATCGTCATTATAGGCAACACCAACTTTTTTCAATTTAAGATATTTCCTGAAATATCGGGTAACTTAGCGTGCCTTTATGACAAAATAAGATGGATTTAGTACATCTTTAAATCTAGTAGGAAATAATAGCTTTTGCACGGTGATTTTGTGAAGCTTATTTTTTTCAACAAGAATAATAGTTTGAAGAGATCCACCCACGAATCGCGGATCTGTGTAAATCCTGTCATAATTATGAGATTAGCCAATAGGGTTGCGTCACAAATGAAATGCAAAAAATAAACTGCAATAAGAAAAATAAGGAATTTCCTTCTTAAATTTTCTTAAATTTCTTGAGTTTCTCTTAAGTTTGAGAAGTATTTGAAACTGTAGAAAAAAATAAATAAATATAGAGAGACAAATCGATAGAGATTTGCCCACCCCATTGGCGGGTGTTATAGCAACGCAGGGGGTTTGAAATTGATTGATAGTTCCGAGAAGGGTACACTAAAATACACCTTATTTATACAATCTAATTTAGGCATTTTGTGTGTGATTTTCATATTCTATTTAGGTACTACTTGAAAGTGTTAATTGGCGCTAGGACCATAATAATATTTGAAACATAATCAAACGTTTAACCAATCAACGTTATAGTTAAGAAGCACTGTTATCAAACTTTTTTTTTTAATAGTATAGGCTTGCGTTTGGCCACAATCACGCCTGATGGAAAGCGAGGATAAGGCCTACGATGGAGCACGCTTGCCTAGTAAATGCTCATTCACCCTAGACTTGAAAGCGGCCAAATTGTAGTGTTCAGGAAACTCAGCAATTTTTAATTCTAAAATCTTGTGCTTGTCTAAAACTTTTCCAATAAGTATTCTCGCTCATTCTCATAATAGTTTACATGACGACCTAATTACTCGTAGCTCGTAGCTGACATCCCTATCCGATGCGACGATCTATTTGTACGCAAACGCATGCCGCACGCCGCGGAACAAAACGACACACTGCGCCGAAATAGATGCGCTTGCCGCCAACCACGCAATTTGTATTAGATCTGGATGTAAGATAAACCGATTATGATGAAACGTGTCTAAGGACCATCGCTAGAAAAACTGATTTCAAATAAAAACCACATTCAAATCGGTCCACCCATAGAGCTACGGCGCCACAGACAGACACAGACTCATAGCTCTCAAACTTATAACACCCCTCTTTTTGCGTTGGGGGTTAAAAAAATTGGAAAGTGTAAATATTGAGTTATGATATGACGTGGGAGTCTTGCTCAATCACTAATCAGCCGTCAATGATGGATGAAGTACGAACATCTCCTAACCCTAACTGATTAATCTTTGACATGCAATTGAGGACCTTAGCAACTCCTAGCCAAACCTAACTCGCATGTTCGACTTTTATCAGTTGGGTCATCTTGTCCAACGAGGAATGCGTTTGTCATGAACCAATAGAAGAAACTCTTGATTTCCTTATCCACGCTCCGTATATCTCTAGTCTAGTGGAATCTGCTCGACGGAGCGAATATAGGTAAATGAAGCGTTTATATTGGTTCATGACAAGCACGTTCCTCGCAATGCATCGTCGTACATCCCTGGTGGAAACGCGGCCTTATTAAGAGCCTTTCTGAGCTAAATAATTGCGCATATTTGAAACGACATGTTGAAACTACTTGAAACACAGAGAGCAAATATGATAAGCATTTTGCAAGAGTAAATTATTCAAATCAATGCAACACGCAAACTAGAAACATAATTCTTTTAATTTATTATTTAACTAGCCAAGCCACAATACACACAATTTACGTTTATTGTGGCCAAGCCAGTCTTCACATTATGTCTATCGGTTTCGTCTGTTTCGCTCAACGAGTGAAACTGAACCCTTAATTAGAATTTCAGGACAGATTAAGGGGTGGAAATATTTATGTGACATCGTTTGTTTGTACACGCGGCTTTATTGATCAGAGATTTGTCTTCTTCTAAGTCTTTGAGTAAACGGTGAATTATAGTATTTTTTGTAGTTGAAAAACTACTAAACTTGCGTGTACATATTGGATCAGGTTGAATCATAATTTACGATTTATTTATTTTTATAATACAATGTAATGTATTGCTGTTGATGCCCCAGATAAATAAAATTAAATAGATTATATTATTATGTAACCACACGCAAGTATGTATAATAAAGTGCTCAGAAAAATGCTACGTTTCCGATGTTTGTTTAGTGAAAGTAGGGCTTACATTTAGCTTACTAGCACACCACACCATTAAAAACTATGCGTTTTTTTTGCGATGCGCGGAATTTGAGTGTATCGCTCGCTCACCTTTCACGTTATGTTTATGTGTGACAAATCTCTGCGCCTGAGAAAGCTGTGTTTGATTAGCTTGATTGAACTGTAGCAATGTGTGTCAAGAGCCAATCACAATATCTGCATTGATTGTTAGGAGTTCAACAAATGATTTACAAGATAGTACCTCAATCACTAAGACCAATAATTCGTTTTAAATTAGTTGTTAAAATTAGTGTAAACGAGCGTTTTAAATTAGTGTAAACGAGCTGTGATTTAATCGAAATTAATTTCCATTAAATTTTTGACGACCAGATGGCCTAGTGGTTAGAGACCCTGACTACGAACACAGAATATATAATAGTACTAACGTACAGAATGGCCACGCTCCGCCCCGCACCGGTTCGAGTTACCCCACCCCTCAAGCGTAGCCTGACGGAAATCTGACGGATAGCAGTCAGGCGCGCGACGCGATGTATGTCGGCCGCACGGCACTAAGCTCGGGACTTTCGGGAGCAATAATTTTGCAAAATGGTGGTATACTGTGTAAAAGTTGTTTGTTCGATTTAGAATATACAATGTCATACGATTTAACAATCGAATGTTCAGAGACAAATCCTTTAAAAGGAAATATTTTAGCGTAAGTAATCTTTAATTAATAAGGTCAAATGATTAAAACAATAAACTTTAATTTATAAAACATTTATTTGTATTTATTTCCTAAAACTCGAAAATCAATCATATTCTAACAATTTGCCCCTCGTACAAAGTCACATAATTTTCTGTGAAATCCGCGCGCCGCAGCAAGGCTACTACGAAATACGAAAATCGAAGTTCATGTCGTTCGTTCCTTCTGACATTTATACTGTTTCATACGAGAGCGAGAGAGACGGTAGCATACGAACTTCGATTTTCGAACGTCGTAGTAGGCCCTCAGTTCATTGTTCGGTGCTAGATCGGTGACGGTGAGTTCGCGAGCAAGCGCCAACTTGTCAGTGGGCGCGCGAGAAATATTGTACACTTACCTACCCTACCTACTTCCTTTTGTAAATAAATAATGCTTTCTAGAAGTATCGCGATAAATACATGAAAGTCATGAAATAACTACTTAGGTACCGAATAATTCGTTTAAGTTTGTAGTCAAATACTTATTGTAGGTAATTTAAAACAATAATACTTAAATACATAGACAGACACATTTTATGTAGGTTTAAATAAAAATATATGATTAACGATTACATTTATTTACACATCTAAGCCATACCTACATACCCTATGGTACTAGGGTTTTGCGATAGTCAGCCCTGTGTCACTTACGCACACATTGACGCGTGTACAGACGTCGTCGTGCCTATGTAGATTCCAGAACACGAATTTTGTATGGCGTGGCCGCCCTGTGCTACGAAGCTTGAGGTCCCGGGTTCGAATCCCGGCCGGGGCAGACATTTGTATGAATAATACGTATGTTTGTTCTCGGGTCTTGGGTGTTTAATATGTATTTAAGTATGTATCTATCTATATAATTATGTTTATCCGTTGCTTAGTACCCATAACACAAGCTTTGCTAAGCTTACTTTGGGACTAGGTCAATTGGTGTGAATTGTCCCGTGATATTTATTTATTTATTTATTTATTAAATTACGCACCTTGAGAAACCAAGAGGCTTGAGGAATTGGAACGGAAATATGTAATTGCTTGCACGACATTAAAAGTGATGAACAAGTTATACTCAGCGGCACAAAATTTGGCCCACGCTTCATACCAAATTACCAATTCTGCATACATCAGAGGGCCAGGTTTTTTTCCGCTCAGTATACATCTGCTGGCATTATCTTTGTTGAGCAGTCACGGCTTAAAGCATCAAATTCTTCTGCCAATAAAAAATATTTGACGATTGTAGAAAACATCAAAGCATAGCCCAATAACTCGCTAAAATGCCACTGAAATGAAGAGACCGTAAGGCCAAACAGTGCAGGTACAGTAAAGTTGCAGCAGTAACATTTAATCAAACGCTTTAATTCTGTGTAGGCGCGTTATATATGCATATACAGGGGTAAGCAAATTTAAACGTGCCACGTTTCTTCAGCTCCCACAAATCGTGTTTGTTGTAAAATGGGAACAGTTCTCGTGTGGGGTAGAAAGGGTCACCGGCCGGGGCGCGATCGATCCCGTGTCCCAGTTCCCAGCCGGCGGCCCGTGCCCCGGACTCCGGGACCCCGGCCCTCCAGACGGCCTCCTTATGCTTATATGATCTAGAATGTTCCAAAAATTTTGGAGGTAATAGCTTGGATAAGTTAACTTAAATAGGGTACCAAAAAAGCTATATTACGAATGACGCCATTCCTTAATTGATTGCTTTAGTTACAACACAATTGAATTGAACAGAATTTTTAAAGTAAGGTCTGAGTTCAGTTTATAGACGAGCTCCATCCTTAACTTTAGAATAAGCCCGAGCAGTCAGGTCACTTTAGAAAACACTTTCAAAACACCTATTGAAATCTGCCTTGCAAAGAGTTGAAAGACTCGAGTCTGCATGGTAGTCATGGGAGGCTGTTTGCAGCGAGAATATTAAACCGTTGCTTTCAGTGTTTGTGAGTTGGAAAAGTGTAAGTAGATAGGTACAAGACAAAATTTAATGCATGCTTCCATATACGAGATTCTACGCAATTCTAATAGCTACTTGCTGGAAACATTGCTGGAAACACATAAATCTCGAGTTAGCGCTAAGCTCAGTTTAGTAGTGTCGAAATGTATGGAACTGTCAAGCCTAAGCCAGGTTTAACTAAAGCTAGATTTATTTTTTCCTGCAACACGGCCTTAATCTGGAAATTCTACGCACATCGATATATTTTTGATTAATCCTCAACAGAGATTGGAATACTTTAACAGTTCTTTGTCATAGGACATCAGAAGGCTAGCCAGCAATTTTAATTAAGAACTGCTGAAGTTTGAAATATTTTCCAACTCGGCAAATTAAAAATAAACTACGTTGCTGTAATCAATTGCGTTCAAAGGATATTTACTGCGTCATAAGCAAATGTTAGTCAAAATCTGCATGGTTGCATGCGTCGGCTCTTGAAAAGGTTTGCCATGTCGTATCGATTCTGTGTTAGAATTTTATAGCATTTAGATAGGCATGAGGCAGACACACCTAGGCACCAAGTGGGCACGAGCCTGGCTGAAGAGGCTTGACGTCAGCACAGCATCGATCTGTCTGCTCGGCGCCCCTACCCCTGCCTCCCGGCTGATGCAATTCTGCGTATATTGTGCGAAACGCAATAAATGTTTCCACTAATTTTTGTAATAACATAAGTAGAGTCAAATAAACTACAATTGTGGTTTTGTTAAGATTGATAATTTTTTAAAGTTCAAAATTATTTGGATGTTATTTTTAATATTGGGACTATAATAGTTTTATTTTAGTCCCGATGTTATCGCTAGTAGTAATATCCAGGGTCAGAAGTCGTGCGTAGATGCATCGATTCAAGCTGCGTTCTCCCAGCGATCTCATGGAAATGCAGTGCACGTTGCAGATGTCCCTCAGTGCGCAATTTTCAGTGCTCAGCTTTTGTTGAACCAACCTCCTAAATTAGTACTTACCGCTGTCTTCTTAGTTACATTTCCAAGTTAATGTTTAGCAATATTCGCGTGCAGCTGTTTGATGTTACAACTACGTGCGATATTTTTTAAGACGTTCACATTGCATGCACTTCAATGTTTAATTTTAAACAATGCGCGCGATGTCGGATTTTGCAACCGGTTAAGCAGGAAGTGTGTGCGGATGTGACAGCTTGTTGCGTAATTTTCGTACTAGCATCTTCGTGTTACCTCATCCTCTTCACCAATGCTAGTTTAAACAAGGTTCATGTGCATTCCCCGTGTCGGTAATGTTGCCTTTAATAGCGCATTGCGTTACCGTTTTACGCGATTAACCCGATTTATTTTTATAGCACGTGTATATTAGAGATTTTACAGTTATTGAGACACGTTTGACCTACATTTGGAATGTTATCATTAACTTGCGTGATTTTGTTTTATTAATTTTATTAGCATTCGTGTTGTAACTGAATGAGGTCTCGTATTCTAAAGGAGATTAATGCAGTTGTTTTGCACGGCATTCTTGTGCACAGACGGTGCTAGGGGGTAGTTCCCTTTGGGCGGGCGGCTGGAGGGGCGCGTGGGCGGCGGGGGGAGGCTCCAGCGTCAACGACCGCCACTCGGCAGTCTGCGAGCGTTCGAGAACACCGTCCCATAGTGCAACTTAGCGGGCAACTTTCGATATTTCCGAACAAGTTTCATTCCGTGCACTTATTTCTTGTGCTCGCGACCCGTTGTGACTTAATAACTCGTTAATTGGTCTCTCTGCCATTGGTGATTTATGCTCTTAATTGGGAACAGACAGTGATGACGTTAATTGGATTATATTTTGGCACGTGTCTGTGACCGTTCTACGCATCACGTTGATGGATAATCCCTGGTGTCGGCACCGGAAGCGTATTGCGTGGAGTGTCGCCATCTAAAATAGACGTTTTTATTTGTGAACAATGCACTGTTGAGCGTGGGTTTTTGGTGCGTTTGTTAATCTGGGACAATGGTGAAGCTGGGTCTGGCGATGGTGGTGGGCGTGGCGCCGGCGCTGGTGTCGTGGTGGCGCGGCGGGCCGGCGCCCGCGCCGCTGCTAAGCCCGTGCAGCCCCACGGACTCGGACAAGCTGCCGCGCTGGCCGCACCGCTCTCCCTCGCTCTCTGACTGCCTCGAAAGCAGCAGCGACGAAGAATCCGCCAGATCCATCGTCTGCCACGTTAGGCCTAAACTAGTGAGTGAGCGATGTAGTGTTAACTCCCTCTTGTTAGACCAATTTAGCGAGAACGCACGATGTAATTATAAAGTCCAGTTGTTCTACTTACGCTCCCATAATTATGTTGTCAGAGTTTTTCTTTTCTCGATGTAGTCAACGAAAAAATTAACAATGATTCATGTTTTCCAGCGCCCACTTTATGTTTAAAACTAAAAAGCGTCAAGTCGAAAAATAATAATTTTAGCGTTTGTTGAATTCGATTTCTTTCCCCCTTTTAGAATTTTATTTTGTCATGATCTGCAAAGATTGTTAATCTTAGGTAACTTTACTTTCACTTCGGCCGATACGTGTTTTAGCACAATAAATACGAAGGCGTTATTTTGAACGGGATTTTAACTATTGCTTTGACGAATATTTTATTGCTAGAGACAGCGACTCATGAAAAATCAATTTTGGTATTGTCGTAAAATATGGCGCGGCTGAATCACTGCGGCTAGCTATGACTAAAATTAGACTTACTGACATAAAGGAACGTACCTTCTCTGTCATTTGCATACAAATAGATTGATAATACAATGCGTGGATACGTATGCCGACGGTCACATAACTTGACGACAGCTAAGAAATACTTATTCATATTCAAATCGATGAACGATTCTGGAGTCTATCAATCAAATTAGTGAAACTATTGTGAAACGGGACTCCACGATATATATACCATGAATAAATCATGAAGAATTAGCAATGCGTAAGACTCGCTATTCATATGTATGTTGTTAAATGAATGTATGAATGTCTTCCTTCATGTGTAAAATTTCTAAGCATGCTCCAGAGAAGGTTAATATCGTTGTTATCGTCTGTTAATTCATTTTACCTTTTGAGGGTATCGTATCAAATCTGTGTTAACTAATTTCGCATTTATTTCATATTGCCCAAAACTCCGTTTGTGTAGAATTCTTTTATCGCTCTCCCAACTGGAACAATGCAATTTTGCGGGATGAAAACTATCCTATGTGCGTGTATTAATTTAAGAGAGGCCTTTTCATCTAATTTGGTTCTGCAGTTTAAGCGTAACAGACAGTTAACAGAGAGTAACAGACAGACAGATAGAATTAATTACTTACTTATTTACAATACATATTACCACTGATATTACCTAGTAAATACTTAAAATCTGGAAAAGAGGAATAAAATCGTATTCAGTGCGTTTCACATGGATTCCGAGCGCATTGCGAGATCAGACGGATGCTCGGCTCGAATAAGATGTGTTACATCGATAAGGTTATTCAAAGTATATAGCTCTGTTACACATCAAGACGCAAAGTAGTTCACGTTCACCAAAACTCTTTCGGAAGTGAATTGTGAAAACACAACCGAACATGAATTTTATGACTCTACAAATCGCTGCAATAAAATCGAAACTGACAGATTGTCTTCTCGAATTTATTTATGTTTATAAATAAATCACATCGATTATTCACCTTTACTATTACGAAACGGCGCCTGCGCCGCGTCGCGTTGCATCCGCGCGTCGCAAATGTCACGATATTTGCGTCGCGTGCGCATCCCCCGGTAGGTACCGTTCGTTCAATACCTCGCAGTTAATCGTCCAAATCGATTAGTTTTTATATCGACTCGTGTCGATCGCGTCGTATTGGGGATTCACTACCTATCTAGTTAGTACTTTCCGTGTTTCTTTGTGTACGAAAAAGTCTGGCTGCTTGGTACGTAGTTTTTACTGCTTTCGTTTAGAAACAGGGGGCACGAATTTAATTTAATGATATTAGAGTACGTGGTGCGTTAAAACAGAACTTGCCAAACGAAGAGTTCGCAGTAATAAAAGGTAATTTATTAGAACGCTTACTGGAACACAATGGAGACGTTGCTTGATTAAATATTATTGGGAGCACGCCAAACATTGCTTTGCAAAAATGAATGAGTAGAAGTAAGGTGAGCTGGACATGTCTGACGAGTTACCCTACTACTTACTGTATGAAACGAATGGGGCGCTCCATAACCCTCGAAACCTTTACACCTTGAGCTATGTGCCAGGCGAGCGCCCAATCCATTTCGAAAATTTTAGACCGCTCGTTCTTTAGAACGAGAAGCCAGACAATTAACTGAAGCAACACTATAACCATATATCAGTGAGAACAACGGCCTGTAGCTAGAATGCGGAATCGCATACACAAGAGTCTATTCAACTAGTAGTCACTCACCTGCAGTTGCAATAAAGCGAGCGTCCCAGTGTCCCCCGCGCGTCCATGCGTACGCGAGCTCCGCGATATCATCTCCGTTTTTCTTGGCCCTTTTTTAACCGGTGTACTAGATCTCGATCCCGTTAATGTTATGCCATCGTTACGTTCTTCGTGAGTGCTCGTGGTTTTCCGGTTATTCTTGGAAGGTATTTTTTTTAATAATGTGATTCTATTTTACATGAGTTTTCGCAGCGCCCAATCTATTTAAAATGAGAGCTTATTACTCGTATCAGTATAATGCAACGATCATGGTAATGTCACTAAGTCATTATTTTTCTAATCATGACTCTAGTAAAAAATACGACCGAGATGTCGAAGCAAATATTCTATCAGGAATTAGCTTATGCACGAAATTTTCCTTCGTACAGTTTATCCTTAGAATTTTGGGAAATCCGTTTTATTGCTTGTTCCCCCAGATACGTAATAAAAGGATGGTCTGTAAAAACGTCAAGTACCTTATATTCGTAACACTTGCTTTTCAACCGACTTCATAAAAGGAGGAGGTTCTTAATTCGGGTTTATGTTTTATTTTTCATCAGATATTTCATGTTAAATCCTTTACTTGGTTTATAAATTACTTTGTCTTGGGATAATATTTTAATTGCAAAATAAAACTTCATTAAAATTTTACTAAGTTAGGTAGGTATCATAAGATTGGGCCTTCTTCAGACGCGGTACATTTGTTGCCGTTCGATCTGACAAGGATTCTATCCGATTCTAAATCACTCACCAATTGCAAATTGAAAATGGACAACTCGATACTATACCACAGAATAAGTAATAGTACAAGTACAGAAGCTTCACTGTCGTACAAAAGTGACGTTTAGGCATAAAAATCGTGCCTTCTGTACTTGTACTATTACTTATTCTGAAGTATAATCCCGAGTTGTCCATTTTCCATTTGCACCAAATGACAGTAAATCTTTTATTCACGCTCACATAAGACCTAATCTCAAACGCACCACAAATACCATAATGTTGCATTAGATAGGGTACAACCCAACTACAGCTGGTACATCCATTTGTGGACCGTCGCCATTGTCAGTTATTGTTTGCGCCCGCACCCGTGACGTCCTTGCGTCTTTGTGCTACAGTAGAGCTGCTAAGCTCGAAGGCTGTCCACTGTGACAAGTAGTATACGGAACAGGGAATTATGTATATCTTTCTACATTTAACTTCAGGGTTAACCAACCTTAATTAGACCTGCGCGATTTACGAAATAAGTATTTTTCATAGACGACATTTTGTACTTTTCTTTCCGTGCCACGATTGACTGGATCAAACAAAAGCAGTGATCGACAGATCGATCACAATTTACTGGTTCCTCACCTCTACTCTGTACCCTTAGTTTAGTGTAAGTTTTCGGTAACAAATACGTCTCGATCGCAAACGTTCCGCCAGAGGCGCTGTTCGTGTTTCCATACAAATTGAGGTTTTAACGTGAACGCGATCGAGATGTAGTTTGTAACCGAAAACTTACATTAAGGGTACTGAACATTATTTTAACACATCTATGATAAATGTTTTATATTACAATATTCTACTCTGTTATAATCCGCTGTGTTAGTAATATGGATAGGTAGTTAATTTTACACATGTTTTGTTCTTCCTGTGATAATGTCAATGCCACAGCAATACCTACTGACACATTTATTTTCGTAATAGTACGATAATATGCTCAGTAACGTCATTGTGTTATTATTTGTTTCACATGGCTGAAAAGACAATGTAAATTAATTTATATGAGTTTACCGACTTATTTTTTAATTGAGTAGGTACTACATTTGTTCTCACGGTTTGTTTAACTGTAGTTTACGACAGATTCGCTTAGCTTAATGATGTTTTTAAAATGTGAACACAATAATTATATTATAGACATAGTGCAATTTTATCTTAACAACTTTCAGACGTTAATCTTTAGACCCAATCTGCAGATTAAGTACGTCAACAATCAAGTCGTTCATTCCATATAAAATTGACACACTTGTTGATATACTATACTGGTTTGTGTCCACAATCCCCTGTAAGGCCCTAACAGCTTTACATATGCGGGGTGACCTAGTTACTCGAGTCAACAATACAATTATCCTTTTGCTAAGGAGGATTTGTTATCCATCTTTGTTAGTAGCATGCTAGCATGTGTTATCTTTAGGCCCTTATTTGAGCGACACAACAGTACCTTGACAACATAACAAAAATCTAATTTCGAATTGCCTATACGTTTAACTACTGGGCATATTCCTACTCTCAGAATGAGAGGCTTGAACTGTAGTTCCCACATATAAACCACTAGGCTACCACTGCTTGCTTACTACTGCATTTGTTTCATAGACGTAGCTTCGTAAGGGTGAGCAGAGTAATCGTCTTTAGTTCGTTTACCTCTTGTAGATTGCTTGACTCCGCCAACAGAATTAAAGAGCTTTTAATGATAGCTTAATCCATCATCCAACATAACATTAACCCCTGGTCTGGGTCTGATAGTGTTTATTAATTCTTACCTGTTGCAGTAATTATCGTGATGACTAACTTGCTCATGAATTTCGTGTGGTGTAAACTTCCCGCCTACCGATTATGTTTCGTCACTGTCTACGTCGTTAAGCGACTGCTTAATGGTTCGTTTGATGCAATTACTGCATTCTTTATAAGTTCATTTTACCTATCCGCCAGGTTATTCACCGACTAGTGGTTTACTTAGTTGTTTGTGTATTTATGTGAGTTGACAGTCACAATTTTCAGGGAACTCCAAATGCAGCGGATTGATTCTCTAACTGCTTCAGCACCGAAACCTGGTTTCACCATTATACTCATAGATCTCCAGTTGCTTCTGTTCGAAGCGGCCTGCATTCACCGTGACCCCCGCGACGTAAAAAAAAACCAGTATAGCAATTTCTAACTTAAAATTTCTCATGTTGTCACTGAAACATTCCAAAGCAATCTTTAGGTTACACTTCTGTTTACTACTTGAGACAATTGAAAATAAATCTTGTTTACGATAACGCAGGTCCCGTAGATCACGTTAGTATTGTTCATTCCGTCGTATAAACCGTTGTTTACGTTGGAAAGATTAAAGAATAGTGACGTAAGTACTAAGCCTGGCTAGGTTAGTTCATTAGCTACCGACGATACACCTTACGCGACAGGAAAACTTGCGGCGGGTGCAGTGATTCACCTCAAGCCAAAACGATAGGAAATTAAAGGCGCAAGTGGTAAGAGGAAGCGTGTTGGTCATCAGATAAATTTCAACTCGTCGCGTAGGTAAGCTGAAGTCGCAAGATGGATAGGAATAGGACATACACAAAAATGTAATGTTAGTCTCCAGGTAACGTGCATGTTATTTCATGATGAGAATATGGGGCATAAGCTCCGAATAAATATAAATATTTATTTGTAGGGCATTAGTTATTAAATTAAGTACTCTTATTTTTATCCATGAAGCCTATTGTTTATGTGGATATGATAACAATCTGTAAAAAGCAGTTAAGAACGTAAAAAGCAGTCAAATTTTACTTACGATTTAGGTCTTGACTTGAATTATGGTGACGTCAATTCCGTTTATCTTAATGCATTTATATACTTTTTGCTATTATTTCACATACGTTTAAACTCATCGTACCTATGTTTAGACTAGCTATTTAGCCTAAAATTCGGATTACTAAGTGTTACGTAACATAAAGAATACCTACTTTAGATTCATTTGCACTATTTTGTACCATGCTTTGGCAAAAATATATTTCCGCTTCCGCTTGAGGCTCTGCTTCATCACGCTCGTAACGGTGCGATACGATTACGACAGCGATAGCGATGCAGCCCAACCACGAGCGCGAACGACGCCGACAGTCGGCCGCCGTCGCCGCCGCAACCACTCGCGTCGTCGCACCCTTGTGTTTACTTTACGCCACACGCAAAACGAAGAAATACCTCTGTCCTATTGTCGCTTAAGAACCGTTATTTAAATTTCATGCAGTGAATGTGAGTGAATTTGTATTTCTTGTACAAAAAAAAACTGTTTTCATGCAAAACAACAATACTGTTTTAAATATCTGCAAAAAATATTGGTCAAGGAGTGATGATTAATGAAGTGTTGAAAATCAGCGATAAGGCTATTGATAAGTGCGGTGCTGAAGTTTTGTTTATCGCGCACAATTGCAGTGAAATGAAGTAACAATTGTATCCGTATAAATATTTAGGCAGTCTCAAACGTTGACAACCCCGCTGTTGACCACAACAAACGCGGGAATGCATAAACGTCGGTTACGAATAATTTGATTTCCCCGAATATTCCACACAATAGCCGCGCGTACACAATGACGCTCATCATGGGCAATCAATCAAAAAATGCAACACCTGACAATAGCGACGAGGAAAGCGGGGATGCGTTCACTGACGGAGACTTCGGTGACTCCGACGAAGAGTTACATGTTGAACGTAACGATGACTCTAACACTACCCTTATCCCTGTTAATGAAACTGTAAATGCAGAAATAATGGAGATAGTACGCGGCGCTCGTAATAGTTTCGATGAACACGATCATACTAAAGTTAACGGACATAAAAGCAGTGATAGTGACTTGGAATGTCGCAGCAACGGCGAACTCGCGATGCCTGACGCCAGGAGGGACTCCCACGGCGACCAGAACCCTTCCATCGTTGGCATTCTCGGTGGTCAGCAGGATCATGTACGTATATCTCTCGTCCTCCGCATGACCCTTTCCGCGAGAATTTAAGGCATCCCGTGACTCATAGCTGTGCGATTGACCTATTACCTGTTTTGCATTTCCTTGCATTTTTTTCTTGTTGAAGAAGCCCTTTGCTTCTCACACGTTAATTTAGAAACTACTAGTTCAGCAAACATTCTAACAGGTTTTTATATATGGTCAATAAAACCTACGAGGCGCAAGGCCGTTTACTATCTTATCTCTTAAAAATTTCACTTACTCGCGTTCCGGAGGCCGCAGTCGCTGAAAAGTTTTCTCAGGTGATTGCTGTTTGCTTTACGCACCAATAACCAGATGCTAGCCGCGTTAACTTCAAAATGCTGTAAATTGTCATGAACCGCACGCATCACAATTGTTTCGTGATCTTCCAATTTGTATTACGGTTGAGTTAGCTCAGCATTGTCTATTGTAAATCATGTGGCATCAGTTGAGCTTGAGCGACACAGGTGTATGAGTTGCGGTGGGACGGCCTTGCCTTGTTGCGAACCTAAGCGGATACAACATGACATTTCCGGAATCTTTGCTAAGCTTGGCCACCAGAACAGTCATCTTATACGTGAGTTTAAACAAAAATACTCAGCATATACTTGTTGCTTAACTAATGCCCTTGCTATTCTTTTTATGGTAATAAAATAGTTATGAAGATGAATAATTATAAGTAACTAAAGCGCTAGCCGGTATAAGTATGTCGTCAACTAAAAACACTTGTGTTCACGGATACTTCAATGCGATACTCCAGTGTTCTCATCAAGTCAAGTCAGACTACACGTGATTTTATTCCAGCTCCGTGTTAAGTGTTGGGTTTAATGTTGTGAAGATATGGTTCAATTTAGTTGTAAGATTGTATAGTCAGTGGTTGTAGTTAATATGTCATCGCCAGAGTTTTTGTTGCGGGTCGCCGCCAGGGTCTTTCTGGCTTATGTGAGTCATCACTCATCACCTATTTGCTAGGCTGCCTAAATCGCTAACGATCAAGACCATGTGCGAATGATCAGTGATGTCATGTCGCATTCAATATCTAAGTAGCCTTCCTGTTCGGTATAAAAATCCCCGGATGGGTTCTTGCACGAGTTCAATTTTGCGTGGGTGTAACTAATTATAATGCGGGTTGAATTAGTACTTTATGCTCTTTCAAGTATATGTTTCATGGCATTTTTGTATGAATGTTATTGTTTTGAAACTTTTTCAAAATGTACATCTGAATACTTGAGGATGCAATGTAATTTACAAGTTTTTCACAACAATGCTTTGGTATAATCGTGTAGACAGTTTTGTAACGTCTTTCTTAAAGATTCTTGCCGATGGCAAGTGAATGCTAATGAATAAGGTATGTCGAAACATGCTTCGCTGATATTTATCTAACCGGCCCGCAAATATACATTCATACATATCTATTATTTTGGAACCTACAGATCCACTTATGTAGATATGCCGCGAAACCAACGATACTGTGAAATATTGAGAAAATATTTGTTTTCGATGAGATCATGAAGTTCAAACAAACGATAATAGCACACATAAAAGGATCGCTATCACTCCTATACTAGCTCTCTTTGTAGTGTGTGCAATTGTCATTATCTCATAACATAAAGTGACACGTCTAATTTCTGTTAAGTAGCTTTTCTATACTAGGTACTCTAAGAGCTCCTTTTGTGTAAGTTAACCTTAAAGTATCGGCACGACGAATCTTCATATTATTCACAGTTATGTAAATCATGGCGTCTTGAGCGCTTGCCCCGTGTTCCTCCGCACATGTGCCCGCCGCGGCATAAACAAACATGACAACCTTACCGCGTTCGTACTCACTCGAGCATTCGGCGACAACTCGTCCAGTGTCCACTAATTATCATAATTTATGTGCATACACAAATATTTCGCGTTTGTACGACATGATGTTGTCAACGATGCACGCATAACTTAGCTGTCTAAATTCTTTCTTGAAATGAGTCCAAATTTAAAAGTTTCTTAAACACTCTTCAAGTCCTTTGCATTAAGCTGATTATTCTTTTTTTTATAAGTTCTTGCAAATTTACAGTTCGATAGATGAAATAAACTTGTAATATCCGAATCTTTGGTGTAGCAAGCACTCAAAAACCATTCTCCAACTGTATTCACTACTACATTTTCGCAAATAAAATAGTATTTTTCTTCTTCTTCTTATTCTTCTCAATGCAGTATAGTGAAGTAGAACATCGTATTGCTGCGCTAGCGACAGGTGGGATTAGCGCCCTGTAACTGGAGCAACAGTGTTGGTGTGTACGCATATTTGCTAACGTTGCACCTAATTCTTTATAGTTTTACTTTTTCGTAATCTTACTGGCACGCTTAACTAGGACTGAGATTTATTGCGTTTTAAATTGATCTGTCTCGCCTGGTGACTATATTACGCTTTACCTAAGTCAACAGCAAGCAACATTTAAGAATTTGACCGGTTGAGTTACGGGTTTAATTTGTTTTAATCATTTTACAAACTAGTATTACGACTTAAACAGACGAAACTGAAACCGAGATATTCGTGCGGCCTTCAACGATACTGCCTACCAAAACGTTAGTCACACTGTTCGACACGGAGCTTGGTGACAGCGTGTCCTTACGTCCTTCGCGGACGATGATGTCATTGCGCCTGCGCTGCGCCATGTGGACACTCACAGCATTTGACGTATGTGCACATAACGGTTTTAAAATTACAAATCTAATGACATTTTCTGAAAAAAGTGTAAAGAAAATAAGGGGCGAAAATGGTTTTTGCTGACGACGGTAGCTTTGTCCGATTGTATGCAGGTTAAGGTTACCTAACCTACTGGGAGCTGTTTTCACCTTAAGCACAGAATAGATAATAGTACAAGTACCTTAACAACAGATTAATTAGTTCGATAAGAATAATGTCATGTATCTACGATGTATCAATTTTAGTGAACGATGAAACAATTTAAATCTAGCTTATTTTCTATACAGAATCCACCTCTTTATTAAAACTAACGTAACTTTATCTTCACCATTGATCCCGCAGTTATCATAAACGGATGTCAGGGATAATTTTTAAGAATAAACAGTTCTAAAAATACGGTACTGTTTTGAACAATTGTATTTTATCGAATTCCTTTGTTCGATAACAAGCCGATAAGGTAATGTCTTGTTCCATTAAACCTGTTCATCCGATATCTGTTTTGTGTTGTTGATCCGCCTTTGATGGAAATTTGAAACTATTTAGAAAGGGTATAGTAAAAATGTATATGCTTTCTTTTATTATAACTTATCAATTGAGGACGATGATTAACGATCAATGTTTATTTTGGTTCAATCGAATTTCAGCGGATGCGAAGCAATCACAATGCATTTCAATATTATTGGGGTGAATTGGCTGAATAACTTACGTAAGATATATTCAGTAACAAAGACCAAGTTATTGTTCTCTTTACATGGCTGTAAAACCTTTGATTTATGATAATGTAAAATAATACTTCTTACGAAATGGAACAGTTCCACGATTCTCTTTAAACTAATCAGGATTGTTCTCGTCTATTTCAGTATTGTGGTTAATGCATGGTTACCGCCTAGTTCGAAGAATAGCTATTGTTTTAACACTTGCTATCGAGCCTGCATTTCCCGTCACCCGCATGTACACGAACTTTATATTTAAAGCCCCTATACGAACTCAATTTCGCCTGATCACTAATCTAAAAACAAGCCCTCTTCGAACTTGTTGCATTTACCTTGTTATTTGAACAGAAATGATGTCATTTTATTCTTGGAAAGACTACCCAATATAAATATCCAATTTATTTCATTTCAATGGAACTATTTATTCAATTCAAGCAACTTTCGCCTCACGTTAACACGAATCTTTTCCGCACGTCGCGGCGGACAAAGCAATAGCAATTTTAATTAAAATACCAATACCTAGTTTCGTGAATAAATCTTTTGGACAGCAGGGCTACTACGAAATTCGAAAATCGAAGTTCGTATCATAATAAATCTAGTTTTTTCTATTCCGTGTAAATACAAGAAAATAAGCATCAGCGGGACGTACGATACAAAGTATACAAACTTCGATTTTCAAATTTCGTAGTAGCCCTGCAGAACCCATGTACAATGGGCCGGTGTGGCTTATTAAGTTGAGGCACATAAATAAAACTGTAGACTTACAAACGCAAATTAAGTACTTAATGTTCATCAATACCTATCCTTAATTTATAGCAGACAATTATTGATTAGAGGATCTAACTAGATATTTAAACGTCAAAATTTGGATGCTTCAGGTCTACATTTTTTTTAAGAATTTACGGCCTGAAAGCTGCGTCCTTTAGTCAAAACTGAAAATAAATATATTCTTGGCATTTTTTAACATAAAAGAATATAATTTAAGTATTGCCAGCATGAAGATACAATGTTTAACAAAATCAAAATACCATATTTAGTTTCTAGTTTTATTCTGAGTTAGCGAGTGAGCAGGCATTTATTATATCGTTGTCTATAAGTCGACGTCGTCTGGCCGCTCCCGAGGGGGTTGCCCGAACCCCGAGTATTGACGCAGACACTCATAAACTAAACATAAACTCTACATTATATCAACGTTTACTCAACCATTTTGCGACACGCTGAGAACCTCGTCGCAATTTATTATATTTTAAAAAGTTTCATAAGACTTCTATGTCATTATCTGCTGAGCAATGTTTTTTTTTAAAGTAGTCCGTCGCGTAATTCAACGCACAGATTTGGCAACTCTTTGAAATTTGAATCGCGCTAATCAGCCAGAACATTTTATATATCGTTTAACCTGATTTCAAGTTTCCGCTCATAGAATTCACGTCTTGCTGCCGTTTTGCCGGAACGGATCGTGTTCTATTCTTTTAAAAAGTAAAACCAAATAGTTTTCCGGCTTTTGTGTGTTACAAACAATCAGATATCGTCTTTTATTCTACAATTAATGAAATCTGTTTCGTTAAGTACGTACTACTCCTTTAGTTATTTTTATAAATAATTTAATCTATTTTATAACGACACGAAGGCTTCGCAAAAGTATTTAGTTTTTTCGCTGCCTGTGCATGGTCTAAATTCAATGTCGAAAAGCTAAGTATGACGATTTCTCCACCAATAAAAATATCTCTTCACCACAGATAAAAAATAAAATAATGCTGGTGCTCAACGTATGCACATACGGATCAAATTTATGAAATAAACATTAGTGTGGCAGAACAAAACAGCTAAAAAAGCTAGTGATTTATATGAAAAAATATCGAAATTAGTTTCTAATGATTGACTTTTACATACAAAGAAATAAAAGCATTGATAATTCTAGACAATCGCAATTACCGGAACAGCTAATCTCAAGCAATGGTGGTTGTTACAGGCGGAGCAGCGGCTGGCGGCGCGTCGCGCGGCGCGGGCGGAGGCGCGCGAGATACGCATGCGCGAGCTGGAGCGGCAGCAGCGCGAGCAGGAGGACCATGCCGACAAGGCCTATGACATGTATGCCGGTATGTGGAACATACGGGGAGACCAGGGGAGCTTGTTAGGGCCTACGCTAGCTGGCGCGGGCGCACGGAGCCGGCGCGTGTGCAGGTAAAAGGCCGATGCACACCAGGATGCGTGTGCGTGACGTGACGCGGCACGCACCAGTTGTATGTAATGTATGAAACTTTATAGAAAGATCCAGACCAGATGTGTGGCGTAACGTGCGTAAGCACTGGCATCTTTATATAATGTTTCATACATTACAACTGGTACGTGTCACGTCACGCACATACATCTGGTGTGCATCGGTCTAAAATCCGTCGCACGTGACGCGTGCATCAGTCAAGTTTATTCCGCCAAGCCTTATTGTCTGACACACTTAGAATCACGACCGTTTTCACCACTTCTTTCTGTCACACATCATAAAACAAGGGTAGAAAGGTGGTAGAAAGAGATGGTGAGCGCGATCGCGAACGTCAGCACGTTTGACAATACGGCTTCAGTTCAGATTTCAGTCAGTTCAGTAGAATTCCCCCCTCGGTCTGACTGACTGATGATCTGGTCTAATGAAGATTACGCGTTGCTTTGTAGTGAGAATACAAAACAGTATACATAATAATAAAGTAGCCGTTACCCGCAACTCCGTCAGCGCAGAATTCTATTATCGCTATCCCGCGGAAACTATGCATTTTTCCGGGATAAAGACTATGCTATGTCCTTCTCCGGGACTCAAACTATCTGTATACCGAATTTCACCTGAATCGGTTCTGTGCTAACAGTAACAAACAAATAAACAGACTTACAAACTATCGCATTTATAATATGTGACAATCCGTAGCAAAAGGGTCCTTATGGCAGGCAGCTATAAGGACCCTTTTGCTACGGATTGTCACATGTTAGTGGGATATCATCAATGAGGTATTGTTCATCAAAGGATATCATCATCATCTCAGCCGTAGGACGTCCACTGTTGGACATAGGCCTCCCCCATAGACCTCCAGTTGCTTCGGTTGGCAGCGGCCTGCATCCACCGTGAACCCGCGGCTTTAACCAGGTCATACGTCCACCTCGTTTAGTGGGATATACCTTTCACAATTTACTTCTTGTAAACAGTAGGCTATCAATGCAAAGCATTAGATTGAACTATTTTAAGCCAAGGCAAAGAAAGAATTGAAACGAAAATTGTTTAGTCTCTCATGCCCTGTTTTGGTGCAAAACTGTGGTGTCCAAATCCAAGAGTCGCAAAGACTAATCTCACCTGTGACTTTTCAGAGACGGTGGGGCGGCGCGCGGGCCCGCGGCTCTCGGGCCTCACGCCCGCGGCGCTGCACTCGCCGCGGCGCGCCTCCGAGGACTCCGCCGACGACTCCTTCAATGTCAAGGATCTTAGGGTAAGCTCCGCGGTACATGTGTGGACTTAAGATAAAAAAAAACTCACCTGTTGGGGTTTCTAACACTATGCTAATAAAAGATGAATCGATAAGATGCCATGTGATCTCTGAATAATGATACTCCTAAGTCTGGTGTTAATTTGGCATTTTCGTAGCTCACGCTAGGAAAGATGTAGTGGTGAAAATTAAAATACATGGACTATAACGAAATTTCTACTTACCTGAAATTAGAATAAAGTAGAAACTGTGACAAAATTGAACTTTTTGTATTGAACGCAGAATTATATGCGGGCGAAACATAACATTAGTTTTATACTTCGCACGCATATGATTCTGCGAACATGCCAAGGAAACATTAAATTCGGATTTATTTAACACTAGCTTATGCCCGCGACTTCGTCTGCGCGGATTTAGGTTATCGCGCGGTGGCGCCCTTTGCCTGAATAAAAGGTGTCCTATGTTAATCCTTGGGGCTCAAACTACCTATACATAAAATTTCATCAAAATCGGTTCAGTGGTTTCGACGTGAAAGCGTAACGGACAGACAGACAGACAGAGCTACTTTCGCATTTATAATATTGGTAGGGACGTTGCATTGCATCAATGTTTATTAAGTTTTGGTTTTAGTTTACGTATTGGTCTTACATTTGTTACTATGACTCCCCTTTTACTTAAAATAAATTTATGTCCTTCAATAGAAAGCCAATAAGTTTAGACAAGCTGAAAAGTAGTGCGATGTACTTGATGGATGGGATGACCCTTTAGGGGCTGTTTCACCATGTATTGATTAGTGTTAACTGACGGTTAAATGTGATGCCGTCTCCGTTTATTCGAACAAAACAAATAAAAACGGCACCACACCAGAGTCCTTAGTTTTATTTCAAACCGTCGCAATGCTTTTGTTTATCCCGCCGAAGTACTAAGAGTTTCAGCTACCATTGAGCTTACCTGATTGTAGTGTCTTTTGTAACGTGTCCTGTTGTGATTACAGCACGACCTGAAGGAAGTAGAGGAGAAGTTCCGCAAGGCGATGATCCTGAACGCTCAGTTGGACAACGACAAGGCGGCGCTCGCATACCAGCTGGAGCTGCTCAAAGACCGCATCGAGGAGCTGGCGGCGGAACACGCGCAGCTACAGGTGGGGCCCTAGCCTTATAGCACAGCCGTGGAAAACAGTCAACCACGCACGAAGCCTTAAAAACACACGCAAACCTACGCAGGGGAGGGCAAACTGTAAATTATTCAAAATATATATTTTAGAATCAGCCTGTAGATTGTAGAACCCTAGGTCAGGTTAAGTTTGTTTTTAACAATTCTATTATATTATAGTACAGTACAGTAACAATTATATTATTATTATAGTTTATAAAAAAATGTCCGTCCATACGAAACATTTCGAAAATGAGTGGGTGACATTCTTTACCGGCCCGGATAATACCGATGTGGAAATACAGACGATTGTATGGGGGTGTACACGAATATCGGGGCCGGTAAAGAGCGTCACCCTAATGAATCATTTGGCAAACACATATTCGGTGGAACATCAAAGAGCCCTGTTGTAATTCCACAGCGCGAGCACAAAGAGAAATGCTCGGCGCACGAGCGGCTAAAACGCGAGCACGCGTCGCTCGAGCGGGAACTAGTGGCGGCGCGGGACGCGGTGCGCGCGCGGGACGCGGCCGCCGCCGGCGCGGGCTTCGCCTTCGTGGACGCCGCGCCCGCCGCCGCTACCAACGGGCTTAACAACAACGACGCGCCCGCCATGCCCGCGCTCGCCCTCGTCACGCACCAGAATGAGAAGCTGTTGAATGACGCCGGGGAAGGCACGCTGGGTAACTACAACTCTGTACCTAACTACTGTTTATAGGTGCAGTGCATTAGTAGGGTTTAAACTTTCATAATGTTAATGGATAAGAAAACGAGTAACACTCTGCTACTCGGTAACATGTATGGTAACACTCCTACAGGGTAACGTAGAGTACAGTAACAGCTAACACTGCTACCTGGTAATGTACATTACAGGAACGGTTAACACTGCTCTGCTAACCGGTAACGTACATTATAGTAACGAGTAACACTGCTACATTATTATGTATAGTACTGTAACGGATAACACTGCTACATTGTAACGTATAGTAACGGGTAACACTGTTACATTGTAACGTATAGTATGGTAACGGGTAACACAGTTACGTTGTAACGTATAGTACAGTAACGGGTAACACTGCTACATTGTAACGTATAGTATAGTAATGCCTAACACTGTTACATTGTAACGTATAGTACAGTAACGGGTAACACTGCTACATTGTGACGTATACAGTAACGGGTAACACTGTTACATTGTAACGTATAGTTCAGCAATGGGTAACACTGCTACATTATGACGTACACAGTAACGGGTAACACTGTTACATTGTAACGTATAGTTCAGTAATGGGTAACACTGCTACATTGTGACGTATAGAGTAACACTGCAAGCTGGGTGTTGTGTTGCAGACGTGCGGTTGCAGAAGCTGCTCAGTTCGAAGCAGAGCCTGGAGGGCGAGGTGCGTCGCCTCAAGCTGCAGCTCAGCGAGGAGCAGCACAACGGCGTCGCGCGCGCGCACGACCACGACCTCGAGACCGAGCGTGAGTACTGACTACTGATGGGGCTGGAAGGCAATAGTACAGGTCCTTTCGTGTCAGCTCTTGCGGATCGGGTTATACTGTGCGATTTGGTCGCGTAGTGTGGAAGTCTAACATGATATGAGCGGTACTGGTGTTATGATAAACATGATTTGAAAACATTTAAATAAATAATAAATAAATAAATAAATATCACGGGACAATTCACACCAATTGACCTAGTCTCAAAGTAAGCTTAGCAAAGCTTGTGTTATGAGTACTAAGCAACGGATAAACATACTTATATAGATAAATACATACTTAAATACATATTAAACATCCAAGACCCGAGAACAAACATTCGTATTCATCATACAAATATTTGCCCCGGCCGGGATTCGAACCCGGGACCTCAGGCTTCGTAGTCAGGTTCTCTAACCACTTGGCCATCCAGTCGTCAAACACATTTAACTGAAAAATCATTAACAAATTCCTTCTTCCTTCAAAGATCACATTATTTAAATACAGTTTTTTAAATCTTTCCAAAACGTTACGTAACGAATGGAACTGGTCAGTTAACTCGTATTGTTGTGGTGCAGTGGAGGCGCTGCGCAAGTCGACGGCGGAGGCGAAGGCGCGCGCCGCGCGGGCGGAGGCCGAGGCGGCGCTGCAGGCCGCCGCCGCCACGCGCCTCGCCGCGCAGCTCTCGCGCGTGCGCGCGCAGCACGACGCGCGCGACGAGCACGAGGAGCAGCTCAAGCAGGAGCGGCGCCGCCTGCAGCGAGAGGTCTGTACACGACCCACTAAACACATAACCTAACCAACGAAAAGTTGGAAAACCCCCGATTTTGTCACTTTAAAGATCAATATCTCATAAACGGCTGAACCGATTTTGATGAAACATGTCTAAGAACCATCGCTAGAAAACCTGTTATCAAATAAAACAAACCGCAGTCAAATCGGTCCACCCGTTTAAGAGCTACGGTGCCACAGACAGACACACAGACACACAGACAGATACACAGACACACAGACAGATACACAGACACACATAGCGGTCAAACTTATAACACCCCTCTTTTTGCGTCGGGGGTTAAAAAGGGGCCATCCATAAAGTACGTCACACTAGTCTTGAGCCTGTGGGGGGAGACTCCAATAGAGAGATCTCTCTCCAGGCAGGTGTTATGCCTGGGGACCGAAGTCCGATGGACGAGCGTCGGTACTTGTATATACGCGTCCGAGTTGTGAAACTTCGATAGCGCGAAGTAGAACATGGAGTTTCTATCGTTGTTCACTAGATGGCGCTAGGAGTCGCGCTAAACCCTTTTAGAACCCCCCCCCCCCCCCTTGTCACACGTATTGCTATGAAATTTGCAATTATTTTGTTCCTGTGTCACAAACCGCTTGACCCCTCCCCCCCCCTTAATGTGTGACGTACTTTATAGATGACCCCACATTAGCGGTTGACTTGGAGTTACGCTGTTAATCTTAGCGCAAGCCCACCTTATTGTGACACAGGTAAGGTAGTACCATTGCTTCTCTTGCGATGAACATCAATCAACAACCAGTGCCACTGAAAAAAGTCCGCGTGGTAAACTGCAGCAATCAGGTTGTTTTCTGTGCATCGAGGATTGTCTTATATTAAACTGTAAAAGTTATGTTTTTCGACTATCGAACGTCTGACATTTATGATCGAACTCTTCAATCAGTTCTGTCACGAACAGTCTTTCCCTTTACAGCTTTGTTTTTTTACAGGAAGTCGTTGACTTCTGGGCCGTTATCAAAAATGGCGATAGTTAACGGTACAGTTACAAGCGTGCCCCTTTCCGCCCGTCTTAACAACTCCGCTCTAACGAGTGCACGTGCACTAAACAACGAGACCAATGTAAATAGTGACAATCCGAGTGGGTGTGACGTGACACTAAACGTGACCTAATTAGAACTCTAAGAGGCTGTTTCTCTACCTATCGATTAATTTTATTTGACGGATATTGTGATGCCGTCTCAGTCTATTCGAACAAAACAAACAGAGACAGCATTACATTTATCCGTTAAATAAATTTAATCAATGGGTGGTGAAACAGGGGCTATATGTAATATCGTAAAAATTACTAACTATTTGACCTTTTGGTCTTCTTGTTCATTTCATTAGCCCCTATAATGGCGTAATAATTTAATTTCTAATTACCTCGGCGCTACCTGCTTTGAATCGGCCAAAAGTCGGAAGGACTGATGCTTCCGAATTATCCTCGGAGGGGACGTCGCCCTGCCTCCTACCCACTATCTAGCGCCCTATCCAGACAGCAAAGTTTCCTTAATGGTCATTATTACGCTGTCTTTATGATCTGCCAGATCAATTAACTCTGAATTATCACAATGTCCGTACGTACGTGCTAACTGACCAATCCAATGTAGAAAAGACGGAACTCGAATCTAGCTGCCAATACGAGCTTTAAGCTGCGTTACCACAAAAGATGTGCGAGGATGTGTTGCAAAGAATATGTTTTTTATTAACCAATAGAAACTCCATCAACCACTAGAACCAATAGAAAACCACCATCTCTGGCGGTAACACCCGAGCGGAGCGCGGCGAGATAAATGAAGCGTTTCTATTGGTTCATGAAAAACACATTCTTCGCAGCACATCCTCGCTCAGCTCTGGTGGAAGCGGAGCCTTGTACCGTCACTAAAACTCGTAACTGACCGTCCTGCACCTTGCCACGGTGTAAAATTCACTGGCCAGTTGAATGTGATGGTGACTGTACCCTGATTTTGCATGATTAACTTCTATAAATACGATTGATTGTAATTGTCCACTAAGTTGTGCCGTATGTAATACCCTGTGAGTTTATTTTTTAGTTGCCTTTTGAATCCCAAATTGCGTCTTGATAACTTTATTTATAAATACAGTTTAAATTAATCAACACCATAGAGCCATTTTACGATACCGTAGTGATGTAAATACCAAACCAAATGCTATTTGTTTGTCGCTCACTGATAGTTGAAGAAAATTAGATTGCAATGTATGGAAAATTTGGCAAAATTAAAGCAAGAGGTTTATCTATCAGGATATGTAGGTTATAGAGAAAAAATAAATTTTACCCACTCTCCCCCCCCCTCCGGGGGGAGCGTCACCCCCCCGCGCCCTTGAATATGTCCCGGACCGCGGTATTTTCCATTATAAAAGAAAACCGTACAAGATACATAAAAAGTGTGTAGGAACGAAATAATCCTAGATAAATTTACTATAAACCTTTCATACATACAAAAGCGATACCACTTACAGTTTCAGCGCAATCTGGCACAAAATACGAACATTTTTAATAATTTATCCAGTTTTTTTTGTTAAATATTTAGTTTTTTCAATTATTTCACACTTTACCGCCAAGATATGTATGACTAAAGTAAAGAACAGGATATATTCTTTATAAAAAGGTATAATTCATTTTTAAACTCATTCATTTGACGCTGCTATGCTATTTTGAAAATTCACCATCATCAGCTACTGCGACATTAACTTAGGAAAAACTACCAAAAAAAAAACTATTTAGTCCGTAAGTAAGATTATAATAAAATATTAGACATTTTTTAGGGTTCCGTAGCCAAATTGGCAAAAGCGGAACCCTCATAGTTGCGCCATGTCTGTCTGTCTGTCTGTCTGTCCGTTCGCGGCTTTGCTCAGAGACTATCAATGCTAGAAAGCTGTTATTTTGCACGAATATATATGTAAACTATGCCGACCAAACAGTATAATAAAAATTTTAAAAAAATAATAATTTATAGTATCTCCCATAGACATAAAGTGGGGGTGATTTTTTTTTTCTCATCCAACCTTGTAGTGTGGGGTATCGTTGGATAGGTTTTTTAAAATCATTAGGGGGTTGCTAAAACAATTTTTCCATTCAGTGATTCATTTGCAAAATATTCAACTTTAAAGCGCAAATTTTCATTAAAATCGGGCGTCCCCCCCTCTCAAATCTAAACCAGTGGAACCAACTTGCAAGGAAAACTATAACGGTTAAGTTTTCTTGAGAATTATTAGTAGTTTAAGAATAAATTGCAGCCTAAGGTATAAATATACCTAAACCGTCCGTCTGTCATAGCCAATTTGATCCGAAACTACTAGACCGATTGAATTCAAATTTAGTTCACCTATGTAAATTGATGACTCAAACACGGAAGTGTAAAGTAAATTAATTAATTTTAAACACGAGGGCCAGTTTGGGAGGGGGGGGGGGAGTAAATTAGAAAAAAAATGTAGAAACTATATCGTGTGACATATCAAATGAAAGGGTACATTATGAAAATCTCAAATATATATTTTTAATTATTTTAAATTAATCCGTTTTAAAGTTATTTAAGAAAATAGGTGAAAATTGACCATTTCCCCGCCCCTATCTCCTAAAAGCCCACTAGGGCCTACATTTTTTTTTTAAATACAGAAAATAGGTCCATACCTATAGCTTATAGAAAAACATATGAGAATCTAATGGTATTTAAAGTAACACTATTTAACCAGTATGAACATTTATATTTCGCTGAATGGCCAAATGAACTAAATTAAAAAAATAGCATAGCAATGGTAAATGAAAGCTTATAGAAATAAATTATACCTTTTTATAAAGAAAATATTCTATTCTTTACTTCTGTCATACATATCTTGGCGGTAAAAGGTGAAGTTTTTGAGAAAACTAACCTTTTAACCGAAAAAATCGATTAATTATAAAAAAAGTTAGTATTTGGTATCATATTGCGCTGGAACTATAAGTGATATCGCTTTTATATGTATGAAAGCTTTATAGTAAATTTATCAAGGATTATTTCGTTCCTACAGACTTTTTATGTATCGTGTACGGTTTTCTTTTATAATGGAAAATACCGCGGTTCGGGACATATTCGAGGGCGCGGGGGGGTGACGCTCCCCCCGGAGGGGGGGGGAGAGTGGGTAAAATTTATTTTTTCTCTATAACCTACATATCCTGATAGATAAACCTCTTGCTTTAATTTTGCCAAATTTTGATCTAATTGTACTGAACTATGAGTGCCCTTTTAATTATTAACATTTTCTTGCAAGATAGGTTCACTCAAAGCGTCAGAACTAGCACTAAGAATAGCGGAAACTTCTGGTTTTTTTTTTTCGTTGAGTCGCCTTCAAAGCCAAAGCTACTATGTCCTTGCTTTTGATAACTTTGTTTTTACTTTTGTAATTTTATACGAGGCGGTTTATTCCTATAAATGACTCTATTGGGGCGTGCAGTCCAGCCCAGATAGAGTCGGACTCTCACCGATTAAAAGACCCGACTGCATGTCCCAGACCCCCCGGAGCTTACAAGATACATCTATGTTAATAGTTGGGCGATTATTCAGCGTTATTGCACCGTTTTTTTTGTCATTGGTGTCTTCGCAGACGTTATTAAAAGGGGTGTTGCCCAGTGTTGTTCTTTTATGAAAAATTAAAACAACACCGATACTGAATTTAGCGTGATTAAAATTCTTGTGACTTGTCTTTCCGTTGTGCTATACAAACGTGGGACGCTAATGACGTTTGATCGCGCGGTCAAAACGCTCGAACATTTGCCCAGTTAATACTCACTGTGAAAAACCGTGTAAATATTACATAATACGATTTGTTGGCTCAAACATTCTATTCTATATGGTCAGCCGTGTCGAAGGTGCAATCAAGTCGTTTCGCTGCTATATGCAGCATCACTGCAGGCATCTTTGAGGGCCGCCCATATGTTTAGTGAAAGCATTTTATATAATACTGTTTTATTTATTTTTAGGCCAGAGAAGCGTTGAACCGAGTAGAAGAGTTGGAGACAGAAAACAGTCATTTGACGAAGCGGCTCGACAAATTGAAGAATGCAAAGTCGGCGCTACTCAAGGAGCTGTGACGCGCCACCGCCGACGTTTTGTTGTACAACTAGATAGACATGCTAACACCTACTGGCCCCCCAGAATAAATTCATCGTATCAGCCGTAGGACGTCCACTGTTGGACATGGGCCTCTCCCATAGGCCTCCAGTTGCCCCGGTTGGAAGCGGCCTGCTACCACCGTGCACCCACGGCTTTAGCCAAACTAAATTATGCATACAGGAACCTAATCTAATAAAATAAAGTTACATTCTAGTACACAGTATCCAAATGAGTTCGTTCAGTAAAAAGCTTATGGATAATGCAAAAACTAATTTTCAAATATAACGAAAACATTTGCAAAGTACATTTTTATGTGGACCTGATTCTAAGGTGTCACTCATATGGAAAGCTGCATTTTTTTGTGTAAGTTTCGTGTTGAACGCAAAGTTATTTTGCACCGTGAAGTCTTCGTTGAACGTATAGTTTTTAGAGACGTATTGGATTGCATTTATCGGCATTTTTTGGCTAAGAGGGTTTTCTGACAGATTGAATATCGGTAGATGGCGTTAGTATGGTGAGATTCGTTTGACATTGCAAGGCGTATTTAGTTACAAACCCATCTCCAACTTGACACGTATGTCAAGCGGACCTTACACTACTTAGCGTGTCACACACAAAACTCTTATTGATGTATGTTTGTAATATTAAAAAGTCACTCCAAAAGCCAGTTTATAGTTCCAAAAGCTTTCCAGACTGAATTAAATAAATCTATTACCGATAAAAACGTAATAGTACAAAATAAAACGCAGTCAAATCGCACTCCAATGACACTGTTCATAATTCGCACGATACTCATATCACTTAGATTTTGTATAATAATGCGTAGTTGCTGCAATATTTCGAGGGATTGTGCAATATAGCACCGTTCTACAGTGCAGTGACGTCACAGTCGCGCCAGTGACGTTGCAGTGCGGTTTGACTGTCGTTAGACAAGGGGGCGCCAACGTCAACTGTTATCTGATTCCATTGAAATCGGAAGAATAAAATAGCCATGTAATATAGCGTAGAACCTTAAGAAACCAATGTAGCGCTGTCAGCCGCTGTATGTAATATATGACACCTAGAAACACTCCCAATAATATGGTGGTGTTACATTTTTATTTGTACATCGCTTAATAAATGTTGATTTTTGTACAATAATCATGTGTATAATTAATTCGTTTAAATGATAATTATTTATTTAATGCAGTTGAAATTATGTTCGTATTTTTCTGTATATTTTCTTTTCTATTTAAGGATAATGTTAGCTTGCCGATGATATTCGCTTTGCGTACTAATACTAAAAAATATTTTAATACTTGCCATTGGTATCACAAATTCGTTTTATTTTGCAATATGATAATTTATTCACCTTGGTTTGGAGGTAAATGGAGGTTGTCAGAGTATCAATACAGGGGACGGGCGGCATCGCTGCGCTGCGGTGAAACTGTCGTCGCCTATATAGTATGAAAATACATAAGTACCGTTATTCGTGACCGATGTTTTCAAACTCGGTGTGAATGCATTTATTGTCTAGATCAGACAGCATTCCGCAGCGGTTTTTTTTTACATGAAACTGACCGTGATTGACCTCTTTCTCACCTGTTGCAAACCGCACCTCGGTATTGATGCTGTGATATTTGTTTGTTGACGATTTTAAATGTGAAAGTGATTGCTCAAAATTATATCCACACATGTGTGTTTAGGTCGCACGGGACGCTCCGTGTTATATTCAAGTATTGAGATTACATTCATTATATTGGAAAGTTACCATACCTCTTACTAATGTCATGAATGATGATTTAACGTGTGATGGAGACAGAAGATAGAAGTGCGATGTTATATATATATTGATGATTAGAGCTAACGTGTCAACGGGGTGAGACAGGCCTTGGTGTTAATGTAATATAGTTCGATATTCGATAGTCATGCTCACATAACAGTGCCATCGCGCACCAAATGAATGTATTAGTATACAATTGATGTGGTATTTATCAGTAGATACGAGACGTCGCAGTACCTACTTGTAGTTGGGTCGCGGTCGCACTGCACTTTGTTTCCAAATTGAGTGCAATGTGGCCACGGCTTTAGTGATATGCTTGACAGATGTTTTTATATACGGTTGAATGGTTCGAATGAGGTGTATAAGGGCGAACCGCACGAGTCCAGTCGGCGTAGATTTAGGTAATCGACTTTTGTACGCAGCGTTACTAATGCACGTGTAATTTAGTGTCGCATGAGAAATAGACTCTCGTTTCTACTTTTTTTTAAGTCTCAAGCGCTGGATTCGCAAAACTGTCAACCCTGCTAATGTATGTTATAAAACTGACCCCCTACGGGAGGAACACCGTCTGAAGACTGGTAGTAAAAAAGGCTCAGTATCGGTATTGATTAGTGATGTGCCGATCCATATTCGTTTTTTTTTTGTGAATCATAAACTGGATCTTTTGTAGAATTTTACTAAATACCTCCTCAATCAAGAATTTCCATTTTTTCTTAACGATAAGTACATTTAACAGCTTGAAGTGGCAGTTCAAGGCAGCGGCACTGAGTAAAAAACTGAGCTCTCGCAGATCGAGACAATAAATAAATTGTTATATCCTTATCTACGGATACACGTTTATAAAGATCCGGCACATCACTAATATTGTGTAACAAACCGTAGGCTCAGACTTTTAAGTCCTCACTAATTTGTAAGTAGGAATATCTGTTAACCCCCTCGCTGGCGCCAAGTTGCCTGCCGAAAAGTAAATTAAACTAATATAAACTAATATTCAGCAATGGATTTGTAGCCAGCGCGGGGTCTGTGAGTACGATGTTTTTTGGTGCTGCGTTACTAATTTATTTTGGTTCAACTAGGACTGACATGAAGCGAGACTCGACTTAATAATGTATAAATTTGGATACTTTGAATAAACTTCGCTCTGAAATAGTAGTTTTATTTTACTCGCAAGATCAAATGTTAATTAACAATACAAAATTATGGTACCTCCTCTGTTGTAGATCAATTTTTAGAGTTTCGTAGCCAAAACGGCAAAAACGTAACCCTTATAGTTTCGCCATGTGTCTGTCTGGAGTTAAAACTTTTAACTTAAAAGTAATATGTATATGTGGTGAAATTATTGACACACGCTACGAATAACAATTCGAATTATTATTCGTTGGGCACACAAAATATTCTATCTTAGCCTATTCTAGCCTGGAAACACATCTACAATCCTCTAATGTTGCGGGTGCCCATGGTTGATTGCGCCTCTTCGCACACTGAGTGGGATTTTTGGTGTCGGAAGAATAAAATTGAAAAAAACATTTTTGTCTTCAATATGATTTTGGCGCCAGGCAAGCACCTTTTGAACACTCTCACCCTCAGATCCCGTCGATTGCGTCATCCCTACTAATATTATAAATGCGAAAGTAACTGTCTGTCTGTCTGTCTGTTACGCTTTCACGTCGAAACCGCTGAACCGATTTTGATGAAATTTGGTATAGAGATAGTTCAAGCCCCGAGGATCAACATAGAATACTTTTTATTCCGGTAGAGGCCAATTTTGAAGCTTGTCGTTGGGTGCATCTTGGGTGCCCCCACATGAAGCTGCTAGTCGCTCGTTTGCAGCGATAAATCTGGTCACGACCCCAATTCGAAGGTGATTTTGAATTTCCCGCGACTCAAAAAAAAAGTAGCGTCAAATCGCCGCATCGAGAAGCAGCGACTATATAGATGGCTTCTTGCAGGATTGATCTTGGCCTTGGAAGCTGATTTCTTAATAGGTCGTGGCAGTGATATAAATAAAAGAAATTGGAGTGAACGAAAAAAATAATAACAGTTTTTTTGCCGAAATTGAAGAGGTTTTTTTCCAGGGATAAAGCTCATTTTCAGCTTTATCGCTATATGTCACGTGACCAGATTTGACACTGGAAACGAGCGTCAAGCGATTTCATGTGGCCGCGGGTACATTAATCCAACACAGCGAGTAGCGCCTACTCGTACAGTCACCAGCATTGATATCTGCCACAGCGGAGCGTGCATAACTATCTGACACGTCTTCAGGCCCTAGAAATAGAGTCGTATCAGATATTTATGCACGCTTGTTGTGTCAGATATTGGAGCTGGTGACTGTACCAGCCTCGTTGGTCAAGTTCATACTTAAATCGTCATTACTTTGAAAAAATCTCTTATCTCAATTCCAGCCAGAAAAGTTAGACCCTGAAAGTTCACTCACGAAAATTTACGATTTTGAGGTAAGAGCTTTTTTTGAAAGCAGTGACGAAATATATTTTTTTAATTATAGTAAAAAGCAAAGACAGACAAAACATCTTATCGCATTATTTATTCTACTGCATATGTAATGTAGCATGGTGAACATAATTGAATATTTACAGAGAATAGTGCGAAAGTAAATTAAACAACAAACTTAAAAGCAGTGAATGGTAAAAAAAATACTTTCTACCGTTTCTAACTAAAATTGGTTGCTGTTAATAGGTCAGACACTGAAATTAAATTGTGGATGACGTATTTTTAGCTTTTAGAAATATTTTTATTGGCACAGGAAACAACTGTGATCCTGCTTAATTCTTTCCGAATTCTTCATTGACTATTATTTTGAAATGTTATAGGACCAACTAAGACACTTTATACATCCTTAAAATGAGCCTCAAAACAACACATTTTGGTATTGACATTTCCAATTTTACTAACTAATATCTATCTATATTCTATTCATTCCATGTTCTTGGTATCTGTCCTTTAAAATCGATAAAACTAAGAAATAAAATATTTTCGACGAAAAATATATATTCTGAAAGAAGTTTATATACACATAATAACTACATAGTCAGCGTAAAAGTCGTTATTGGCAGACATAGCTAAGTCAAAAAAATAATTTAGCATAAAAAATTGTGGTATCCATATCCAGTCTGTGTCTATTAGGTTCCATGCAACTGACTTGGCCTGCCCAGTGCCATTTCAGCCTGGCAGTCTTTGCATCCACATCAGCAATGCGTGTTTTGGAGCGCAATACAGTGTTTCGGATCCGGTCAACCCGTTTCACTCCTATCATACTGCGCTCCATTGCTCTCTGGCAAACCTTACATTTGGTCTTCTGTAACTTAGTAAGTGACCATGTTTGAGCACCATAAGTTAGGACATGGACGTCTTTCTTTGCAGCTAGTCAGAGATCGCCCAAGACCGGGTCGAGTGGAGAACATGGGGGAGGCCTTTGCCCAGGAGTGGGACACTTCAACAGGCTTATAATAATAATATAAAAAATTGGCTGAGACCCATAGCGGAGACTGTTGTAAATACATGTAACTTATATATTTTGCTTTACGTAAGTTTTGGCGAAAATACCCCATTATGTATAAAATAAAGCAATAAAACTTTCAACACCCATCATTTATAAAATATGCCACATTTCATTGTGGCTGGCTCACCACAACGAGATAATTGCGTCGGGTCAGCATCAAAAGTAGATTTTTGTACACTTTTGAACTTTGTCGCTTTACAACCTCATACTTAGGTGTCATACAAGATTGACAAATTATGTGTCAATGCAACAGAGTAAAAACGCGATGCACTACTTTTGGTGCTGGCTGTACAATGATTCAATTCCATATACAAAAATGAGAAAATAGAGGTTCAATTTCAGAGAAAAAGAATAACACAATTTTATACAACCAAGCTTTCAATTGTCACCACCACACAAAAACGCCAATCTTGTTGGTATAACAATTTGCTGAAATTATATAGCAACTTACTTAATTACCTCTTCTGAAAACATTAAATAAAACAACATTAACTTGACAAAGGTCGAAAAATATTAAGTGAATTTATGCATCAATTTATATTGGTATAACATGGCGAATGAATAAGGATTTTGATGGCCAGAATGCCTTTGTTTGTCAAATTGTCACTAACCTAGTAACAACCAGCCTAAGAACTATTTTAGCTACACTATTTGCCCACAAATAAGTCACTTTACTACCTGGCCACAATTTTAAGCCGAGGTCCATTGTATACAAATAGCCAGGCCTTAGCCTTTGATCAGGGCAGAAGGGATATGCTGAAAAACAGCAAATATTCATTTTGCAGAAAATGTTTTGTTGAGTATCAATTTCCAAATGAACTGTTATGCACAGTAATGTTTCACACTAAAAAACTATTGCCCTGCTTAAACTTATATACCAAGAGGTGTGAATCTAATCTCTCAACAGTGAGGACGGTTGATCTAATGTTTTGTAGGAATTTTGAATTCCAATCTTTTATATCCTGTTCTTTTTCAACTTTTTTTTTTAACAAATAGTATGGGGCTATTGATACCATTTAGTCTAGTTCCAACCTAAGCAAATCTTGTACTGTAGGTACCAGGCATAAACATACTTATTTAGATAATGTACACTTAAATAAGTAAAAATGCACTTAAATACTTAACATCCAAGGCTCTAGCAAAAGGATATTCTTCATAGATGTATTTAATGTGTACCAATGTATATATGTATTATCCCTGGCCTCAAGATTTGTCAGGTTCTCTAACCACTAGACTTCCTGCAACCAGTCAATGTGCCAAACATGTAAAGAGGCTAAAATTGTGACCAAGCTCTTACATTTAATAAAAAAAATCAGACCTTAAACACTTCCACATCACAACATAAGTATGAATGCTATATCTATGCGCTGGCGTGTTGGTTGGGGGTGAGCCCCCCGTGCTCGGGGCTGTGTTTCTGTTTCTTTCTCTTCTTCTCTTTTTTCCTCTTTTTGCGCTCCTTGTCATCATCGTGACGTTTTTGCTTTTTGTGCTTTTTTTCATAAGTGTCAGGGTTGGAAGAGTCTGGAATTAACATACATTTTCAATTAAATGGTCTAACCAGAACGACAGATCATTTGCCCTAAATAGTTATTTCCTGGCAGCAAAATTTTGTGTTGAAAAGGGAAAAAACGCAATTGTGAAAATCAGATTCAGTTAAAATGCATATTGGGAAAAGAGCCTTTGGGGAAATAATTTAACCAGCCACTAGAATATTCGAAAACTAAAGTTTTTATTCTACATATATACATACTTAAACTTATATACTATAAATAAAAAGTTTTTTTTTTATATTTGTAATAGCAGACAAACTGAACTGCAAAAATATCACAATAATAACAAATGTGAAAGTTAGTGAAGATGTTTGGATTTACTTGTTACTCAATCACAAAATAATTGCTGCATTTCATCACTACTTTGAAAAAATCTTGTATCTCAAATCAATATGTGAACAAAAGTAACCCTTAAAATAATGATCAGAAAGTTCACTCAGAAAGAATATTGATTATGAGGTACAAGTTCTTTTTAAATTAGTGACAATTTCTTCTCTATACCGCAATAGGCAATAGGGCGCTTTTAGCCCTTTAACGTCATTGTCTGAATTATAAGACACAAATTATCCAGCTCATTTCACCGCAGTCTTATAATTAAGACAAAATGTCATATAGTTTCGGTGCAGGTGGCGACACGGGGATGTACGAACGAAAACATATTGTTGGTTAAAAGGTTAAACAAAGTCAGTCCCTGTTCCGAGGCCATAAGAGGCACAGATTAGTTTGTTTGACACTACCTTGATGAATTCGACTATGAAGCACCACCACCACTCAACTGATAAATCTCAAAAATGCAAAGTGCTTAGGTACTCAATTACATGACGAAGATCTATCATTTGGGACATATTGACCAGCATACTAAATTTAGGACATAAGTATGCCTAAACAAATATATTAATCTTCCTTGGTAGAAATTAAAAAGCTTCCTATTCTGATAAACAAAATTTGATATGACCAATGATAGCACTAATGATGTTGGAAAGTACCCAGTCTTTAAAATATCATTTAATTTTAATTTGTTTATAATTATTGATACACAAGTATTTTACAAACATAAAAATTTCTTGAAAAACAACAATTTAAATACAATTAATGATTTTAATTCCTAATTCACTAGTATTTACAAAGAAAAATTACCTTGCAATGGAGTATCTTGACCAGGAGGTGCTCCGTCTTTATGTTTGTGTTTCTTGTGCTTGCTCTTATGTCTCTTGGGAGGTGTGGAACTAATGTAGCGGTACTGCTCAGGGAGAGGGCCTGGGTGCAGCCGAAATCCGGCCAGCTGTGCACTAGTCAATGGCAACAATTCCTTGCCACCTATAGGCCGCTTGGCTATTACGGACCCCAGAGTACTGTTGTCTTCCTGCCCTGGCCCATCAACAATTCCCGGCAAATTTGGTAAAAAAGACGATAGGGATTCTTTAAGCTTTTTACCATTGAATTTACTGTAGGAATGCTCAAGGCCATAATATGCCATTAAATTTGTAGCCCCAGTAAGTTCACATTCTCCTGTAAATGTAAAGTTACTTCATGTAGAAATAACAATAGTATGCAAACGAAGAATACAAGTTTTAGAACAGTTACAAACCAAGGTAGGTAGGTACTACTACTACTGTACTAGAAAAGTCACATCGCTAAAAAGCTTGATAATTTACGCACCAAGAAGAACAAAAAACTCATACCTGGAGGTTCTTTCATCAAATAGAAAGGTCCACTGTGTACGATGGAGGGATTCTTGCCGAGTTGAATAGTGGTCTTGAGGGTGCCAGACGAGTCCTGCCGCGAGACCACAGGCGACCTGCCGCCTCTCGGTGAGGACTTCGGAGAGTACGGCTCCACCTTTCTAAATTGATCAGACATCATTTTGTATTGGCATGATCCCCCAACAACCATAAAATAAATGAATTCACTTGTTAGATAAATCAAAAAGATTCATCGACACCCTTCTCCTCAGAAGCGTTTTGACAAATTGCAAAAAAAAAATGCAAAATGAAAATGTAATTAAATTAACCACAGATACGAAAAAGAATTCAGCCATCTAGTGATGTTCTTGGTATCAATTTGTACATTTTGGATACCGTATAAATTTTCACATTTTATATAAAAGCAATAAATTATTAACGTGATTATAAATTTGAGTTGTTATATTATTTGTAAATATACATAATATTAAATCAGAAATAGTAATTCGCACACAAGTGTTGTTGTCTATGATAAAAACCACGTGTTCCATGTGCCTTTGTGTAACCTCCCAGTCCATAAAAAAGTTAAAATTTAAGAAAAAAAAAGTTAGTCTATGGTTCATGAATTAGCTTCTCGTAACGCGCTTCGTATTTCTCTCAAATGTATTGGGAAATAAACAGCAGAACGAAATTATATTAATTCAATTGTGAATGTTTACGTTATGTGAAATCTGAAAAATGGTTGTGCAATGTGTGAAAAGTGGCGTAATGGACCTACATGAACGGCTTTGATAGGAGCATTCCTCGCTCTGCAAAGTGACGCCATTTTACGGGAATGATCAGCTCGCGGCTGCTTCATAATAAGCCTGATGTAAGGACCGCTTCGTTAAAACTGATGCATGGAAACGAATCTTTACTGTTATACTCGTACTGGACGTACGATTTCAGAGGTATAGTCAATATAAACTTTGTTATTTTCGCAATGATTATTTAAAATGTTTCGATTCCGCCTCGTTTAATACGTCTTTTGTTTCTCACCAGTCAAAATGAGCACGTGTTTTATTTGTTTCAGAAAACTATGGAAGATGGTAATAATGCTATCACAAAAGACGACAAAACCATACTAGCGTCTTCAGCGAACTGTCAGGGCGAGCGTAGCTCGAAAGTGACTGCTAATGGGCACGAGTTCGCGGGCGAGGCCTCGGGCGCTCCGGGGCGGCCCCTGCCGCGCCCGGAGCCGCGCCGCGCCAGCGCCGACGCCGCGCTTCTCGACAAGAACAGGAAGCGCATCAACCCACTCAGAATACATCTTGGCAAGAGGCCTTTTGTCGATAATTCTCAACAGTATTGTGGAGTAGTAAAGAAGAAGAAACCACTCGTAACTAAACCTGTTGAACCAAGTATAGTACCCCGAAATAATTTGCCTAGAGTTCCTAAACTAATACCAAAACGATTGAATCACCTGCATAATGCTATACCTCCAGTGGATAACAGTGTCAAAGACAGTGAACGAAATAAACCTGTGCCACGACTGGTGCCCAAGAGCCAGTTGGCACAATTCAAGAATAAGAACAAGGTGGAGAAGGGAGCTCAGTTGAAAGAATATGCTCAGAGCTTAGGACTACAACCAATGGTTAAATTCAAGTGTCGGAAATGCTGTTCCATGTCATTCAAGACTCTGGCTATGTTAAAGGAGCATCAGTTGGTTTGCCGGGCTCAGGCCAAGGAACCAGCATTAAGCCCAGAAGCAGCTCCAAACTCTGAAACAAACTCTGGAGGGCCATCTAGAGTGACAAGAAAGGTCTATCTCTGTTCAGCTTGTGGTACATATTATGAAAATTGGAACCTGTTTCTTCACATGCGGGAAGTTCATAATAGACACATATGCCTGTTTTGTCTTGGAATGTTTTCAAAAGCAGAGAAACTGTCTGCACATCTAACCAATAAGCACAATGTACAGGAATTCAACTATGAGAGCAAAGAAGATTTTTTCAATGTTTACAATGGAACTCTATATTTGATGTGCTGTATGTGTGATGAGATCTGTAGTGAGAAAGATGATTTCTTCAACCATGACTGTAATAATATCAAACCCAAACCTGTACCTGTACTTGTCAGCAAAAATTCTATGAAATCTAATAATGTTAAATTGGCTAAAACAAATGACTTGCCTACTAATGGCCCCAGTACAATATTAAAAGATTTAGCAAAGCCAGTAAATGATAGCAATTGTGACAAACTACTAATTGAGAAAAAACCAGAAACAGTGACATCCTATACAAACCAAGTTTTAATAAATGCAAATGAATGTGAACCGGTGAATAGTGACACTAGTATTACCTCAGAAACATGTACTTTATCTAGTAAAGATACTAGCAAAGAAACAAAAGACTCTGGCATGGATATGGATAGTTCTGGTACTAAAATGACAAGCCCTATTCGGCCAAGAAAGCCCAGTCTTGAAATTCATAACAATGACCTCCAAAATGGAGATGACAACTCTGAAAGTTCAGAAGAAAGTGATTCACCTATACAAGAGAATGAATATGATTACAAATCCACTTTTGTACCAACTACTTCCAAACCTGACGAGCCACCTCCACCCCCAGTTGAGAAGGAAAAGGAAGGTGGCATAAAACTTAAATTAAGCTTGAACAATGCAAATTCACCAGTTATTATTAATTCAACTGTTGATCCCACTGTGGGGCAACACAGTCTCCATAAGCCACCAACCAGAACTAGAAGACCTCCAAAACGATATGAAAAAGGTTTACATGCAGAGTCCTCTTATCCTGTAAAAAATCCCACCATAAAGATGACAATTTGTGATAAAGCTGATAGCCCTTTTGTAAAGACAACTATATATGAAAACAATCAAGAGACAACGTTAAAAACTCTTCTGAATAACAATTTAGAAAATGTCACTACAAAAACACCAGAGTACAAGCCAGAGAACACAATCAAAACAACAATTTATGACAACAAATTAGAAGATGAAAATGCTATGAACAGGGTACCCAAGCTTACTGTACGAGTCCCTAAAGAGCTTTTGGATAAGGATTCTTCAAGTGATTATTCATCAGACAGTGACTGTGGGGATAAATTAACAGTTGATGAAGACAAAACAGTAATGGAGCCTCAAGAGGAGCCTAAGGACATTTTGGAATCAGTATCAATGGCACCAGAAGAAGAAATACCATCAATTGAAACTACAAATGATGAACCCACTGCTCCATCAGAAGAATCCATGCATGTTACAGAGGACTTACCTGCTGAGGAACCAGTACCCAAGACTGAACCAGCTGATAGCATAGATGTTGAAGTTAAAGTAGAGGAACCAGAAGTCAATCAGTTGCCTTTGATTGAGCTGAATTTAGATAGGCCTCTGGATAAATATCCACTGAAAGATTTACTAAAAGTATTCTTGGCCTCTACAGTACACAACTGTGTTTATTGCAATCATGTCCGCAAAATTGCAGTGAATTGTGAACATCTGTGCCTCCATATGGTGGAGCAGCACCGGTTCTCCGCCACAGTAGACAGCATCACGGCCGAAGAGCTGCTCCCTGAGACCATCACGGCCAAGGTGCGCGCTGGCGCGCCCGACCTGCGCGATCTCTACATCAATTTGGACTCTTATGACAGTGAGGAAAATGTTGAGGGTGCACAGTTCGACCACATCTTTGAATGTTTTCAGTGTTATTTCAAAACTCCTGTCCACAAAGATCTCTATTTACATAATAGGAAAATGCATCAAAGAACTATTCTGTTGTGTGTTATGTGTAAATCTAATTTTTATAGTTATAGTGAGTTATTGTGTCATTTATGCCCTGGAACTTATGATTCTGAGTATGAAATTAAGTTTAGATGCTGTTTGTGCAATGTAGATTCGATACCATCATCGTTTAGGTTAATGGTACACCTTAGAAAAATACACCATGCATGTAATGTATGTCTAGAATTCTGTCACAGTCAATCACGACTCTCGAACCATGTCTGGAAACATAAACTGCACCATTTGTGTTATCGCTGTGGCATTGCTTATAGAAATAAACCAGATATAACTAAACATTTATTTTGGAAGCATGGTACAGAAAGTGTTATGTGTAAAAAATGTTTACAGAAAAAATGGCCTCATGTATACCATTTTTGCACACCTCCTGCTGTATTCGTGTGTGACGATTGCAGTCTCCAATTCAGCAAAGCTGTGTACCTTAAAGTGCATAAAAGGTTTCACACTGGAGAAACCCCACATGCTTGTACGGAAGAAGGCTGCACAGAAAAGTTTGTTTCCAAAAAATTGCTAATGAAACATGCAGATGAACATATTAAAAAGTTATTCACTGAAGATCTGAATGCAGAAAAAACTACAAAGGCTGACGAGACTCCTTCTGAAGCTTCTAAAGCTCCTATTCCTGTCATAGATTTGGTCAATGACAAACCTGAAGAACCTGGAACTACAGATATAAAATCCGAGCCAGGCCAGGAACTGTTATCTAAAAAGTCTAAGAAAAAGAAGCTAAAGGACAAAGATGCATTGCTGCTTGATGTAAACTTACCAGCTTTAAATCTCTCGGAAAGTGATAGCAGTGATGAGTCTGATAGTGGTGGTCCTCCTATAAATTCTGTTAAAGAAGATAAACCAAAAGTGGACATTCAAGATTCTGTTACACCAATAACAGATGATACTGTTGCACCTAATGAAATGTCAGTTGATAAAGTAGAAGATAAAATTGATCCTGTTGATGAAAAACCAGATGAACAGAAAGTTTTAGAAATTTGGGACAATTTCAAGAAATATCAGGCCAAAGAACAAAAAGAAAAAACACCACCATTAGTTCCTATCAGAAAACATGTATGTGAATCTGATCACGATTATTGCTTGGTACCTAATGATTTAAATGGTGATGAGGATATGTTCAGTTTGGATAAAAAGAAAAATAGAAAATCACCTAAAAAGAGGCATGGTGATCTATCGTCATCAAGCAGCAGCAGCAGCGACAGTGACTCCAGCTGTTCCTGTGGCTCGAACTGCAGTTGCTCATCCAGCAGCGGTTCGTCATCCTCCAGCTCTTCAGACTCTGATTCATCTGATGAATCTGGCAATGAGAAGAAAAAAACTAAGCAAGTACGAAAAACACTACCCAATAGGAGACTAAGTAATGGTTCTAATGTGGATGTTATGGGGATGTCAGAGACTCCCATATTGATCCCAGAGAAAATAGAACCACCTATTAATGAAAGTGACTTGGAAACCGATCAAAGTGAATCAGATGAAGAGTTTTATGATGAGCATCCTCAAAAACTAGCAAACAAACTACACGCTGAGAAACGTAACCAGCTGCTGCTTCTGGCGTCGGTGGCCACGTCCGAGGGCGGGTCCATGTCGGGAGAGCCGAGCCGCGCCGCCACGCCTGTCAAGGAAGAAGTAGTAGAACCCAAGATAGAAAGTGAAATTAAGGACAAACAGCCAAGCAGCAAGAAGAAAAGTAAGAAGAAAAAGAAATCAAAGAATTCTAGAAAACATGGACCCATTAAAATTAACATTCCTAAGGACGTTATCGCGAAATCTGAGCGAGAACCACCCCCAACGCCGTTAATTCCAAATAAGATCACGATATCTTTGCAGTCTAACACGGTACAAATTCCGGCAGCTCTTACTCCCTCTCCTTCTATTACTCCGACCACTGGTGTTAAAATCAGCGGCGGCACGGCTTCTGATAACAAACGTTCGTCGAAGAGAAGACGAGTACCGAACAAATTTTATGGGTACACCAGCGACGACGAAGGTAATCACCAACAGGCAGCGACTTCGGCATTGAAACCTCAGCTACCCCCGAAGCTCGAATGGAGAAAGGAGGACTTGCCTTCACCCGTCACGCATAAAGCGAAGAAAGAAGTGCCTTCAACCACCCTCACCCATAGAATTTACAATTACCCAGAGCCCGCCCCGATCAGGTTGACCGCGCCGATTCCGGATCCTGAGCCACCGCGAATTCTGATGAACACAGAATCAATGGATTCGAGCGATTCCGATTCGAGCGAGGAAGGAGCACTGGAGATCTTCCAGCCGAGCACGGGGCTCGGGACGGGGCTGGGCGGCGCGCCGGCGCCGGCGCCTACGTACCTCAACTCGGGCACGTCCAGCCTGCCGTACCCGTTCCAGCGGCCGGCGGCGCGCCAGGCGCGCGAGGGCGAGTCCGTGTACTGCTACTGCCGCTGCCCGTACGACGAGGTGTCGGAGATGATCGCGTGCGACGCGGACGGCTGCGCCATCGAGTGGTTCCACTTCGAGTGCGTGGGCATCATGGTGCCGCCCAAGGGCCGCTGGTTCTGTCCCGAGTGTAGGAAAAATCAAAGTTTTTCTGGTTACAGATAAGTATGTTAGGATGTAAATATGTAACTTTACCGTATTGTTATTCTGTATATAACTTATTAATGATGTAGATATTTAGCTTTACTCGTATTGTATATCTCTGTAGGTAGCTTGTGTAAGTTTTAGGTTATTAGGTCTGAAGAATTGTATCATTGTTACAAAAAGTACATGTTATGCTTGATACCGGCTGTGCGGCAAAATCTGTAACCTGGCAAATTGTTAATGACATTAACCAATCAGCAAAATGGAAATTAAATCCGATTTTTGATACCAAACACTATTTTAATTTTATAAACCTACTTCGTACACAGAGGCCAGTCATTTGACCAGCAATGAAATCTAGTCGTTTCTTTATTGTTTTAAAAATTACCCAAATTAAGGTAATGCTGGTTTCCTTATGATGTTTTTCTTCGCCGTCCAGGTCATGGTAAGTTTCAGATTTTTACTTCGCAGGTAAATCCCAAAAACTGGCTCGCCAACCCCACTACCACGGCACTGCATCTCACTTTAGGTACCTCGTATACAGTCAAAGAAACAATCGCGTACTAGGGTGGAACCTTTACTACTGCTGTCATTTTACCATTCCATAGATTTTCTGAAGAAATGATAGCGAGATTGATTATGAAAAGGTTCCACCTCTTGGTACGCGATTCAATTTCCTTGAATGTACCTATCTATGTACAGTCCAGTTTATAAAATTGTGAGCAACACGCTTCTATGCCGTTAACAATAGTAGGTATAGTGTTCAGATATTTTTGATAAAATTTTTGCTCACAAGTTTCTGAACTCGACTGTACCACCAACTACAAAGAGCTTGTTCCAACTTCTGCTCCTTGTTGTAGGTTCGTAAATTATTATAATGTCGATACCCAAAAGAGCCTTTGAGTTTGTCCGTTTGGTAGTCAATCAAAAATTGGCATAGGAAACTTTTTCTAGCGGCATTCCTCATTAAAAAAAAAACTCGACTAACTGTTAAACGTCACTTTTACAAATAGGAAGGTCACGAATTATATCAAAATTTCCCGCACTAAGGAACTAATCCCGCTGTTATTGTATGGCATCGAAAAAACATCATTCAACATGGACCTCTCTCAGATTTGCCTTAACAAGAATACTTGCAATAAGTTTGGTAAGAGCGCCTGAATGTGTTATACCTATACCACAGAGAACATAATATACAGAGACACCACCTAGTACAAGCAAACGGTATCACCCTAATACTGGCTATACAACTGGCTATTTTTCTTTTCTTTATTTTACAATAGAAGGCACCACTGAGAACACAAATAACACGATACCTATATGCCATCTAGCGAGACACTAATGATACGGGTGTCGCTTGTTAGCCCAATCTATAGCTTGACTAGGACATGACAGGGTTGGTAGATGGCGCTACGTTATATAACCTACTCACGGCCGCTGGTCAGTGCGTAAGCAATCGAGGTTTCGTAGATCCAAACCTATTCGTAATCTGCTGAAAACGCTGTCAGCCATATTAGTTTATAGATTATCTACAGCTTAGGGCTATACTACGAAACTCGAAGTTCGTATCGTACCGTCCCTCTCGCTCTCGTATTAAATAGTTTAAGTGTCAGAGGGACCGCACGACACGAACTTCAAGTTTCGTAGTAGAGTAGTGACGATATGTAGTTTTAATTTTTTTTTTATTCGACTGGAAGGCAAACGAGCAAGTGGGTCTCCTGGTGGTAAGAGATCACCGACGCCCGTAAACATCTGCAACATCAGGGGTATTGCAGATGCGTTGCCAACCTAGAGGCCTAAGTTGGAATACCTCAAGTGCCAGTAATTTCACCGGCTGTCTTACTCTCCGCGCCGAAACACAACAGTGCAAGCACTGCTGCTTCACGGCAGGATTAGCGAGCAAGATGGTGGTAGCAATCCGGGCGGACCTTGCACAAGGTCCTACCACCTGCTATTATGCGATTATGCAATTATAGTATATAAGTGTTGTGTAGTGTATATACTTGGTTTGGTGTTTTTCAAAATCCTCTAATATCTCAGAAACGGTGCGTCCTAGCTCAAAAATAGCCAAATTTTCAACCCCCCGTAATCCCCCTTACGGGACTACCCCGGACCCAACCCCAAAATTTCATCCCCCCCCCCCCACTTTTAGCACATTGACCAGCCTAACCAGACCCCTGATCCAAGGGTAGCAAAAACTTCCAGGGCCTATAAGCTCCGGAACGGGGCTACTCCGAAACACAACGTTCGAAGTTCGTGTCGTGCGATCCCTCTCGCTCACGTATTAAATAGTATAAGTGTGAGAGAGATCGCACGATACGAACTTCGAACGTCGTGTTTCGGAGTAGCCCTTCAGCACAGTAGGCAGGCTACTCCGAAAATCGAAACTCGGAAGTTCGTGTCGTGCGGTCCCTCTGACACTTATACTATTTATTACGAGAGCGAAAGAGACCGCACGACACGAACTTCGTGTTTCGAATTACATAGTAGCCCGCTGCATGCGCATACCGGTTTTACGCCATCTAGCGTTACTTTTGCAAACTACTACGAAAACCTCATAGCTGAAACGTAGTCACATGTAGCCTATCCTTTCGTATTCTCAATTTATTATTTATGATGTTTCTTATCTTCAAATTAAGGAGTTGAAATAAAGTTGATGTGAAGTTGTGTTTATAAAATATGCTATTCTTTATTTTAATATCAATATTTCTACTTAATTCGGCTTATTTACATTTTATACTTTACAGATGTTAATGGTAGTGCCATCTATTGCCGTTTTTTAGTACTAAATATATCTTGTATGAGTTGGTAGCCCATGCTTTAACCATGCACAACCAAAGGTAGTTAGGTAATCTGAGTTCCGAGTACCATGGCTGGCGTTTTCAACCTTTTGGTTTAACGGCACATTTTTCGTTCATCAAACTTTTACGGCACACCGTAATAATAGAGCCAACTGCGAGTCGGACTGGCGCATAGAGGGTTCCGTACATATAATAACCCATAATATCTATAAAATAAAGGACAGCGGAGGTTATAATACAGCATACACTTCGCGGCAATCACGGCACACCTGAAAATACAGCTTAGGTAAATGGCACACTGGTGTGCCGCTGTTCACCAGTTGGAAACGTCTAGTCTTCTAACTATGGAAGCATGCATGTCTTATCTTTCACTTTTACTCTTTTGCCACTCAGTAGCTTCCACAATCTACCCTAGTGTTTGTTCTGGTTGTACCATACTGCACATGTGCGATAAAGATATGCTTCTTCCTGTATTATAATGTAGGTAGCCAATCAGATTGAGATTTGCAGGTGGTAGGACCTTGTGCAAGGTCCACCCGGATTGCTACCACCATCTTGATCTCTAATCCTGCCGTGAAGCAGCAGTGCTTGCACTGCTGTGTTTCCGCGTGGAGAGTAAGACAGCCAGTGAAACTACTGGCACTTGATGTATCCCATCTTAGGCCTCTAGGTTGGCAACGCAACTGCAATCCCCCTGGTGTTGCAAGGTGTCTATGGGCGACGGTGATCTCTTACCATCAGGAGACCCACTTGCTTGTTTGCCATCCAGTCGAATTAAAATAAAAAATTAGCAGACCATATAGTGGTTTTGTAAATAAAACTAGTCGAACGAACGAAATACGAATAAAACTTATTATTATTTATTGTATTTCCCCCATAAACTAAAGCAAAAGATAGTAAACGTAGTTATTGGTATCAACGGCTTGCCATGAACGGTGGAAATCGTAGACGCTCGCTATACGCTTGCCTACTTAATTAGAATTGTGTAGGCGATTAGATGCTACTTAGGTACATACACCTACGTGAATTCATTAGTCATTTACCTACTCATCTACTTACCTACCTACTTACTTACGTAGAATAAGAATAAAGTAGGATCGAGCGCAATCCGTGATCTCAGTTAAATCCAAGTTTGAGTTTGACGTTACATATTTTTCCAAGTGTGGAGGTAGGCAGAGTCTGAGATCCCATTGAGTAGATACGTTAGGTACTTATTCATAGAGTAATTGGAACAAATATTGCCAGATAAATGGATCGAAAAGAAGAGGGGGCACCAAACTCAGCAAGGAAACCCGTCGTCTGCTGCCCACACGCATTCACCGACGCGTAAGAAATGCCGAGCTTTTGTCATTTTGTTTCATTATTCGGCTGTGTGTTCGGTGGGCAGCGGAGCGACGGCGGATCCGAGGCACCAACATAATTTACAGTTATTTTGTACAAAATGTTTTGAATGAAAGGCGAAGACATTCCGCTTGCGCTAGCTGCTGCCCAGCGAGAATGCAGCCTTTACGGAGACATTAAAAATAAATACTTAAACCACAAAACAGATAGCATTAACCATCTAGATTGGCTATAAATTTATATAAAGGTACCTAAGCAAATATATTTATTTTATGTCATCAACGACAGCCAACGCAGCTGGCTATTACCTACCTAACGGTTCGGGAACCGGATCATACCCAAGTCAAAAATATATTGATTGAACAGATAAATTTTATTGTTTCCGCCCAATGAAATAAGTAAGTATTAGGTGTACCTATCTAACTTATACAATAACAACTAGCAGTGTTTCCCGCCGTAAATAAAAACCCAAGTTAGTATAGATAGAGCCACGAGATTTGAAGCGAATGGATTACACACACAGCTAAAAAGTTCTTGATTGTACAAAAGGAGAATGAATGAAATGAATGAGTTATCTGTGTACCTAATCATTCATTTCAATGGCAATTGCGTGACAGATGGAACCTTTTCGCTGTAAATATCGACCGAGTTTTGCTCGACGATTTTCAATGGTCTTTATCCCGTATGCTGGGAATCCCCGTGAGCTATATCAACTGATTTATCGACCAATGAAAACGAGCCTTTAGTGTTGGAATTTGTCCACACCGGCAGTTTTGTGTATCGATGGCGATTACACGTGGGTACAAAAGATGAGATTTGCTGCTAAGTAGAGTTCGTATAGAATGGTCACGTTCTGTAAACGCCCCCACCCCGCAGTGATACAAAGCCTTCAGTGCACTGACTTTGAAAGAAAGAAAGTAAATAATTTATTTATAACAGCACTGTTTGACACATTGCACAGGTTGCTAAGTTGCTATTTATAAATTTCAGGAAACATTCGCAAAGTCACCTCCAAGCACGCTGCAATGACGAATGAAGTTATACAGTCATCACACGAAGGTAAGTAGTGGTTGAATCCGGTGGTGTAGCTAGGTAATCAAAAGCCTTGGGGCAAAAATAAACAAGGACAACAACTAAACTATTTGAAATCGTTTGTTTCGTATTCGTCGTGTACCGAATTCGACGTAGTCCAGATTTGTCGTTTATAGTTTGTAAGTTGGACTCCAATCGGTCCCCTGACCTTGGGGCCCCGAGGCACTGCCCCGTCTAGCCCTCCGGTAGCTACGCCACTGTTGAATCCTAAAATGGTTGGGCCCCATCTTAGTAGTTCCTTATAGTCAAAGGTAATCTGCCCACGTAACGTACTAACAAATTATAGCGTTTGGGATCTAGGGCTGCCATCCGTCCGGGTTTCCCCGGATTTGTCCCAGTTTAGAGAGCGTCCAGGGAGCGTCCGGGCGAGGTTTGATTTGTAGTTCAGGTTTGAAATTTTTTTTTTTTTTATTAGGTCTTAAATGCGTGTAATCCGAATTTACCCCTTTCCCGGTGTGCATAACTTTTGGGAGCCAAATAATCAGTTCATCAGTTTTTTCTAGCACAAAAACGATAAGTCCTGCGGAAAACTGATTCCGTTTAATACCCTATTAAAGAATGTAAAATTTTGCGTCGATTGAGATCTAAAAGTTGAAATTTGGTTCAGTGGTACACCCGAAATTAAAGATCACAAACCGAGACTTCTCGGTTTGTGGTTTAGCAGGCGAACTGCGAAGCGAACGAAATTGGCCCCAGACCATAGTAAAATGCCCAGACGGCGGATTTGGTAATTCTTTCTGGTGGTGGTATACTGGCAGGCCTACCTAAGTACTTACACCTAATATTTTAGTAAATTGTTAAAAGATATATTTTCTCGGTTTCTCAACTTTAATTTGTAGGTACAGTCAGCATAAGCAGCAGATCACTTTTTTACTCTGTTGCATTGACAATCTTGCATGACGTTTAGTACGTGGCTGTAAAATTATTAAGTACGAGTAGCTACTTTTGATGCTGACTGTACCACTGAATCGAATTTGAAGTTTTAGTTGCTCATGTTGTAGTCTATGTTATTGTTAATAAATATGTTTGGATACTCTAACTTGAACAGTTTACCTAAAACGACACTTTAAATATGATAGCCTGATTTTTATTACATTTTCTAAATAACTCGAAATAAAAGTGATGATCGCACTACAGCAACTCTGACAGCGCCCGCTCTACTTGATCTACTTGATCAAGGTCAAGCGAGATTGTCTAAATAAATAGATAAGCAATGGATATCCGGCCAATATTTGGTATCCTGCCTATCCGGTCCCCCGAATACCGGATAGTTACGTACTATCCGGCTGGATACCGGATAGTAAAAACTAGGGTTGGGCCGAATATTCGTTTTATATTCGGTATTCGACATAACCGGCAGATTTAGGTATCGAATATTCGGCTAAATCGTCGAATGTTCGGCAAAGTGGTAGTCTTTTTTTTGTATTGAGCCATGTGTGAGATAAATGTTAAATTTGCTATTTGTATATGGAGTATGAGGTTTTTGTTGACACTAGCTTTATTTCCAATAGTAACAGAAGATAAAAAAGATGGTTATGAATTAAAAACAAAATATAAATAAGTATGTAGCCGAATATCCAGCAATCTGGTCAACACACCCGCCGAATATCGTATCCGGCCAAAGTTATCCGTTGTACCTTTAGTAGGTACCTACCTACACCGCTTCCGCGGCCTTTCAGAAGGTGCCATCAACATTTTATTTTTCGCTGGACTATAAAGTGGCGCTCCTTGCCATTTGACGCCTGAAGCAACCGCTCCTCTTGCTTTATCTGGTTAATGCGACAGGTGTCCGTCTTTTTTTTACTATTATGATTAACATGTTTCTATACATTGATCGATCTTGAACTTTGAATCAAATCAACAAACATGATAACATCATATCATTTGATGTACCTAATGTGATTGTGATGCTGATGTCATGATCACAAATGCATGGAATGGAGCACGTCCGAGATTGTGACCAGCGAATTTACTTGTAAAAGTTGTAAGTGCTTGTTGAAATTATTTTAGTACCTATTGTGCCGAAAGAAAAAGGAAGTGTTTGTGTATTGTATACCTATGTCTAATTAACCAGTTTGATTGCTGCGCCACCATAGAACTAGGTACATAGAACCTTATCATAGTAGATAATTGTAATTATTTGTGTATATAGGTAAGTAATGATCATATCGATTGATATCAATGACGTGATGATAAGGTTGTATAGTGGATTAATTTTTTGGTTTTAGTAGTACAAAAAAAAGCCGTTTCAAGTAACAAAATGTTTTAATAACATGTGAGTAAAAGGTAATTGAATTATTTGCTTATGGAGTGTATATACGTATTAAATGCCTATTTCTGCGTATAGAGGTAAGATATAAGGCACATTTTTTGTACCTTATTGTATTATTATAGGTAAGTACCCGTAAATTAGAAACGTATGCAACTTATAATTATAATTAGTGCAAAACACTATGTATGTACCTATATCGAAAATTACAAAATGAAGTTAGTAAAGCACTACAAAAAATAAAAATACAACGAATTTTCTTTGAAAATCAACACAAAATAAGGAGTACAGAAAACACAGCATTTCACACAAACACACTTGGTAAAACTGTATTTAGCCCCGACGCAAAAAGAGGGGTGTTATGGTTTTCTCGAGCTTTAAATAATCCTTAGCCACGTTCCTACCCCCTCTGGGGGGCTACTACGAAATTCGAAAATCAAAGCTCGTATCGTCCCGTCCCTCTCACTCTGGTATTGAACAATATAACCGTCAGGGGGGACGGCAAGACACGAAATTCGAAATTTGTACTTCATAGTACCTATAGGGCCTGTTTACCAAGGCAGTTCCGTGCCGTCAAACTGCAAGAACTTGCCGCTGTCGGCTTCTCCTAGCTTCTCTACAGTTTCAAAGATCCCGGCGATGCTGGTTTCCACATCTAAAGGCGCTCCCTTCCCACCCATGTCGGTCTTCACCCAGCCAGGATGCATGGCTGCGACCAGGATGTTATCCTTCTTCAGATCGATGCTCATGGATTTGGTGGCCGCGTTCAGTGCCGCCTGTAATATTGGAATAATTTGTTAGAAGATTCGGCTGTAACGTAAGGTCAAGGTCTAGCTAGCAGGGTATGGGTTCTCGTGGCAGTCCGAAATATCGACTCTTGTTTGAGAGCCGGAGAACCAGAGACTGAGTAGGTAAAAATGTGTCAATACGTGTTGTTTCTTCAATTATCCAGGCTGTTGAACATGTTTTAAATCTAGTGCCAGGCCCTAGGTAAACCACGAAGTGCAAAACTCTGAATTCGTATGTAGCCGTCCCGCTGACACTTATGTCATTTAATACGCGAGTGAAAGGGACTTTAACTATAATCTGTCAAAATCTTCACTAAAGATTGTACACGATAAAATCCGGCCATGCATGATCTGGTGTTACTTTGCAATGAATGCTAATTTTCAAGCAGCACTTTTAAGTAATTAGTGGTTATAAAACTACATAATAAAAATATAATAATAATAGAAAGTTAAGGCGTCTGCGAGATTTAAAGCCTGACCAGAAATATATGACTTCTTACACGTAATATTTTAATAATTGTCAGTGTCAGTGTGGCGGTTTTTTGAACAATAACAAAAATGCCCAAAACGATTCGTAGTCAATAACGGATCATTGTAAATAATTTTTAAAATAAACTACTGAAAAAAAAAACGCTTGGGGAATAAAACTATTTCACTACAAAACATTTCCAAATTAACATCAGAGCTAACAGCTAGACGCTGTAGACAAGTCAAGATGTCATTGTTCCGACTATACTGAACTATTGCCATATAAATAAGAACAAATAGCGCCCTCTTGACAATAATAATATATTTTTGGTTTATCCTTAGCGTAATGTATTTCGCATTTCCTCTCTGGACATGACGGCTTGGGCGCTGCCTCATTTCGTTCTAAATTCAAGCGTGGAGTACTGATTCATGGCGCCCAGTACTACCCTCTTTATTTATACACCTCGTTGGCACTCGCCGCTCGCGACGCTCTAACTCTATGATGCTGACACAGATTAAATTCTTCTACAATGAAAGAAGTGCACCTTGGAACACCGGTATGGGTAGAAGCCGCCCTGGTCGTTCTGCGCGATGGAGCCGAGGATAGAGCTCATGTTGAGTACGGCGGCGCGTCGCGCACCCACTGGCTGCTCCTTGTTAGCCTCCGCTGCCTGCTTCAGGAGAGGCAAGATGCTCTGGGATGCAAAATTTCAAATGTTAAATCACTGGACATACACATACCTACTTAAAATGCGAGGATATCTATGTATCATGATCTGTCTTTGGATATTTAAACGTCGAATTGCTCGGAGAAAAGTTCAACCACAGTAGCACAGTAGCACTCACTAGAGTAGTTCGTTCGTTCAGTTCTGCTCAGTTTCGACTTCGAACCGAGTTAGCGAGCAAAATGTTTTTGTTTTTAACGGACTGTTGCTGTTAGCCTCAGATGGCTTTTATAGCTTACCGGAAAGAGGGCGAGCTGCCAGAAGCGACACTCAGCAAAATATTAGCTTTACAAAGCATTCTAAAAGGGTTAAATTAAGCGCCATCTATGTGTTAATGGATAAAACTGTTTAATCAGTGATCTTGATCTGTCTGAAATAAGGAGGTTGCTAGACGGTTGATTTGGGTCACAGAACAATAAAAATGAGAAATAAATAACTTTATTGTTCTGTGATTTGGGTAAACTGTTATGTTAATGTTGAATTACGTGTAATACTTGTCGTTAAGGTGAAATAAATACTTTATTTTATATGGGTTTTGTATGTATTTATTTGTAGTTTTTTATAAAACGTCGTTAGTAAACAAGCGTAAGGTCCGACTGATGGTACTAAGTGGTTAGATTAGCCATTAGCCTTTAGATTTTTGCATCTCTAAGGTAGCATTCGTGTTGGTGGTTGGTGATGGTAACCCTTGCGGCCTTGATAGCATTATATATATAAAAAAAAATCCTGAAAACAGCTTAATTATGGCAACCGAGTTATCTCGGTCGGTGTATCACTAGGATCTTACCTTGGTGAGCATTATAGGCGCGACAGTGTTGACGGTCAAGTTGTCAACCAACTGCTCGACCTTAACCATGTTGAGCTTGGTGAACTTGGTCGCGATGCCGGCGTTGTTGACCAGCAGGTTCAGTCCGCCGGCGCCCACCACGCTCGCGACCTGCGACGACAACTCCTCGTAGCTGGCTGTATTTGTCACGTCTGGAAATGTTTGTAATTTTTAACAGACTTCAAAAAAGGGCAGGGCAAGTAAATAGTCGGATAAAACCGATTTTTATGTTTTTTTGTTATTCAGAATTGTATATTTCAAAGGATAGGTTTAAAATTTTGTTTAATAGCAATGATATTTTTTCTGTTAATTATATTATTGAATTGGTCTAGTGCATCAGTACGAGGAGGAATAATGAGAAAAGGCAAAGAAGAAGAATATATTTTTGGTGCTAATTATTTATAATATAACTAGCTTATGCCAGCGACTTCGTCTGCGCGCTTCTAGGTCATCGCGCGGTGGCGCCCTCTATCGGAATAAAAGGTATCCTACGTTGATTTTTGGGGTTTAAATTACCCATATACCAAATCTCATCAAAATTGGTTCAGTGGTTTCGACGTGAAAGCGTAACAGACAGACAGTTACTTTCGCATTTATAATATTAGTAGGGATGTTATCAAATACAACAATAAATATTTGAGAACTTTTAAAGCAAGCTTTCGTTAGATATATGTAAGCAGGCTAAATAATGGTCGTGATCTAAATATGACTGTACTGTAGCATTTGATGTAATTGAGAAATGTTTCTTTTTTCCCTATACATTAGCTAATACTATATAACATTCACTAGGTAATGTGTAGTAACAAATGTAGGTCTTATCCTAGTCTTATCATACCTACCTAAATGTAAGATGTGAAGATGTTTATTATCATGAGCCAGTTTTTTAAGTTCCTGAAAAAATATAAAGGTTTAATTAATTACCCAAACATATACTACACTGTTTAAAACTATGATAAAATGCCAGATAATATTTAGGATTTTTTAACTAGTTCACTTCTTTATGTTACTTCTTGACAAAATATTCTTATCGGGTTTTAATTATTTTTTAAGAAACCGCGCTAACGCTAAACCTCAATGGAACTCGCCAAACCCAGATGAATGAAGTGATGTGCTAACCGATTGTAAAAATTATCCATTAGCCGAAACAGAGCGTAAATACGGATACGATTGAGTTAAAAGTGTCTTCATGATATTTTCAGACTGCTGTAGATATTATGAAAATTGTAAGTCATGTTGCTAACTGGTCATAATGTAAAATAAATAATGAAGTATCTAGATTTCGATTGTGAAATCGCCTCGGCATTCGTCATAAGCGTAACGTCACTAAGGTATATTCGAACGGGTGACGTCAGCGCCATGCCAGCGGTTTGTTGTCTCTTTCACACGTTCCTATTATTTTATTACAAAAAGCACTTCATCGGAGCCTTCACATCGCATTCTCATTGAAGTACTCGCGAAGTATCAAGGCGTATTTACAATTTTAGTGTTGGTGACAATTATTTACTACCGCAGTTCAAAGTACTGATAGAAAATGGCCCCGATAGGTAAGTTTTATCACAAATTTTGTCATACGTACCTCGGATTCCTTGCGGCAAGTTGCGAATATCTTTTGTGCCTTGTTGTGTTGAGTGAGATATTTTACCATTCCGAGACCTAAGCCACGGTTGGCTCCTGTGATTAACACTGACTTCATTTTGTGTTACTGGACCGGTCAATTTATGAATAATACTTGAAATTCTCGAGCTACCTTCTACTATCGCTATACAAAGTTCGTCTGTGTGAAGAAGGAATTTTGTTGTCTCTGTCACTATCATCTACGCATTTACGTCAACATGACAATACTCAACAAATTGTTGAGGGTTAATAATTTGGCGAATTCGCTTTATCGGTCAGAGCAGGCAGTGCTAATACTGCGGAGATCGTTTAGCAGCAGTGAGTATGTTCGTATAATTGCTGGATTGACCTTGTCCGCCCAGTTAGCCGACTAACCTCTTCTCATAGTCATAGTTGATTGAGCAACCTATTTTTTTAACTCTTCACGATATTCTGGCTGTGTTTCAATGTTTTACTAAAGTATTCTCTATCTGGGTGTGGTAACTGGGGGATGTGATTGAACGAAATTATTTCAGTCAGGTACAGGTACTGTTCATCTTTTAATGACATTGCACAATTCTGAGGTGGTTTTCCTAAGTTTATTCTAGAAGTTACTTAATTACCCATAATTCATGTTTGGGTTTTTATGGAGTGACTAACGTCAGTAACAGGTTGATTTTCCTCCAATCTTCTTAACATATACTTAATTGTAGTTACCTAACTGACTTTCCTACTGAACTGCTGATATATGGTAACATAATATTGGGTGATTAATGTGGTTATTGGTGTCATCAGGCGGCTGGATCTGTTGTAGCCGTAACACCAAGTCCGTTGCTCCCATAGACAGTTTTACCAAAGGTAACATGTACCACCCTTGTCACTGGGAAATTGGTCTGTGCTAGGGATGTTACAGTTGTGGTGGTGGATCAGGAGATATCACTTTGTCAACAGTATAGTTTACGGTGCAGGTGGTCTTAGAAATAGCAAAGCACTCATTTTTGTATCAAATTCCCATTTATTTCATCTCATTTGTGCTGGCATGCAAAGAGATAAATAAATAATTAGTAAATAATTAATTATTATTAATTATTAGCTGCAAAATGATGGCCAGCAGGAGTCTGTTAAACTTTGTCAGAAATCTAATTGGAATTGATATTTGGTGTTGCAAATATGATAAGTAAAATTTCAGATTTGGAGCATCTCTGTAACATCTCTAGTTAGTGCTTTTACCTGTTTAAACGTATGAGCCACGCAAAGCACCCTCACTGTCTAACGAAGCAATGTATGTCACTGGCCATGTGGCAGTTGTAGCAAGTACTGTGTAACATTACTCACTGAGCGTTTCACTGCACACCTTTTAGATGGAACTTTTGACTATGACTTGGCCGTCATTGGTGGTGGATCGGGAGGCTTGGCCTGTGCCAAGGAGGCAGTGAACCAAGGGGCCAAAGTAGCTGTTTTGGACTTTGTGACAGCGTCACCACAGGGAACGAAATGGGGCCTCGGAGGCACATGTGTCAATGTTGGATGTATACCGAAAAAGCTCATGCATCAGGCTGCACTACTAGGAGAGAGCATTCATGTAAGTTCTTTTTTTTTACTAACACTTACATATACACTTTCAGATGTGATAATTATTGTAATATTAATTTTTATAGCTTCATTGTGCTTTGTTAAAATAGAATTGTTTTTGGTTATAGGCATTGGTAAGTGGAGACTCCTCACGGCTCCCACTCCTCGATCCTGCTCCACAACCTTAACCTGCTCCTTAACCCTTGGACTGTTCTTGAATGTGACTGGTTTACTCCTTTCTTATTTTATACATAATTCACATTCAATTATTGTAGACATGCTAGATGCGAATTTAGTCCTCCTCTTTATTATTACTTCTGTAGTACAAGCTCTGCTTAGTTAGAATGCCAATTGGTGTTAAATCTAAGCATACAGACTGATGATGTTAAGGGACTTTGTTTTATACTATGTTGGTTGATATTCCATCCTATCCTGTACCTAATCCATTATCCTTATGGGCCGAGTTGAGTTATTCACTTGTTAGAGTATGTTGATAATTATATGATTTTTCAGGTTACATACTGTCAGCAATAAATATGATGAATACAGCCAAAGTGCAAAAAATATTTATACACAACCTTAATGTTCAGGCCAAATGAAGCCCTGTATACATATTTTTAGCACTTCAAACATACATATGTATATTTTTGATGCTTACTGTACAACATTTATAGCAAGCCAACACTTATTTGGTAGTCAATGTTCAAAATTGAATTAAAATGGTTTTTATGCAAAGTATAAGCCTCTTGGGATTTAGACATGAGTTAGCATTATAACCTGGCTATACCTATGTGTTTTAGTTTGATTAAATGTGGCATTTAATTTTAAATTCGAGCAGTTCCCCAAAAAACCTGTGGCAATTCCCAACAATTATTTAGTTTTCGGGGTTTTTTATGGATCCCATAGAAAAATCTGGATAACAGATTCCAGACGATGCTTACCACATCGACATTAGTCCAATCGTTTTAGAGTGAAGGAGACACAAACATACACACACACGAATTTAGATTGGTTTTAGTAGTCTTTTTGTATTTTTTATTTCAACTCCAAATTTTGTTACTTTTACGGTCACCCGTAAAATCCGTATCGAAAATACAAACTGAAACACAGATGCACAGAAAAACTAGAAAAAGAGACTTAAGTGACTAAATAAGACACAAACAAACAAGCTGAGGTATGTGATGCATATGAGAAATTCGTGTCTGTACTCCTGTTCAGTGGTGGTGTAGCGGTATAGCACGCAGCACGGAATGCTGAGGACCTGGGTTCGATTTCCAGCGCTGGTCTCTTTCTAGTTTTTCTGTGCATCTGTGTTTCAGTTTGTATTTTCGACACATATACACACGCACGCACTCACAAACTTTCGCATTTATACGTACCTAATATTGGTACGATTACACTACCTCTTGCCCACTATGCGGTCGCTGCTCTGTGGGAACTATAACATTAGGATGCGTTTCCACCAGAGATGTGCGAAGATGTGTTGCGAGGAATGTGCTTTTCGTGAACCAATAGAAACACTTAATTTACCTATTCTCGCACAGCACCGCTATGTTGGGAACAAACAGCTGAGCGGAGCGAGGCGAGATAAATGAAGCGTTCCTATTGGTTTATGAAAACACATCCTCGCAATTCATCCTCGCACAGCTCCGGTGGAAACAATCTTATCCGGTAGAAAATGTATTCAGGACAACGAGTTGTCCAAATCCGTCCTGCAATTTTGGCGCGAATTATACAATATTATCAGCAGGGATTATGACATTGGATTGAACGCGTGCCAGGAATTACGTCAGCCTACAGAATCGTACCTAAAAGCTGAGAACTTGAGAAGGAAACTTCTTGACCTACACCAAACAGATAAATACAGTTTGCTCGGCACAAAGTATGCCATCTACTCGTATACATGTAGTTTACACAGGATCAACATCCATACTAATATTATAAATTCGAAAGTGTGTTTGTGTGTTTGTATGTTTGTCCCTCTTTCACGCCGTAACGGAGCGACGGATCGACATGATTTTTGGCATAGGGATAGTTTATGAGCCCAAGAGTGACATAGGCTACTTTTTATCCCGGAAAAATGCACAGTTCCCGAGGGAACAGCGCGTGATAACCGAATACCACGCGGGCGGAGCGGCGGGCAAAAGCTAGTCTTCTATAAACGTCCCACTGCAGAGACACAGAAATCCTTTTCTGCTTTTTGCTCCTTCCTAAGTTCCTAAGACAGGGTATGCACCTGTTCTTTTTGGTAGGTAATCTGCCAATTTTCGATGAAACGAAAAAGAATACGAGACTATTTAAAAAAAAAAAATGTATATTTTTTTAGAATTGATCTTGTTTCGCAAAATGGAGAAAACACTGAAGTGAGAAGAGTTTCAATAGTTAAAATATTGCATCCGTTAAAGTCACTGCCTTACGGTGTCAAGACTGTTGGAGACAAGGTGCGAAAGTAAACATAATGACAATGGTAACTTACAGTAACAGTAACTTCAGTCTCGTATGTGGTTCCACAAAGGCTCGTTAGGTTCGTCAGACCGAATGTGAGATCAGTATTGTCGAAATATGCAATGACAAAGTAGAATCACAATGGAAAAACAGGATGAGTAATCTCTGACCATTAACGTCCGTAAGAATTCTAATTAGTTCGTAATTTAGATTATCAGAAAGTATCGGACACGTAGGTATTTTGACTTTAAAAAAATTACAAAGATGAAGCGCGTCAAAGTTCGGGAATGGGGAGCCGTGAAGGCACGCCGTGCTAAACTATCGTACAGCGTGATGACACTATCATGCATGTAATATACCACCATCATGATTTTTTTTACCTAATTGATAAAAAAATACGTGTCCAATATTCTCTAATGTTTTTTCTATCGATGTCAAGGTAGAAAATCGAACACTACAGAACACAGTACCTAGTACATAATTAGCGATTGTGCGCGATTTTCCGTCGTCAAATCGATGAAGATTAGTGTGTAGGTACGTACTCGTATAGTAAAAGAGCTGTAGTTTATAGAATTCTCAGGATCATTTCATTCTCAAAACGAACCAACTGCAAGACATCGCCGTAACCTTGATTCAGTCAGTACCTTTCGTTTCCTAAGTATAGCAATTTGATTACGGTCTTGTAATCTAACTGAAGTAACTGTCAACCCATTGACTCAGCCACTGAAATACTGGCGACACAACTTTTGTAGGCACTAGAGCAGCGGTTAAGTTTTTTCTTCAAACATGAGTTCTAATGGCGGAAACGATTTGGACAACTTTGAATAAGTTTTGGAAGATATTTGACATAAAGAAAGAAAGAAAAACATTTATTATTAATGAACGAGAAATAGAGAGTAATTGTCACGAAGTGGTTCCAACTCGGCATGTCGGCTTTGCAGCCGGCGCTGGTCTTCCATTGGATATCGGAAAAGGAAGTAGATGCTACTAACCGAACCCGATAGTAATGGTATTTACTTTTTATTTATTAACCGTCACGTTTTAGTCAAGTGCTGATAACTTAAAGTACATTGTCACTGCCATTTGTTTTCGAATATTTGATAATCGCTCGAAATAGAACAGCTGAAACGCCATATTTTATGTAGTTCGGAGACTATTTACATAACAGTACATTCGTCGCGTTGGGTTATGAATAGATTTCTTATACACAAACACCAACCGAGCGCCAACACCCGATGTGGATGTTCCATATATCATTAAAACAATTTCTGAAAGCCGCAAAACCTGTTTATTTTCTCTTTTCCAAAGCGTAAAACGAACTTGTCATTTACCTACTATCTCTCAGGGATATGCATTTTGCTTTTGAAAACTGGCAGCCTGTCAATGAGAGTTTTGGGCTTAAAAAATACATAATTAATGGGTGGTTTATTTGGTGGCTCATTAATTTCGCTTTTTGTTCGCGCCAATTAAAGGTAGGTCAGGCAGAAGGCGCGGCGTTAGATTTTGTAATAAGGTAACATAACGTTTCAAGAGATTCAGCGTGTAGTCTACTTTGGATCAGGGATGTAAAGATGCGGTTTTATCGGAACCGAAAGCGAAACCACATGTTTTCAATTTAGTTTATCGGAACCAGAAACTGAATCGGAACCGGAATCGGAACCTGAATGATAGGTGGACGAGTTGCTAAGGGTAGATCTACTAAACCAGGGTCTATTGCGTAACGTTTCTGACACTCGCGGTCACAATCTAATGATAGTTTTCGCATAAAAAAAACAGTCATTAGATTGTGATCGCGAGTGTCAGAAACGTAACTAGCCCTCTGTTTGTTTTTGATGTACCTACGCCGTTCATGTCCAGCCGCCGCGGTTAGCATTGACATTCGATATAACTTCCGTTTCAAAATTAACGGAACCGGAACCGAAACGGATGTTTAATACCAAAACGGAAGTTCCGATTTAACAGAAACGGAATCTGAGCTCCGTAACATCCCTGATTTGGATATATATAATTGCAGTGTAATTACTACTTAGTAGTAATAATATCGTTATAACGCTGGCAGCTGGCGTTAGATGCGTTCAAAATTGAAGATCACAGCATAAAGTTAAAATCAAGTGAACTCGTTAAATATACGATGACACAAAATATAATGTTAAACCTTATCTAACGTTTGTTTACTTCTTAATTATGCTTATGCTCGGCACACGACTAAAGTAGTTACGATTTCAAATTTTATCGCAGATTCTACTTCAACGTCACCTTAGCTAGTGTTTTGTACGTTTATAGCTTATGTTTGAGTTTTTGCCCTCGTAGAAAACTAAAAAAATGCAAAAGGCTGGCCCAGTATTCCTTATGGATTTCCAAAAAACTCTTCATAGTGAATCTCCATAATCCTGAAGGAAAATGTCCGACAAGTTACAATACTTAAGCTACAGTGGTTTAGGCTGAATGTCGTCTGTTATTCAGTCACTCACGTTACATCAAAATCATGAAGCAGAGTTGCGTTAAAAACTACACCAATATCATAACTCAGTGATTACTTAGTTGATAAAAAAAATTGAAATCAAGCTAGTGTGTGTGAGGATTCATTACCAGAATACGCTTTTAGTTGAAATGTAATTTGCGACACGACAATTTGCTAAGTAACCTGCGACGCCCACCGCAAGTACCGCAACCAAAGTCGCGCCGGGTCTCAGGCAAATGTTAATTTCGTTCTTAATGGTATTCACTAGGTACTAAATAAGAACAATAGAGATGTTATCGTGTTTATTTCCTTTCAGCATTGATGCCACTTTTGCGCTTTATGTGTGTACTTGCTGTTAATATTATTTTCATTGGTTTTAGAAAATTACTTTTGTCACTAGTGAAAATATCCTTTTTGTGGCCACTATCTTTTTTAAATAACTTCGTTTTAGAAATCTAGTCACCTCAATAAAACACGGACACCATTTTAATTTAGAAATTGGATGAAGTTAATTTTTCAGTTTTGATTTTGAGTTGACGCGCCCAGATGCGCCTTCTAACTAGGTGTCGACGATATATATATAAATGGCTTTATAGCCACAGAGGCGTCTCCGCTTTTTACTGGCGTGACTTTGTATTCCTTTTATTAAAAAGTCCTTGCACGACACACACTAATTTAAAAACAAATCCGACGAGTAATGGCAATGCCGATGCACACCAGAACAGTAATTTGTAATGTATGAAACTGTATAGAGAGATGCCAAAGCAGATGCGTGGCGTGCGGATTGGCATCTTTCTATACAGTTTCATACAAAGATGTGTGAGCGTGTCAACTTTTTTAAAAAAAAAGTTGGAATATAAATAAGGCCATTTTGAGAGACACTCTGATGTTCAACTGTTTGTTGACTTCAAGTCTATGTTACGGCGTCATCCCACATGCTTTGGATTACCATCAAAATGTCGTTACAACAAGGTTAATTAACACACACCCTTGAAGTACATATTTTCTTGCCTATTTGACGAATTGATTAGCTTATGTGTTTTCGCAATTGAACTGTGTCAGCTGTAATCAAATTAGTTTTACAGCTTGTAAAACGGTCATGTTCCTTTTACGATTATTACCTAACTAAACGGGTAGTTAGCGGCCCATCGCAAGAGCTTTTCATTGTCTAGCAGTGTTTACTGACTCTATGGCTGTACGTAATAAGTATAGATATTAGTGCCCACGACTGCACGTCTGTTAGAAAAAAGTTTAGATCCAGGAAGGTATTAATCTTGAATAGCCTAAAACCAGTTTAGATCGATATAAAATATACGCACCAGCTTCCACTTAGCAACCGACATCGGTTTTCCTCCTATTAAACAGATAAAAATCAATAGGTATTTATATTCAAGCGTTAGTTTGATCTGCTACTTTTATTGATTTCAGCATTGACTCATTAGTCTGACGTCATTCTGTTCGTGATGATGAATTTATGAAGTTTTGTTAAAACTGCCTGTTGGCGTTGGCACGAGGTAATGACAGCGCTATCGTGCTTGAAAAGTGCAAGTCATGGAGCAAAAGTGGCATACATGTAGGATATCGCCTTTTGTCAGTGGCGTGCCTAGGGTATCAGACTATGGCAAGCCGAGAGATAAGTAGGTATGTTTTAGTATTTTTTATCATTTAATGTAGGTAAATCCATCTTGTTGCCGCTTTAGTCTTCAATCTTTACTAGTCTGTGAAATACACAAGTCAGAAGTCGGCTTTTGGGACGGAATTATATATTTCTTTTCAATAAAACTTAATGTATTTACCCTTCCACCGATTATTAATTCTTTTATACACTTGTAGTCACACAAGGGACAATTTGGTCCGTTTCCGAACTCATTCTCTCTTACAGGCACCCCACTTTACACCGCATTAAAACCACAGAATAAATAATAGTACTGACGTACTGCTAAAACCAGAATATCTAAGTACCTACTTATTTATTTTTTGAAATGATTGCATCAAATCACAACTACGCTACGGGGTGGATTTCACCAAGAAAAATTTCACCATACAAAAATCAAATATATTTTAAAATTCAATGAAATGCGACAATAACCAACGTTAATCATTAGGGAATGTTTGTAGAGCAGTTTTGTTACATTTAGCCAAAAATTTAATTGGTTGTTTGTAAATTATCAGCTCCGAAAATTTTTAAAGTGAGATGGTGATGACGACTATAGCATGGCAATGATTTTTTTATGAACGGCGATGATATCATATGTAGGGTAATGACGATTAATTGCTTTTAGGGTGTTAAAAAAAACACCGATCAACAAGCATAATCAGAAAATCAGTAACAAGCATTTCTTGTTCATCTATAATTTTGATAATTACACTTTTTTTAAATTAAATAACATGTTTTGTCCCTTATCTGTCACATCTCTTCCCATATCTTCATATTTCTTTCTTCTGTTTCTTTTTATTGATTTCTCCTATACCTTCTTTTTTTTACTCATATTCTGAAAATAAAAACCAGGTATCAATATGATTACTCCAAAAACTTCTTGATACTATATTTAATGCCGGTTAACATTTAATGAGGGACAGTTACCATTTTTTTTGTTTAAACAGATTTTTTCTGTAGAAAATTATAAATTTAATACAAATCAATACCTATGAGATCTAAGGTTAGGTTAATTAAATAGATTATCAGTCTTTTATTAAATTATCTCTCAGTATAATCTGATCTCCCAATAATTTACTTAATCACCGCACAATTAACGAGTGCTATTGACTGTCTAGGAATCTAGCTATACATGAAAATAATATGATTGATTTGGATTTTGATTGACATGAAGTACAATTTATTTATTATTGCATCATATGAATTTCCCACAAATGATTCAACATGAGCGACCACATTATCAGATTGTCTATAATAATTTCACCATACATATCCTGAAGCAACTCGTTTAAATTATCTAATGTCCCTTCTTTATTAATATATGGGGAATAATATGAGGTACATGATTTTTGTTCATATTCTCTATGAATTGTATTATTTCCGGAGTCTTCGCACAGGGCTTTGCAAATTCCGCCCTCATACGTGGCAATGGCAAACATTACTTTATAATTTTCCAAAACACTACCTGAACAACTTTTGGTTCGGTGTGTAGCCATTTGTATCTATTACTAGTATATTACTTTCATGTCTAAAATGTTAAATTTGTTTTTGGCTCCAAAAATCTGAAAAGAGGAATGGAAAATTTTAAGCTTGAATAATGAGGGTACGTAAAAGCAAATGAACACAATTAAAATTCACTGACAATTTTTTTAAACAAAATATTGGAACCGACTAAAAAAACTTTGAAAATAATTTTCTATTACTTCGAACTCAGTTCCATTTTTGTTAAATATTATTTTTTCATGATTTGTCGGTTCACATTTTAAAAAAAATTTTTGGAGTAGGTATATTTTTGTTAATTCTTTTAATTTTTTATGTCTCACTAGTGATTTTGTAGCCAAGGTTCATCTCACAACGATTTCATTAAGCTCAAACACGGCATAGTTACATTGTTTTAGCAGAGAAACTTACATAAATAAGTGTAAAACTGAGAACCTTTTTTTTTTTCTGAAAACCGCATCAAATCGGTTCAGCCAAACGCGAGATAATTGCGGACGGACAAACATACATACATACCCACGGGTCAAAACCTTTTTTTTTAACTCGGTTAAAAAGAACTGATCATTTCTCGGTCTGTTAGTGACAAACTAAAATAAAGCATAACGTAATTTTTAGTCTTCCGCTTAAAACCTATTTTTTGTTATATTGTTTTAACATCTGAACGTAATATTATTTTGTGTTCTAAAAGTGAATATCTTTAAGAAACGTTAGGTATAAGAACTTGGAAAACATTTACACGTCTTAGTGGACAATACACAAAAATACATAATAAAATTATTAAAATCGTCATTACCATACATGTCTGATCATAACCGTCTTTGCTTGAGAACCGGTTATGACGGGTATGGTGTTGACGATTTGCTCGTTTATTGTGGATTATTCCATAAGAGTCAATATTATTAGGAAAGACAATGCCACTTCAGCATCCTCATTCGGCGTCACGTTTTCTTGTGTAACAAGTTTTAATATTATACAAGTACTTACTGTCAACTGCTCCTGGATGGTTATGACGCAATTGTGTGCTAATTACCTTTTTAAAACACTCTTTTCTCAATTTTTCTGTTCGGCGCCGGCATATGCAAACATGCACTCACTTACGCTGTTAGAACGGAACTGAAGAAGCGGGAAGGGATACGCGTGGCACGCTTTGCCGTACATACACAGAACTACCTCAAGTTTGATATCACGCTGACGGTGTTGACTAATATTTGTACTAAAATTTCAAAAAAATCTTTTAGTACTTATTTGATGCAGGCATAATTGTATACTTTTTTATACATAAATAGACAATATGGAAAAACTATAATTGAAAAAAAAATCGAATTCGTACACTGCATATTCGCAATTTTTTGCCGTAAACATAAAGGTTTGAGTTTTTTTGGTAGATGGTAATGATTTTTTACACAAGATCTATTTAATTTCAAGAAAACTATTTCTCTATCGGAGATTTTGACTAAAGCACCAATAAAATAAAAGGCCTAATTAATCATTACAAAAGTTTTGATACTCAAAACTTGCTACTTTTTTTTTCAATGAAGGAAATATTATTTTTCGCCGGTTTTTGAAATCCACCCTACGGCCGACGGTTCGAAATAAACATGAAGTTAAATAGAAGTTATTCATTTCGCGCCCGCGCACTCGCTTTCCAAACCAAACGCAACAAACTTCACACCGTAAGCCAGCTTCAAAATTGCAAAGAAATTTCTATACATGCAGCTATACATAGATATTTGCAACACTAACGTTTCCCTAAGTGGGAAGAGAGCAAACGCTTCCAAACGTAAGCCCCGTAAAAGCCCACGCGAGCGAGCGAGATGTCATGCTATTTACAACGTACGCCGCTATCGCCGCGTTGTATGGACTCGCCACGCAGCCATTAGGCGCCACTTGCCATGCACCGGATTACTTTTATTATTTTACGTAAAATAAAGCGCGCTAAATCATTAAAGTGATTTTATTAGAACTTTTTTTTTCGTTTGGACATTGTTCGATTTATAAGGCAAGCCCGGCTTTTGGGCTTCTATGTAAGGATCGCCACTGCCTTTTGTGTACCTATCAGTGGCGTGGTGTCAGATATTTTCGTGGTAAAGCCGAAGCAGACATCGCTTATATCTTTCATAAAAATGTTCTACTAGCGTTTACCCGCGGCTTTACGCGTAAATCATTAGATACGACAGTTGAATTGAAACTCCGGGATTTTATTAGATCAATTCTCGTGGGAATTGCCTAAAATTACATCGTAGTTTTCAGTGATGTTAAATTAAAACACCTACCTATGCCAAATTTCATGACTGAACCCAGCGCTTGTTATTTAGAGATTTTGTCTCTATCCCTATCCCGTGGTTAAATCGGGATAAAAAGTAGCCTATGTGTTATTCCAGACGTCCAGCTGCCTAAATTAAATACCAAATTTCATAACTCTTAAGCACAGCGGTTGTTATTTAGAGATTTTATCCCTATCCCTTGGTGTACCCATCCATATCACGGAGAACATTGTTTTAGCGTTTATCGGCGCATTCGTACGGCATACCATTATATGCTTCTTCGATGTCATTTCTATTAAACCTCTCGGCACGGTGGCTCCTGTCACTAAACCCGTCTCGAAAAGGAGCAGTCCCCTCTCCATAAATTTTATAAACTCGCTCTCGGTGCCTCTTTGCTTCTGATGATCTAGTTTGTATACGCGGTAGCGGTGGTTTTTGACTCAATAAAGCATTTTGGGGTATAACTGGGACTGACAGTTCATCTATATTTTTATTTAATTGTGGTGTGTGATCGAGGTTAATGCATTGTTAAGTGTCAAGCACTTTAAATGAAGCTATAAAAATGAATGTTTTGTCGTTTTTTTTACCTCATTAGAGGTCATCCACAAATTGTCACATCAATTTTGATATTTTTTGGAGCGATCCCCGCCCCTACTAGTTATGAATATCTCAATTACTTATGTTGTATGTAAATCACAAATTACAGAAAATGTGTGACTTTTTATGGATAGCCCATAATAAGCATGTATTGTTGTAACTATAAGTTGAATTATAAAAAAATCGCAATGGAAATACCCTGTTGAAATATAATAATATCCAGCAGACAAAGTCTAATTATCAACAGGAAGTATATGAATGAATATTAATATACATAATACTGAAGTGTAATGTAATTTTCCCGTGATAGCTTACTTGTATCAAGCTATTTTAAGAGTTTGTGCAACCATCAAAGATAAAAGCGGCTGAAGTTACACTGGGTATCAAAACTTGCGATACGATAAAGTGTTAAAATAAAAGTATGCCCATTTAACACTGCAAAGGATTCGTGCTTTGTGACACAACAGTCCTACAATTTTATCCTTATTAAGGTGTCAAGCAACTGTACTCTACAGTGTAGGTACCTAGTGTCTACTTGCGTTAGCATTTGTTTTTCTTAACATACGATGGTTGTTTACGCTTCCAGGAGGCTGTGTCTTACGGCTGGCAAGTCCCCGACGTCGACAAAATAAAGATCGACTGGTCGGCGCTCACAGAGTCCGTCCAGAATCACATCAAGTCCGTTAACTGGGTGACCCGCGTCGACCTTAGGGATAAGAAAATCGAGTACATCAATGGCTTGGGGGAGTTCAAGGATCCTCATACGATCGTAGCGACGTTAAAGAACGGAAGCAAGAAGGAGTTGACCGCGAAGAATGTTGTGATCGCCGTGGGCGGACGGCCGCACTACCCCGACATTCCTGGCGCTAAGGAGTACTGTATTAGCAGCGATGACATCTTCAGTCTCGGACACCCGCCCGGGAAGACGCTCGTTGTTGGCGCTGGATGTATCCTTTCAAAATTTTATTACTAGTAGTGCAGTGCTTTTGTGAAAAGATGAGGTTTTTTGACAGGCAATATATCGCTAGATGGCGTGAGTGAGACTCGTTTGACTTTACGGTCTAGCTTGCGATTGGCTCATTTAGTTTAACCAATCACAAATGACGCAAATGTCAAAGTTAAACGGAAATCACGATATTAGCGCCAACCAGCGGTCACAAAAACCCTCTTTCCTCGCGCAATGTGACATTGTATGTGTCAAATTACAATTTAGATGATAATGCTAGGGAAAAGCGCACATGCTTATCTATTTGAGTATTCCCTCGTTGGTAGATTACTTGCATGTTTATGAGTAATGTGGATTGATAGCGTCATATTGTAATGATAACCAAAACATATTGCTGTCAGCAAACAAATGACTGTCGAATGAATAACGCTAACTAATGCTTAATTAGTAAAAAAATCAGATTTTTATAATGGAAATTTTGAATAGGGAAGGGATCTAGAAATTCTAGTTATGACACATTATGCATCATTATCATCATCATGTCAGCTGAAAGACGTCCTCTGCTGGACATAGGCCTCCCCTAAGGCTCTCCACTCAGACCGGTCTTGTGCTTTCCCCATCCACCGCGATCTCGCGATCTTAACCAAGTCGTCGCTCCATCTTGTTGAAGGCCTACCGACAGCTCGTCTCCCGGTCCGCGGACGCCATTCGAGAACCTTCTGACCCCATCGGCCATCTGTCCTAAGCAGTAAGGGGGCGTCCATAAATTACGTGAGATGTTTAAGGGGGGGAGGGGGTCCTGTCAAATCTCATCTAATCTTACGTTGGAGAGAGGGGGGTCTCGGCAAATATCACGCAATTTTTTTTCTGATTGAACCTTAATCCAGATTTTGCATGCTTACGATTTAATCTTAATCGTAATACGTAATATTCACTAATTCGTTTGAAAGAAAATAATAAAATAATTGTAATTTTAAACCAAATAGGTCAATTTAATCTGAATTTACAGTTCAGTGTAGCCCGTAAAACATCTGATTACAATCTTTACGAAATATTTAGTGTACCCCTTCGACTTGGAAACGATCGCCTTAACCAGCTATTAGACATCGGGCTAGAGTGCGCCGGGTTCCTAAACTCGCTGGGGTACTCCGCGACGGTGCTGGTGCGGTCGGTGCCGCTGCGGGGCTTCGACCAGCAGATGGCGGCGGCCGTGACGAGCGAGATGGAGCAGAAGGGCGTCACGTTCCACCACCGCACCATCCCGCTGTCCGTCGAGAAACTCGACAACGGACAGCTCAAGGCGCGCTGGGTTAACACGGAGACGCAGCAGCAGTGAGTATAGAGGACAATCTTAAATGGACTGTTCAAACAATGATACTCTCGGTAAATTCCTAAACTCAGCTTCTGGTTGGTCATTCATTATTAAATTTTTTGACCTTTTTTTAAATATTACTACTGAGACAAAGCATCAAATTTGTGTAGGGATAGTAAAATTATCGATTTCGAGATGCGAGCTTTTTTTGAATGTATATTATGTGTCATTTAAACAGGTCTGAAACCTAAATGTTTATACATATTTATTTATTCATTGTAAAGATGTACACAGTTGTAAAAATTGTGTTCGAGTTCACAAATCTGTGAGCAAATTTTTGATCAAAAATATCTGAAAACGACTATTTTTAACGGCGTAGAAGCGTGTTCAGATATATTTGATAAAATTTTTGCTCACAAGTTTATGAACTCGACTGTACATTACGTATTATTATTAGTTAGTCCCTTATGTTCTGCAAGAGCACACAATAATCAAATGAATAATAATTGTTTCGATTGGCCGACAACGTTAGTGCCAAAATATGCAATTAAAAACATTTTGGTCCAAAGCGTCGGATATTTGGCTAAAAAACGCAATGGTGTTATGGATCATAAATAATATCCGTAACCATATGTGACATCTCTAAGCCCATCATGTTATTCATTTTACTAAGGTCCGTTTGATACATGCATTGCTAAAAGCATAGTGATGTAAAAAGTCGTCGATACTTTTTTTTTTAAATTACGTGCTGTCACGTGGGTCATCGTAAAGTGAGTACCACAGTATCTTATTTGGAAAGAAAGATTTCTGACAACTTTTAGCATTCTTCTTTCCTCGTAAACGTTTAGTGGTTTGTTGGTTTAGAGTAGTTTTGCACGTTTCAGGGGCGAGGACGTGTTCGACACGGTGCTGCTGGCGACCGGCCGCTACGCGCTCACCAAAGCATTGAACTTGGAGGCGGCGGGCGTCACCGTGAGTTTACACTTTTACATACTTTTTCTACTCCTGTACTGTACTGTTATTTAAGGTCTACGAACACGAATAACATGATATACATACATAGATGATGATGATTTAAAAGTAGTCTTAGAAAAAGTATTGTACTTGTACAATGTTGGATAACTTGGTCTTAAAAAGCTTGTCTTTCGTAGCGATACCCACGCCAACTCGAGTTTTAAGACCGCACTTATACAACAGTTGTATAAAATACCATTAACATCTTCCTTATCTGGGTGCCCCCAATGTGTGGCCATGAAGCTTTTATACAGTTTCATACATTAAAATAAGTTTTTGGTAAAAAAAATCATTTTTAATACTGGCTTTTTTGCTGACTGTACTTTTGGTCTTCTTCACTTGCATTGTCGCCTAGACTACATTTGCATACCAGATTTTAAGTCGATGCCATTAAGCGTTGGAGAGTGCCATCTTGCGGAGATGATCCTGGCTGGACTACCAAGATGTCACTACCAAATTATTGTAATGTCACGCAATTTACAAAAGTATGTAAAATTTCAACTCAATCGCTAACCGGGAACTAATGACATTTAACTTGCAAGATTTGATTACAGATAAACATCGGGACCGGTGAAAGTAAATAAAAGCTTGTATTGTAAAAAAAAACAGTTAATCATAGTACCTCCTCCTTTTATGCCCTCTGGCCTAGGCCTAGACCCCCCCCCCTGAAAAATAACCCTAACTACGCCAATGCGCTGAGTCGTGTTGCTCCTAGGAAGAAGGGCTACTATTTAGCCCGAAACAGTCGAGCTAAACTCGATTTAAGATGCGGGTTATCCCTTACAATACCAATTAATATGAGCACAGTATATATATACTGGCTAAATAGTAGCCCTTCTTCCTACGAGCAACGCGACTGCAGTCGCGAGACCCCCTTAGACGCCGTGTAGAGCGCGCGTCTGTGTGAGTGTGTTCGTTTCGATCGATTTGTTCGTAGCTTCCTACTGCTTTAGCTTTTATATACTGTGATACGAGTGAATCCCACAGTAGTCTCATATTCAAAATTCGATCACAGTGTCTATCAGAGAGCGGCAAGGTCGTAGCGGCGACGGAGCAGACGAACGTGCCCCACATTTACGCGGTAGGCGACGTGCTGGAGGGCCGGCCGGAGCTGACGCCCGTGGCGATCCACGCGGGGAGGCTGCTCGCGCGGCGCGTGTTCGCCGGCGCGCCGCACCACATGGACTATGAGAACGTGGCCACGACGATCTTCACCCCGCTCGAGTACGGCTGCGTCGGGCTCAGCGAGGAGGCTGCCACCGAAAGGTCAGTACACGGGGACTATCAAGGCTCGGAACCGGTTTATAGAATAGCGGTAAATACCGGTTTATTTCGGTTTAACTCCGAACTTTCATAAGAACGCGAACGTTTTTAAGAACTTAACTAGAACCTAAACCGGTTTATTCGACGAGTGACAGCTGGCCGGCCGGCGGCGGGCGGCGACGTTTATCCTGCGCCGGAATAAACCGGTTTTTATTGTTCTTAACCGGTTAATCTGACAAGAACTTTAAGGAAATGTTCACTTAAAACCGGTTTAAAAATAACGGTTTCGCGAACGAAACCAAAATGAAAAGGTTTTGCGCCAAGTACATGATAACGGTTTGGAAATTTAACCGGTATCCGAGCCTTGGGGACTATTAAGAAAATCGAAGTTCTTTTATTTATTTAGGAGAACAACATCGTTACAATTCATCTTAATTGTAATTTGTAATAATAATAATCGTTTATTGTTTTCTCCACCACCAAGTAGGTAATTACAAGTAACAGTCTCAATAAAATCACAAGACAAAGACTGACGTGGAGGAGACTGGTGCCCGAACTAGAAGGGCCCTGTGTGTCAGGTCACCAGGTCTCGGACCTTGAGATGTCTGGTATTATCATGCTGTGGGTATGTAAATATACATATACAAATAACGAAAATGAAATAAAAACTAATGCGTGTTTGTGTATGTGCGCGTCTGTGTGTGTGTGGCTGCGTGCGTAAAAGCGCTAGTTTAAATGGCAATATGGTAAGTTCAAAATTAATTTGTCTAGCGCAATATTTGATGGCTAAGAAATCGTCACTAATACATAGCTTTTCTGTATCTGTCTGTGTAATCCAACTTTTGTAGCCATCTTGTAACAAGTATCTTACATCGGTTTCTAGTTAGGGGATATAAAATCAAGTCCGCATTTAGTGTATTATTATTATTTTGTATTTTTTTTTATGTTTAATTGTATACTGTAGTTTTTAAGTATTTTATTTGTAATTATTTTATTATGAAAAAATGACTTTCTGCCGAGTTTCTTGCGGCGCATTCTTCTTGGCAATGATGGTCTTTCCGAAAGCGCTGGTAGTTTAAAAAAATTACGTGTAAAAGTGCCCATTGCGGCCTATTTACTGAATAAATGATTTGAATTTGAATTATAGAGGAAATCACCTAAGAAGCAGATGAACTTATGTGAAAAACGAGATCTTGGTTTGGTTGAAGGGCAGACCATAGCTTTCCTACGTTTGTCAGACGTGGCTGCGGGTGCATAGGAGAGAATGAGTTTTGAGGACGGTATATAGGATAGCTAATTGCCTCACTGTGAGAACCTCAGAATGTTTGTACAATTTAGCTGTTGGGAATAAGTATGGAAGCGAGTGGATGACTTTCAGAATTGCTCTTTGGGCTCTCTCAAGTTTTAGGATATGGGATTTATGGGCACAACCCCAGAATGAAATGCAGTAGGACAGTATGGATTGGCATAACGCAAAGTAGACGCACTTAATAACTTTGGCGTCTGTTACATGTCGAAGATTTCTGATGTAGTTAAAGAAAGAAAGAGAAAGAAAGAAAACATTTATTCGTGACAAAAACAAAAATACCAAAATAAAAAACAAAAACAAAATATAGTTATGCATGTCACGAAATGGTCCCAAATCAGCAATCTGCCGTTCTCGCGAACGGCGCTGTTCTTCCTTTGGGACCATCTGGTCATAATACATTAAAAAAAATAGTTGAGATGATTTCAACTTCAACACATTTTTTCGCCACTTAATAACGATATTTTCGAGTGATGTGTGTGCATGCTCGCTTCCCATCCCTTAGTGTCTTTACTTCCTTACTAATACTATAAAATACGAAAGTAACTCTGTCTCACTGTCTGTACGTATGTTACGTTACCACGCCTAAATCGCTAAATCGATTTAGATTAAATTTTGTACGGAAATAGTAAGACACCTTCAGAAGGATAGAGGATTTTTATTAAATTGCATAATTCCCGAAAAAAATTCTTCGGGTCTCGATCAGTGTTTCACAAAAAGCTGCTTATTCATGATGGTTGTTTGTATTTGCAGATACGGTGCCGACAACATAGAAGTGTACCACGCGTACTACAAGCCGACGGAGTTCTTCATCCCGCAACGGAACATCCGCAACTGCTACCTGAAGGCTGTCGCGTTGCGGGCCGCCCCGCAGCGCATCCTCGGGCTGCACTTCGTGGGGCCCGTCGCCGGCGAGGTCATCCAGGGCTTCGCTGCCGCCGTTAAGTCAGTACCACGCGAATTTAATGCTGAATCATCCTGACTTTTTATGTTTAAAAAAAATATAAATCGTTAACCTTGACAAAATTAACCCCGGGTTAATAGTTACGAGTAATTCAGAATTTAAGCTGACCCTGGTTGACTACGAGAGTAACCTACTCGTATTTTTTCTACATTTTGCTAAATTTGTACTGTTATTTTAAGTAATCGTTAAAGACACAGCACAATTAATATTATTTAGATTCTAAATGAATTCCCATTTTCCTACTAATTTTATAAATGCGAAAGGGGACGGAATTCCCTCGGGAAGCCAAACGCCAGACCTATTGTAAAGATTAGCCTTTATATAAATGTCTCTCAGAATATAAAACTCTCAGTTTACCAACCAAGGTTACTTATAATCCGCTGACCAACCAGTGAGATTGTGTGCTAAACTTGCACTTGTTTCAGATGCGGCATTACAATGGAGCAGTTGATGAGCACAGTGGGCATCCACCCGACCGTGGCCGAGGAGTTCACGCGCCTCAACATCACCAAACGCTCGGGACAGGACCCCAACCCCGCCTCCTGCTGCAGTTAGACGCAGCACCCCAACGCACACACATTGACACACAAGCCTGCGGAAGCTAACCTTTGTACAATCACAGAGAGATAATAAATACAAGACAACAAGTATAGTGTAGAAAGCTTAAATATGCCCAGTTGCCAGATGTAACACCCGATTCTGTCATACATAAACAGTTAGAATGATCCGTTGCTAAGGCTTGGAACCGGTATCAAAAATACTGTTGATTGCTTTTGTACCGGAATTCCAGGTCTAATTTCAAACCGAAAATACCGATACTGGAGCAATGTACTGGTATCTTTAACACTGGCTTTAAACTCTGTTTATTTCTCACTTTTTATTTATACTGACTGAGTCGTGCGTAAAGTACAAAAGACAAACGATTCAGTGCTTGAGTGAAAAAATATGAGTAAAAAGCTGAAAAAATCATGTCATCAAGTTCAGTTATCGTAAGTCTGTCCGGAACACTTGTGTACTTTTGTTTACTCTTTGTAATCAAACTGTCATTGATTTTTGCTTAGCTACATTGGCACTTAATTTTTTTGTCAGCAGCCGATCTTGGCTTAGCTTTTTCTTGAATTAAATATTTGCCATCTCAATTATATATTACATGAAATTTCCAAACTGTACTTAGGATGCGCTACGGAGCAGTGGGACTGCAGATATTAACCGAAAATGTATTAAAAAGCGGGTACAACTGATGGGTGCTCTTTTTAATTAATAAAAATATGAACGTCTTGAAGACGCAATTTATTAGTAAACTGCGTAGTATAGTTTATTATAAAGGAATGGAGCACCGTTTTCAGTTCTGATCGGGAAATATAAAATTGGAGGCTGCGGCGTGAGTTCTGGTATGGGAAGTTTTGTTTAGAAAAAAATTTTGATTTCAATTATGTTTATTGAAAGGTTTCCGGATCGGATCTGATTAACTCAACAGTTTATTATACACAACATATTACAACTGTCACCAACACGAACAAGACGTTATGGAGATGATATTATTAGCGTAAATTATGTTTGAACCAAACCGTCAAATAGAAAACAGCAAAAATAATAATTAAAAAAATATATTGCACCTATAACAAAGTGAAATGAAAATTGATAAAAATCGCTTGAAAGGGAAGCAGAGATAGACAATAGTATAAGCTTTATAAACAATTCCAGTGAGAACAAGTCTCAAAAACTATTTTCTGTATATCGAGCACCATGTCTAAAAGACATTCTAGTTAACCTGTTAATAATGAGCTACGTAGAACGAATTTACTTTACACGTTTAGTTCAATGATATTATTTACTGTTACAGTATTAGTTTTAATCAACACTAAAACCAATTGTTTTCTTAAAGAGCTGCACGGGAATGTTCCGCGTGCACATTGGCTCTTCGATGTAATCGTTCATTTGAGCACTAAAGCTCTATTAAAGTGATATATTTTTATTGAAGTTATTTTCTTTTTATTTTTCTCACTGACCCGGACCCTTCTAATAATGTTGCAAGTGTAGAGATCAGAATTAGTGCAATTAGTATGAAAAACTAAAAGCGGCAATTACACTGCGTCGTTCACCTAATGCGAAATATTTCAAAGTACTTCGAAGAACGACCGTTGTCTTTACATTAGTCTGTCCGTCTACTGCGGCGACTATATTAAGGCGGTGGCAGCTGTCGCTCGCCGAATGCGGCAGACTACCGTCTGTACACTTTTGCGGTCGCCGCATGCAGTATGCAGTAGTTAAAACATACAGTGATCAAATCAGTCTTACCTAGGGGCGGATCTTGACTTGGTGGGGCCCTGGGCTAATACTGCTTAGGGGCCCTACCTAATTATTTTTTAAATTCTAGATAATTTTTATTATTGACAATATCGTCTACTGTTTTCAGTTCAGGGCTGCAGCCCAAAAAGCCTTTAAGTAGATCCGCCCCTGGTCTTAGCGCAGTTTCCTCCAACTGCTCCTTTAGTCTTCGTTCCGGGTGTACCGCTCGGTGTCGGCGGCCGGCTCGCATCGGAACCAGACGAGCGCGGTCGGCAGCGGGTAGTACGGGTGCGTGCGGATGGCGTCGTTGTCAAACCGCCAGAAGCGGGGGCCGCGGAAGAAGTACGTATCTGGAACATCACCTCAGACCTTTAAAAATCGAAATTCGTATCGTACCGTCCCGCTGGCGTTAATATTATTTAATACGAGTGTGAGAGACGGTATGATACGAGCTTCGATTTTTGAATTTCGTAGGTAGCCCTTCAGTATTGTAGTTTACTTACTACACGACTATGGATGAAGGTGTAGAAATATCGATATCGATTTCTATCGAGTTCTTAACTGTAACACTTATCGTTAAAGTCGTCTAAAACGTAGCCTGTGTGTTATTCCCGAGATTCAGCTATCTACATCCCAAATTTCATTCAATACCGTTTAGTCGTTTTGCGAAATAATAAAAACACTCTCATAAACATTTCATTACCTCATCTCCGCCTTTACATGTCCCACTACAGGGCACAGGCCTTTTCTCGGAATGAGAGTTTGGAGTTTGGGCTATAGTTCCCACGCGGGCTTAGCACGGACTGGGAACTTCACACACACACACAATGTTGAATTTCTTCGTAGACGTAGATATACAGGTTTGCTCGCGTTATTTTCCATAACCGTAAACTCAAGAGGTACGAGGCCGGGCTCGAACCAACGAGCCTCTGCTTGAGAGCCCTAGGTCAAACCACTAGGCTATCACTTGACTTTCAACCAAATTAATTTTAACATAAGCCGGGTACTCACTAGCGAGCTGTAACTGTAACCGAACATATGTTACGAGGTTCTAGTGTGTACGCGTGAAACGATCTTCATCGACGACGACTTCGATCGACATCCATCGAATGTACTCACCAAGCATAGTACTCACCAAGTATACTCATCGACCTGGCTAAGATCGCGGGATCGCGGTGGATGCGAAAAGCACAAGACCGGTCTGAGTGGAGAGCCTTGGGGGAGGCCTATGTCCAGCAGTGGATGTCTTTCGGCTGACATGATGATGATACTCATCAAGCGAACTGTAACAGATACAGTAACGAGGTCCCAGAAACCGACACTCTTCGGCTCACTGCGAGCCGCACGTGTTCTGCTCGTGGCAGGCTAGCGAACCACCTACACACTATGTTTTTAGGTTACTGTAACCTGCAACGGTTACAGTTACGCAATGAGTACCTGGTCGTCATTGGCTCGCTGCGAGCCACTGCGAGCACAGCGCGTTCCGCTCGCGAACTACGTATAAAATTTTTGGTAACTGTAACGTGCAACGGTTACAGTTACAGCTCGCTAGTGAGTATCCGGCTTTTGTAGAAATTACCTCCTTGCCAAACCAGAGCAGCGTCCACAGGATACGGCAGGTCCCTCCACGCGGACATCTCTTTAGGGTACCCCTGGTCCATGGTCCGGGTGCCCTCGTCGTAGCGCCAGAATCGCTCGTCGCTTATCAGGTAGGTCTTGTTGTTGTAGTTGGATACGAACACTGAGGTCAGCTCGGGGAGCGACGGGGGGAGCGAGTAGTCCGAGAGACGGCCGCGTTTGATGAGACGGAAGTTTGAATTGTATTCCCAGTAGCGTTTTTCTGAAATGATTGTTGAGGGTTGCATGTGTAAACTTTTAGTTAAAGAAGTTTACAAGGGGTCTTAGATAACATTATTACGGGATAAGTATTTGTCAACGAGTTTGTGAACGATGGAACTGTTAATTAATAACAATGTTTTTTTTATTCGACTGGAAGGCAAAACCAGCAAGTGGGTCTCCCGGTGGTAAAAGATCACCACCGCCCATAAACATCTGCAACACCAGGGGTATTGCAGATGCGTTGCCAACCTAGAGGCCTAAGATGGAATACCTCAAGTGCCAGTAATTTCACCGGCTGTCTTACTCTCCGCGCCGAAACACAACAGTGCAAGCACTGCTGCTTCACGGCAGGATTAGCGAGCAAGATGGTGGTAGCAATCCGGGCGGACCTTGCACAAGGTCCTACCACCTGCACCTACTTTTTTTATTTTTAATCGTTAAATTTATTTGAGAAGCGATTAATATACCTAATTGCGACAAAAAATAACATAATTTATTGAATTAGGGGTTAGAAACTTTGAATAGGTCCATAATATCAATCAATAAATTTTATAGTATTGAACTGGCGTATAAAAATGATGCCGTGTCTGTTTGTTTTGTTCTAACAGACGAAGGCGGCAACACATTTATCCGTCAAATAAAATTAATTAATGGATGGTGAAACAGCGGGTAAGTAATAGAATATATAAAAACAAAACATATAATATTCATTATATATAACTTCACTTTCTCTATTTTTTTAAATATAACATACGTTTGCTATAATGCTCATAATGTATAATGATAAAATATATAATTCCATTATATATAATGATCTATGGAAATAAATACTTTGAGTATAACGATCAAATAATATAATATTCACAACCTCTAACTACCAAAACATATAACATTCATTTAATCTTACAACGGAAAATATAACGCTCAAAAATATAAACGTAATAACAAAAATATAAAACCGAGTATTCCGAATATGAATTTCTAAAAGCAATCGATTCATGTTTAAGCTTAAAAAAAATATAGCTACTTATGTTTATTTTTGAATAAATTTGTCGATTAATTTATTCTGTATTCTTTGTTTATTTTTATTTCACTTTTGCGGTTTCCTCGCTGCTATAAAAAAAAACCTAACACCGAAGGCTAAGGCGGGAGCTACGCTCCGCTTCGCTCCCGCCTTAGCCTTCTGAACCTAACCTATCCGAGTCGCTTCTGCTCCGAACCGTCTTGCTCGCTCGCTTCGCTCGCTCGCACAAATTTTGGAGTAAAACTTTTCAATACAAAAATTAAAGGTTGATAAACACCTAATTTTCTGGTTTAAAAATTTAACAAGTATTTTAGAAACAAAGTATATCACTTGATATTATATCATATTAATGTTATATAAAAAGTTATTACGTATTATGAGCGGTATACTTTATGTATGTTATATCATATGAATTTAGCCCATAAACATGTTATTTCTTATGAAAGTATATAAAACAATTGTTATACTGATCGAACGTTATACTTATTGAAATTATAGTGTTTCATGTTATACATAATGTAATTATATATAATGAACGTTATATAATATGAAAATATATCTAACGTTTTTATATATCTTGGGACGCACCCTGAAACAGCCCCTTAATATCATATTTTATTAAATATTTAGATTTACTGACTCATTTGTTTGATTTTTAGTTACATATAAATTAAAAATTATTAAAGAAATATATAGAAACTTTTTTGTTTGTGGCTGTTATCACCTGATTACCTCGATCTTAGACGATTTTACTTTCTTCACTAGAGCATAAAAAGTCATTTTATGTCGCCTAGATTCAGAATAAACACGAACTTTACGAGCATGAGAAATTTTTTTTTCAATAAAATTCCCAATAGACGGTACCTGCAAATATGACGATGTTTCCATTCCGCTTCTCGTAGACGGTCCTGACGACGTTGACGCTGGCGGGCAGCCCCGGGAACACGTCGCGGAACCGCTTAGGGTAGCCCTCCACCACTACTTTGCGCTCGCTCAGCGCCCACATCCACTGAGGTGTCAAAATGACAACGATAAAATAATCCATATCCACTGTCTGACAAAAAAAAAAAAATCAAAATGCATAAAGCACGTTTTTCATATCCATATCCATACTAATATTATAAATGCGAAAGTAACTGTGTCTGTATGTTACTTTACGCTTTCACGCCTACACCGCTGAACCGATTTTGATGAAATTTGGGTTGGATGAAAGCTTGTACCTACTATGGACACTAGGAAACGAATAAACATACTTAAATATAGATAAATAAATACTTAAATACATATTCAACATCAAAGACCCGAGAACAAATATTCGTATTATTCATATAAATATCTGCCCGACCTCAAGCTTCACCAATCAGTTTTTCTGGGATTCTTGGATTTTACAAAATTCCCGTGGGAATTCGCAAAAATTACACTGACGTTGCATTTGACAACCATCGCAAATTTCATTACTCTAAGCTAAACGGTTGCCATTTCGAGATTTTATCCCTATTTATTCCAGATCTAGACATCTTTACCTTTACATACGAAATTTCACCCAAATCCGTCCAGCCGTTTCAGCGTGAAGGAGTAACAAACAACTCACTCACTCATAAACCAAATTTCATGACTCCAAGCCCAACGGTTGTTATTTCGACATTTTATCCCTATCCCGTGGGAATATCAAAATAAAAAGTATGTTATGTTTGAAATCCAGGTAATAAACTAACTTTTAAAACGAATATTAATATTAACATAATATGTTAGCCTCTCTATCTTATTTTACTTAACACTACCTAATGTAAATATTGTGAACCCGCACTCGCAGACTACCGAGATATCAGTCAGGATCTTTAGGACGGAGCACATAGTTCACCCCCTTACTGGTAATCAATGCCCTTGTCGGGCTGCACCAGATGTGGGCCTAACAACAGCGCAATAACGAGATACGGAAGAGTACTTCCAAGTACAGTTGAACCATTTGATTCCAGACCCACCGTAGAACTTCCTCACAGTAAATGTCATAATAAATGATTTTTTTACGAAAAGGTCTATTTTCGTAGAAAATAGTGACTGGTTCACCGTAAAGCTCGTGGTAAATTTCAAATGTAATTCCGCACATGAATTTCGAAAAACTCAGAGGTGCGAGCCGGGGTTTGAACCCATGACCCTCTGCTTGAGAGGCGATAGGTCAAACCACTAGGCCACCACGGTTGCACACACCAGTAAATCCCTTCGTAAGTGTCACGTGATCAGCGCTAATAAACCTCACCTCTTATTAAATGATATTGTAACGGATAACTCACGTCTAGCGAGCTTAGCTCGACATGTTTCGGGCTATTTCGAAACCCTTCTTCAATGGAGCACGCGAAAGAAGTGAGTTATCCGTTACAATATAATTATTTTTATACAACTGGAAGGCAAACGAGCTAGTGGGTCTCCTGGTGGTAAGAGATCACCACCGCCCATAAACATCTGCAACACCAGGGGTATTGCAGATGCGTATTGATGCAGAGGGGTATTGAATATGAGTGAGTCTCACGGTAGTTTCATGATCTCCTCACCTCTTCCTCAAACACGTAGATCTTCCCCTGCAGCACCTGTACGGTGTCGTAGTTGGTGAAGCAGAGGTCGGGCACGTCGTCGTCGGGCTGCGCCGGCCCCGGGCCCAGCGACGACCGCGGCACCACCGGGCTCTCCGTCTGCTCCTCGGACCCGGCAGGTTGCTTGGCTATTCATTAAATTTAGTTTTGTTGTTGCTATGGCAAATGACGTAAACAATGACGATACGGAAATAAATAAAGAAAAATATTTCATTTAAGGTCCCAAAAGCGATCACCGCCAAACAGAAAACAATAATAATACACCTTATAAGTATGTATAACTTATATTATCTATAAGTTATATATCCCTTCCCATCTAATATTATAAATGCGAAAGTAACTCTGTCTGTCTGTCTGTTACGCTTTCACGTCGAAACCGCTGAACCGATTTTGATGAAATTTGGTATAGAGATAGTTTAAGCCCCAAGGATCAACATAGGATATTTTTTATTACGGTGTAGGGTGCCACCGCGCGATAACCTAGGTCCGCGCAGACGAAATCGCGGGCATAAGCTAGTATTACATAATCGTTGGTGGTGACACCGGTTTACGCTTTTGTCCGTGTGTTTAAGAAAGCACTTTTGTCAGACAATAATAAATCTGATTTTGTATGAAAATTAGCAAGCGGGTAAGCGGGTTATTCACGAGTAGAAAGTTACCCTAAAACTGTAAAATGTTCTGCCAAAAAGCTGGAAATTTTACAGGGAAAAAAGCGCTAGGGAACTAAAAACCACAGACATCTCACCGTCTTTTAAAATAATAATAATACACAACCAAAGTAATGGTGATTTTCCACAGGCTAGCCGAGACGAGAATTGAAATTGGCATGCGGGAAGGGCCAGTGCCCGCATTCAAGCCGCCGCGGCCGCCGCCATACCAATTTCATTTATTTTGCAGGTGATAGGACCTTGTGCAAGGTCCGCCCGGATTGCTACCACCATCTTGCTCGCTAATCCTGCCGTGAAGCAGCAGTGCTTGCACTGTTGTGTTCCGGCGTGGAGAGTAAGACAGCCGGTGAAATTACTGGCATTTGAGGTATTCATCTTAGGCCTCTAGATTGGCAACGCATCTGCAATCCCCCTGATGTTGCAGGTATCTATGGGCGGTGGTGATCTCCTACCATCAGGAGATCCCACTTGCTCGTTTGCCATTCAATCGAAAAAAAAATGTATCGTCTCGCCTCGCCTCACCGGTGGAAAATCATATTAACAGCGTTAACACTCACAGTAAAGCTCTCGCATGCCAGAGATGTCGTCAGGATGCAGCCTGGCCACCGTGGGCTGGTAGTACGGGTACATGACGGACGACTTCACCGCCGAGTGCGCCATGCCCAGCGCGTGCCCGATCTCGTGCACCGCCACCGCGAAGAAGTCCGTCGCGTCCTCGCCAGAAAGCTGCCACATAAAGTGGTGACTCTTTACCGGCCCGGATAATACCGGCTGCCTGTACAGTATAGATATTTATGCCTTTGACTTTTTTTTTTTTTTTTTTTTTCAGACGAATAACCGCAAAAAATGAGCCTAAGCCAAAGTAAAAATTTTTTTGAGGTACAAAATTCTAAGTGTTTAAATTTACACTGCCTAATTTTACTTTCAGAACTCGGCCATCAAAAGGCGTATAAATTTCAGCTGGTTTCGGTACAAAAAAACCCCAGACTGATTTTCGTATCGACATCTAGACTATCGCGTATTTAGGTAGGCGTAAAATAAATAAATAAATCCCAGTTATTGATTTTTTTTATTCGACTGGGTGGTAAACGAGCAAGTGGGTCTCCTGATGGTAAGAGATCTCCACCGCCCATAAACATCTGCAACACCAGGGATATTACAGATGCGTTGCCAACCTAGAGGTCTAAGATGGGATACCCCAAGTGCCAGTACGAGTATATTGCACTTCTAACTTTTAGTGAATTTGTACAATCATATTTTTAACCAGTACTAACTCAGACGTTATCATGGCAACAAGCTACACTGAAAAGTTGATTGACCCATCAACCGATCGATACGAGAGTGAGACGGTACGATACGAACTTCGATTTTCGAATTTCGTAGCAGCCCTGAAGCCAGCTCCTTACCTCGTCCTCGTCATCGAGCTCGCCCCACACCTCGTCGTCGTCGAAGTGCATGGCGCCGTGGGGCGGGCAGAACGCGTGCGCCATCACGCCGCCCAGCCCGTCGAACGGGAACCTGCATGGGCCACGATCAAGGGGCTGACTGGTTACATCATTTTCCAAAATCGTTATGTGGGCGTTTTAAAAAAGTGTACTTTTTTAATTTTGGAAAAAATATGGTTTTTCCTACTCAGAATTAAGACCTACAATTGATTCCGATAGTTTAAAAAAAATGTCCCCAAAAAAAATGTCAGATTTGCGACGTTTTTTTTTTCATACACTCAGCATGGGCGTGACAAAACTGACTCATAAAATGTTGTATGAAAAACGGGGGATTTATTTTTAAAATGTTCGTAATCGATTCTGCTGTTGATTCTGAGTAGGAAAAACTATATTTTTTCCAAAACTAAAAAAAATGGAAAGGGTACACTTTTTAATGTAATTTTTATTTAATGTAATGTAAATAAATAAATAAATATTTTTTTGAAAACGCCCATAATTTCCTAGTAGCAAAATTTCCATTAGCTTTTTTTCCCAAATGTTTTTGTCCCACTATGGTTTTTTACTGAAGCTTCACATTTTTATTCACAATCACATTTTTACTCAATTTTAATCGACATAGAAACAATGTCTATTTTGAGTGATTTTGCCGGTGCAAAATTAACAACCTAAACCTACCTGTGTCTCTACCTGTATATTTCTGTGTCGAATAAAATTGGGAAAAAACGCGATTGTGAAAATAAACTTCAGTAAAAAAGCATACTGGGAAAAAAGAATTGGGGAAAAAACGCGAATGGAATTTTTGCTATAATAGGTAACGATTCTGGTAAATTGATCTAACCAACCATCCATACCTTTGATGAATTATACCTAGCGCCAGTTTGAATCAGTGGCCTAAAATCACTGGTTCAGATCACCGGGATAGGTTAGGTCGATAGGTTGGTCGATAGGTCGATCGGTAGGTCGATAGTAGGTATATAGGTTGGTAGAATGCTCGCCTGCCACTTTGGTAAAACTGGCCTTCTTTTTTCTCAGTACGTTGTTGTCAAGTGTCAAGTGTTGTGGAGTTTTGCCGCTAGCGAAATTCGCCCGTAATAGAGTAAAGACTAGGTTCAAATTTCGTCTCGTATTATTTTAATTATTTTTTGTGAGGTGATTTTATTTGTCACGCAAACAAATCAATAGTTCTGACATTCTTTGAAGGGGATTTTGTTCGGCAATGTGCGTCCTGGTTTAAATGTCATTCATCCATACGACATTACACACATCGTGACTGCCCTGTTGAAACCCCCACGCCATGACGCTTCCTATTTCGGACTCACCCGTCCCCGTGGTCCCAGCTGGCGAAGGACACCTCGATGTCGGCCTCGCCAGTATCTTCGCGGTGGAACTTCAGCCCGACGTGCGGCGCCCATAGAGCCAGGCCTTTCGCCATCAGCGCCTCCACGCGCTCTTTTCCAAGCGTACTCGACCCGTTCAGCACTCTGGGAAGAGTACAAATCGAATCATTCACCTGGCACGAATACCACAATACAAGTAATCTTAGATTACTTCTACGAGTATTGTGCGAATTATACTTTATTGATAAAAGAAACTAAATAATATAAATATTAAACATAACTTTCTAACAATAACTTAAAATAAAATAAAAATTTAACCTAAAACTAAAACAAAGTGTCCAAAGAGTACCCCTTAGGCAAGGTCCCGAAGATGCTGGCAGCGTTTCCTCTTTGAATAGCTAGGCCTAATTGTGCGAATACATTCAACAAAAGCAATGTCACATAAATTTTAGTTCAATTTGTCTTTGCTTTTTTAGTGACAATTTGCTATATATTATTTAAATCGTGTTATTAAATGTTTTGATAACGTATTTGGTTTAATGTTTTAAACTATGTAACAGTCCTGTAAAAATGCAGTATACCTGTAACTAATTGATTTCTTGTTCCATCCTTGTTGTATGACGTAACGCCTCTTTCTGGACGGTGCGGCTTCGATAATATCTTTGACGCCACAGCGTTTTTTCTTAAAAACCTGGGGAGATTACACTTGCTAAGAAGGAAGATACGTGAAAGCTATGTACAAATACCAGTACAATTAAATCCAAAATGGCGACCTCTGCGTTCAATAATGAAACAACTAGTAGGTTGCTAATTCTATATTAAAACAAAATTATACTACTAACATCTTAAGTTTTAGTCAGCCAAACGTTAGCATGTTTCGTAGGGCGTACAGCGCCATCTGTTGGTGGACTTCAAAAACAGTTTTACTACTTGATGCAGTTGTAGTGTTAATGAATGGCATTATACATTTGTCGTTACGAACATGCCGCCCACCAAGAACACAAGTTCTTAATCTAAATTATAATAACATGGAACTCAGGTAAGTTGAATTGAATAACGTTTACAAAGAAATGAAGCGTAGCACGCGAAGGTGATCTCTTAACAATAGCTCACCAAGCGTACAATAAAACTTATATAAAACAAAAATATAACAAAGAAAAAAATATAAAAGTCGCCCTCTGGCGGACAACACAACTTAGTCAGTAACGGGCAGAATACATACTTTAGACATAGGTCTTCTAATTTCTGAGTTTTTACATCGCAAGGTTACGACACGCGTAATATTGTCCATTCCAGGGTGTAATGCAACCACCTTGCCAAGGAGCCATTTAGCTGGAGGGAGGTCAAGTTCTTTAACCAAGACGACATCACCGATTTTAGGCTCAGGAGTTTGTTGTGTCCATTTGTGTCTTTGTAAGAATTGCGTCAAGTACTCTTTGGACCAACGCTTCCAAAAATCCTGCAAAGTACGCTGACATAGTTGCCATCGTCTTAGAGACGTTATAGGTGTTTGGTCGTACTGGTGGTCTGGAGCTACCACCAGAGGTTCTCCCACCAAAAAGTGGCCAGGAGTTAAAGGCATGCGCTCGCCTTGATCGTCGATGCATGACATAGGCCTCGAATTTAGGCACGCCTCTATTTGTGTAAGCACAGTAGCCATTTCTTCGAACGTGAGGGTATGGTTTCCGATGACTCTTTTTAAATGGAATTTACATGATTTGATCCCAGCTTCCCAAAGGCCACCAAAATTAGGCGCGTATGGTGGAATGAAATGCCACTTTGTTCCATTGGTTGCCATCCAATCTGCTATCTCTGGTGTGAGCAAAGACCTTTCTACTTGGTAAAGCTGTTTCAATTCCTTTGAAGCTCCCAGAAAGTTAGATCCATTGTCGCTGTAAACGTCGCTGCAATGGCCTCGTCGCGCAACAAACCTTTTAAAGGCCGCTAGGAAACCTTGAGTTGATAACTCACTGACAGCTTCCAAGTGCACTGCTCTGGTTGCCATACAGATGAAGAGGCATATGTATCCTTTGTAGGATTTGTTGCCTCTGCCCTTGGATACCCGTAGATTGATAGGGCCGGCATAGTCAACTCCGCTTCGTAGGAATGCTCTCGCCATGGTAACCCTAGGTGATGGTAATTGCCCCATCAACTGGTTTCGTGTGTTTGTTGCATGTCGTACACAGACAATGCATTTCCTGACATAGGATTTGACGAGATTCTTCATTCCTGGAATCCAGTATTTAGACCGAAGGAAATTGATCATGAGTTGCGTTCCTCCATGAAGAGTCTTTCCATGAGCTTCTTTAATAATAAGTTGAGTCAACCATGATGTTTTTGGCAATAAGATAGGGTGTTTTTGGTCAAACTCCATGTTTGCCAATTGCAGCCGCCCACCAACACGGAGTAATCCCAACTCGTCAATCTGAGGATTAAGTGAGGTAAGTTGACTTTTCTTACGTAGTTTACCCCTTTTAATATCTTGCATATCTTCTCCGAATGCTTGCTTTTGACACTTCTTTAACATAATTACTAACGCTTCGTCAATTTCTTCTTTCAGAAGGTAAGTAAAGTTTTTGTTTTTAGGTTTCAAAAACCGACGACAATACGCGATAACTCGCAGCAACTTTGTGAGTGAAGAATATTTCGCCCACATCGTATCATCGTTGCTATCAACAGTGGAGGGGGAAACGGCAGCCGCAAGGTAAGTCTCAATTTTCCTTTCTTCCAATTTAGTAGTTAAGTGCTTAGGATTGGTATAGTGTATAATGTTATCTTTTAACCACGCAGGTCCGGATGTCCACAGGTGATGATTAATCAACTCTGCAGGTGAGATACCACGTGATGCGCAGTCTGCGGGATTTTGTTCCGACTGCACATGAGCCCACTGACTACGGCTAGTCACCGTAAGTATTTCTGAAACCCTATTACCAATAAACGTTTTCCATTTACTTGGGTGACTGCTTAACCACGCAAGTACTATTTCTGAGTCGGTCCAAGCATGTATATTTTCCTTAGGTACCCTCAGCACCTCTGCTACTTCCACTAACAGCTTTGCTAATAAAACAGACCCACTCAGTTCCAATCGTGGAATGGATATTTGCTTTATAGGAGCCACTCTGGTTTTAGCTGTCACGAGACTCACATGTACTCTTCCTTCTGCATCTATAACTCGTAAGTAAACTACTGCAGCGAATGCAACGTTGGACGCGTCGCTAAAGCCGTGAAGTTCAATTAACGATGAGCTGCTTCCTGATTTCATCCAACGATCAAGTCTAAACCGAGTCAAATCAGATAAGCCTTTACGGTATTCCAACCATTCCTCAAGTAAAGACTGTGGCAGCTCCTCGTCCCAGTCAATCCCTGCAAGCCAGAGCCGTTGTATAAAGATTTTGGCCTTAATTATGCTTGGTGCTATCCAGCCTTGTGGATCGTATAGTTTCGAAATGTCAGAAATAACTTTACGCTTTGTTACAGGGATTGAAACTAGTGGTAACTGAACTGCATACATGAACTCATCGTTTCGTCGACTCCACGTAAGTCCGAGTATTTTATTTATGTTATCTTCCTTTACTTCAATGTGTTTATCACCTTCCTTTTGCTGGGCTTCTTCTCGTATTTGCTGTAGCATTTCTTCACAATTACTAGACCACTTTTGCAATTCAAAACCACCTTTTCGGAGTAGTTCAGTAATTTGCTTATAAATTTGAATTGCTTCTTCTGGCTCTTCACATCCAGACATCAAATCGTCCATGTAGAAGTCCTGTTTCACCCTTTCAGCTGCTAGAGGAAAGTGCTGGCCTTCATCCTTTGCTACCTGCATTAGACTTTTAACTGCCAGGTACGGTGCTGAAGCAGTTCCGAATGTCACTCTTAGCAACTTGAATTCTTGGACAGCCTCGTCTGGATGTTCTCGCCATAATATGCGTTGGTATTCTGAGTCTTCATCGTGTACCTTGATTTGACGATACATTTTTACTATATCTGCTATGAAACAGATTGGATGCATTCTCCAACGCATAATTATGTGACGTAATTCGGGTTGCAATGTAGGGCCCACCATTAAATCATTGTTTAACGACACTCCATTCACTCCTTTGCAGGACGCGTCGAAGACAATGCGGAACTTAGTCGTATCTTTATCTTCGCGTATCACAGCGTGATAAGGTAAGAATAAACCCTTTGGTAGATTCTTCACAGTGTCACAATTTATTTTTTGCATGTGATTTAGTTGTAGATACTCCTTAAATGTATTTTGGTATTCTTGTTTTAGACGCTGATTCTTCTCTAATTTCTTTTCGAGAAAATTTAACCTCTTTAACGCTATACCTCTGGATTGCCCATCTGCACAGGCAGGGTGCTCATCTCGAAAAGGAAGCCTCACAACATATCGTCCTTCTTCGTCGCGAGTGGTTGTGGAATGATAAATCTCCTCGCATCGTTGCTCCTCCACTGTGAATACCTTCTGGCTGTTGTTGGGCTCAGCCTCAACTTCCCAGAATGATCGAAGCAACTGTTCCACGGATTCCACTTGAGCGTGCATAGCTACTACTTGATGAGCAACGGTTTGTGTGATATTTGTTTTCCCACTTAATACCCATCCCAGGGTGGTATTCTGCGCGACTAGTGTCCCTGAGGGGCATTTGATTACGCCGTTATTTATAATAGAAGTATACACCTCCGCTCCTAATAATATGTCAATTTTATTTGGCGTATGGTATTCCGGGTCTGCTAGGGTAAGCTCTGCTAGCTCCGGCCATGAGGTAAGTGATACTGCTCTTGCTGGTAAATAAGCTGTCAACTTATCAAGAACGTAAGCTGACATACGAATTACACAATTGGAATTCAGACGTGAACGGATTGATATTTCCACCATTGATTTCGAAACAATGTTCTGTCCACCTCCTAATCCTGAAATAATTCCTTTGGTTGGTATTGTTTTCAGCCCGAGCAATTGGACTGCCGCCTTGGTGATGAATGAGGCCTGTGACCCCTGATCTATTAAAGCTCGTAGGAGCTGATACTCTCCGCCATTTCGTGGCTCAGCTTTAATTAAAGCTGTGGCTAGTAACACCTGATGTGCCACTCCTTCCACAAAATGACTTGCAAGCCTTGTAGGCGTCTGCGGATCCTCCGGTGTTACCTTTGGTGCATCAACCTGACCTACCAGTGATGAAGTTGGATTATCAGCTGATTTTCCTGAACCAGCTGCCTGATTTTCGCCTTTTGGATGTAACAACGAGTGGTGTCTCTTTTTGCAAATTTGGCAAGATGTGTAATTTTTGCAGTGTTTGACTGAATGATTGCTGCCTAAACAATTGAAGCATAACCCGTGGACTTGGACAAAGTTACGCTTGTCGTTAATATCCATGTTTACAAACTCTTTACAATTTCGAAGATGATGGTCACGTTTACAACATACACAGGGAACTTGAGCAACATGCAACATATGGATTGGGTTAGCCTTAGATTTAACATTGTGATTGTGATTATAGGTGCGCTGTCTCTGTCCAACTGACGGTGTGCTAGACTTGGAATCCAAAAATTCCAATGAATGATATTTAGTTTCCAAAAAATCTTTAAACATAATGAATGTCGGCAGTTGTTCAGAGTCAGTTGTCACCAACTCACTGACTTTGCTTTCCCATTGTTTCCTACTTTCGGCATCCAATCTCTGACTTACTATATAAATTATCAAAACATCCCATGATTGAACATTAATGCCTAGACTTTTTAGCGCGTTTAATGTTTCCGATGTTACGTCTAACAGTTCTTTAATTGCATTAGCGGACTCTGATACAACATTATTTTGAGCAAAAAATCGTTTTAATATACAATTGATTAAATATTGCTTATTGTTATAGCGTCCAGTTAGAAGAGTCCAACATTGCTCGTAACTATCGTTAGTGATTGGAATATGCCGCAACAGTTGCTCTGCTTCTCCCCTAAGATGACCTTTGAGATAGTGCAACTTTTGTACGTTATCAATATCACAGTTTTCATGTATGAGCGACACAAACAAATCCCTAAAACTCATCCACTCAGTGTAAAGACCCGAAAAAGTAGGAATAGTTATTTTTGGTAGCTTCACTTGTGATCCCTTGCTTGCCGGTGACGATGACTGAAACTTCATTGTGCTAGACTTAGCGGGAGCTTTTAGAGTATTCAGTACGGTTTTAAGTTCAGTCTTGTAATCGAGATACCTCTCATCTGCCTGGTCATAAACTTGCTGACTGATGTATATGGAATTTTCCAACTCATGATTCGAACATTCTTCGATCAACTGTTCATGTGTCTCGAAAAAGTTATCCCAAAGCTTCTCCAAACTTTCTAATCGAGATTCTAAGTATGGAACCGTGATGCGTTCCTTTGGTGACTTTTTAAAGTTTTTATACGCCTTTTCGATACGCTCCACTATGTCGATTTGCTTTTTAATTTGAGCTTCCATTTTGAAGGCAAACAAAAGTCTTAGCACTTAAAATTTTTCTAAGTCCAGGAGTTATCTCAATTTTTTACAAGTCCAAGTATAAATCGCAAAATTTTACAAGTCCAGCAGATGAATCGAAATATTTTACAAGTGTTTGTAATGTTTCTGGCAATATGAAAAATCGGGCATAGGTTCCCCGTCTCGTCGTTTTTTCCTAAATTATTCTAAGTCTATTGCTATTCTAAACACTTGTAATATTTTCACTATTTATTAATCTTCGAATTTTCTAAGTCACTATTTGACAGCTGACAGATGAAAGTTTGACAGCTGACACTCCTAATCTTAAATTGAATTAAAAAGTACTCACAGTTTGTTCTTCACTTAAAAACACTGCACCATACGTCACTTTCTCCAGTCCTCTTGACTCCAGTCGAATAATTGACGTCCTCCTCGATGACAGCAGCTCCGTTTCGACGTCCGCCCGGTCGTCGTTTCGCCGCTCAGCTATCTGCGAAGCCGTATCCTCGACGACAATCCGCCGCCCCTTGATACCGAAGTTCAAAAAAAAACCGGACCACTTGCACATCCGGTTCGAAGGACCATGTACAAATACCAGTACAATTAAATCCAAAATGGCGACCTCTGCGTTCAATAATGAAACAACTAGTAGGTTGCTAATTCTATATTAAAACAAAATTATACTACTAACATCTTAAGTTTTAGTCAGCCAAACGTTAGCATGTTTCGTAGGGCGTACAGCGCCATCTGTTGGTGGACTTCAAAAACAGTTTTACTACTTGATGCAGTTGTAGTGTTAATGAATGGCATTATACATTTGTCGTTACGAACAAGCTATATCACGACTACACTATGGCTGCGTTTTTCGCCAGAGATGTGAAAGAAAGAAATAAATAAAGAAGGAGGACATTTATTCACTAATACGGAAGACACAAATATATGTGCGAGGATGTGTCGCAGTAGGTACTTAGGTAGCATAATTTAATGAATCACGCACGTGTCTGATATCCTGTCAATCGTTCAAATGTTAACTGGAAGAGATCCCTTTAAGGGTTAAGTTCGCCTTTGTACATCTTATTATCCTGTATTTTGTTATTTTCATGTGTTTTTATGTACAATAAAGAGTTTCACAAGGTACAAAAGTGATCACTTATGACTTTGACTGTATATAGTTCTCACTTTTTTGGTCTCTCCGTCGAGCACGCCGGTGCGCGGCAGGCCGGCGAAGCCCTGGAGCAGCCGGACGGCCTCGGTGATAGAGTCCGGCGTGAACGAGGACTCCTCGCCCTCGCCCGCCGACGGCAGGTAGCCGTAGCGTTGCATGAAGGACAGCTAGAGATGTTGAGAACGCCGTGTGAGGTGTGAAGCTTTATGTATTGTATACGGGAATGAATCTAAATATCGAATGTTAAAATCCCTACTTAATATTATAAATGCGAAAGTAACTCTGTCTGCCTGTCTATTTTAATTATATTATTGGAGTAGAAGAATAATTATTGGAGTAGATACATTAACTTATATATTAAAATGAGTTCTATCAGACCACATTTTTAATTTTCATTTAATTTTTATGAAATAATCGAGAAAAACTAAAAAATGCAACGTTGCCAGCTCAGCAAGTATAAACGCTCTTAATGAGTAATTTATTTTAAGATCAATTTTGTGTGTGGAATAAAAAATGTCCGTAAGTTGGGTTGCGGGTTCGTCATATTATTTATTACATTAGGTCCTTATCCTTATGACGTACTTTTATAAACCGTTTCATTCATCAATAAGTTGCGTGAAAGGAAATACAGTATACAGTTGATTCATTTTTAGTTATGATATAGATAATTATTATTATCGAACCATTTGATTCCTGATCTATGTTACATAAATATAGTAAGTGTCATATTCCTAAGTGTTTTTCTTATTAGGTAGTACGAGTCACTGCTGTGACCATTTCTGTGAAAATGGTCCATATTGAGTCACGATTTTAGTTGATTCAATACATATACCGTACAGTAGAATCACAGCAAAATTTAATTCTGTAACTTCTCGAAGAATACATGCGTTTGTTTTTTATGGACGCTTCAGTCTTCACTTTAATTTTATGTACCAAAAGTACATAATTATAAACGTCAGAAAAAGTTAACACTTCATATAAAGTTTCAATAAAAAATTATTTACTCGATAACCCCTTACTGATAATCGTGACTGACCTCTTCATTGGTAGGCGGGACCTGTTCCAAGTAAATAGTCCTGCTGGTCCCCGGGCTCGCAAGTGTCGCAGCACAGAGCAGCGCCAGCAAACGCCTGTCCATGGCGGCGGGCAGACAAAGAACTGATACGGCGCGTGTGTCATGCTCTTCGCGACCTTTGCCAACCGATAAGGAGTACAGGAACCTCGTTGAGATTTTTTTGTAGCCCTTTTACTGGAATAATAACAGAAAAGTTTAAAAAAGCAGCCAAGAGCGTGTCGGTCACGTCCTGGATAGGGTTCCGTAGCTGTTACGAAAAAATTACTACCGTATACTAATACTAGTAATACTTTTCTAAGGATTTTGTATTTTGGATAGATATGGTGAAACTACAAAGGGTACCATTTTGGCTGCGGACCACTAAAAACTAAACACACGTTATTGGTAAACATACATGACTGCTACTCAGACCCTGAATACCAATACTTCGTCAAAATGCACCCTAACACTATTCTAAAAAGCCCAAAAACGGCTAGGTTACGTTATTGTCTTGCGAGTTCCAGTGTCTGCCTTACTGCTCCCTCATCAGGCCATGAATACCATTCTTGGTCACAGTATAGACAGAGAAGAGATTAGAAAGTAAAGATTCTAACAAGCCCAAATACACGGCTAGGTGACATTGTTCTGCCTAGCTTCCGGCTCCATTATCAGATCAGCTCATCAGGTACAGCATCAGGTTATTATTGGATTGTCATCGGTGCTTGATAGATAGGTATGAAAATTTATCAAATGAATCCGATGTTTTTAAGTGGGTGATTCCGTTACATACAATACCAAGTTAATAAAAAGTTCATCTGGTTGAATGATTAGAATACATACATAACTGTGAGTGCCAAATTGGTGCCAAAGTAACTTACTTGTACTTACTTATATCGTAACTATTTTTAAAAAAGCTCGTACTTATGCACCTCAAAATCGATAATTTTTCTGAGTAAACTTTATGAGCATTATTCCAAGGGTTTATTTGGTTGACGTATTGATTTCAGATACGAGATTTTTTTTAAAGTAGTGAAGATAAACCAACAGAGTTCATAGCTCTATCAAAATAGAGCGAAAGGTTATTCGATCAAGGTCTTCCCGATATCAGATATTCTTTTATTTTACCTACTTCATTTCATAATCCATACTAATATTATAAATGCGAAATTGTGTTTGTATGTGTGTGTGTTTGTCCGTCTTTCACGCCGTAACGGAGCGACGGATCGACGTGATTTTTGGCATAGAGATAGTTTATGGGCCCGAGAGTTCAGACTCGTTCGCTCACCTCACTACGTAATGAATGCAGGGGTCAGCAACCTTTTGAATCGGAAGAGTCAAAAATTACAATTTACAAAATTTCAGGTTTTAAAGAGCCACAATTTTATTTCCTAACTAAATTTTTATTCTTAACTAAATACCGCGTTTTTGTGTGGTTTTTGTAAACACGTCGTTCGACGCGTGATTCAGAAACGAACGTTTTTCTTTACATCGCGTTTATATCCATACAAACGCGCGTAACAGGACGTTTAAAAACAAGTGTGCATACCCTAATACTAATAAAAAAAATCTTGTAGGTTTGGGGCATCGTACGTGGCACAAAGCCTTCATAAACCACTTTTTACTTTATATTGTTCGATGTTATTTTTAATTCTTTCTATCTAATGTATTTTTATGTGTATCGAATATGTATAAATAAATGTATCTCTCTCTCTCTCTCTCTCTCTCTCTCTCTCTCTCTCATAAAGCGAAGCTTCGCGTCGTATTTGGATCAAACCTTCAAAGAGTATGGTTACTAGATCGAACCTTTTTAAACCAACGTAACGTGACAATGTCATTGTCATAGTAATTCGACAGCAAACACTTGGCAAACACACGATACTATTGGTATATTGTTTTTATATAACAGTTGTGATATCATTTAAACTGGAAAATGTCGAAAGGCAGCATAAGCAAGTTGCAGGCCAGCCTGGAGAAGTTCCACTCGCTGCCGAACGTGCGCCGAAGCACCGGCAGCGAGGCGGACGTGGGCAAACTCTACAGCACCTCGCTCTCGCAGATTCGGAAGCACGCGGTCTTGACCGATTATCACCATAAGCCTTCGCCTTTTGTAAGTTTAACGAGAAACTACAAAACGTTAAAGCAATGTCAGTCCCCCCTCCTGCCCTCTACAAGCAAAAATGAGCTATAAGCTAAACCGTTGGCTGAAAAACATCTTAATAGTGTAAACCGACATTATTCGGCGCGAAGCTAGGTTTTTAAACGGTAACAGTCGATCAAAATTTAATATTAAATATTTACTGCATATGGAACCCCACACTGCGCGTGTGCCTGCGTACTTGGCCGGTTTTATTTATTTGGAATCAATTCTGGCGGACTCATTAAAAACTTATTTTCAGAATTTACGTTGGATCAGTGGCTACAATCCCAAGGCCGGGGTGATCAATTTGAACGACAAAGGCAGCACCACGGTCTTCTACGCCGCCAGCAACTGCGGCATCCTCTACAACTGGACAACCAATCAAATGAGGATTTTGCAGGGCCATGTCAGTATTAATTTCCCATTCATCTAATTACTTTAAAGTACCTAATGAAGAGGTAAAGTTAGGTGTGGTTAGTGTACGGTACGACCCCCCCGGAATGACTGACACAGTAACAAGTGTTTGCAATATCAGGTCGTACATTTTTCTTGTTCATTCAATTACAGGTCGTACTTTAACCTCACTCGTAAAATTAGTTTGTGGTGTCACTGCAAAAATCCAGGGTACGTATAACCGCGATCTTTTCCTGATTTTAGAGACATATGGTAACTTGTTTAGCCGCGGACAGTGACGGCAAGTGGCTAATAACGGCAGATTGCGGCCCCGAGAACATCATTACTATTTGGGACAGTGGCGATTACTTTCCAAGCAAAACTTATTTCTTGCCGCATGGCAACATGAAAGTGTCCAAGGTGGCCTTAAGCGCTGACGCGAGGTTCATGCTGACGGTAGGGTACCAGGATAAAGCGTTTATTTACTGGTGGATCTGGTCATCTCCACAGAATGAGCCCCATGGTATGATGTAGTTTAAATCTTACGTTAATTTAAACATTCGGTTTGACTAACATAACTAATTGAACAATGTTTGCAGCCGCTTTGGAAGTAGATATACCTAGAGACGGAATAATATCAGTGGCATTTAATCCTGACAACGCATGGCAGTTTCTGCTGATGACGAAATCCGATATTTGGATTGGTATCTCTCAGGTTACTAAGTCTCAGCATTGCTTTAGTGATTCCGATGATTGAAATAAACAAATAGTATAAGTGAGAATCATGCGTTCTTTTCTAGAAAGTGTTCGTCATCGAAAGAGGTCTTCTAAAGGAAACAGATGACTATGAGCTAAAAATCAGAAAGCCAGAAAAAAATATAAACCCAGAATATGGGCGATTGACATGCTTCACGTTCGTAAGCGATACCTCGCAAGTTCTTGTGGCCACAAACAAGGGGGCTGTGCTGGTGTATGGTTATACGACAGAGTACCAGAAAAACATAGAGCCGAAAAGTTTCGAATTGTTGAAGTTTGTCAAAGTTCTCAAGGTGGAGGACACTAGAATCAATATTATCAAAAATATTGACGGGTTAGTTTCAAAAGGCGACACGATATTTAAGTTTTCTTAACTGTAATATTTCAATTAGAGTATATACTGTCTAAGCAGCACTGAGGGTAGATCACACTGCGTACTGGTGAGTTCTCTTGATTGATGAGTTTGAATCACACAACTGTCCTGACCTCAGGCCTCATTGTGATATTGTCTCGGAATCATAATCGTTTTAATTCCGTTACACGCTAAAGGGCGCGATTAAAGAGATTGTGAATGCGATCGCAGGGCCCGTGCATATACGATACGGCCTCTGGTTCGGGACAGGGGTTCATGAATTATTATTATTTTGTATTATTATTATATTATCCCTGTATTATTATTATTTTGTATTTTTTTTTCTCTTTAATTGTATACTGTAGTTTTTAAGTATTTTATTTGTAATTATTTTATGATGAAAAAATGACTTTCTGCCAAGTTTCTTGCGGCGCATTCTTCTTGGCAATGATGGTCTTTCCGACAGCGCTGGTAGTTTAAAAAAATGACGTGTAAAAGTGCCCATTGCGGCCTATTTGCTGAATAAATGATTTGAATTTGAATTTGAAACCAACTTAAACTCTTGAACCACTGTAAAATTTAGTCCCAATCTCTTTGGGAAAATATTTAATATTTCTATTGTGAAACGTGCCTGTGCTTCCTAACCCTATCATATTTTTGCAGAGTAGTGGTGACGGGCAATAACTCTGGCGAGATCCGCTTCTACGACGACCAGCTGAAGCTGTTGTACTGGGTGCACGGATTCAGCGTCGACAGCGTGCGAGGGCTTAGCTTCAATGTCTCACCACGGAGCTACAAGATCTTCGATCCCAAGTGTCAGTTTCCATAATGTCATTTAACGTGAACCAACTTAGTTTCCTCTAGATTAATAATCTAGATATGGGTAGCTTTGGATTCCGCTATCTACTGTCAGTTATTGATTAATTTTATTCAACTGCAAATTTTTCTAGGCAAATCGCCTAAGAAATGTCTGTGCTGGGAGAAGGTGATACCAGAAGTGGATCCAGTGACGGGCGCAGTCCGCCAGAAACTGATCAAGAAAAAGTTGCCAACCGACGCCACTACCGGCGGGAAGCCCTTCATCGTCAGAGACTTCATTGTTTGTAAGTTGTAAATATACCGCTTAGTCAGGGGCGCATACTCGAGACAGCCAGATCGTATACCACACACATAGACACACACACACACACACACACAAACATCATGCCTGTATTCCCAAATGAGGTGGGCAGAGCACACGAAACGTTACCGCTTCGGAGCCACTTTTAGTAATTAGCAGATCGTATATGTAGTTGGATAATGACTGTGACAACTAACATGTACTAGTTGTACTTATTCTAGCGTAGGTTCTGTTATTAAGCTATTACAAACAGGAATTATCTTGTGATCTCGAGCTATAGAATAGAGAGGGTACGTATCTGAAACTTGTCCTCTCTTTTGTTCAATTTATTTTTCAGGTACTCACAATCAGGGCATTGCTTTTGTGGATTTCATCACTGAAAAACTGGTTACAATTTTGGACTACAAGATTTCGCCCGCTATGGCACTCACGGTGCATCCCGAAAAGTTAGTTTAATTACTAATTTTCATAGTTGATTGATGAGCTGAAATGATTACACACACAGCTACAAAAAGAAGTGATTGCACAAAAGGAGCATGAATGAGTAAATGGCAAAATCCTGCTGTCATTATACGACATGTTGTGGCTGTGTGTGTAATCATTCACTTACACTCTCGTGGCACTACCTATACCTGAATTGTAGAAACTTTGAAATAAAGTATGTGTTTGTGCTTAAGTAAAACGCACCATCTGTTAAAAAGAACGATGACATCGTGTCAAAATCGGCATGAATGATCGGCTAAGTAGAGAAAAAGTAAATTATGCTATACCCCATCTCATTATCAGATACTATTATACATAACATGCGGTTTCCAGACCCTACGTGTGTACAGGCTTTGCCGATGGCGTGATCGATCTGGTAAATTTCGTGCAGCACAAGCTGTTCGCCAGACTAGAGCTGAGAGAGCATTACAAGATTGTGATACCGCCTAAGGACGACTCCATTAAATGCAACTACGAAGTCACTATACCGGAGCTGTCTGTGTCTTGTTTAAAATATTCACCATCAGGTCATCTTTTGCTTTCTTCCTCTGTTTTAAGTAACTCACCATTATCATCAAATTAGTAGATAAACTCGAAACTCCAATGTTCAAAATGAAAATCGCCGTCATCGGTTGTTACTTTTCCAAAAAGAGTTACGTTGATGTTTTTGTGTTGATTTAGGTTTACACCTCGCCTGTGGGCTAAATACCGGACAGCTACTGTTCCTCGATCCGGTTACCATAAAGATCTTGACAAAGCCGCCCTTCAAGGACACTGACCACGCTATTAAGGAGATAAACTTCAGCCGCGACTCTTTGACATTGGCTTTTTCTGTAAGTTTCTGTTCCTAACTTACCTACTCCTAATTTATCAACCGAGCCAAAAAATGACAGTTGTTGAAAGTTGTCTTATTCTTTTCATTTCTTCTTGCTGAATTGTTTTCCTTCCCTGCCCGTGTAGATTTCATTGATCATGGAAACGTTGGACAAAAAGTTCTTTGTGATTTTTCTCAGGATGTCGGTAGAACCGTATGCGTTTATAAGTACGACTGTGAGCATTTAGTGTGGCGCTTCATCGGAAAGCACAGGGCGCATTACAAAGACATTACCGCTGTGCTTTTCACCCCGATGAAGAATAACGACGGCGAGTACAAGCTGCTATCCCTGGGTGCTGATCGGATCATGGTCGAGTATAATATTGGTATGAAAAGTCGGATTTTTGAACCTTCGTTGTCATCAGTTAGTAAACTTAGTAACTTCTATATATTTCCAGGAGATAGTTCAGAGGAATACCTGGAGATATTCAGTCTGGATCGCATGGACCAGACGGCGATACCTCTCACCGCAATCCTGTGGCCAACACCCAAGAACCTGGATTCCAAGGAGTTCCGCACAGACTTGCCAATGATCCTAGTGGCTAATGATGAGGTGAACCTCTTAAAATTCCTTTTGGCATTTTATTACCTTTCTTTTCTCTAGCAAGTAAGACATTGATGGCTTTTTTATCTTCAAGGTTTAGAACATGTCTCATATCATCAGAGATGGAACGTTTGCAAATATCTCTAATTTGACCGGTGTGAAGTTAGCTGCCTAAAGTTAGCTGCCTGTGATAACCCGACCAAATTAAGAAGTGTCGTTTTCGAAAGTGTTAAAATAAATAAAAACATCATGAAATAGGTCGCAAAGTACACAAAATAAACAAAACATTAAGACAAAGGCTTTGATTAAGTGTAAAAGAAGGACAACCGGCGAGAAAACAAATTTTGTGTAGAATTGCCAGGCATTTTCTTTTTTATCATAAAGATATAGTCTAATAAGTAAAGCCAGGAGTGGTGGCTGTATTTGTCATACAACCACATGACTACGGATCTTAAAACTGAAGAGTCTAGATTGATACCCAGCTTAGTTTAGGACATAGGCGCCGATCAAAGTTAGCTGCCTAAATCCAACGAACAAATCAAGTCGAATTTCTGCCAAATACGATGCCAGCCAAGACTGATTATTATATGTGTTTTATAGCCAAGATATATATCTTTCAAAATTACCAAAGAATTATATGATACCTCACTCTGTTAAAAAAAAAGACAGAAATTCACAAAATATACAATTTTTGTCCTCGCTGCCTAGAACGTTGCCGTTTTTTGCAAAATAGAAGTAATCCCAGGAGCAGTGACTATATAGATTATTTAGCTACATAACTAGAGATATAGAAACAGGTACGTCCTGAGTGATACCCAATTTGGTTTAGGAAAAACTGTGGAAAATCAAGCGAAATTTTCGAATAAACCTGCAAAAATTTGAGGTTATGTCACATTTCCACGAGATAGAAGTGAACCCAGGAGTAGTGGCTATATTTATCATACAGTCACACACCCAGGGATCTTAAAACTGCAAAGTCTAGATTGATACCCAGTTTGGTTTAGGAGATAGGCGACGATCCAAGTTAGCTGCCTAAATCCAACGAACAAATCAAGTCGAATTTCTGCCAAATACGATCCCAGCCAGGACTGACATTTATATGTGTTTTATTGCCAAGATATATATCTTTCAAAATTACCAAAAAATTACATGATACCTCACTCGGTTCAAAAAAATTAGAGAGAAATTCTCAAAATATACAATTTTTGTACTCGCTGCCTAGAACGTTGCCGTTTTTTGCACAATAGAAGTAATCCCAGGAGCAGTGACTATATAGGTTGTTTAGCTACATAACTAGAGATATAGAAACAGGTACGTCCTGAGTGATACCCAATTTGGTTTAGGAAAAACTGGAAAATCAAGCGAAATTTTCGAATAAACCTGCAAAAATTTGAGGTTATGTCACATTTCCGCGAGAAAGAAGTGAACCCAGGAATAGAGGCTATATTTATCACACAGCCACAAACCCAGGGATCTTAAAACTGCAAAGTCTAGATTGATACCCAGTTTGGTTTAGGAGATAGGCGACGATCCAAGTTAGCTGCCTAAATCCAACGAACAAATCAAGTCGAATTTCTGCCAAATACGATCCCAGCCAGGACTGACTACTACATGTGTTTTATAGCCAAGATATATATCTTTCAAAATTACCAAAAAATTACATGATACCTCACTCGGTTCAAAAAAAATTAGAGAGAAATTCTCAAAATATACAATTTTTGTACTCACTGCCTAGAACGTTGCCGTTTTTTGCACAATAGAAGTAATCCCAGGAGCAGTGACTATATAGGTCGTTTAGCTACATAACTAGAGATATAGAAACAGGTACGTCCTGAGTGATACCCAATTTGGTTTAGGAAAAACTGTGGAAAATCAAGCGAAATTTTCGAATAAACCTGCAAAAATTTGAGGTTATGTCACATTTCCACGAGATAGAAGTGAACCCAGGAGTAGTGGCTATATTTATCATACAGTCACACACCCAGGGATCTTAAAACTGCAAAGTCTAGATTGATACCCAGTTTGGTTTAGGAGATAGGCGACGATCCAAGTTAGCTGCCTAAATCCAACGAACAAATCAAGTCGAATTTCTGCCAAATACGATCCCAGCCAGGACTGACTTTTATATGTGTTTTATTGCCAAGATATATATCTTTCAAAATTACCAAAAAATTACATGATACCTCACTCGGTTCAAAAAAAAATTAGAGAGAAATTCTCAAAATATACAATTTTTGTACTCGCTGCCTAGAACGTTGCCGTTTTTTGCACAATAGAAGTAATCCCAGGAGCAGTGACTATATAGGTTGTTTAGCTACATAACTAGAGATATAGAAACAGGTACGTCCTGAGTGATACCCACTTTGGTTTAGGAAAAACTGGAAAATCAAGCGAAATTTTCGAATAAACCTGCAAAAATTTGAGGTTATGTCACATTTCCGCGAGAAAGAAGTGAACCCAGGAATAGAGGCTATATTTATCACACAGCCACAAACCCTGGGATCTTAAAACTGCAAAGTCTAGATTGATACCCAGTTTGGTTTAGCAGATAGGCGACGATCCAAGTTAGCTGCCTAAATCCAACGAACAAATCAAGTCGAATTTCTGCCAAATACGATCCCAGCCAGGACTGACTACTACATGTGTTTTATAGCCAAGATACATATCTTTCAAAATTAACAAAAAATTACATGATACCTCACTCGGTTCAAAAAAAATTAGAGAGAAATTCTCAAAATATACAATTTTTGTACTCACTGCCTACAACGTTGCCGTTTTTTGCACAATAGAAGTAATCCCAGGAGCAGTGACTATATAGGTCGTTTAGCTACATAACTAGAGATATAGAAACAGGTACGTCCTGAGTGATACCCAATTTGGTTTAGGAAAAACTGGAAAATCAAGCAAAATTTTCGAATAAACCTGCAAAAATTTGAGGTTATGTCACATTTCCACGAGATAGAAGTGAATCCAGGAGTAGTGGCTATATTTATCATACAGTCACACACCCAGGGATCTTAAAACTGCAAAGTCTAGATCGATACCCAGTTTGGTTTAGGAGATAGTCGACGATCAAAGTTAGCTGCCTAAATCCAACGAATAAATCAAGTCGAATTTCTATCAAATACGATGCCAGCCAAGACTGACTTTTATATGTGTTTTAAAGCCAAGATATATATCTTTCAAAATTACCAAAGAATTATATGATACCTCACTCTGTTAAAAAAAATTAGAGTGAAATTCTCAAAATATACAATTTTTGTCCTTGCTGCCTAGAACGTTGCCGTTTATTGCAAAATAGAAGTGATCCCAGGAGCAGTGACTATATAGGTTATTTAGCTCCATAACTAGAGATATAGAAACAGGTACGTCCTGAGTGATACCCAATTTGGTTTAGGAAAAACTGGAAAATCAAGCGAAATTTTCGAATAAACTTCTATTCTGCAAAAAACGGCAACGTTCTAGGCAGCGAGGACAATAATTGACAACATTTCATATTTCAAAGACTATAATTTGATTCGTTCTCTGTATTCTGCATGGAAATAGAAAGACGCTGATATTTTTAAAATTTCGCTACGATTATTAATTAATTTATTACAATTTTTTTAAGATGTGCTTATTCGAAAAGGGCTTAACTGCAAAACTACGATATAATAGATCCATTACTTTTGTCTAGTCTCTATTAAAAAAAAGATCACGTAAATCATGCGTAAATCTGAAGTAGAGGTTGTCAAAATTATAACAGCTCCTTTTTCTGGTGCAAAAGGCAAAGGAAACATATCTATTCTGTCGTAGTATTGGCAAATTCAGATACATTTTTTAATTATTTTGTATTTTTTTTAATATGGAGAAATAAATTATAATAAATATTTTGCCATGTTCAGGAGGCAAAACTCTTTCGATTCCTGTACTAATTTACAGGTGTTGAAAAAATGAAATGTTGTCAATTGTATATTTTGAGAATTACTCTCTAATTTTTTTTGAACAGAGTGAGGTATCATATAATTCTTTGGTAATTTTGAAAGATATATATCTTGGCTATAAAACACATGTAATAGTCAGTCCTGGCTGGGATAGTATTTGGCAGAAATTCGACTTGATTTGTTCGTTGGATTTAGGCAGCTAACTTAGATCGTCGCCTATCTCCTAAACCAAACTGGGTATCAATCTATACTTTGCAGTTTTAAGATCCCTGGGTATGTGGCTGTATGATAAATATAGCCACTACTCTCCTAGGTTCACTTCTATCTCGCGGAAATGTGACATAACCTCAAATTTTTGAAGGTTTATTCGAAAATTTCGCTTGATTTTCCAGTTTTTCCTAAACCAAATTGGGTATCACTCAGGACGTACCTGTTTCTATATCTCTAGTTATGTAGCTAAACGACCTATATAGTCACAGTTCCTGGGATTACTTCTATTTTGCAAAAAACGGCAACGTTCTAGGCAGCGAGGACAAAAATTGTATATTCTGAGAATTTCTCTCTAATTTTTTTTAACAGAGTGAGGTATCATATAATTTTTTGGTAATTTTGAAAGATATATATCTTGGTTATAAAACACATATAAAAGTCAGTCCTGGCTGTGATCGTATTTGGCAGAAATTCGACTTGATTTGTTCGTTGGATTTAGGCAACTAACTTGGATCGTCGCCTATCTTTTAAACCAAACTGGGTATCAACCTAGACTTTGCAGTTTTACGATCCCTGGGTGTGTGGCTGTATGATAAATATAGCCACTACTCCTGGGTTTACTTGTATTTCGCGGAAATGTGACATAACCTCAAATTTTTGCAGGTTTATTCGAAAATTTCGCTTGATTTTCCAGTTTTTCCTAAATTAAATTGGGTATCACTCAGGACGTACCGGTTTCTATATCTCTAGTTATGGAGCTAAATAACCTATATAGTCACTGCTCCTGGGATTACTTCTATTTTGCAAAAAACGGCAACGTTCTAGGCAGCGAGGACAAAAATTGTATATTTTGAGAATTTCTCTCTAATTTTTTTTAACAGAGTGAGGTATCATATATTTTTTTGGTAATTTTGAAAGATATATATCTTGGTTATAAAACACATATAAAAGTCAGTCCTGGCTGGGATCGTATTTGGCAGACATTCGACTTGATTTGTTCGTTGGATTTAGGCAGCTAACTTGGATCGTCGCCTATCTCCTGAACCAAACTGGGTATCAATAGACTTTGCAGTTTTAAGATCCCTGGGTGTGTGGCTGTATGATAAATATAGCCACTACTCCTGGGTTTACTTCTATCTCGCGGAAATGTGACATAACCTCAAATTTTTGCAGGTTTATTCAAAAATTTCGCTTGTTTTTCCAGTTTTCCTTAACCAAATTGGGTAACACTCAGGACGTACCTGTTTCTATATCTCTAGTTATGTAGCTAAACGACCTATATAGTCACAGTTCCTGGGATTACTTCTATTTTGCAAAAAACGGCAACGTTCTAGGCAGCGAGGACAAAATTGTATATTTTGTGAATTTCTTTTTAATTTTTTTTAACAGAGTGAGGTATCATGTAATTCTTTGGTAATTTTGAAAGATATATATCTTGGCTATAAAACACATACAAAAGTCAGTCCTGGCTGTGATCGTATTTGGCAGAAATTCGACTTGATTTGTTCGTTGGATTTAGGCAGCTAACTTGGATCGTCGCCTATCTCCTAAACCAAACTGGGTATCAATCTAGACTTTGCAGATTTTAGATCCTTGGGTATGTGGCTGTATGATAAATATAGCCACTACTCTCCTAGGTTCACTTCTATCTCGCGGAAATGTGACATAACCTCAAATTTTTGAAGGTTTATTCGAAAATTTCGCTTGATTTTCCAGTTTTTCCTAAACCAAATTGGGTATCACTCAGGACGTACCTGTTTCTATATCTCTAGTTATGTAGCTAAACGACCTATATAGTCACAGTTCCTGGGATTACTTCTATTTTGCAAAAAACGGCAACGTTCTAGGCAGCGAGGACAAAAATTGTATATTCTGAGAATTTCTCTCTAATTTTTTTTAACAGAGTGAGGTATCATATAATTTTTTGGTAATTTTGAAAGATATATATCTTGGTTATAAAACACATATAAAAGTCAGTCCTGGCTGTGATCGTATTTGGCAGAAATTCGACTTGATTTGTTCGTTGGATTTAGGCAGCTAACTTGGATCGTCGCCTATCTTTTAAACCAAACTGGGTATCAACCTAGACTTTGCAGTTTTACGATCCCTGGGTGTGTGGCTGTATGATAAATATAGCCACTACTCCTGGGTTTACTTGTATTTCGCGGAAATGTGACATTACCTCAAATTTTTGCAGGTTTATTCGAAAATTTCGCTTGATTTTCCAGTTTTTCCTAAATTAAATTGGGTATCACTCAGGACGTACCGGTTTCTATATCTCTAGTTATGGAGCTAAATAACCTATATAGTCACTGCTCCTGGGATTACTTCTATTTTGCAAAAAACGGCAACGTTCTAGGCAGCGAGGACAAAAATTGTATATTTTGAGAATTTCTCTCTAATTTTTTTTAACAGAGTGAGGTATCATATATTTTTTTGGTAATTTTGAAAGATATATATCTTGGTTATAAAACACATATAAAAGTCAGTCCTGGCTGGGATCGTATTTGGCAGACATTCGACTTGATTTGTTCGTTGGATTTAGGCAGCTAACTTGGATCGTCGCCTATCTCCTAAACCAAACTGGGTATCAATCTAGACTTTGCAGTTTTAAGATCCCTGGGTGTGTGGCTGTATGATAAATATAGCCACTACTCCTGGGTTCACTTTTATCTCGCGGAAATGTGACATAACCTCAAATTTTTGCAGGTTTATTCGAAAATTTCGCTTGATTTTCCAGTTTTTCCTAAACCAAATTGGGTATCACTCAGGACGTACCTGTTTCTATATCTCTAGTTATGGAGCTAAATAACCTATATAGTCCTTGCTCCCGGGATTACTTCTATTTTGCAAAAAACGGCAACGTTCTAGGCAGCGAGGATAAAAACTGTATATTTTGAGAATTTCTCTGTAATTTTTTTTAACAGAGTGAGGTAGTATCATATAATTTTTTGGGAATTTCGAAAGATATATATCTTGGCAATAAAACACATATAAAAGTCAGTCCTGGCTGGGATCGTATTTAGCAGAAATTCGATTTGATTTGTTCGTTGGATTTAGGCAGCTAACTTGGATCGTCGACTATCTCCTAAACCAAACTGGGTATCAATCTAGACTTTGCAGTTTTAAGATCCCTGGGTATGTGGCTGTATGATAAATATAGCCACTACTCCTGGGTTCACTTCTATCTCGCGGAAATGTGACAAAACCTCAAATTTTTGCAGGTTTATTCAAAAATTTCGCTTGATTTTCCAGTTTTTCCTAAACCAAATTGGGTATCACTCAGGACGTACCTGTTTCTATATCTCTAGTTATGTAGCTAAACGACCTATATAGTCACAGTTCCTGGGATTACTTCTATTTTGCAAAAAACGGCAACGTTCTAGGCAGCGAGGACAAAATTGTATATTTTGTGAATTTCTTTTTAATTTTTTTTTAACAGAGTGAGGTATCATGTAATTCTTTGGTAATTTTGAAAGATATATATCTTGGCTATAAAACACATACAAAAGTCAGTCCTGGCTGTGATCGTATTTGGCAGAAATTCGACTTGATTTGTTCGTTGGATTTAGGCAGCTAACTTGAATCGTCGCCTATCTCCTAAACCAAACTGGGTATCAATCTAGACTTTGCAGTTTTTAGATCCCTGGGTGTGTGGCTGTATGATAAATATAGCCACTACTCCTGGGTTCACTTCTATCACGCGTAAATGTGACATAACCTCAAATTTTTGCAGGTTTATTCGAAAATTTCGCTTGATTTTCCAGTTTTTCCTAAACCAAATTGGGTATCACTCAGGACGTACCTGTTTCTATATCTCTAGTTATGGAGCTAAATAACCTATATAGTCCTTGCTCCCGGGATTACTTCTATTTTGCAAAAAACGGCAACGTTCTAGGCAGCGAGGATAAAAACTGTATATTTTGAGAATTTCTCTAATTTTTTTTAACAGAGTGAGGTAGTATCATATAATTTTTTGGGAATTTCGAAAGATATATATCTTGGCAATAAAACACATATAAAAGTCAGTCCTGGCTGGGATCGTATTTAGCAGAAATTCGATTTGATTTGTTCGTTGGATTTAGGCAGCTAACTTGGATCGTCGACTATCTCCTAAACCAAACTGGGTATCGATCTAGACTTTGCAGTTTTAAGATCCCTGGGTATGTGGCTGTATGATAAATATAGCCACTACTCCTGGGTTCACTTCTATCTCGCGGAAATGTGACAAAACCTCAAATTTTTGCAGGTTTATTCAAAAATTTCGCTTGATTTTCCAGTTTTTCCTAAACCAAATTGGGTATCACTCAGGACGTACCTGTTTCTATATCTCTAGTTATGTAGCTAAACGACCTATATAGTCACAGTTCCTGGGATTACTTCTATTTTGCAAAAAACGGCAACGTTCTAGGCAGCGAGGACAAAATTGTATATTTTGTGAATTTCTTTTTAATTTTTTTTTAACAGAGTGAGGTATCATGTAATTCTTTGGTAATTTTGAAAGATATATATCTTGGCTATAAAACACATACAAAAGTCAGTCCTGGCTGTGATCGTATTTGGCAGAAATTCGACTTGATTTGTTCGTTGGATTTAGGCAGCTAACTTGAATCGTCGCCTATCTCCTAAACCAAACTGGGTATCAATCTAGACTTTGCAGTTTTTAGATCCCTGGGTGTGTGGCTGTATGATAAATATAGCCACTACTCCTGGGTTCACTTTTATCTCGCGGAAATGTGACATAACCTCAAATTTTTGCAGGTTTATTCGAAAATTTCGCTTGATTTTCCAGTTTTTCCTAAACCAAATTGGGTATCACTCAGGACGTACCTGTTTCTATATCTCTAGTTATGGAGCTAAATAACCTATATAGTCCTTGCTCCCGGGATTACTTCTATTTTGCAAAAAACGGCAACGTTCTAGGCAGCGAGGATAAAAACTGTATATTTTGAGAATTTCTCTGTAATTTTTTTTAACAGAGTGAGGTAGTATCATATAATTTTTTGGGAATTTCGAAAGATATATATCTTGGCAATAAAACACATATAAAAGTCAGTCCTGGCTGGGATCGTATTTAGCAGAAATTCGATTTGATTTGTTCGTTGGATTTAGGCAGCTAACTTGGATCGTCGACTATCTCCTAAACCAAACTGGGTATCAATCTAGACTTTGCAGTTTTAAGATCCCTGGGTATGTGGCTGTATGATAAATATAGCCACTACTCCTGGGTTCACTTCTATCTCGCGGAAATGTGACAAAACCTCAAATTTTTGCAGGTTTATTCAAAAATTTCGCTTGATTTTCCAGTTTTTCCTAAACCAAATTGGGTATCACTCAGGACGTACCTGTTTCTATATCTCTAGTTATGTAGCTAAACGACCTATATAGTCACAGTTCCTGGGATTACTTCTATTTTGCAAAAAACGGCAACGTTCTAGGCAGCGAGGACAAAATTGTATATTTTGTGAATTTCTTTTTAATTTTTTTTTAACAGAGTGAGGTATCATGTAATTCTTTGGTAATTTTGAAAGATATATATCTTGGCTATAAAACACATACAAAAGTCAGTCCTGGCTGTGATCGTATTTGGCAGAAATTCGACTTGATTTGTTCGTTGGATTTAGGCAGCTAACTTGAATCGTCGCCTATCTCCTAAACCAAACTGGGTATCAATCTAGACTTTGCAGTTTTTAGATCCCTGCACAGTGGTCTCTTTCATACGACAAAAATAAAAAAATACATATATCAAATTTATTCACATTACTAATTATTTGACGTCTAATACGTTCAAACAATCAGAAAATATCAAAATATTTATTTTGCTAACTACCCTCATTACGATATTGTTATCAAAAGGTGGGCTATTTCTTCCCGTGACAACTCGTGCTAAGTAACTCGCGCAATTACCGCTCGTTACTTTACCCATATTACCGGAAATTTTCTTTGTTGCGATTTGTTTTTGTAATGGATATTTAGAAACAAGGTATTTATGATTATTTAACGTTTTAATTTATTTTAAATATTGAGTTTTAGTGTGGTAAATTGGCTGCTACATCCGTAAGGTATTTTCGTAAATATATTTAGTTTACTTGGAATGCAAGTCGACTTTTAGTACTTTGTCGACGGTTGTCTAATCTTAAATCTATCTTTATTAGTTAGATATAAGACTTCTTTAACTAAGTCAAGTCTAATTTAATCCAGATACGTCCATTATTTTAAGTAATCAGGGTGCTACGAAAAAGTGTACCTTTTTGTAGCGTAATTCTACGAACTTTATACTTTATGTTGTTGTTGAATTTTGCTCTAGATTATTTTATTTTTGTGTTAATTGATTATATTTTTATGTTTATTAAGGAGGGAAGTCATGAATGTGTGTTTGCACGCATATTTTTCTTCAATATTTGGGATAAATATGGTGGCAAGAAGTTGAACGGTACTTTACAGAAACAAATAACGGATTGGAACCTACAGAAATAAATTTGGGTGGTCTGTACGTCGCAAATTACAGTTAACTTTGGTTGATAGGAAAGTGTGTAATGCGTTAAGTAACACATCTTCCACCAAGTGCTATATATGTCAGGTAACTCCAAAAGAAACGAACAATTTGGATATATGCGTCCGAAAAATCGTAAATCAAGATCGTTACTCTTTTGGGCTGTCACCACTTTACGACTGGATTAGGTTTTTTTGAATTCTTTCTACATACTTCATACAGGTTAAATTTAAAAACATGGCAAGTCAGAAGACAAGCTTCAAAAGACCAAGTAGCAGAGAAAAAGAAACATATTCAATCCCAACTTAGGGAAAAAATGGGTTTGATAGTAGATAAGCCTAAGGCCGGAGGAAGTGGGACCTTAAATGACAAAAATGCATCCAGAAAGTTTTTCAACAATCCTGGAACTTCTTCTGAAGTTACAGAAATCGACAAAAACTTGCTAAAACGTTGCGCCACCATTCTGCTGGCTTTGGGTTCTGGCTATAATATTAACGCAGCTAAATTTGGGCAATTTGCCATAGAAACTGCTAGGCAAATTATCCAAACTAACCCGTGGTATTCCCTGCCAGCGTCTGTCCAAAAAAAATTAATGCATGGCTCCGCCGTCATAGAGCACGCCCTATTATTTATTGGTAAGCTATCGGAAGAAGCAGCAGAAGCCAGAAACAAAGACATTAAAGTGTTCCGATTACGACACACCAGGAAGATTTCCAGGAATGCAACTAATGTAGACCTCTTGAACAGGCTTCTTTTGACCTCTGATCCATTAATAATGGAGTTCAGGAAGTTGCCTAAAAAGAAGAAAGGTCTTCTATCAAAAGCTACTTTAGAGCTACTTAGTTTTTAAGATATTTTTTTATGTAATTTATGATCAATATAAATGATTGAAACCCTCTAATTATCCTTTTTTTAATAATATGTGATTTTTAAACTAAAATAAGTAGTTTAAGTAGGTACATTGAGCATTTAGTATTTTTGACGCACCTTAGTATGGACGAGGAACCAGTGTGCCCTGGGTGTGTGGCTGTATGATAAATATAGCCACTACTCCTGGGTTCACTTCTATCACGCGTAAATGTGACATAACCTCAAATTTTTGCAGGTTTATTCGAAAATTTCGCTTGATTTTCCAGTTTTTCCTAAACCAAATTGGGTATCACTCAGGACGTACCTGTTTCTATATCTCTAGTTATGGAGCTAAATAACCTATATAGTCCTTGCTCCCGGGATTACTTCTATTTTGCAAAAAACGGCAACGTTCTAGGCAGCGAGGATAAAAACTGTATATTTTGAGAATTTCTCTGTATTTTTTTTTAACAGAGTGAGGTAGTATCATATAATTTTTTGGGAATTTCGAAAGATATATATCTTGGCAATAAAACACATATAAAAGTCAGTCCTGGCTGGGATCGTATTTAGCAGAAATTCGATTTGATTTGTTCGTTGGATTTAGGCAGCTAACTTGGATCGTCGACTATCTCCTAAACCAAACTGGGTATCGATCTAGACTTTGCAGTTTTAAGATCCCTGGGTATGTGGCTGTATGATAAATATAGCCACTACTCCTGGGTTCACTTCTATCTCGCGGAAATGTGACAAAACCTCAAATTTTTGCAGGTTTATTCAAAAATTTCGCTTGATTTTCCAGTTTTTCCTAAACCAAATTGGGTATCACTCAGGACGTACCTGTTTCTATATCTCTAGTTATGTAGCTAAACGACCTATATAGTCACAGTTCCTGGGATTACTTCTATTTTGCAAAAAACGGCAACGTTCTAGGCAGCGAGGACAAAATTGTATATTTTGTGAATTTCTTTTTAATTTTTTTTTAACAGAGTGAGGTATCATGTAATTCTTTGGTAATTTTGAAAGATATATATCTTGGCTATAAAACACATACAAAAGTCAGTCCTGGCTGTGATCGTATTTGGCAGAAATTCGACTTGATTTGTTCGTTGGATTTAGGCAGCTAACTTGAATCGTCGCCTATCTCCTAAACCAAACTGGGTATCAATCTAGACTTTGCAGTTTTTAGATCCCTGGGTGTGTGGCTGTATGATAAATATAGCCACTACTCCTGGGTTCACTTCTATCACGCGTAAATGAGACATAACCTCAAATTTTTGCAGGTTTATTCGAAAATTTCGCTTGATTTTCCAGTTTTTCCTAAACCAAATTGGGTATCACTCAGGACGTACCTGTTTCTATATCTCTAGTTATGTAGCTAAACGACCTATATAGTCACTGCTCCTGGGATTACTTCTATTGTGCAAAAAACGGCAACGTTCTAGGCAGCGAGGACAAAAATTGTATATTTTGTGAATTTCTCTCTAATTTTTTTTAACAGAGTGAGGTATCATGTAATTCTTTGGTAATTTTGAAAGATATATATCTTGGCTATAAAACACATACAAAAGTCAGTCCTGGCTGTGATCGTATTTGGCAGAAATTCGACTTGATTTGTTCGTTGGATTTAGGCAGCTAACTTGAATCGTCGCCTATCTCCTAAACCAAACTGGGTATCAATCTAGACTTTGCAGTTTTTAGATCCCTGGGTGTGTGGCTGTATGATAAATATAGCCACTACTCCTGGGTTCACTTCTATCACGCGGAAATGTGACATAACCTCAAATTTTTGCAGGTTTATTCGAAAATTTCGCTTGATTTTCCAGTTTTTCCTAAACCAAATTGGGTATCACTCAGGACGTACCTGTTTCTATATCTCTAGTTATGTAGCTAAACGACCTATATAGTCACTGCTCCTGGGATTACTTCTATTGTGCAAAAAACGGCAACGTTCTAGGCAGCGAGGACAAAAATTGTATATTTTGTGAATTTCTCTCTAATTTTTTTTAACAGAGTGAGGTATCATATAATTCTTTGGTATTGACTCTTCAGTTTTAAGATCCGTAGTCATGTGGTTGTATGACAAATGCAGCCACCACTCCTGGCTTTACTTATTAGACTATATCTTTATGATAAAAAAAGAAAATGCCTGGCAATTTTACACAAAATTTATTTTCTTGCCGGTTGTCCTTCTTTTACACTTAATCAAAGCCTTTGTCTTAATGTTTTGTTTATTTTGTGTACTTTGTGACCTATTTCATGATGTTTTTATTTATTTTAACACTTTCGAAAACGACACTTCTTAATTTGGTCGGGTTATCACAGGCAGCTAACTTTAGGCAGCTAACTTCACACCGGTTCTAATTTGTACTTTAATCTGTATATCAGAACAAATACAAGATAATAAACTACTCAACAACGATGACCCTGGCCACGGTTCTCGGGCCGCGGTATGAGAGCCCCGTGTGCAAGATGCAGCTGATCTCCAGAACCGAGGATGGAGAGAAGTTCGAGTATCTCGTCTTTGCCACTAAGAACGTTATTGGACTTCAGAAGATGCCTTTGGACGGGAATCCTTGGAAGCACGTGGGGTTGCTTGGTCATCCGATACAGGTAAAGTGACTATTCCTACTAACCCGGATTTGGCGTTCTTGAATATTGACATTTCATATGATTCTCGTTTCTTTTCAGATTCTTGAAATGTGTTATCGTGAAGATTCGGGAACGCTCTTTACAATTGGTGCTAAGGATACGTGTTTGTGTCAATGGGCTGCTAACTTCAGGTCAGTATAAGTTATTCAAGGATTGTTTGAGAAGTCCTCTTAATTTTTGCATCAGTTTCAGCATACAATACCTTCACAATAAGCAGATATGCCTAGTGCCATCCACGAAGACCCGTGATTTTGTCAAAATAAGCCATTATAATAAGAACCAGGGCACGCGTCATCGTGAATGAATCTAGCTATTTTATGTGCCAAAAACAGCTACTAGATAATCTCTTCAGGTCAGTGGAGACGACGACCAAGCAAGGCGGCGGCGACTTGGACCCGTACTACTGCCTGATCGAGGACGGACGGCCCGGCTGGCTGTTCCAGGAGATCCGGGACCTGTTCTACTACATCCAGATCCTGTGCCAGGGTACCTTCTCGCCGGCCATGCGCCGCGTCAAGGACTTCATCCCGATTGACTCACTGCCAGACCTTATGAGGGCGCTGGGGTTCTTTCCATCGGAGTACGAGGTTGGGATTGATATTTTTTATCCAATTTTTGAATTCTTAAAACGGATTAAATTGTTTGTTTTGCTGTTTCGATTTCGTCTTTAAAGTAACCTAGATCATTTGCTTAAAAGATGCTTCGTACTGCGACTGGTAGGTAAAGCCAAACAAACTGTGACACGGTTCACTGATACACTGATCCGCGTAAAGTTAGAACGATATCGTACACCATCAATGACCCTGTCGCCACATACATATCGGTGACGTTGTCTTCAGTGTCTTCTACTTATAATAGCGTTGTAGCCGTAACGTTTCTATTTTTCGTATTTACTATTAGTCTTGTCTGTCTGTGGTTGTATCCCTCTTTGCAGGTAGAAAACCTAATAATCGAAGCCAGACACAAGGTGTACCAGCAGGAGCCATCCTCGGAGATAGACTTCGAGGAGTTCGTCCGTCTGTATGTGAACCACCGGCCGGCCTTCGGGGACAGCTTCGCGCGCCTGCGGAACGCCTTCCGCACCTTCGCCTCGCTCGATAAGGAGACATATTCCATGCAGCGGGACGATTTCGTGGAGATGCTGGAGAACTATGGTGCTTACTAACTTCACGGTCACTATGCAGGGATTAATTTAAAGGTGACCGAGGTCACTGAAGTATGGGGCACTTCTTAAGGGTTCCGTACTTTAAAAGGAAAATAGGAACTCTTATAGGGTCAATTTGTTGTCGATTTGTCTATCTGTTTGTCTATCTGTCAAGACTCTTTTTCTTGGGTATGTGTAGAGCTATTGAGCTGAAATTAATATAAAATACTCAAGGTTTGCTACCCCTTACAGTAGTGAAGAAAATCAAAATTCCCTTTTGCATCAGCGTGCACCTATTAAATTTTTATGATGAAAAAACGTAGAAAAATAAATCTGGTGTCGGGAACTAAGCCAGTTCCTCTTTCCGTGACGCGTATTGTAGTACCCACCAGTAGATAGATACACCAAACATCGACTTTAAGCTTGCTTGAAATATTTAACACAAAATTTGGGTAGGTATACTTGGTTTAGACAGGCATTTAACTAAACATAAACAAAACAACGTCAACTGGTGTCTTAAATATTGAAATTCCCCCATTAACTACATATATTGCATTCTGTATTGAAATAGGTATACTATTCTAGTTTGCATTACGTATACAATGATAGACAAGTAATATGTTTAAAATCCTTGAATGTACCAAATCTGGCAGCTGACGTTTGTTTACGTTTAGTTAAATACCTATCCAAACCAAATATAGGTCAGGTGATCTACGTAGGTAGGTACAGTCAGCAGCAGAAGTGGATGAGCGTGCTCAAAATTATCTACACACGATTCCACTGCGAACTGCCAAGAATAAGAAGTGTTTTTTGACCACCGTTACCACTCATTCACTTCTGCTGCTCTACATAGAGCTCAAGACAGATGGTCAACATTAATTTCAGCGTACTTACCGAAGTTTAATTTCAGGTGAATGCTTCTCCCGTAGCCTGTCGTGGTACTTATTGTCTATACTATCCGGGCACAGCTTCGATGACCGCGGGAATATGACCGAAGGCGACTTTTCGTTCTTGCCCGAGGTACGACAGAGGATCCATTTTCTTGCTAATGAATTAGTGTTCAGGTCAGGTTCAGTTGTGGATTCTTTCTATTAGTCCACAATACTGTATAGTCTTTGGTCCACAGAACTGTAAAAACGAAGCCACTTATACCAAGCGTTGATTTATATTGAAATAATCATACGTAATATAAAAATAATACCTGCCTAGTTACACGAAGAGCGCGGCTTGGTGCCGAATTTTAACAGGTTTTTTGTCTGTTGAATTGCGTTTGATACGGTCACAAATCAAATATGAACTTGACATAGCTACCTATTTTATGTACAGTCAGCAGCAGAACTAGATTATCAGTTGTGTTCAAAATGATCTAAGCACTCCCTTGAAGGTAGTTGTGTGTAGATAATTTTGAGCACCCTAACCGCTCATCCACTTATGCTCTTGACCTGACTGTACAGTATTTTGGAGCGGCTAAGGTGATGAACTAGGTATGGCCCAAGCCCTCTTGTTCTGTGCCTGTGGAGAAGAGGCCTGTGCCCAGCAGTGGGACGTATATAGGCTGGGATTGATGGATGGATAGAAGGTGATCAAAAATATCGAAAAATTAACTCTAATACCTTAATAATAAAGTGCGTGTTCCGATATTTTTGACCACCTTGCCTATTCATTTAAAAAAAAATCCTGAAAGTGCTAGGGCAATGAAAATGAACTCCAGTGATGGAACATTTTTCGAAACTGTAAATATTGGTGTATTTCAGTTGATGAATTACATTATTGTAGTGTGATTACCTTCGTGAATGTTTGTGAACATTCACCCGCAAATTCTTCAATATACCTATGATAATTAATGATTACTCATGTAACGGTGTCGAACTATCGATATACATCTGTAATAGTCTTTTAATTCAACACAAATATTTACTATTTTCGAAAGATACTTTCACAGGTGTGGTATTCTAAAAATCGCTTTTGTGGCCTCAGTAGGGTAAATCGTTAATTATTGGCCACCATTCAAAAACTGGTCACCTTATACTAAAAATGAATTATAGAAACACAATAAATAGAGTTAATTTTTAGTATAAGATGTCGATTACTGACCACCTTATACTAAATAAATACTGAGGAATTAATTTTACGTATAAAGTTGCCAGTAATTGACGATTTACCCTACTCAATTATGTACCCTCAGATCAATAGCATCGATTGTCATTTCTCGACGTCTTTTTAATTTTAAGTGACTGCTACGACAAAGGCCTTTCAAATCACAATTCTTCCACAGAATATCACTTTGAATGAGTTGGTGTCCAACATAATGGGCATCGGGGATGTGGACGCTCTAGCAGAACAGTACTCGGTAATGGATTCCATCGGTTCTTCGCAACTATCCTCCTACGCGTCCGACGAAAAAGAAAAAAACAATTAGCTTATACTCAGTATTGTCTTATTACAAATAAAATTTCAATTGTTCACATATCTTTTTCTGTACATGAAATAAAACTAAAACACAGAATGGGCAGGTCATAAAATGAAGGTACCCCAACAAAACCTCATGTTTATGTGTAATGTAATAAAAAAAATAGGTACTACTTTAGAGAAGATCTGTTTGTTGCTGCTTGAAGTAAGATTAAAATGCTTATAAATTAAAGTTAGAAATATTGCTATTTTGTACTTGTGCTTATGAAATAAGAAAATGTAATCATTTTTGCATTTTAATGGCAAAATTACAAGCCTAGCTTTAAAATACAATGACACTTCTTACATCAATACAAATAAGTCACATTTTCGTTAAATCTATACATTGCCATAAACACGCTAACCATTTATTCGTTTACTCAATAATTTAGGTTACTATTTACAAATAAATTCTCTTGTTTAGCCACTGGTTCACGTAAAAAATTACAAAATGTGTCTTGAGCTAGAAATATTTAAGCTTTTCCCTTCATTGTGCTATAATTAAAAACAATCAGTATGCAAGTCGTTATTAGATCCCAATGAGACTAGGAATGAAACTGATAGTTATACTACATTCTTACATCAAACTATATATTGAAGAGACAGATCTTTCAATCCTACTCACATAAGTGTCTAATAATATCTACTTGTGCTCACAATATCAATGATTATTTTGAAAACCCTACTAGGGATAGTAAATCAAGAATTACAATTATTTGCACAAGTTGATTTAAATCTTCAATACTATAATTAAAATCTGCTTAATGTAGTAAATGCAGGCTCAGGCAAGCTGTTCTAGCAAAATGTACCTATGGCAGCATTTAAAATATTCACAGCATAGACAAAAAAATCAAGAAAAAAACCGTAATATCAAGTAACACTGTGACCCAGCATTGGCCAGTTGTAATAGTCCATTCTTGGCCACTATTTGCAGCCTTACTTCTTGAGGATGCCTCAGTCAGTCTTTAATCGTTTGGCCGGAGTTGTGGTGCCACTGCTTTGGGAGTTGGAGTCCTCAGAGAAATTCATGTGCGTTGAAGTGAACTCTGTTGGCCCCTGGGAGTCACTGACTGTTGAGAAGCCTACAAACAAGTAAGGATTGTTTTTAGGAGGATGAATTGCATCTACACATGGGGAGGTATTTATAAATTTAATTCTGTATCTTATTCTTGTTCTATTTATTTCCGCAAATGCCAGGGGGGTGCAATTGCATCCCCATCTCAGAGCTCATAATCTTGAGTAAAAGTGATAAAATACTAAAACAATGACAAACCTGTATGGTGAATTCCCAATATTTTAAGTATTTAGTAAAAAATTATATGAAATAACTACCAATATTAGTAGACTGCATTCAGTGCCGGACCTATGAAATTTTCGAACTGCAAAATGAATTTGAAAACCTTTTTTTAGCAGTAACTTGCTCAGCAATTCGTAACAAATAAAGCAGGTTTTAGGTAGGTATTGTAAATACCCAGAATTTTGTGCCACCTTAAAAGTGCCTCCATGGGCAAACACTCTGGCCTGCCCTAAATCTGGGGCTGAATGTATTCATGTTAAAATTTATGTTGTTGTTAATGATATTTTTGGACAAAATTTAATTAGGTACTAGGTTTTTTTACACTCAAATATCAAAAATAAAATAAAAAACATGATGTGCACATTATATCAATTTCAAGTCAAACTGCTCACTTAAGGTAGAAATTCGACTAGGTCCTACATTTCTCTCCAACCAAGAAATATTGCAAAATAATTCATTAATAAAAGTTCCTTTTTATTTAATTTTGTTAGTCGAAGTATTAGGTAGTCCATTACTTTATACTTGAAGTAAAAGACATCCGAGTCTTCATCTTAACTCCATGAACATATTGTGCTTCCCAAGAACTGTTTGAAAATTTTTTCAGCAAAGATTATTTATAAATACAGTGGAAAATGTAATACATACATGTATTAGAATCCTCGGCCATTCCAAAGTTGGAATTAGACGAGTCGTGCATCTTTTTGGGAGTCAACGTGTTTTCCTTATTATCGCGCTTAGCCGCGTGCTTCTTCTTCTGCTCGTTTGTTGATATCGGCACCCATTTATAAATTTTCATGGTCGTTTCCCCGATCGTTACCCATTTCTTCTCCCTGAGAAAATTTCAAACACATCATGATAATACATTTTAAAATTTAAAAATGTTTTAGAAAAACTGTGCCAAATACTTACCAATGGCGAACTTTTTCGACAGCTTGCATGACTCTTTTGATGTCATCTTTAACACGGTTTCTAGTTTCTGCGCGCACTGAACGAGACATTTTAAATTCGCTAAAGGTAGTGTCTTTTAATACTATAAATCGCAAGTAATGAGCTAATATAAATTGTACTAAGTCAGTCAAACGACATTTAAAAAATCGTCCGCAAAGCTTTACTTATCCAGTTTCGCCATTATTGAGAGGGGGTGAGGGGTGAAGGAGGTCGGTCGTTGGAGTAGCCGGTAGTAAAGGATGAAGTAGTGATACAATTATATTCGTTCTGTTGAGTAGTAATAAAGTGTATATTAGGATAAACTTTTATGTATATTAATATTGTCTGTGATTACTCTATGGTCATGGTCTTGACATTTTGCGTTTTGATATAGATCGTGTGAAATAAAATACAGTTCATCACACCAGTTGTGAAATTGTGAATTGTAACTATACAACTCAATGACTATATATCCTAGCTACATTTTTATAAATTTTATTTTTAGTACAATGAAAGCAAATTTCTTTAAAAAAAAACATACTTTTGTCTAATTAATTAATAGTGATTTCAAAAAATAGATTTAAAGGAGAAACGAAACAAACTTGAGAACAATGTTGATTGGTTATAATCCTACTATTTTCCGATGAACCAATCATCTATGACCTATACGAGAAAATGAAAACACATCAATTTTAGAACGAGTAAAAATTAAAAATAGGGAAAAATCACACATGAAAATTTTCTAGGTAATTCTTACCGAAAAATAATCAAAGTTTCCGACCAATTACGTTGTAAAATGTTGCTCTAAAGCTCAGGTAAGCTCGAGATCTTTCGCTTTAGCAAAAATTCTCGCATTTTTCAATTCAAAGGATGTTAAGTTGATGAATTTTTGAAGTCAATTTTGACTTATATTTAGCGGCTGTCAGTTGTTTTACGTCTTGTGTATTTTCCAAAATAAATTCTATTCTGTCTATTAATATCATTGGGATTATAAACAATTGTTCACGCCGCTCGGACTGCAGCGATGCGCATTGATTGCGATGATGCAACGAGATGATAAGGTGCAGTTTATTCCTAATTATTAATGCTTCCGTAATACATGTTTTGCATTAAACACTTTCTTTTCCACTTTCTTTCGAAATAGAGCCTGTGTTATGTGTGGCCCTTACGAATAATCCTGAAACATAACCTAAAATGACTGTTCCTAATGTCTTCTATGGACCCCTGTTCCGGCGCCCCTCCATCTATCCTTTGCCGAAATCAGCTTACTGTTATTTCTCCTCTCTTAGCTTTGATATTCACTATGCGACACTGTTTATTTGAGTGTTCTGTTGCACATCTTTACGCCTGTTATTTTTTGTTGCAGTAACCTGCATGTTGTGTTTGAACTGTAGCCGTGGTACAGTGACTATATTGTTGCATTGTCCACCGTAAGGTGCAGCTAACGAGAACCGTACATCTTCCCTTTCCGTATGGCTGCGTATGTTAATCGCACTATATCCATGATGGCTGGTGATGGGCCGCACAATGTTGGGCTCAATGGCAATGTGCGTGTCAACATGTCAAATGTCGACTCTCCACTGCAGATATTTGTGAGGGCTAAGAAGAAGATCAATGATATATTTGTGGAGATTGATGACTATGTCAAAGATGCCGTCACATTTATGCATGGTAAGTTTTGCTTTTATTTTATTCTTATATTTCCTCAGTTCAGAAAACTTAACAATGCTAACTTAATTTTTTCCAAGCAGTTAAATTTCTGTTCATATGCTAGCAAATTAAGATAAACCACGAAAGTAAATAATAATATAAGTCAACAACCTAAGTTAGTATCTTCATTCGTCATTTGGGTTACAACATTATCTAATTGATCTTTGCTTTATGCAGTTAACTACAAAGTGAATTAAAATGTGATATTTGTAATTAGGTGTAAAAATATGTAGGTATTCTTTTTTGTTGATGACTGTACAAGTTTATCTGGCTGGAGGAGGCCTATGCCAAGAGGCACGCTGAATTCAGAGACATAACATAGAATAGACCATTTAAACATGTACTGCTGAAGTTGTAGAGAATTCAGAATAGAAGGGCTTTATTATTATTATGTACAAGATTATCCAGTTGTTATCTGTGAGTTTGACATGATAACACCATCAAACAAATGATAGATTTGTACCATTCAGAGCTATAATGTCAATGAACGTAGATAACTGTTACAACATTTTATATGCGACCTTCATACCAATTAAGGCTAGTGTATATCAGTTAATGAAGCATTCTTCAAATGTGGCTCAATGCTATGTTTAGTTTAGAGATGGTTGCATATATCTGTCAAGCATGGTTATACCTACCAGCATCAATTAAGGTAGCATTGTATAATTTTATTGGTGATTGAAAATTTTATGGGAGGTTATAGGCAGTTATGTTTGGTTTATATTGCTGAATCATTGATATTACTTGTCAATTGGTGTGAATTGTCCTGTGATATTTATTTATTTATTTTATCATTATTATATATCAGTGATATTTTAATAATTTTAAGTGGAATGGAAAATAGAAAGTGACTAAGCCATTCAGCCAGTTACAAAAGTCAAATATATAAAACCTGTAAAATTAATTACTATTTTACAGCCGTTTCCAGCAATGACAGTATTGCAACTCCACAAGATGTCACGAATGTGGAGGCCTATGTCAGCAAAGTACAGGCGATACGGGAAGTGCTCAAGCGAGATCACATGAAAGTCGCATTTTTCGGCCGGTAAGCTTACTTTATTAACCTGTCACACATCCCAGAGACTATGTTAGTCCCTAATTTTTTTTGTGCGGGAAATGCCCTAGAGACTAGCAGTAGTCTCTAGGACTATAGATTAATGTAGACTCTGGGATGCACAACGTTAAACTTATAATGTTTGTATGTTTGTGTTAAATACAATTTCACCCATATCTTTGATTATTTGCCTTGAAATTAATGTTATATTCGGATGATAATACAAGTAAGCTAAATGAAATGTTTATTAAAACATATCCTGACTTGAATTTTTGAACAATCATAAAATATTAACATATTTGATGCATTTGACATTGAAGTTGTTAAATTAAAATTCTGTAACAGGATACTTTTACATTTTTGTGAAACTTGTGGTATTACTAAATTACAAAGTAATTAATGACCACACACTGAGTAGTGTTACATTGTTGAAATAGATCAACTAACATTTTAACAACAAAATGTAATGGAAACAGGCCTTTAAAAGGAATGAAGTGTTTACAATATTATTATTTATTATAGTTCAACTGTTAACTCGGAGAACTACACTCGAGAGCAAAAGTTTCGGGTCACTAACATTTACTTCAATATCTTGAAAACGAATAAAGCTATCGTATTGAAATAAATTGAACCTTATAGACAATTTAATAATCTGTCATTACACGTATAAAAACATATTGATTGACGTGAAGTAATGCCATTAAAAAAGTTATAAAGAAAATGATCGCTTTTTTCTCAAATTAGAACTTCTAATTTTCGCAACTATCTTTGCTTTTGTTTTTGTTCTGTCATAAAATGTGTTTATAAGAAGTCTCCCAAGTATCCAATAGTCATTATGAAAGTAGTAATTATGTCACTCACACCTGAAGAATGTACGAGAATCCTCACGCTCCTGGAAATTGGGACAAGTCAGCGAGAAACATCAAGAATAGTCGGTGTATCGTTGTCTACAGTCCAGTGTGTTCGCCAGCGGTTTCTAGGAACTGGTTTGAGCCTACGCAGACCAATAACAGGCAGATCCAGGTGTACAACGGAACGGGAAGATCGATATCTAGTCAACACTATGCTGCGAAATCGATTCCTTACGAGGACAGCACTGACTCAACATTTTTTAGGGCTTGGTGGAAGCAACCCTAGTGCTTGGACTGTAAGACGGCGACTTGCTGAAGGTAATTTGAAACCATTTAGACCCGCAAATGTTCCGAAACTCTCGCGGCACCATCGTATACCAAGACAAATTTATGCACGCGAACAGTCAGTTTGGACGATTGAGAATTGGTCCATTGTCATGTTCTCGGACGAATCAAAATTTATGCTGTATAAAAACCACGGAAGGGCAAAGGTATACAGAAGACCAGGAGAAAGATTTATGCAAGCCTGTATTGAAGAAAAGGTGGCATACGGTGGTGGTTCGGTACTCGTGTGGGCTGCAATTTCTGCGGAAAGCCGAACAGAACTAGTACTGACCGAAAACGTTACTCTTAATGGCGTAAGATACGTGGATGAAATCCTTAACGAGCACGTCGGTCCATTTATGGCAAGACTCGGTGCTAATGCTATCTTTATGCACGATAACGCCCGTCCCCACACTGCTCCTGTAGTGCAAACTTACCTTGACGAGGTGAATATTCGTCCCATGGTCTGGCCAGCACATAGCCCCGACCTTAACCCGATCGAGCACGCCTGGGACGAGCTCCAACGACGTGTGAGACAGCAAGATCCTCCTTCAGTTACGCTTCGTGACTTGAAACATGCTTTGGTAGAGGAATGGGAGAACATTCCCCAACAGTGTTTCAGAAGCTTGGTGTACAGCATGCCGAATCACATTGCAGCAGTGCAGACAGCACGCGGGGGTAATACCAAGTACTAAACTGCGTTAAAATTACTTGTAAATATAAAATCTTAAGTATTTTCAGTTTTGGTTTTGCAAGCAAATTGACGCCATTTTTAATTTTTCGTTTTAAACAAAATAAAATAAATGATCAGTAATAAATGTTATGCATTTTAATTCAGTAACATTAAATTGTCTATAAGGTTCAATTTATTTCAATACGATAGCTTCATTCGTTTTCAAGATATTGAAGTAAATGTTAGTGACCCGAAACTTTTGCTCTCGAGTGTATAACAAAGCAAAGCAATAACTATGCTAAACATGCTAATGCAGTAATTTTCATTATGTCAGCACAAAAAACGACATATGTTCTGTAATGGTCTGTAGCTTCTCAGGAAGTCTAACAATTATCCATGGTTCACATAACATCATTGCTTTATTGGGTGCACAACAATCTAGTTACCGTTATGAAGTGTAATGGCCATATATATTATGTTGTGATGATTGGCACCACTCATGCAAACATTGAAGTTTGATAGTAGTTAAAGAAATAATGGTCAGTTCACACCAAGACGTGATGTGTTGCACATTTCATAAAGGGAATACTCATTGAATACTTTTCCTACATTGTAGGTATTTTTGATTTAGGAGTTACTTGGAGTAACTACAAAATAACTCTTTTTTGTACACCACAATAGTTAGTGATACAGAAAACAGATACAGAGCAAAAATTACAAAGTAAGCAACCCCATCCACTGTAATGCCCTGCTAAGCCAAAAGGCTCTATCTCAAAAAAAAAACGAGTTATTAATACTATTGTGTAGCTTAAAACATTCTGCATCACATGGTGACACAGAAAAGTGTTTTTTTTTAGATAGCGTTTTTGTAGATGGCTTTCGGCTTAGGGGGGCAGTGCCCTCAGCGTCAGATTTTATAAAATAAAAGCTAGTTCTCATATTGACATCATGTAGTGTAGATAAATTATGTAAATTTGAGTATCTATCTCTAATACCAAAGAAATCTAATCTCAGATAGTGTTAAGTGATAGAACAGAATCCTATCTTACAAACTTGTTAAACTAAAGCTGTATGAATTTGCATTACCTGTGAATACCTGATTTTATCTGTCTTAAATTTGGTTGACCACAAATCTAATGTACTTAACTATTTTCCCCCAGCACAAGCAATGGCAAAAGTACTGTGATAAATGCCATGCTGCATGACAAGATTTTGCCAAGCGGCATCGGCCACACCACCAACTGCTTTCTCCAGGTTGAGGGCTCCGACACTGATGAGGCCTTCCTACGTACTGACGGGTCTGAAGAGAAGCAGAATGTGCAGGTAACTAAGCATAGCTTGGGTTGGCTAGGAGCTCCAAAACAGGCCACTGTTACTAAACAACATTGTGCGTTGGATTGAAAGATCTGCATTTTCATATCGTCACTGCATTGAAGAAATCTCGTATCTCAGATCAACATGTCAGCAATATTGACACTTGAAGTAATGGTCATTCAGAAAAAATATTGATTTTGAGAACCTTTTTTAAAATGAGTGATTATTTTTTTGGCTCAAGTATCATTGTCATTATCTTTCAGTTCCATTCAGTGTTATTACAGTTTAGTTATACACTATTGGCTTATGGATTCATGGTAATTTAAACAAGAACTAAATAGATGGACTTAAATGTAAAATAAAAGTATACTTGAAGAAATACAACACTAAGGCATTAGAATACAATAGTAATTTGGTCTTCAAGTAACATCAGAAAAGGGAGACACTGTTCTTTATTATTACACCGTTTGTGATTTTCTATGCCTTTTCTAACACTAACCCCCTATTCCCCCTTTCATTGATAAATTTTATGTGACAGATATCAATGATGCCATCTCTGTTTGCTTTGTCCTAATATATGGAGATAGCATCACATTTATCTTTCAACTAAAATTTATCAATGAGTGGTGAAACTGCTTGACTGAGTCCAGTGTAATTAGATTGCGCATCTAATCATAAATAAATGTATTTTTCATCTCTCCTGTTCGGAAAGTTTAATTTTCATGGGTAGATAGCCGAGTGGAAAATTGCGTTTTCTCCTCTAGGGTGGAAAGTAATTTTTTTTTAATTTTTCGGCTAGCCATGACATCGAACATAATTGAGTTACGTCAATGACATTTTTTTTTCACGTTTCGGCATGGCAAGTGGCCAGTCGAAAAGGTACCGTTGGAGGTTGGATAGGTATAAGTAAATTCAATTTATTATTATTCTCGTCTTTTTGTAGTATTTCAGTTTCCTCTCCTCACAGTCGAAATGAAAAGTAGAGTGTCTAAGTCGGGTGAAATAACCCATTTCCCCTCGAACTATTGGCGCTCTCACTTCGTTCGAGCGCCAGAAATATCTCGGGTAAAATGGGTCACTTTCCACCCTTGGTTATCAATCTACTATTTCACTTCTCATGCTCGTAAAGTTCGTGTTTAATGCTGTATCTAGGCGACATAAAATGACTTTTTATGCACTAGTGCATAAAATAAAATCTTCGTCTAATACGAACTTAAGACCAAGGTAATCAGGTGCCAACAGCCACAAACAAAAAAGTTTCTTTATATTTTTTAAATATTTTTTAATTTATATAAAACTAAAAATCAATCAAATCAATCATAAAAAATCAGTAAAATTAAAATAATGGAATTATTATAATAACGCATGAAAAATAAAAGGTACATCATTGTTTCCGCTGTTGCTATTTCATTTCCTCGCCATCGAAGTGAAAAGCAGAGTGTAAAACTCGAGCATTAAACCCATTTCCCCTCGACGTGTCTATCCACCCTCGCCGCACCGGCTCGGGTGGCTATATGAACGCCTCGGGTAAAATGGCTCGTTTTATGCTCTTGTTGTACACACTACTATTTTTTCTTTCTTTCTCTCATTCATCTTTATGCTCTGAAAGAAAATGTACCCAACATGTTTTCCCGCTTGTCCAGTCCGTGAGCCAGCTGGGGCACGCGCTGTGCGCCTCGCGGCTGCAGGAGTGTTCCCTGGTGCACGTGTACTGGCCGCGCGAGCTGTGCGCCCTGCTGCGCGACGACGTGGTGCTCGTGGACAGCCCCGGGGTGGACGTCACGCCCAACCTGGACGAGTGGATCGACCAGTACTGCCTGGACGCCGACGTGTTCGTGCTGGTCGCCAATGCCGAGTCCACGCTCATGGTTACTGTGAGTGTCATAAGGCTGCGTTTCCAACAGATTTGTACGAGGTAGCTGAGCTGTGCGAGGATGTGGTATGTGGTAGGACCTTGTGCAAGGTCCGCCCGGATTGCTACCACTATCTTGCTCGATAATCCTGCCGTGAAGTAGCAGTGCTTGCACTGTTGTGTTTGGGCGTGGAGAGTAAGACAACCGGTGAAATTACTGGCACTTGAGGTATCCCATTTTAGGCCTCTAGGTTAGCAACGCAACTGCAATACCCCTGGTGTTGCAGATGTTATGGGCGGTGGTGATCTCTTACCATCAGGAGACCCCACATGCTCGTTTGCCATCCAGTCGAAAGTCTATTTCATCGTCACTATCTCGATGAATGACGGTCCGCCATTGTAATTTTTCTTCAGAACTTCCTGCCACATGCAGTGAAAATTGTGACATCAACTTCCATCACTGGTTTTTGTAGACAATTTTGACATTAAGGAAACAGACCAATAACTCCTGTGAAATGATCACTTCCGCCCATGCGTATTGTTGGTATCATTTCCCATTAGATTATAATTAGAAAAAAAACTTTTCTCTTTCAGGAAAAAAACTTTTTCCACAAAGTATCGACAAAGATATCGCAGCCGAATATATTCATACTGAACAACCGATGGGACGCGTCCGCCTCCGAGCCAGAATACTTGGACCAGGTAAATTGCTTCCATTTATTTCACTAGTTTGTTTCTCCCTTCAACCATTCTTAATTCGTGTATATCACATGTTTCGCATATCCAGTATTTTAGCACTACCCCCCTTCCGTTTATCCTCCAATAAACATCAAGGGTTATTAAGTTCGTACCACCCGCCTACGGAAAACGAAAAGTGCAAGGGAGCGCGCAATATGCTCTATCCACTCCCACGTGCCCCGAAAGATATTATAGTATAGACTATAGTATCGCCATGGGCCCGGCTACACGTAGCGACTTGCATGCGCAAACACCTTGTGCAAAATTGCCATCTGTGCGGTATACCGTTTTGCCGTCTTAACACACATGCTTGTTTGTGTAAATTGGAATTTGTGCTAGTATAATTGAGCGTGTAGCTAGACCCATGGTATGCATGATAACATCCCTATGTAACATGGGGATGTTACCATGCAGAAGACAGATGTTTCCAACTTAATTTCCAACTAATGGGTCATTCTATTTTTTAATGCAGGTTTTTACGATTTCAAAGAATGTTGTAATTTTAATATTCGTAATGTGTTTTGGCAGACATTATACCTACTAAAAAATGATATGCACAGTTTAGAATTCAATAACACTTGGCTTTTTTATTTTTAGATTTTATAGCCTTCAGCAAGATATACAACTACGTTACTGTCCCCAGCGCTTTTACTGATAATGACAGCTTTGTTACTTATAAAAAATATAGATAAACATATTTTACTTTGGTTACTAGATATCGTTAATGCGGCATTAAAATGCTTATATTGATATACTATTAAAAAATCAAAGACTTTTCTGGGGACACAAAAACCTGCACTAAAAAGTTGAATGACCCTAATTTCAATTATAATTTTTTTCTAGGTCCGAACGCAGCACGCGAACCGCTGCGTGGACTTCTTGTCGCGCGAGCTGCGTGTGTGCACTCCCAAGGAAGCCGAAGAGCGCATCTTCTTCATCTCCGCCAAGGAGGCGCTGCTCACGCGCATGCGCGAGCGGGAGAAGCCCGTCACCTGTGAGTCAGACAAACATACTAATTATTAAAAAAAACTAGCTTTTGCCCGCGGCTCCGCCCGCGTGGTATTCGGTTATCGCGCGCTGTTCCCTCGGGAACTGTGCATTTTTTCGGGATAAAAAGTAGGCCACTTCACTGTCACTCTCGGGCCCATGAACTATTTCTATGCCAAAAATCACGTCGATCTGTCGCTCCGTTACGGCGTGAAAGACGGACAAACATACAAACACACATACATACAAACACACTCGCATTTATAATATTAGTATGGATGTGGACAGTCTTTTAGGGAATTAACTGACAAATAGCAGAAGTGTTTTTCAAAGGAATAAAACGTTTAATTTTTCGAACTATCAACGATCTTTGTGTAACCGTGGTAGCCTAATTTGACCTATGACCTCTCAAGTAGAGGGTTGTGGGTTCGAACCTAGGCTCGCATATTTATGCGTGAAATTACATTTGGAATTTACTTTAGCTTTTTGGTGAAGGAACATATCGTGAGGAAACCTTCACGTACATGCAGAGAAATTGGATTTTGAACTTACTAATCCGTCTCTACTTTGATAGGAGTTAAGCACGTCATGCTTTTGAACGCTGCATTGGCTGGCTAATAACATGGACGAAGTATAGTATGGACGTGCAGCCTCCATACATAAGATAGTTCCTCGTTGTTTAGTACGAATAAAGGAACTAGATGTCGCCAGATGTATTTAACCGGTATAATACATAATTTTAGTGGCGACATTGCTCTATTTAGCATGGTGGCAATAATGTTCAACTCTTTAAAGTACCTCTGTGAGTTTACTAAACTTCGTTATGTTGTAGAAGGCAACATCTAGATGGCGTTATATTCCTTCGAGCGCCAAGTTTTGAATTTTTTTCGCAGCAATTACAGAATTGTTCACGATTTACGTGTGAACTAAACTATGGAGTTTTATTTGAATCCGCAATCTGACATATTACGAGGGCTGTTTGAAAAGTACCCGGTTATGGAAAGAAAACACATTTTTTTTGTATTTATGCATTTATTTTTCTACGTAGTCACCTTTTAACTCTATACATTTGTTCCACCTATACTCAAGCTTTATTAAACCAACTAAAAAGTATGATTTTGGAAAGTCATTAAAATAGGCCTCTGTGGCGGCAATGACTTCGACATTTGATCCAAATCGCTTACCACCATCTTACCACCGAGCCATTTTTTTAGGTCGGGAAACAAAAAGAAATCGCATAGGGCCAAATCTGGAGAATACGGGGGGTGAGGCAATAGTTCTTAGCGTAACTGTGCTAATTTAGCCGTCACAACTCTGGACGAATGAGCCGGGGCGTTGTCGTGATGAAACAGTAATTTTTTCTTTTTTAAATGGGGTCGTTTGTCCTTCAACACGGCGTCAAATTCAGCCAATAAATTGGCATAGTACTGCCCTGTTATCGTTTTTACCTTTTCCATGTAGTCAATATGTATAATACCCTGCGAATCCCAAAAAACAGACCTTTCCAGCCGATGGGACGGTTTTTGCTTTCTTTGGAGCAGGTTCACCCGCTAAAATCCACTGCTTCGACTGCTTTTTCATTTCGAGGGTGTAGTGGTGAACCCACCGTTTCGTCCACGGTCACGAAACGACGCAGAAACTCTTTCGGGTTACGTTTGAACACGACCAAACACTGCTCCGATAGTCAGTCGGTTCCGTTTTTGCTCCGTCCAATTCGCAATCGTGGACTGAGTCTATCTTTCAAATTTTGTTGAAATCGGAGAGATAAACTCATGGTACAACGGTAGATAGAAATAAATGCCCATTAGGGCATTTACCGTATTATTATTTATTTAGCGTATTAATGCTACAGCTAGAGATGCATCTGTCAAATTATTGAAGAGAAAAACGTGAGACAGATGTATGCGATGACAATACAGTACTGTTTTCGATGATTGTCACATCGCTTACCTGAAATTAGCATAGCTATTTTTTATCAATGTTCGACCTATTTTTATATATTGTTCAGATATATTTGATGTGTTGACCTCTTTGGTTGACTGCTTAGATAAGTGTTTTTTTGACAGCTAAAGTATTTACGTGAATAGTGCCATCTAGATAATAATGTCGGAAAAATCTCAGCTCCTTTTCCCTGGATAAAATGCGTTATTATTTTGCCTTTAGTGCCATCTAGATATAATGTAGTAAAAATCTCAGCGCCATCTAGCATTAACCCTGGATTTTGGCTTTGTTCCGGTGAACGTTTTTTAGTATGGAGAATAACAATCCATACTCTATTTCATCCATGCTAATAATAACTTAGATTTAATTCGGAGGAGTTAAGTTTGTCAATCCTTGGAACATATTGTAATTATGGTGGTATGTTTCCAGCGCCGACGCTGGTGGAGGGGCACCAGGTGCGCTACTTCGAGTTCGTGGACTTCGAGCGCAAGTTCGAGGAGTGCATCAGCCAGTCGGCCGTGCGCACCAAGTTCGCGCAGCACTCGCGCCGCGGGAAGGCCATCGCCGCCGACGTCGTCGCCAAACTGGACCAGGTACACTCCACTACATAAACAAGTGGCCAAAAATATCTGAACATGAACCCACCCAGAACCTGGCGGAGAAACGTTGGTAGACAGGAGATAAGGTGGACCGACGACCTGGTCAAAGTGGCGGGAAGGTGCTGGATAAGGAGAGCACTGGACCGGGATTAGTGGCGAGCAATGCAGGATGCCTACACTCAGCATTGGGTGGCTATGGGCTGAAGAAGAAGGAAGATCTGAACATGCTTCTACGCCGTTGACAATAGAGTCGTGTTCAGATATTTTTGATCAAATTTTTGCTCACAAGTTTATGAACTCTACTGTACAACACTGTCATAGCATAGTCTATCGCCAGTAGTAGTAATAGAGGCATTCATTTACCTCGCACCGCTCCGCTTAGCTGTTTCACCAGAGATGTGCTGTGCGATGATAGGTAAATGAAGCGTTCATTGGTTCATGAAAACACATTCCTCGCACATCTTTGGTGGAAACTCAGCCTTAAGGCTTCGCACATAGCGTATTGTAAGACGATCTCGAAACACAGGCAAGTTTATAGTTCCACCTTTGATATTATATTGCACAAATTAAGATTTGACTTTATATTATCACAATACTGCACTGCCAAGTTAGGAAGCGACCTTACCATACGATGTTGTTAAATTCCACACCCTCTCAAATCTTACAAGTGAGTTTTAGACCCATTTCCAATGAGTTCAATATAGGTGCAGTCAAACAAACTGAACCATGACCCAGGGTGGAACCTTTGTGCTAATACCCATACTTTGGTCAAGGAAATAGTGAAATTGATTATTAAAAGTTTCCACTCTGGTACATGAATGAATTTGTTCGATTGTACGATTACAATGTATTAAAAAAATTGTCTCCAAAAAATTGTCACTACTTTGAAAAATTCTCGTATCTAAAATCAATACGTCAGCAAAATTGACTCTTGAAACAATGTTCATAAAGTTCACTCAGTAAAATTATCGATTTTGAGATACGGGCTTTTTTCAAAGTAGCGACGAAATGCGTGTATTCTTCAAACAAAAACCTATTTCCAGGTGTACAACAGCGCGACCGAGCAGAAGTCAGCCAAGGTGGAGAAACAACGGATCCTGCACGAACAGCTCAGCGGCATCGAGGAACAGCTCACCGCCGTCACAAGACAGATGAAGGACAAGATCAATCGCATGGTCGAGAGCGTCGAGCATAAGGTACCGCCGTAAGGGTCGTACGACAACAAGCTAAAAATTTTAAATCTGCGATTCTCACTCAATTTACTCATACTCAAGTTTGTTTGTTTAACTTTGTTTGTTACCTTACATGATTAAACTAAACCTCTGAACCGATTTAAATGAAAGTGGCATACAGATAGAGCCCTGGGGCCGTCGTCCACACTGTAAGTGTAACTACACTTAGATACAACAGTGAGAAATGAAAACGTTTGTTGTGGTTTGTTAGTGTAACATCTGGTAGCATGGTGTTGCTCTAAAGATGAGTTCTGGTTGAGTTCGAAACGCGTCAGTGTAGTGTGGTGGTGGTGATTGATGGGTTTGTGTGATTTGTGCGTGTTCTTACAGTACGGAGGTGGAGGAACTCCATGAACACGCATTTGCATAAGTTTATCTATCATGAGGTCGTGGGTGAGCAAAGAAATTCTCTTAGTTCAAGAAAGAAAGAATTATTTTGTTTTCGTCAATGTGTGATGTGCATACATTGAAATTAGGGTTATTCTACTTTTTAGTGCAGGTTTTTGTGTCCCCAGAAGAAAGTCTTTGATTTGTAAATTGTATCCATACTAATATTATAAATGCAAAAGTGTGTTTGTCTATCGTTCACGCCGTAACAGAGCGACGGATCGACGTGATTTTTGGCATAGAGATAGTTTATGGGCCCGAGAGTGACATAGGCTACTTTTTACCCCATAAAATGCACAGTTCCCGAGGTACCAGCGCGCGATAATCGAATATCACGCGGGCGGAGCCGCGGGCAAAAACTAGTTACGCAATAAACCTCTAATACCCTACAGGTGTCTCTGACCCTGAGCCAAGAGATCCGGCGGCTGTCCGCCCTAGTGGACGAGTACGACACGCCGTTCCGTCCGGAGCGGGCCGCGCTGGACCAGTACAAGCGCGCGCTGCACCGCCACGTGGAGGCGGGGCTCGGCTCGCGCCTCAAGAAGCGGCTCTCGCACGACATCGGGCACGAGATGGACGAGGCGCAGAAGGAGATGGCTGGTGAGTGCTGTTGAAGTAATGATTTGTTAGATTATTTTCCCCTAACAATTTTTTCTTTACAGCAAAATTCCTCTTCGCGTTTTTTCACGAATTTTATTTTTACAAGCCTATTTTTTTCATGAAGCTTATCTTCACATTCGCGTTCTTTTTGTGTCGTATTTTTCCTCAGTCACGTTTTTCCCCGATCCCAATCAGTACAGTCTCGACGGAGCTCCTACATTGGGTAGTTTTAGCCCTTCTTAAAACTAATATAACCTAAACCTACCTATGAGCCGTTGAGCCTGGTTGTGTGGTTTAGTAGTAGGATACATAAGACTCGATGGGAAACAGGAGCTCTGTGATACCAGGGCTCCATCGACACTGTTTCTGTGTTGATTGGGGAAAAACGCGACTGGAAAAAAATGCGACACAAAAAAACGGGAATGTGAAAGCTCCATTAAAATTAATATACAACTAAATATTCTATTAATATTTCAAGCGTCTAGTCTACGGATGTATGTATGAATATGGATGTAGGAAAGAGATGTTTTAAACCCAACGGGTGTTTTAGGAAGCGGATTTTTCGAGCCTAAATGACAGAATTTCGACCAGGTTCAATCCTCAGTAATGTTGGATTTTTTTTAATTGAATGCCATTTTTATTCGACTCCATGGTTCCTAAGAACTTCCAGTCTCTTATAATTTCTGACTGGTACATACTCTGACCCATTTGGATGGGACCCTGTATAATGATGTACGTTTGTCGGCAGAGCGCATGTACAACATACTGCCAATACACAAGCGCGCGGCGGCGGCGTCGGTGATCTCCCCGCACCAGCAGCCGTTCGAAGTTCTATACCGGCTCAACTGCGACAACCTCTGCGCCGACTTCAACGAGGACCTCTCGTTCCGGTTCTCGTACGGGCTCACCGCCATCATCCAGAGGTTCCAGGGCCGCGGACACCACAAGACTACGCTCAAAAACGCGCCGCAGTACACGCAAGTGAGTACTGGCAGCGACTAGACATTTACACCCGTATTTATAGAGAAGTAAAGGCCATTACTTGAGTAATAGTAATTAGTCAAGTAACGATTTTTATTCTATAGTTGAGCTTTTGCTTGAAATTTGAACTGTCAAATGTTAGATTGGATAGCCAAGCAATCTAATTTATTATTAAATTTTTCTTTACTTAAGCATTTACTTAGCAACAAACAATTAATGACTCGACTATAAATACGGATGTTACTGTTGGTTTTGAGGCAACGTTACTTGTACAGTGTTTACTTTATGATATCTACTATAAAAAAGTTTATGATATAAAAAAATACAAATACTGGAACATAGAACCTCCTCCTTTTTTGAAGTCTGTTAAAAACTTACCTGACTGCAGAGTAATTAAAGCTGGGAAGGAAGTATGTCCCACCGAAATGAGTTAACTCCTACACTTTATAGTCATTTTGTGAAAAATAAAGCATTTTTTATTCTTTTTATCTGTCAAGTATTACATCCTGGTTAATTAATAACCCGGAGAAGTTCAGACACATTCTTGCCTATTTTTTAACGTGTTTTCAGTGATAATGGTAACAGACATGGCAAAGCTTCTGTACAGTAACTTTCTATCAGGTGTTGCATTTGCATCCGAAGACATGCTAAATTTACAGACTGACCAACTTATCTGTGAATCGAAAAAGTTCTAATGTCTTTCGCATAAAGTGTAGTATTGATTAGCTTGACTCACAAATAAGTTGGTGGTCTGTAGACTTCTCTTACTTTCCGAGTTCTTGGATCAGGTAAATATTTACGTAAGACTTCCGCGCTATTGATGAGGTGTATAGGTTAGGTAGTCATTCACGATGACGCGTGCGGTTGCTCTTATTACAATGTCATTGTCATTACTGTTTCATCATCATCATCATCATTATGTCAACCGAAAGACGTCCACTGCTGGACATAGGCCTCCCAAGGCTCTCCCCTCAGACCGGTCTTGTGCTTTTCGCATCCACCGCGATCCCGCGATCTTAACCAGGTCATCGCTCCATCTTGTTGCGTCTTGTCTTGTTTGTTTTGTTGTTGTTGCCCAAAGAATTGCGAAACTGAAGGGGCAGTGGAAGGCCGATGGGGTCAAAAGGTTCTCGAATGGCGTCCGCGGACCGGGAGACGAGCTGTCGGCAGGCCTCCAACATTACTGAAGGGCTACTCCGAAACACAACGTTCGAAGTTCGTGTCGTGCGGTCCCTCTCACACTTATACTATTTAATACGAGAGCGAGAGGGATCGCATGACACGAACTTCGAGCGTTGTGTTTCGGAGTAGCGCTTCTGTTTAATTTTGACAAAATCACGCGTCTTCGTGAATAGCACTAGGCATATAAGGTAAACAATGCTTAGAGATTGTTTCTGCGTGCAGATCCCCCCGACGATCACGCCGGTGCCTGTGTCGGTGGAGCTGGCGCGGCCGGCGCCGGGCGCGCTGGGCCCCTTCAGCGCCGAGGAGTGGTCCATGGTCTCCAAGTTCGCGCTGGGCGCCCTCACTTCGCAGGGCACCATGGGCGGCCTGCTGCTCTCTGGACTGGTGAGTTATTATCATTGGGTATAAGACACCCATCATCCGAGCATTATAATGCCTTACTGATGGGTACAGGTGACCTCTCTGAATGAGAGGGCTTGGGCCGTAGTGGTCATGCGGGCCCAGTCCGGATTGTACATAATCCTTGAACTAAACATTCTTTGGGAATATAAATAATATCGTAATCGAAATCCTAACGTTTATTCTGTAAGTAGGCCACAAAGGGTTCTCTAACATGTCATTTTTATACTACCAGCGCTTTCCGAAATATCATAATTGCTAAATGATGCGCCGCAAGAAACTTGGCAGAAATATAATATTTCACAACCCGGCCCATTGCAAGGGAGTATCCATTATTAGCGTGAGGCAAATTTGACGATTTTTCGACCCCCCCCCCCCACCTTTTGGTCTGAACACGACTATTGTTAACGGCGTAGAAGTGTGTTCAGATATTTTTGATCAAATTTTTGCTGGCAAGTTTATGAACTGGCGTGTATATTAAGTTTGTTTTGTGTCGTTCAGCTGTTGAAGACCGTGGGGTGGCGCATAGTGGCGGTGACGGGCGCGGTGTACGGCGCGCTGTACCTGTACGAGCGGCTCACGTGGACGGCGCGCGCGCAGGAGCGCGTGTTCAAGCGGCAGTACGTCGCGCACGCCAGCAACAAGCTGCGGCTCATCGTCGACCTCACCTCCGCCAACTGCAGCCACCAAGTGCAACAGTCAGTATGCCGCAGCCTTTCGGTTCGGACCATTACATCGGTTTTACAAAAAATCCGTTTTCAAAACATTTTTACCTAAAACATCCGTTTCTGAAAACATTTCGTCACTACTTAAAAAAAAACTTGTAGCTCAAAATAGATAATTTTTCTGAGTGAACTTTATAGACACATCAAGGTTCAATTTTGTTGACATATTGATTTTAGATACGAGATTTTTTCAAAGTAGTGACGATTTGTTGCCAAAACATCAGTTTCTCAAAACATCCGATCAAAAAACATCCGTTCTCAAAACATCCATTGTCGGTGTGTTCCCACTAGTTCTATTGACAGTACTATTTTAGAACTCTATTCTAGTACTGTCAATAGAATTAGTGGGGAACACACCCTTTGTCTTCACTCATCATCACCATCATATTACCGTTACTACCGTTACCGGATTTAGGAAAATATAGTGACGGGATCGGATGTTTTTGAGAACAGATATCAAGACAAACTTTTGTATCTTTTGGGAAGAGCACATTTTGGATAAAGGATTTTTTAGATAACGGGTAGAACGGTCCAAAAGATCGTAGCGATCCAGGGCTATCTGGTCATCGGGTAGCATGATATGATGTCCTAGTACTGGTGACGTCGTTTATGTTATGTTAGAAATTGTAAATTTTTCCAAAATGCTGTTTTAGATTAAGGTTACTTATTTTCCTGTCGTTTTCCAGGGAACTATCAACGATGTTCGCGCGCCTCTGCCGGCTCATCGACGAAGCCACGACGGAAATGGACGAGGAACTGAGCGAGGTGCGCGAGGCCATCAAGATGCTGGACGACGCGTCCTCCTCCGCCAAGAAACTGCGGAACAAAGCCAACTACCTCGCCCACGAGCTCGAATTGTTCGACGACGCCTTTCTCGCCCACTAAAGCAGTAAGCGCAGTACTGGCGCAGTCTCTGACCGAGTGCGGCGCGCCTCGAAGATACAGCTCACAAAATGGCGTACGTAAACCAGCCTCAATCTTGAAACTTCTTACGGACTGGTTTAGTTCTGATCGCCCTGCTATAAGAGAGCTTACATTTGAGGCGTTGCACGAGCACAGGGGAGATTGAGGTACCTTTAGATTCAAATTTGTGACGCGCTCGCGAATTTACGCGAGTCTTAGAGGCAATCGAAGTTGCTGGAGCCACAGTGAAATTAGGACATCTTTTACTTCTGCAACTTGACCGAACAACGTCCTAGTACTGGTAGCCGCAACTTGCTGTTGCTGTGTAACTTTAGAACTAGAGACATGCACTGAGCGACAAGCGAGATATGCACGATTTGTTAATCGTCTAGAACGGCCAGCATGCCATTTTTTTTCTCTTTCCAACTTGAGAGCTCATTAAGTGACAGCAAGTTGCTGCGGCTTGTGCTAGAAATACAGTGATATAACTTGAATTTCATAAACAATGATTAGTGACGTAACTTGACTGCTGAACTATACTAGAACCTGGTATGGACTTTCATGGATGGACATTCATTTGATTGCAATGAATTAACTGGTCCATACAAGGTTTTAGTTTTATGTTGTTAACTGTCTGAATTAAGTGCGGTTAATTTAATACTGTAGAAAATGCAGTTCAATGCAAGTTCTGTTATATTGTGACGTAATTTATTTGTTTTGAATGTGTCTTTCGGTTGCAACAGTACTGGTTGTCATACTACGTCATTGTTCCGTGGCTCTATTCCGTTGGCGGTCAAATTGTAGAATGCAATGAAACCCATCAGTGATAGATACCGAAACAGTATAAGGAGACCTTAATAAATAAATTATAAACTTGTTAATGTTACTAGTGTCTAAATAATTGCGGTTCATATTTTAATACACATTACATTTATCAAGAGAACTAGCGTGTATATCTCGTACGGTTCAAGATCGTCCGCGAACATTCAATAACACTTAGCTTTCTCAATATTTAATGTTACGCGTAAAAATAAAAGGATCATGTCAAATTATTAATTTGCGCATTGTTTAGCCGAGTAACTTTGAAGTTTGCCGCGGCTTATGGAGAGTGCGCGACCCAGGCGAAAGGTAACCGTTGCATCTAACGTCACGTGTACCATATAGTGGAATTATATATCTCTTTTGTACATTAGAACTTGTTGTTTTAAAAGTTATTTATTAACTTGTTTTATAGCAATGAAATCACGAAGGCTATCGTCTAAGAAACTGATATGACATTTTACTTGCTCGATTGAATTTATTTTAGGTTTATAGTTTCCTTGTGATTTTAGTTCGTTATTATATTTACCTTCCTTTACATATCGGTGCTACCCGAACTATGTACATACGAAAATGAGATCAGCTATTGAATATTTAGATATCCAGTAAAGAAATTGTTTTGTATTTTTAGGGAATTACTACGAGAGGACAAACTTATGATTATGAAATATGTAAATGCTGTTTGTGTTAATCGTCTAAAGTATGTTACTTATTTATTAGTGTTTAATAATCGCTTTAAAGTTTCCTATTTTCTGTGAAAAAGCACTAGTTGCTGACTAGTGACTTGTGTTCGAGATTAAACACGAATTAGTTACCGAACGAACCAACTTTGTAGGATCTGGGAATGATATAGCGATGCGTTCGCTAACCTACCAAAGTATTCATTACCTGTGATACAACTTTATATGGCATATTAATCGTGTTGGTGCCCTTTTTCTTGTCAAATACACAATGGTGTACAAGTTTTTGATAACCTTGTTACCATTTTAATTCCAACTTTTTTAATCAAGTTCTAAATTGCGCGCTGCTGCGGCTCTTTTCCATACTTCAGTCGCCAATGCAATATAGCACTATTTTAATCTTCCACTTGCACACAAATCCCGGCATTTAACGCAATAGCAGCATCGTGTTGTTGAGACTGTAATTTAAGGGTTTATTTATTTTTTACCTCCATTCTCGAAGGTGTAGTCACTTGGTTAACATTATCCATTATTGTGGTAAGAGTGTCCAACCGATACACAATTACGATAACGGTAAAACGTAGGGTAACTTTGGAGTCCCAAGTTTTTGCCCACTAGTTATTTGGCTTCAATATATTTTGTTTATGTATAAGGAGCAAACAGTAACTGAATGAAATAATAGTTGTACTGTCAGCATCTTCTCTAATTTTAAAGTAAAACGGGGCTTTTATACATTTTTTCGGGGCAATAAATGCTCGTTTTATTCTGATGTTCCCAGCGCACCGTTTGGATTTAAATCGGGATGCTGGCTGTAGAATTGTCAACGAAGATATTTGTAAAAGAACTTGACATGTTTATTTTGGCTACACATAGGTACATGGGAGCCATGCAGCCGTTTGATATTAGATAGATTTTGTTGTCCACTGTAATTAGTCATCATAATTAGGTGAATTTTCTTATGTAAATAATAAAGGATTCCTTTATATAAAATATTGTTTTATTCTCCATATTTTAACAAGTAATTAACACATGATTATGAGATCAATATGAGTAATTAAAATTATATAACAATAAAAATATCTTAGAATCTTCTACATATTATTTTACTACTACATATTAGGCACGTGAAACAATTTTCAACGCCGTAAAATAAAAACATTTTTATTGTCCGATGTGTTCTTGTCTGTGGTGGGAGTTATAATTCGCCATGTGACTGTTCTTGTTTTTCCGTAACATAAGTAATTATGTTGACTATTGATAGATCCATCTTCTCATCCTTTAGAAGCTGTTTCGCTGGTGGAAGCTGAAATAGTTGCTATATGAGGATGGGTGACAGTCTTTCCCGGCCCGGATAACACCGACATGGAAATACCGGCCCTGTTTTTTTGTGTACACGCCCACAGAAACTGACAGGAGCTTCTATGGGCGTGTACACGAAAAACAGGGTCGGTATTCCCATGTCGGTATTATCCGGGCCGGGAAAGAGTGTAGCCCCACGAGGATCATACAGCTCATAGAGCATATAAAGTACATTGTATATATTCAGCCTTTTAAAAAATAAAAACAAAAAGGTTTTAATCATTCGCTTGACTTAAAAACATGGACGTTACGGTCAAGGAAACTGAATAGGTACCAGGGTGGAACCTTTTCATATTCAATTTCACTGCGATTTCTTTGGGAAGTGTATGAAATGTCAAAATGACAATAGTAGCACAAAGATACCACGCATAAAAAGTTTTCATCCCCAGAAAAGGCAAACAAAAATCTGCGTATAACACGCCTGGCGAGTATTCGAGCGGTTTTACCGCTCGGGTCAAACGTCGCTACCCTCCCTTGTTTATTACCACAACGGAAGGACAAGCCTAAGCTGCAAGAACTTGGCTCAAACAAGACTCAGCATGGACTTTAATTTTACGTTAACCATATTTGTTGCGACGTCGAAAAAAAATCGCTGAGCCTATGAATCCAAAGGCCTATTAACCTCTTCACTGCCCCAATCATCTAGTTGTGACACCAATGGAATGCCTCACACGCGAACACCATCTAACTCGAAATTAATCCTTCTGCAATGTAATTTAAAATCTAGTCGATTTGACGCTGGTTTTTCTGTGGCGCACAGAGCACGTCTGTGGCGCCTATGCTTTGTGGCGGTAAAGAGGTTTAGTAACTCGCTAAAAAAAACTCAAATTTACCAAAGCAGCATCAGCTCGGAAGTCCCCCTTGACAAACTTGACGGTTTCGCTCTCCGCCGCCAGCCCGTAGTGTCTGCAGGCCCGCCGCGCCTCGTCCGCGCTGTTAAAACGCAGCCAGTCACGCAGCGCGCGCGTCGGCACTGGCAACTTGTTGTAGGCGACGCTCATCACTTGCAGGGCGCGCCTGGGTAATTTACAGGGATCATTCAAGAACTTATCGTCATCATCAGCCGGAAGACGTCCACTGTTGAACAAAGGCCTCCCCCTTTGAACGACAACTCGCCACTTGCATGCACCGGTTTTCCGCAACTCTCACGATGCCGTCAGTCCACCTGGTGTGAGGCCTGCCAACGCTTCGTCTTCCGGTTCGTGGTCGCCACTCGAGGGCTTTTCGCCCCCAACAGTTATCTGTTCTTCGAGCGATGTGGCCCGCCCATCAACTTTAGTTCTTCGAAGAATTTCCGTATTCCGGATTCTATCGCGCAAAGAAACTCCAAGCATAGCTGGTTGCGTGACTCAAGAATTACGTAAGCCTATGTTGGCTTAGCTTATTTTTGATAACATGGGACGAGACGACAGAACGGTATCTAATTACGTCAACAGCACCAATAAGGAGGAGTCAAAAGTATTAAAATTCAGCTTAAATATTATTTGAATGATAAAGTCACATTCTGTTAAGTAAGCAACATCCATCCAATGCTATGAGAACTAAGATAGAATATAATATGGAATATGGAAAGCATCAAGAGTGACCTAAAAGGTCTGAAAAGTCTTAAAAAAACTATTCACCTTTGTAATCTCGGCAAATGTAAACACAGCGCGCAATATGTCAGTGGGCACAGGTTTTCCAGCTGCTTGCAAACTCTGATGTAATTCCCGTTGAAGTTGGCCAATGCTATGTCATAGGCTAACTTTAAGCTAGGCTCGCTAAAAAAATATTATTCTGATCTGAAATCATGGGTATTTCAAGGCCTCCTTAGCATAATATTAGACAAACATTTCATTGCAACAAAGAATGGTAAAAGACCGGGCAAGTGCGAGTTGGTCTTCCGCATCGAGGGTTCCGTACATTTTCATATTAATTCAAATAAGTTGCCATATTTAAAAACAACAGTAAGATAATATAAAATTTTAATGACTGATGCACATTCAGAAAAAAAATCATTACAGAAACTAACCTCTTAATTTCCTTTCTCAAATTCCAGTACCTAAACATTGGATGGACATCATCCAAATTACACAAAATATACAAACTCTCCATGAGTATTCTGTCACACTTTGTTTCTGGCCCATCAGAAGTAAAGTCTATGGTCGCGACAGAAAGAGACAAATCAAGCGTTTCTTTCAGGATCCCAGTGTACTGCTCCAAAGAGTCATAACAACTCAAATACCACTTCAAACATTCCAATAGCAATTTCTTGTTTAGAACAGGGTCATAAACTTTTATTGGATACTCACAAAGTCTGAAATAAACAGTCACTATTATTATTTTACTTCCTTATTGTTATAGACAATTAGCTTTTGCTCGGTATTCAATATGCGAAAAATATGTTTAAAGATAAAGGTATTTTCGATTAATAATCCAATCCATCCAGCCCCGGATCTAAGGGGGGGGGGGGGGGGGGGGGGAATCAAACCGGGGCACTTGCCTCGGGCGGCAGTTTCGTAGGGGTGCCAAATCCTTGAGACAAGAAATGAAGAAGAAAAGATGAAAAATTTTAGGTATTGGCAGTTTTAACAGTTTTTCTCCAAAACTGAAGGGAGGGGGCGCTACCATCAAGGTTTTTCCCCCGTTCGAAAAAATCGTAGATCCGGGGCTGAATCCATCCATGTATATCTTTATGTAGTATATGCTGACAGACAAAATATTTTAGTGATGTAAGTCTTACATTAAAACTAATTAAAAAAGTACCAGTACTAACTTGTATCCGAAATATATGTGAAATCGAATCATGGGCTCTAGTAATTTGATGCAATCATCATGAGCCAGTCTCTGTATAGTCATGTCTTGTCGCACAGCTCGCAGCCGATCAGTCAAAAAGTCATACATCACAGGAGCGCTGACATCTGTTCTTTTTGTTACACTAAAATTTATAAGCAGAGTGTGACAAAGATTTTAAAGGAACAAGGCAAGAATTAGAACTTCGTGCTAAACTACACTTTTTACAGTTCACAATGAGTGCTGCTGTAAGTTAGTATCATTTGTTTGAGGTGGTTAATTTGTATTTCGAGATTAAATCACTATATTATACCTTACAGCAAGCAACCAACTGGAGGTCTATGGGGGAGGCCTATGTCCAACAGTGGACGTCCTACGGCTGAGATGATGATGATGATTATACCTTACAGAAAATCGTCCCCATATAGCGAAAAGTCACTAAATCATATTTTGCTGTTTTGAGATTATAACTTTATGTTCTTAACTTCAACCCTCCGTATCTCAAAACAGCAATATACAACTTAGTGACTTTACACTCTATGGGGACAAAATGCTAGTTGCGGTATTGCAGTATCACAGACGATAAAGCTAATAATAATAATGTATTAATAGAAATAAAATAATAAACCCTTGTCAAAAATACAAACTGAAACAGATGCATGGAAAAACCAGAAAAAGAGACCAGCGCCGGGAATCGAACCCAGGTCCAGGTCAAGGAATAAAAATACAAAAAGACCCCAAAAACCAATCTTAATAAGCCCTTGTGCAAGCATCCATATTTATTTAAAATATCTATAGTACTGTAAAAGATTTGATTGTAGTTTTCGTGATACTCAATTTACGAGAGTAAATCATGAGAAGTTTACGAGATACTCAATTTCAACAAATTTAAAAAATTTAGTCAAAGTTCTTCACGGACTACAGGTAGTGGTGGTAGCCTAATGGGTTTGACTGAAGGCCTCTCAAGCAGAAGGGTCCTGTGTTTGAGCCCATGCTTGCACCTTAGATTTTTTCCAAAAACATGTGCACAATTACATTTGAAATTTATCATGAGCTTTACAATGAAGAAAAACACCATTAGAAAATTATTGTGGCACTCTGGTGTTACAGATATCTCAGAGAAATGATAAGCATCACCTGTTTATTTGTTCACTTTTAGTTAACACATTGACTTAGACTTGACTTCCACAGGTGCCACCGACGCACATGTGCTTTCAAAATATATGAATAATTAAGACAGCAGCACTGGGGGAAGTTCCAAAAACGCATATATGCGTCGGTGGCAGTGAATGCGTTAATTCAAAATAATTAATCATCAGTAGTGAACATACACGAAAAGAAGGTGTCGCACAGTGCGGCGCAGAACAAAGTTGGGTCTCAGTAGCGCTGGTACAGCTACAAGGGAATCTGCTGCAGATCTACTGTAGCATTTTATGAGCATCTTCTGACCGTCTATAACCTCCAACACATGCACCATCTTAGCCTTTTCTCTCCTGTAATTTATCCAATAATAGCAATAAGTAAATATAATGCGAATACCACGTAATTTTAAAGTGCAAATTTAATATAAATACTGATTTCAGAAACTTACATTATTTGTTCTTCTTTAGGGCACATAAAATTACATGTGCCCTTAATAGCTTCGCTGTTTTCTTTCGCAGAGGCTTCATTATTTTTAGTCTTACAAAAATAATCAAAATATGACATGACGGACAGAAAAAACGAGTAAACCGAGTACAGACAAATTGTTGTTTTGAAAACTTTTTACAAACATAACCAAACAAAACGGAAGACGGAACGAACGAAGTCATGTCATGTCACTGTCAGTGTCAGTTCCTTCAAGTTTTTTCACTTTGCCAAAGCCAAAGGTGCTTAATCCTTCGAAATCTGATTATAAAAGTAAAAAATATATTCAATCCAGTCTTAGGCTGCGTTTCCACCAGAGATGTTCGATGATGTGTTGCTATGAATTTATCATGTCATTAACCAATATAGCAACGTTTCTCCTACATTATATCATATCCTGCTTCATTAATCTACTTATATCTTTTTTTGTAATAGTAGTTTGTTTTTATTAGTTAATAACAGTGTATTGTAGCTTCCACAATTTTCGACTCACACTCACTTTTTGTCAGTCCTCAACTGATTGCTCCTTTCATCCACTCAAAGGTTGACTGGTAGAGAGCCCTTGAAGGGATAAGTCCGCCTTTGTACAAGTACCTATCTCAGCATTTCTATTGGTTTATGTCACAGATGTAGAAAAATGACGTGTTATGTCTTGGTTATGATAAACACATTCCTCGCAACACATCCTCGCACATCTTTAGTAAAAACGTAGCCTTATGTGTTGCCCGTCAAGTATGAGCATACATATATCTATGTTCTCTCCTTTGCTTGGACTATTTTAACAAATCTGAAGTCAGGTGAGGTCGACACCTTTGATTTGTCTTCGTCTTGTCTTCATTACGGATTGTACAGTCAGCTGCAGAGAAAGGGTACCCCCCTGTAATGGCGGTAAGTATGGATACCGCCGTTACAGGGGGGTACCTTTTCTCTGCAGCTGACTGTACATGGTGACAAAGGCAAATTTTATCGCTGTATGGGTTTTGGTAGTCTTCGTGGTACGGGTGCCATGTATTTGTAGCTGCTGCCATTCATGTTATATAAATACTATTCTAAAGAGCCCGGCGACGAACTAGCATGACTACTTTTGCACGCCTTTGCTCTACTTTTCCTCAATGAAAGCGCATCCTCAGAGGTTCTTATTATATACGCACAAAGATAATGAACTTATGAACGTCATCAGCAAAGGACTTTATTTACAATGTTTCTAAAAATTAGTCATTTAGATACTTACACAATTTTTTAACAATCCAAAATAACTTATACAACACTAGGTATAATTTGTACCCTTTTCCTATTAGTTAGGTAGTCCTGTCACATCACAATTCAATAATTTTTTCTTTGAGCTCCTTCAGTTCTTTCGCGTGGATCCACTTTATGCCAGTAGCAGATGCAGAGCTGGACGGCCGAGAAATGCATCTGTAAAATATGAAAAAAGATCATGCATAGGTACTTAATGAGATAGGTCCATGTCAAACAGGAAATATGATATGTGCTATCAGAAACAAACGCTGGATTAAAGCTATAATAAGCAGGACATGTTGCTTGATCGAATATATAGTTTTAAGTCCCAGTTAACTGTGCCCTTAAAGTCCTACTAATCACATTAATAATCAGACGCTAACGTCAGTGGCATGCAGGGCTACTACGAAACTCGAAGTTCGTGTCGTGCGGTCCCTCTGACACTTCTACTATTTAATACGAGAGCGTGAGAGACGGTGCGATACAAACTTCGAGTTTCGTAGTAGCCCTGCTGGTGCTGGTGTTAGGAATTAAGTGGGGGAATAGCACCACCACCACCACTCCACTAGCTGCAAGCAATCAGTTAAAAACAGCAACATTACGGTGGAAGGAAGCTATGAGTGGCTCAGCAGAAGATAAGAGGCATTTATCTTAGATGCCTTACCCTTCAGATCGAATCAAAGTAAAGACGAAGTTCTGCGAACGTCGAAGTGTGGGTATAAATAAGTACAGTGGGGGTAGAAAAACCTTCGTCAGTTATTAAATTGATTCCTTTACAAAGTCATAGACTCTTAGTACGTTTTGAAACCAAAGTACTAAGTAGACAAGTGCATATGAAATTATACTTACTTGACATGATAACAAGAGTCAAAATAGTATACACCTCTAACATATATCTAGTATCATATCAATACAAAACCTTTTTATTGATAAACAACTTCGTAAAAGTTTCAATCAAATAATGTTCTATTCAATTGTCAGTGTTTGTCAGTGTCAAGTGTATGTAGTGGTAGGGTTGCTATGGTCACCTGATGTTTAGCAGGTTGACAGGTTGACGCAGTATGTCCTACTCAATCGGTAAAGCAGATTATCGTTCGTACTGAGCGAAGGAAAATAGATTTTAAGGTGACGAACCTTTTTTTACTCCGACTGTACATACATTCAGCAGACCGGTGTGAAGTTAGCTGCCTAAAGTTAGCTGCCTGAGATAATCCGACCAAATTAAGAAGTTTCTTTTTTGAAGGTGTTAAAATACAAAAAAACGTCATGAAATAGGTCGCAAAGTACGCAAAATAAACACAACATAAGACAAAGGCTTTGATTAAGTGCAAAAGAAGGGACAACCGGCGAGAAAACAAATTTTGGGTAAAATTGCCAGGAATTGCCTTTTATATCATAAAAATAAAGTCTAATAAGTAAAGCCAGGAGTGGTGGCTGTATTAAACACAAAACCATGTGACTACGGATCTTAAAACTGAAGAGTCTAAATTTATACCTCACTTGGTTTAGTAGATAAGCGCCGATCAAAGTTAGCTGCCTAAATCCAACGAACAAATCAAGTCGAATTTCTGACAAATACGATGCCAGCCAGGACTGACTATTATATGTGTTTTATAGCCAAGATATATATCTTTCAAAATTACCAAAGAATTATATGATACCTCACTCTGATAAAAAAAATTTAGAGGGAAATTCTCAAAATATAAAATTTTTGTCCTCGCTGCCTAGAATGTTATCGTTTTTTGCAAAATAGAAGTGAAGCCAGGAGCAGTGACTATATAGGTCGTTTAGCTACATAACTATGGATATAGAAACAGGTACGTCCTGAGTGATACACAGTTTGGTTATGGAAAAACAGGACAATCAAGCGAAATTTTCGAATAAAGCTGCAAAAATTTGAGGTTATGTCACATTTCCGCGAGATAGAAGTGAAGCCAGGAGCAGTGGCTATATTTATCATACAGCCACACCACCAGGCATCTTAAAACTGAAAAGTCTAGGTTGATACACAGTTTGGTTTAGAAGATAGGCGCCGATCAAAGTTAGCTGCCTAAATCCAACGAACAAATCAAGTCGAATTTCTGCCAAATACGATGCCAGCCAGAACTGACTTTGATATGTGTTTTATAGCCAAGATATATATCTTTCACAATTACCAAAGAATGGTATGATACCTCAACCTAATAAAAAAACATTAGAGGGAAATTCTCAAAATCTACAATTTTTGTCCTCGCTGCCTAGAATGTTATCGTTTTTTGCAAAATAGAAGTGAAGCCAGGAGCAGTGACTATATAGGTCGTTTAGCTACATAACTATGGATATAGAAACAGGTACGTCCTGAGTGATACACAGTTTGGTTATGGAAAAACAGGACAATCAAGCGAAATTTTCGAATAAAGCTGCAAAAATTTGAGGTTATGTCACATTTCCGCGAGATAGAAGTGAAGCCAGGAGCAGTGGCTATATTTATCATACAGCCACACCACCAGGCATCATAAAACTGAAAAGTCCAGGTTGATACACAGTTTGGTTTAGGAGAGAAGCGCCGATCAAAGTTAGCTGCCTAAATCCAACGAACAAATCAAGTCGAATTTCTGCCAAATACGATGCCAGCCAGGACTGACTTTGATATGTGTTTTATAGCCAAGATATATATCTTTCACAATTACCAAAGAATGGTATGATACCTCAACCTAATAAAAAAACATTAGAGGGAAATTCTCAAAATCTACAATTTTTGTCCTCGCTGCCTAGAATGTTATCGTTTTTTGCAAAATAGAAGTGAAGCCAGGAGCAGTGACTATATAGGTCGTTTAGCTACATAACTATGGATATAGAAACAGGTACATCCTGAGTGATACACAGTTTGGTTATGGAAAAACAGGACAATCAAGCGAAATTTTCGAATAAAGCTGCAAAAATTTGAGGTTATGTCACATTTCCGCGAGATAGAAGTGAAGCCAGGAGCAGTGGCTATATTTATCATATAGCCACACCACCAGGCATCATAAAACTGAAAACTCTAGGTTGATACACAGTTTGGTTTAGGAGATAACCGCCGATAAAAGTTAGCTGCCTAAATCCAACGAACAAATCAAGTCGAATTTCTGACAAATACGATGCCAGCCAGGAATGACTATTATATGTGTTTTATAGCTAAGATATATATCTTTCAAAATTACCAAAGAATTATATGATACCTCACTCTGATAAAAAAAATTTAGAGGGAAATTCTCAAAATATAAAATTTTTGTCCTCGCTGCCTAGAATGTTATCGTTTTTTGCAAAATAGAAGTGAAGCCAGGAGCAGTGACTATATAGGTCGTTTAGCTACATAACTATGGATATAGAAACAGGTACGTCCTGAGTGATACACAGTTTGGTTATGGAAAAACAGGACAATCAAGCGAAATTTTCGAATAAAGCTGCAAAAATTTGAGGTTATGTCACATTTCCGCGAGATAGAAGTGAAGCCAGGAGCAGTGGCTATATTTATCATACAGCCACACCACCAGGCATCTTAAAACTGAAAAGTCTAGGTTGATACACAGTTTGGTTTAGAAGATAGGCGCCGATCAAAGTTAGCTGCCTAAATCCAACGAACAAATCAAGTCGAATTTCTGCCAAATACGATGCCAGCCAGAACTGACTTTGATATGTGTTTTATAGCCAAGATATATATCTTTCACAATTACCAAAGAATGGTATGATACCTCAACCTAATAAAAAAACATTAGAGGGAAATTCTCAAAATCTACAATTTTTGTCCTCGCTGCCTAGAATGTTATCGTTTTTTGCAAAATAGAAGTGAAGCCAGGAGCAGTGACTATATAGGTCGTTTAGCTACATAACTATGGATATAGAAACAGGTACGTCCTGAGTGATACACAGTTTGGTTATGGAAAAACAGGACAATCAAGCGAAATTTTCGAATAAAGCTGCAAAAATTTGAGGTTATGTCACATTTCCGCGAGATAGAAGTGAAGCCAGGAGCAGTGGCTATATTTATCATACAGCCACACCACCAGGCATCATAAAACTGAAAAGTCCAGGTTGATACACAGTTTGGTTTAGGAGAGAAGCGCCGATCAAAGTTAGCTGCCTAAATCCAACGAACAAATCAAGTCGAATTTCTGCCAAATACGATGCCAGCCAGGACTGACTTTGATATGTGTTTTATAGCCAAGATATATATCTTTCACAATTACCAAAGAATGGTATGATACCTCAACCTAATAAAAAAACATTAGAGGGAAATTCTCAAAATCTACAATTTTTGTCCTCGCTGCCTAGAATGTTATCGTTTTTTGCAAAATAGAAGTGAAGCCAGGAGCAGTGACTATATAGGTCGTTTAGCTACATAACTATGGATATAGAAACAGGTACATCCTGAGTGATACACAGTTTGGTTATGGAAAAACAGGACAATCAAGCGAAATTTTCGAATAAAGCTGCAAAAATTTGAGGTTATGTCACATTTCCGCGAGATAGAAGTGAAGCCAGGAGCAGTGGCTATATTTATCATATAGCCACACCACCAGGCATCATAAAACTGAAAACTCTAGGTTGATACACAGTTTGGTTTAGGAGATAACCGCCGATAAAAGTTAGCTGCCTAAATCCAACGAACAAATCAAGTCGAATTTCTGACAAATACGATGCCAGCCAGGAATGACTATTATATGTGTTTTATAGCTAAGATATATATCTTTCAAAATTACCAAAGAATTATATGATACCTCACTCTGATAAAAAAAATTTAGAGGGAAATTCTCAAAATATAAAATTTTTGTCCTCGCTGCCTAGAATGTTATCGTTTTTTGCAAAATAGAAGTGAAGCCAGGAGCAGTGACTATATAGGTCGTTTAGCTACATAACTATGGATATAGAAACAGGTACGTCCTGAGTGATACACAGTTTGGTTATGGAAAAACAGGACAATCAAGCGAAATTTTCGAATAAAGCTGCAAAAATTTGAGGTTATGTCACATTTCCGCGAGATAGAAGTGAAGCCAGGAGCAGTGGCTATATTTATCATACAGCCACACCACCAGGCATCTTAAAACTGAAAAGTCTAGGTTGATACACAGTTTGGTTTAGAAGATAGGCGCCGATCAAAGTTAGCTGCCTAAATCCAACGAACAAATCAAGTCCAATTTCTGAAAAATACGATGCCAGCTAGGACTGACTTTTAAATGTGTTTTATAGCCAAGATATATATCTTTCAAATTACCAAAGAATTATATGATACCTCAACCTAATAAAAAATCATTAGAGGGAAATTCTCAAAATCTACAATTTTTGTCCTCGCTGCCTAGAACGTTGCCGTTTTATGCAAAATAGAAGTGAAGCCAGGAGCAGTGACTATATAGGTCGTTTAGCTACATAACTATGGATATAGAAACAGGTACGTACTGAGTGATACACAGTTTGGTTATGGAAAAACAGGACAATCAAGCGAAATTTTCGAATAAAGCTGCAAAAATTTGAGGTTATGTCACATTTCCGCGAGATAGAAGTGAAGCCAGGAGCAGTGGCTATATTTATCATACAGCCACACCACCAGGCATCATAAAACAGAAAAGTCTAGGTTGATACACAGTTTGGTTTAGGAGAGAAGCGCCGATCAAAGTTAGCTGCCTAAATCCAACGAACAAATCAAGTCGAATTTCTGCCAAATACGATGCCAGCCAGGACTGACTTTGATATGTGTTTTATAGCCAAGATATATATCTTTCACAATTACCAAAGAATGGTATGATACCTCAACCTAATAAAAAAACATTAGAGGGAAATTCTCAAAATCTAAAATTTTTGTCCTCGCTGCCTAGAATGTTATCGTTTTTTGCAAAATAGAAGTGAAGCCAGGAGCAGTGACTATATAGGTCGTTTAGCTACATAACTATGGATATAGAAACAGGTACGTCCTGAGTGATACACAGTTTGGTTATGGAAAAACAGGACAATCAAGCGAAATTTTCGAATAAAGCTGCAAAAATTTGAGGTTATGTCACATTTCCGCGAGATAGAAGTGAAGCCAGGAGCAGTGGCTATATTTATCATACAGCCACACCACCAGGCATCTTAAAACTGAAAAGTCTAGGTTGATACACAGTTTGGTTTAGAAGACAGGCGCCGATCAAAGTTAGCTGCCTAAATCCAACGAACAAATCAAGTCGAATTTCTGACAAATACGATGCCAGCCAGGAATGACTATTATATGTGTTTTATAGCCAAGATATATATCTTTCAAAATTACCAAAGAATTATATGATACCTCACTCTGATAAAAAAAAATTAGAGGGAAATTCTCAAAATATAAAATTTTTGTCCTCGCTGCCTAGAATGTTATCGTTTTTTGCAAAATAGAAGTGAAGCCAGGAGCAGTGACTATATAGGTCGTTTAGCTACATAACTATGGATATAGAAACAGGTACGTCCTGAGTGATACACAGTTTGGTTATGGAAAAACAGGACAATCAAGCGAAATTTTCGAATAAAGCTGCAAAAATTTGAGGTTATGTCACATTTCCGCGAGATAGAAGTGAAGCCAGGAGCAGTGGCTATATTTATCATACAGCCACACCACCAGGCATCTTAAAACTGAAAAGTCTAGGTTGATACACAGTTTGGTTTAGAAGATAGGCGCCGATCAAAGTTAGCTGCCTAAATCCAACGAACAAATCAAGTCGAATTTCTGAAAAATACGATGCCAGCTAGGACTGACTTTTAAATGTGTTTTATAGCCAAGATATATATCTTTCAAATTACCAAAGAATTATATGATACCTCAACCTAATAAAAAATCATTAGAGGGAAATTCTCAAAATCTACAATTTTTGTCCTCGCTGCCTAGAACGTTGCCGTTTTATGCAAAATAGAAGTGAAGCCAGGAGCAGTGACTATATAGGTCGTTTAGCTACATAACTATGGATATAGAAACAGGTACGTCCTGAGTGATACACAGTTTGGTTATGGAAAAACAGGACAATCAAGCGAAATTTTCGAATAAAGCTGCAAAAATTTGAGGTTATGTCACATTTCCGCGAGATAGAAGTGAAGCCAGGAGCAGTGGCTATATTTATTATACAGCCACACCACTAAGCATCTTAAAACTGAAAAGTCTAGGTTGATACACAGTTTGGTTTAGAAGATAGGCGCCGATCAAAGTTAGCTGCCTAAATCCAACGAACAAATCAAGTCGAATTTCTGAAAAATACGATGCCAGCTAGGACTGACTTTTAAATGTGTTTTATAGCCAAGATATATATCTTTCAAATTACCAAAGAATTATATGATACCTCAACCTAATAAAAAATCATTAGAGGGAAATTCTCAAAATCTACAATTTTTGTCCTCGCTGCCTAGAACGTTGCCGTTTTATGCAAAATAGAAGTGAAGCCAGGAGCAGTGACTATATAGGTCGTTTAGCTACATAACTATGGATATAGAAACAGGTACGTCCTGAGTGATACACAGTTTGGTTATGGAAAAACAGGACAATCAAGGGAATTTTTTGAATAAAGCTGCAAAAATTTGAGGTTATGTCACATTTCCGCGAGATAGAAATGAAGCCAGGAGCAGTGGCTATATTTATCATACAGCCACACCACCAGGCATCATAAAACAGAAAAGTCTAGGTTGATACACAGTTTGGTTTAGGAGATAAGCGCCGATCAAAGTTAGCTGCCTAAATCCAACGAACAAATCAAGTCGAATTTCTGCCAAATACGATGCCAGCCAGGACTGACTTTGATATGTGTTTTATAGCCAAGATATATATCTTTCACAATTACTAAAGAATGGTATGATACCTCAACCTAATAAAAAAACATTAGAGGGAAATTCTCAAAATCTACAATTTTTGTCCTCGCTGCCTGGAATGTTATCGTTTTTTGCAAAATAGAAGTGAAGCCAGGAGCAGTGACTATATAGGTCGTTTAGCTACATAACTATGGATATAGAAACAGGTACGTCCTGAGTGATACACAGTTTGGTTATGGAAAAACAGGACAATCAAGCGAAATTTTCGAATAAAGCTGCAAAAATTTGAGGTTATGTCACATTTCCGCGAGATAGAAGTGAAGCCAGGAGCAGTGGCTATATTTATCATACAGCCACACCACCAGGCATCTTAAAACTGAAAAGTCTAGGTTGATACACAGTTTGGTTTAGAAGACAGGCGCCGATCAAAGTTAGCTGCCTAAATCCAACGAACAAATCAAGTCGAATTTCTGACAAATACGATGCCAGCCAGGAATGACTATTATATGTGTTTTATAGCCAAGATATATATCTTTCAAAATTACCAAATAATTATATGATACCTCACTCTGATAAAAAAAAATTAGAGGGAAATTCTCAAAATATAAAATTTTTGTCCTCGCTGCCTAGAATGTTATCGTTTTTTGCAAAATAGAAGTGAAGCCAGGAGCAGTGACTATATAGGTCGTTTAGCTACATAACCACCTACTTAATTAGTTTTAAGTATTATTAATTATAATATGTATGTTAGTCTGTAAGGTATTTATTGTATGGGCCAAGTTGCCTGAAATAAAGGAATTTATTATTATTATTATTATTATAACTATGGATATAGAAACAGGTACGTCCTGAGTGATACACAGTTTGGTTATGGAAAAACAGGACAATCAAGCGAAATTTTCGAATAAAGCTGCAAAAATTTGAGGTTATGTCACATTTCCGCGAGATAGAAGTGAAGCCAGGAGCAGTGGCTATATTTATCATACAGCCACACCACCAGGCATCATAAAACTGAAAAGTCTAGGTTGATACACAGTTTGGTTTAGGAGATAACCGCCGATAAAAGTTAGCTGCCTAAATCCAACTAACAAATCAAGTCGAATTTCTGCCAAATACGATGCCAGCCAGGACTGACTTTTATATGTGTTTTATAGCCAAGAAATATATCTTTCACAATTACCAAAGAATGGTATGATACCTCAACCTAATAAAAAAACATTACAGGGAAATTCTCAAAATCTACAATTTTTGTTCTCGCTGCCTAGAACGTTGCCGTTTTATGCAAAATAGAAGTGAAGCCAGGAGCAGTGACTATATAGGTCGTTTAGCTACATAACTATGGATATAGAAACAGGTACGTCCTGAGTGATACACATTTTGGTTATGGAAAAACAGGACAATCAAGCGAAATTTTCGAATAAAGCTGCAAAAATTTGAGGTTATGTCACATTTCCGCGAGATAGAAGTGAAGCCAGGAGCAGTGGCTATATTTATCATACAGCCACACTACCAGGCATCATAAAACTGAAAAGTCTAGGTTGATACACAGTTTGGTTTAGGAGATAACCGCCGATAAAAGTTAGCTGCCTAAATCCAACGAACAAATCAAGTCGAATTTCTGCCAAATACGATGCCAGCCAGGACTGACTTTGATATGTGTTTTATAGCCAAGAAATATATCTTTCACAATTACCAAAGAATGGTATGATACCTCAACCTAATAAAAAAAACATTAGAGGGAAATTCTCAAAATCTACAATTTCTGTCCTCGCTGCCTAGAACGTTGCCGTTTTATGCAAAATAGAAGAGAAGCCAGGAGCAGTGACTATATACGTCGTTTAGCTACATAACTATGGATATAGAAACAGGTACGTCCTGAGTGATACACAGTTTGGTTATGGAAAAACAGGACAATCAAGCGAAATTTTCGAATAAAGCTGCAAAAATTTGAGGTTATGTCACATTTCCGCGAGATAGAAGTGAAGCCAGGAGCAGGGGCTATATTTATCATACAGCCACACCACCAGGCATCATAAAACTGAAAACTCTAGGTTGATACACAGTTTGGTTTAGAAGATAGGCGCCGATCAAAGTTAGCTGCCTAAATCCAACGAACAAATCAAGTCGAATTTCTGACAAATACGATGCCAGCTAGGACTGACTTTTAAATGTGTTTTATAGCCAAGATATATATCTTTCAAAATTACCAAAAAATTTAATGATACCATACTCTGATAAAAAAAAATTAGTGGGTAATTCTCAAAATATAAAATTTTTGTCCTCGCTGCCTAGAACGTTGCCGTTTTATGCAAAATAGAAGTGAAGCCAGGAGCAGTGACTATATAGGTCGTTTAGCTACATAACTATGGATATAGAAACAGGTACGTCCTGAGTGATACACAGTTTGGTTATGGAAAAACAGGACAATCAAGCGAAATTTTCGAATAAAGATGCAACAATTTGAGGTTATGTCACATTTCCGCGAGATAGAAGTGAAGCCAGGAGCAGTGGCTATATTTATCATACAGCCACACCACCAGGCATCTTAAAACTGAAAAGTCTAGGTTGATACACAGTTTGGTTTAGAAGATAAGCGCCAATCAAAGTTAGCTGCCTAAATCCAACGAACAAATCAAGTCGAATTTCTGCCAAATACGATGCCAGCCAGGACTGACTTTGATATGTGTTTTATAGCCAAGATATATATCTTTCACAATTACTAAAGAATGGTATGATACCTCAACCTAATAAAAAAACATTACAGGGAAATTCTCAAAATCTACAATTTTTGTCCTCGCTGCCTAGAACGTTGCCGTTTTATGCAAAATAGAAGTGAAGCCAGGAGCAGTGACTATATAGGTCGTTTAGCTACATAACTATGGATATAGAAACAGGTACGTCCTGAGTGATACACAGTTTGGTTATGGAAAAACAGGACAATCAAGCGAAATTTTCGAATAAAGCTGCAAAAATTTGAGGTTATGTCACATTTCCGCGAGATAGAAGTGAAGCCAGGAGCAGTGGCTATATTTATCATACAGCCACACCACCAGGCATCATAAAACAGAAAAGTCTAGGTTGATACACAGTTTGGTTTAGGAGAGAAGCGCCGATCAAAGTTAGCTGCCTAAATCCAACGAACAAATCAAGTCGAATTTCTGCCAAATACGATGCCAGCCAGGACTGACTTTGATATGTGTTTTATAGCCAAGATATATATCTTTCACAATTACCAAAGAATGGTATGATACCTCAACCTAATAAAAAAACATTAGAGGGAAATTCTCAAAATCTACAATTTTTGTCCTCGCTGCCTAGAATGTTATCGTTTTTTGCAAAATAGAAGTGAAGCCAGGAGCAGTGACTATATAGGTCGTTTAGCTACATAACTATGGATATAGAAACAGGTACGTCCTGAGTGATACACAGTTTGGTTATGGAAAAACAGGACAATCAAGCGAAATTTTCGAATAAAGCTGCAAAAATTTGAGGTTATGTCACATTTCCGCGAGATAGAAGTGAAGCCAGGAGCAGGGGCTATATTTATCATACAGCCACACCACCAGGCATCTTAAAACTGAAAAGTCTAGGTTGATACACAGTTTGGTTTAGAAGACAGGCGCCGATCAAAGTTAGCTGCCTAAATCCAACGAACAAATCAAGTCGAATTTCTGACAAATACGATGCCAGCCAGGAATGACTATTATATGTGTTTTATAGCCAAGATATATATCTTTCAAAATTACCAAAGAATTATATGATACCTCACTCTGATAAAAAAAAATTAGAGGGAAATTCTCAAAATATAAAATTTTTGTCCTCGCTGCCTAGAATGTTATCGTTTTTTGCAAAATAGAAGTGAAGCCAGGAGCAGTGACTATATAGGTCGTTTAGCTACATAACTATGGATATAGAAACAGGTACGTCCTGAGTGATACACAGTTTGGTTATGGAAAAACAGGACAATCAAGCGAAATTTTCGAATAAAGCTGCAAAAATTTGAGGTTATGTCACATTTCCGCGAGATAGAAGTGAAGCCAGGAGCAGTGGCTATATTTATTATACAGCCACACCACTAAGCATCTTAAAACTGAAAAGTCTAGGTTGATACACAGTTTGGTTTAGAAGATAGGCGCCGATCAAAGTTAGCTGCCTAAATCCAACGAACAAATCAAGTCGAATTTCTGAAAAATACGATGCCAGCTAGGACTGACTTTTAAATGTGTTTTATAGCCAAGATATATATCTTTCAAATTACCAAAGAATTATATGATACCTCAACCTAATAAAAAATCATTAGAGGGAAATTCTCAAAATCTACAATTTTTGTCCTCGCTGCCTAGAACGTTGCCGTTTTATGCAAAATAGAAGTGAAGCCAGGAGCAGTGACTATATAGGTCGTTTAGCTACATAATCTTGGCTATAAAACACATATAAAAGTCAGTCCTGGCTGGCATCGTATTTGGCAGAAATTCGACTTGATTTGTTCGTTGGATTTAGGCAGCTAACTTTGATCGCCGCCTATCTCCTAAACCAAACTGTGTATCAACCTGAACTTTTCAGTTTTATGATGCCTGGTGGTGTGGCTGTATGATAAATATAGCCACTGCTCCTGGCTTCACTTCTATCTCGCGGAAATGTGACATAACCTCAAATTTTTGCAGCTTTATTCGAAAATTTCGCTTGATTGTCCTGTTTTTCCATAACCAAACTGTGTATCACTCAGGACGTACCTGTTTCTATATCCATAGTTATGTAGCTAAACGACCTATATAGTCACTGCTCCTGGCTTCACTTCTATTTTGCAAAAAACGATAACATTCTAGGCAGCGAGGACAAAAATTGTAGATTTTGAGAATTTCCCTCTAATGTTTTTTTATTAGGTTGAGGTATCATACCATTCTTTGGTAATTGTGAAAGATATATATCTTGGCTATAAAACACATATAAAAGTCAGTCCTGGCTGGCATCGTATTTGGCAGAAATTCGACTTGATTTGTTCGTTGGATTTAGGCAGCTAACTTTTATCGGCGGTTATCTCCTAAACCAAACTGTGTATCAACCTAGAGTTTTCAGTTTTATGATGCCTGGTGGTGTGGCTGTATGATAAATATAGCCACTGCTCCTGGCTTCACTTCTATCTCGCGGAAATGTGACATAACCTCAAATTTTTGCAGCTTTATTCGAAAATTTCGCTTGATTGTCCTGTTTTTCCATAACCAAACTGTGTATCACTCAGGACGTACCTGTTTCTATATCCATAGTTATGTAGCTAAACGACCTATATAGTCACTGCTCCTGGCTTCACTTCTATTTTGCAAAAAACGATAACATTCTAGGCAGCGAGGACAAAAATTGTAGATTTTGAGAATTTCCCTCTAATGTTTTTTTATTAGGTTGAGGTATCATACCATTCTTTGGTAATTGTGAAAGATATATATCTTGGCTATAAAACACATATCAAAGTCAGTCCTGGCTGGCATCGTATTTGGCAGAAATTCGACTTGATTTGTTCGTTGGATTTAGGCAGCTAACTTTGATCGGCGCTTCTCTCCTAAACCAAACTGTGTATCAACCTGGACTTTTCAGTTTTATGATGCCTGGTGGTGTGGCTGTATGATAAATATAGCCACTGCTCCTGGCTTCACTTCTATCTCGCGGAAATGTGACATAACCTCAAATTTTTGCAGCTTTATTCGAAAATTTCGCTTGATTGTCCTGTTTTTCCATAACCAAACTGTGTATCACTCAGGACGTACCTGATTCTATATGTATAGCTATGTAGCTAAACGACCTATATAGTCACTGCTCCTGGCTTCACTTCTATTTTGCATAAAACGGCAACGTTCTAGGCAGCGAGGACAAAAATTGTAGATTTTGAGAATTTCCCTCTAATGTTTTTTTATTAGGTTGAGGTATCATACCATTCTTTGGTAATTGTGAAAGATATATTTCTTGGCTATAAAACACATATCAAAGTCAGTCCTGGCTGGCATCGTATTTGGCAGAAATTCGACTTGATTTGTTCGTTGGATTTAGGCAGCTAACTTTTATCGGCGGTTATCTCCTAAACCAAACTGTGTATCAACCTAGAGTTTTCAGTTTTATGATGCCTGGTGGTGTGGCTGTATGATTAATATAGCCACTGCTCCTGGCTTCACTTCTATCTCGCGGAAATGTGACATAACCTCAAATTTTTGCAGCTTTATTCGAAAATTTCGCTTGATTGTCCTGTTTTTCCATAACCAAACTGTGTATCACTCAGGACGTACCTGTTTCTATATCCATAGTTATGTAGCTAAACGACCTTTATAGTCACTGCTCCTGGTTTTACTTCTATTTTGCAAAAAACGATAACATTCTAGGCAGCGAGGACAAAAATTGTAGATTTTGAGAATTTCCCTCTAATGATTTTTTATTAGGTTGAGGTATCATACCATTCTTTGGTAATTGTGAAAGATATATATCTTGGCTATAAAACACATATAAAAGTCAGCCCTGGCTGGCATCGTATTTGGCAGAAATTCGACTTGATTTGTTCGTTGGATTTAGGCAGCTAACTTTGATCGGTGCCTATCTTCTAAACTAAACTGTGTATCAACCTAAACTTTTCAGTTTTAAGATGCCTAATGGTGTGGCTGTATAATAAATATAGCCACTGCTCCTGGCTTCACTTCTATCTCGCGGAAATGTGACATAACCTCAAATTTTTGCAGCTTTATTCGAAAATTTCGCTTGATTGTCCTGTTTTTCCATAACCAAACTGTGTATCACTCAGGACGTACCTGATTCTATATCTATAGCTATGTAGCTAAACGACCTATATAGTCACTGCTCCTGGCTTCACTTCTATTTTGCATAAAACGGCAACGTTCTAGGCAGCGAGGACAAAAATTGTAGATTTTGAGAATTTCCCTGTAATGTTTTTTTATTAGGTTGAGGTATCATACCATTCTTTGGTAATTGTGAAAGATATATTTCTTGGCTATAAAACACATATCAAAGTCAGTCCTGGCTGGCATCGTATTTGGCAGAAATTCGACTTGATTTGTTAGTTGGATTTAGGCAGCTAACTTTTATCGGCGGTTATCTCCTAAACCAAACTGTGTATCAACCTAGACTTTACAGTTTTATGATGCCTGGTGGTGTGGCTGTATGATAAATATAGCCACTGCTCCTGGCTTCACTTCTATCTCGCGGAAATGTGACATAACCTCAAATTTTTGCAGCTTTATTCGAAAATTTCGCTTGATTGTCCTGTTTTTCCATAACCAAACTGTGTATCACTCAGGACGTACCTGTTTCTATATTCATAGTTATGTAGCTAAACGACCTTTATAGTCACTGCTCCTGGTTTTACTTCTATTTTGCAAAAAACGATAACATTCTAGGCAGCGAGGACAAAAATTGTAGATTTTGAGAATTTCCCTCTAATGATTTTTTATTAGGTTGAGGTATCATACCATTCTTTGGTAATTGTGAAAGATATATATCTTGGCTATAAAACACATATAAAAGTCAGCCCTGGCTGGCATCGTATTTGGCAGAAATTCGACTTGATTTGTTCGTTGGGGTTTACTAATGTTTTGGCGAAAATTATTTAGCAAATTATTAGCTCCCAAACTATTTATCCCATATTTTTATTTCGGCGAAATTCCATTTCCCAACTCAACGTTTCGCAACTATATCGTTTCACAACTAGTGATTTGATAAATTATTATTATGCAAAATATTACCTGGAATTTTTTTAAGATGTCATTTATGTTTTGGTCAAATGTATTGATTGGCATATCTAAACTTAGCAACATATTGAATGGAATCCAACCTATTTTCCTAACGGCAGGTTATACTGGCTGCTATAAAAAAAAACCTAACATCGAAGGCTAAGGCGGGAGCTACGCTCCGCTCCGCTCCCGCCTTAGCCTTCTGAACCTAAATTATCCAAGTCGCTTCTGCTCCGAACCGTCTTGCTCGCTCGCTTCGCTCGCTCGCACTAATTTTAAAGTAAAACTTTGTAACATAAAAATTGGTCAATGTTATTTGACAATTTGTTATTTGTCTAAGCCAATCATTTGCTACATAATTATTTGCCACATAAAAGTGTGACGAATTAAAATTTTGCAATATAAAAATGTTGCGAAATAAGAAAAATGCGAAGTAAGGTTATGCTAACAATTGGTTTGCTAAATGAAACTTCGCGGAAAGGTTGGTTGCCAAATGAAATTTTGCGAAAAATATTTCGCCAAAAAGGCAGTACACCGTTCGTTGGATTTAGGCAGCTAACTTTGATCGCCGCCTATCTCCTAAACCAAACTGTGTATCAACCTGGACTTTTCAGTTTTATGATGCCTGGTGGTGTGGCTGTATGATAAATATAGCCACTGCTCCTGGCTTCACTTCTATCTCGCGGAAATGTGACATAACCTCAAATTTTTGCAGCTTTATTCGAAAATTTCGCTTGATTGTCCTGTTTTTCCATAACCAAACTGTGTATCACTCAGGACGTACCTGTTTCTATATCCATAGTTATGTAGCTAAACGACCTATATAGTCACTGCTCCTGGCTTCACTTCTATTTTGCAAAAAACGATAACATTCTAGGCAGCGAGGACAAAAATTGTAGATTTTGAGAATTTCCCTCTAATGTTTTTTTATTAGGTTGAGGTATCATACCATTCTTTGGTAATTGTGAAAGATATACTCGTATATCTTGGCTATAAAACACATATAAAAGTCAGTCCTGGCTGGCATCGTATTTGGCAGAAATTCGACTTGATTTGTTCGTTGGATTTAGGCAGCTAACTTTGATCGCCGCCTATCTCCTAAACCAAACTGTGTATCAACCTGGACTTTTCAGTTTTATGATGCCTGGTGGTGTGGCTGTATGATAAATATAGCCACTGCTCCTGGCTTCACTTCTATCTCGCGGAAATGTGACATAACCTCAAATTTTTGCAGCTTTATTCGAAAATTTCGCTTGATTGTCCTGTTTTTCCATAACCAAACTGTGTATCACTCAGGACGTACCTGTTTCTATATCCATAGTTATGTAGCTAAACGACCTATATAGTCACTGCTCCTGGCTTCACTTCTATTTTGCAAAAAACGATAACATTCTAGGCAGCGAGGACAAAAATTGTAGATTTTGAGAATTTCCCTCTAATGTTTTTTTATTAGGTTGAGGTATCATACCATTCTTTGGTAATTGTGAAAGATATATATCTTGGCTATAAAACACATATAAAAGTCAGTCCTGGCTGGCATCGTATTTGGCAGAAATTCGACTTGATTTGTTCGTTGGATTTAGGCAGCTAACTTTTATCGGCGGTTATCTCCTAAACCAAACTGTGTATCAACCTAGAGTTTTCAGTTTTATGATGCCTGGTGGTGTGGCTGTATGATAAATATAGCCACTGCTCCTGGCTTCACTTCTATCTCGCGGAAATGTGACATAACCTCAAATTTTTGCAGCTTTATTCGAAAATTTCGCTTGATTGTCCTGTTTTTCCATAACCAAACTGTGTATCACTCAGGACGTACCTGTTTCTATATCCATAGTTATGTAGCTAAACGACCTATATAGTCACTGCTCCTGGCTTCACTTCTATTTTGCAAAAAACGATAACATTCTAGGCAGCGAGGACAAAAATTGTAGATTTTGAGAATTTCCCTCTAATGTTTTTTTATTAGGTTGAGGTATCATACCATTCTTTGGTAATTGTGAAAGATATATATCTTGGCTATAAAACACATATCAAAGTCAGTCCTGGCTGGCATCGTATTTGGCAGAAATTCGACTTGATTTGTTCGTTGGATTTAGGCAGCTAACTTTGATCGGCGCTTCTCTCCTAAACCAAACTGTGTATCAACCTGGACTTTTCAGTTTTATGATGCCTGGTGGTGTGGCTGTATGATAAATATAGCCACTGCTCCTGGCTTCACTTCTATCTCGCGGAAATGTGACATAACCTCAAATTTTTGCAGCTTTATTCGAAAATTTCGCTTGATTGTCCTGTTTTTCCATAACCAAACTGTGTATCACTCAGGACGTACCTGTTTCTATATCCATAGTTATGTAGCTAAACGACCTATATAGTCACTGCTCCTGGCTTCACTTCTATTTTGCAAAAAACGATAACATTCTAGGCAGCGAGGACAAAAATTGTAGATTTTGAGAATTTCCCTCTAATATTCTATCTCGCGGAAATGTGACATAACCTCAAATTTTTGCAGCTTTATTCGAAAATTTCGCTTGATTGTCCTGTTTTTCCATAACCAAACTGTGTATCACTCAGGACGTACCTGTTTCTATATCCATAGTTATGTAGCTAAACGACCTATATAGTCACTGCTCCTGGCTTCACTTCTATTTTGCAAAAAACGATAACATTCTAGGCAGCGAGGACAAAAATTTTATATTTTGAGAATTTCCCTCTAAATTTTTTTTATCAGAGTGAGGTATCATATAATTCTTTGGTAATTTTGAAAGATATATATCTTGGCTATAAAACACATATAATAGTCAGTCCTGGCTGGCATCGTATTTGTCAGAAATTCGACTTGATTTGTTCGTTGGATTTAGGCAGCTAACTTTGATCGGCGCTTATCTACTAAACCAAGTGAGGTATAAATTTAGACTCTTCAGTTTTAAGATCCGTAGTCACATGGTTTTGTGTTTAATACAGCCACCACTCCTGGCTTTACTTATTAGACTTTATTTTTATGATATAAAAGGCAATTCCTGGCAATTTTACCCAAAATTTGTTTTCTCGCCGGTTGTCCCTTCTTTTGCACTTAATCAAAGCCTTTGTCTTATGTTGTGTTTATTTTGCGTACTTTGCGACCTATTTCATGACGTTTTTTTGTATTTTAACACCTTCAAAAAAGAAACTTCTTAATTTGGTCGGATTATCTCAGGCAGCTAACTTTAGGCAGCTAACTTCACACCGGTATTCAGCAGGACTACTACGAAACTCGAAGTTCGTGTCTTGCGGTCCCTCTGACACTTATACTATTTAATACGAGAGCGAAACGGACGGTACGGTACAATACGAACTTCGAGTTTCGGGTTTCGTAGTAGCCCTGCAGTTACGCGCTACAAGGCAAGGCGCTGTTTCAGTCACCCACACAGGACTCCGTTTTCACTTTTAATTTGGTTTTAGGCTTACCCAATCTTTTTTCCAAATAGATTCTCCATGCGCACTTTGCAAAAGATCCAGGGCCCTTGGTTCTTATGCTCCTCTTGGCAGAAGAACACCTTCGCCTTCTGGTAGCGGCAAAACTCCTGCAGTACAATGTCATAAGGGAACGGGTACAGCTGTTCAATGCGGCACATTGCGATTTTGTCTTCCAATTTCTTCTCTTTCCGGAGTTCATCAATAGTGATGGACACTTTGCCCGAGCAAAAGATCAGTTTCTGGACACCTTCTGGGCACTTAGCGGCAGGGCCACTTTCCTTTATAGCTCTGTGGGGATAATTTATTTTTAAGCATTTATTAAGTAAAATTGAAAATACAAACTGAAATATAGATGCACAGAAAAACCAGAAAAATAAGACCAGCACTGGGAATCGAACCCAGGTCCTCGGCATTCCGTGCCGCGTGCTATACCGCTACACCACTGCTGGACAACGGTACAGACACGAATTTTCCCTATGCACCACATATCTCAGCTTGTTTTGTTACTTATATAGCCACTTAAGCAGTGACGCTAGCGACATCTATACCGTAGCCCTCATCGAGAAGCTTTAGTTAGTTCCAATGGAATGCCGTAAGATTCCAAAAAACCAATCTTAATTTATTAAGTAGTTAACAAACTGCCTTAGTGGAGTAGCTAGCAATATAGGTATAGCTGAAAGTTGAAGCGCTTGAAAGATGAAACTTAAAAAAAATAAGCCAGTAAAGAAGCCAGATGGCAGCAACGACTCAATAGAGATTCATTGTCAGTACCTGAGCGATTCAGCCTCGCTAATGTTGATACTCGAAAGCACCGCGTTTCCCTAGACCTGGACCATCCATCATTTCACCTTTGAAGGTTTATTGCTATAAGTGTGTGATACCTTTGGAAAGAAGTTCCCGGCAGAAAGTCTGTGAAGGGCGACCGGTAGAAGGGGTGCTTCAGGCCGACCTTCGGCGTCATGAGGATCAGCGGCTTCCGGAACGGCATCGCGATCTGCCGCCGCATCATGTGGAAGTAGTTCGCGGGCGTGGTCACGTTGCACACGATCCAATTCGCTGCTCGTAGCTGTTTTACTGCGGGATGACAGACAAACTTCTATAGGACTACAGTGCTTCTCTACAGGCACATAGTTGCTTTATTGACAAATAGGTAGGTCTCAAATTAGGTTTCGTTCGTCGAATTATGGTTATCATAGCCATATAAAATAGGTGAGTACATATGTCCGCGGAGTGAACATTCTTGTTAAAAAGGGAACCCGGAAAATCCAACAACTAGTTAATTAGTGTCCAAAACCTTAGCCATACCTACTTAATTGTCATCACTGACATCGCATAAAATTATTAATAACCTGTAGCTACTCCTAGCGCCATCTAGTGAGCACATATAGAAACTCCATACATGTTCTACATCGCGCTATCGAAGTTTCACAACTCGGTAGCGTATATACGACTACCGACACTCGTCCTTCGGACTTCAGTCCCCATTGCAGGCGTAACACCTGTCTGGAGAGAGATCTCTCTATTGGAGCCGCCCCCCTCAAACCTATCAGTGTTTCAGACGGCACTGGCGTCTGGCATCTAAAAGGCTACAGTTTTTTAAATGATCATCTACTCCGCGTTAACCCAATGGTAGACGATAGCTCCAGGACTGTTTAGGTAGAGTTTGAGACAACTAGGCGGTGTTGTGTTCAAAAGTCTAATGTAAAGTGATGGTATTAGTGCTTACAGACAAGTTCCTTGTCGTCGAGATCGGGTATGTTGTCTTCGTCGTCGTCGGCTTGCAGAAGATAGCGCTCCACGCGGGCCGAAGAGTGCTCTGGGCCCTGGCAGGTACAAACTTTACAAATACCTAGTAAAGTAAGTAGGTGCAATGACGTGCCGGTTGTACCTACTCGGATGTATAATATTTGTCGCTATAGCTGTACAGATATTTATGTCTTCAACTGTACCTTCTCGCATGTTTTTTGATGTGTCTAATTTAATTTATTTCAGGTGTTCAAGAACAGTCTCAAATCCAACCACATTCAGAAAATAACTTCATAAAAAAAGGTTAAGTAAGTACTTGGTAAGGCCATGCATAGCTAATAGCACATACGGTATGCTGCTGTAAGCTTACATGCATTAGGATTATGCATTAGGAGCTCGGTTACTTATCCAGATCGATTGCCTTAAAGTCTCTAAACAATTATAACCTTACTCGTACCGACAAAAAGTTGGAAAACCCCCGACTTTGTCACTTCAAAGTTTAATATCTCAAAAACGGCTGAACCGATTTTGATAAAACATATCTAAGAACCATCACTAGAAAACCTGCTTTCAATTAAAAGAACCGCGTTCAAATCGGCCCACCTGTTTAAGAGCTACGGTGCCACAGACAGACAGACACACATAGCGGTCAAACTTATCACCCCTCTTTTTGCGTCGAGAGTTTTAATCAATTAAAGTTGGACTTACAGCTCCGTCAATCCCATGCGGCAGCTGCACCACGAGCCCCGACTGGCAGATCCATTTGCTCTCCCCGTTGGCGATGAAAGTGTCAAACACGGGCTGCGCCGTGTCTGCGAAGTCGCCGTACTGCGCCTCCCAGATGGTGAGGAGGAAGGGACTGGAGTACGAGTAGCCCACCTCGAATCCCAGGATGCCTGGAAATATGGACGGCGCTTCAGAGTGACGTTTGAAAATGTCAGGCAACGAGATTGTCGTACAGCTAATAAGAACATAAGCTACGCGTCATCTGCAGTGTACGTCTAGTTTATAGGATACTAGCTTTTGCCCGCGGCTCCGCCCGGTTGGTATTCGGTTATAACGCGCTGTTCCCTCGGGAACTGTGCATTTTCCGGGATGAAACGTAGCCTATGTCACTCTCGAGCCCATAAACTATCTCTATGCCAAAAATCACGTCAATCCGTAGCTAATTTACGGCGTGAAAGACGGACAAATGCACAAACATACAAACACACTTTCGCATTTATATTATTAGTATGGATGGTATGAACTAATAGTATCTAGACGCAGGCCATTGCCCATATTACTCTGTACCTAAGTATACTTATATGTTCTATGTTTAGTTTGTTAAGAAAGTAACAGCAGAAGCAAAGTTGGAGCTACGACCAAAGAAAAGACTGAGTTCTTTGACTGGTTTGAAGCCAGTTAATCTCGGGTCGACACTGCAATATTGACGAAAGAACAAGAACGCAAAGTAGCTCAGCCAGTTTTTGTGATGTTATTGTAGGTTCCGCAAGTACTTGCTAAGTAAGAGTACAACTCCTCCAAATAAGAAACCAGCCAAGATGAAAAAGTAAATGGTGGATAGCAAAAGGTGTTTGAGGAGAGAAACTCACCGAACTCTGAGAGCGAGCTGTTGTGCAAGCTGTAGTGCGCCTGGTCTGGATACAGCGTGTCGAACACGCGGTGCGTAGCGCCGTCCACGCCTTGGTGGTGCAACACGTGGTGCCTGTACATGGCAACATCTTGCGAGTTTGTAGATATTAAGGGGGGGTGGTACATAATAGAATAGCGGTCTACAGGCAGGGTAGGCGTTTTTCCAAGCCTTGGGATAACTTTACAGTCGCGTGTTTTCTTATATTATGGTGACAAATGCACGAGTTGGATACGTATTAATGGTAAATGAGCACCACTACTCATGGACATACGCAACACTGGAAGGGGAGATCAGCTATACAGTAGATGAATAGCCGGCAAAAAGCAGGTGGTAGGACCTTGTACAATCCGCCCGGATTGCTACTACCATCTTGCTCGCTAATCTTGCCGTGAAGCAGCAGTGGTTGCACTGTTGTGTTTCGGCGTGGAGAGTAAGACAGCCGGTGAAATTACTGGTACTTGAGGTATCCCATCTTAGGCCTTTAGGTTGGCAACGCATCTGCAATCCTCCTGGTATTGCAGGTGTCTATGGACGGTAGTGATCTCTTACCATCAGAAGGCTCGTTTGCCATCCAGTCGAATAAAAAAAGAGCTTAGATAAACGGGTGTCTTATGATAAAGTCTGACACTCGTACAGTGCCAGTACCAGCTCGTCATTGATCAAGGTAGATCCGAGATTGTCTACACCTTTTACTCTTCCTTAGGGCTGGCCAACGTAACACTCCTAATGTCCTCATAGCAAAATAAATATAGATTGATTGGATGTACAGTCAGCGTCATATAGTACGTAGCAGTCAAGATCACCAAATACTTGGAAACATACAAAATAGTCATTACCAGTGACTCACGTCAAAGCGGTCAAATTGTTGGAGACATCCATCGTGTACAAATATACCGGAGCACACACGTCGCCAAATACTTTGTAACATTCAAGTCGATATTAGTACCGTAGCAGCCAAAATATCCAAAAGTATGGGACACCACAGGAAAATTGACTTTATTACATACCGTGTAAGGTCCAATGATCCAGTTACCTAGTCCTCTTTAATAGAATGTGAACGGTGTTCCATTTTCAATCTCTTGGTGCAAAATGCACATGTCATTACCTTTTTAATTAAATAAAAACTCTTTTATAATGTAATTATACTGGCCGATTCAAGCCATATTTAAAAGGAAATCCGTTAATCCAGAATTCTGACAATATAAATAAAAATGTGAAAAAAGCCGTCAGGGTCCAAACGAAAGAGACGGAACGATCGATGACAAGTTGGTACTCTTTTCGGTGATTGTCAAAAATAAAAAGTCAATCTTATGACGTGTTAATTTATTTCGCAATCAACTCGAGATTAAACCTTAAACCTTTTAAATAAAGCTCAGTTTTATAGTGTGTCCCATACTTTTGGTTATTATGGCTGCTACGCTATCAGTGGTGATGTGCGTGCTCCGGTATATTTGTAAACGATGGATGTCTCCAACAATTTGGCCGCTTTGACTAAGTCACTGGTAATGACTATTTTGGATGTATCCAAGTATTTGGTGATGTTGACAGCTACGTACTATATGAAACTGACTGTACGTATCTACCTGTGAGCCATGGTGCCTCGCTCGACGTCCTCGCCGGTCAGACGGATGTGGATCTTGTCTCGCAGCAGAGAGCCGTAAGCTAGGGCCTCACCCATCGCCCAGTCCGCTATGCCCTCCTTCACCTGCCAACCTTACTCATATAGTCTGGTATTTCGTAGGATAAAGTAATAAATAGTTGTTTTGCAATTAAACCCGGTTTTAGTCCACGTCTGTAATGTAAACGAAGAAAACAACTGATGAAATATTTTTCTTTAGTAAGTACTTGGACGTCCTAGCTTTGCTCGTAGTACCATGAGCCAAATAAGTGGTCTATCAATTTTTAAACAAGTTAAATTAATATGTCGCGCTAAAGTCGAACTTTCAAGTTGACAGACACGTCTATTCGCTTTACTGTTTTGTGACATGCAAACGATTATCAACTTAAGGGTGGTAGATCACATATTTGGCTGAATGGTACTTTACACCTCTACACCTGTGACTGCGCCATCTACTGGCAATGTAATTTGTTACTCACCATCTTCTCTCTGTTCTGCAGTATTCTGCCGATACCCTTGTGCAGTTCGAAGGCCCACGGCTCGGGTGCTTTGCAGAAGTGGTTCGAAATCGTGTTGATAGTCGTCTGGCTGATGCCGGTTTCTTGGATCTGATCAAAAAGTAAAGGTTCTAACTAAGTAAACGATACGAGCAGTTAGTCGTGAGAATCAATGAGGCAAGCAGTGGGTGAAATCGCAGAATTCGCTAAACGTTTACTAAATTATGTATACTTATTTTCATAACAGTTTAAAGGTTATGGCAAATTCAGAAGTTGTCAAATGCCGTATTCAGCGCCGGCCGTGAGGAGTAAGAGGAGCTTTAAGCGCCAGATGGGAAGTGGTGCCATTTTCCAGTTTCCAGTGCAAAATAAAATTTAGGAGAAGCGCGGACTATACCTTGATCAAGGGCTAGAGGCGACGCTGATGGTATTTACAGTCGTATTTTTAAACTTCTGAGCAAGAACTTGATCAAAAATTTGTCAACAGGACTCTATTATCAATGGCATTAGTAGCGCTTAGTAGTGTGCGCAGATATTTTTGATCGCATTTTTGCTCAGATGTTTAAGAGCTCGATTGTACAATCAAGTAAGGTTTGTCAAACCTTTTTGGGGTCTGTGGCCTCGAAGAAGCCAGTCCAAGGCGTGTCAATCCAATCCATGATGCTGAGCTTCGTGATTTTCTTGGCGAGCTCGAAATGCTTGTTTAGTGTGTCCGTATACTCCTTCTCCCAACCTTTGATATCTGCTTCGCTGACCAGGCCCTCTTGCTTCAGCCGCTCTTTGTACATCAAATCCACTGGTTGGAGTTGAATGGAAGAGAAAAGAAAATGGTTAGTTAGTGTTAATTCTTGTAAGATTTTGTAAGACCTGACACCGCCGTTGGCACAGGATTAGCCCCAAAGTTCTCGATGGAAGTGTCGGCATCGTCATTAATCATCCAATACGTCCCACTGCTGGCATAAGGCTCTCAGAATGAGATTGCTCGGCCATAGTGTCCACGCGGGCCCAATGTGGATCGTGAACGACACACGCGTTAAATTATTTCGCAGGTTTTTCTAGAGTTCTTCACGATGTTTTCCTGCACTGTAAAGCTCGTTGTTAATTTCAAATGTAATTTCGCACATGAATTTCGTAAATTACAGCTTTGCGAGCCAGAACTTGAACAAAGGATATTCTCCTTAAGAGGCCGTAAAATAAAAAAATAGTTAATACTGCAAAAGAATTCTCATTACGGCTTGTATTTTTTGATGTCGAATAAAGTTATGTCTATCTATGCCCATGTCTTCTATGGCATTAGCTATGAAGTGAGCACTTTCTACCGCGCCATGTTTTCTCTAGCAGTATCTGTAGAATATATAATGTAATATCAAATGAATAAAGTCAGTCTAGATCCAACCATCAGGAGACCCACTTGCTCGTTTGCCATCCAGTCGAATAAAAAAGAACTATGTGTGTTCTCATTGGTCTCTTCAGATAATAAATAATTTAACATGGCGCAGCCGGTAGGATACACCCAAAGTGAATCTGATTTCCAATCAATCTATGAAGTCCCTTAGACAGGACTGCAATAAAACCAACCAGTCTGCATGGTCTTGATCTTCTTGTACATGAACGGCTGCGTGAACATGGGCTCGTCCTCCTCGCTGTGTCCGAAGCGGCGGTAGCAGACCAGGTCCAGCACCACGTCCTTCTTGAACTTGCAGCGGTACTCGATGGCGATGCGGGCCACGTGCGCGACCGCCTCCGGATCATCCCCGTTCACGTGCAACACTGGCGCGTCCACGCACTTCGCTACGTCTGCCGATGACAAAAATATGGCGAGAACCTGGACTATAAAGGCTTATAATTAAATCGTCATCATATCAGCTGTAAGGACGTCCACTGTTGGACGTAAGCCTCCCCAAAGACCTAAAGTTGCATCGATTGAACGCGGCCTGCGTCCACCGTGAACCCGCGGCTTTCCCGTTCTTCCATTTCGTTGGTGGACATCCTACGCTGCGCTTGCCGATCTGCGGTCTCAATTTCAGAACTTTTGGCACCAATGGCCATCTGATCTCTGTGCTATGTTGTCTCATTGCCACTTCAACGAGCTAATTCGCTGGCTATGTCGGTGACTCTCATTCTTCTATGTACCTATGTCTTCATTTCTGATTCCGAGTTGACAAAGGCAAATTGATAGGAGCAGGGTTATATGGACGCTTCGTCACTGATACGCCTACTCATATCAAAGAAAGTGCCTGTCCAGAAAATGTGCCAAAACCGATGTCACATTAAGTACCTGAGCAGTATGGCGAACTCCGCGAGAACCGCGGCTCGGTTGTGTACCCGATCTGGTTGTTGCACACGATATGGATAGATCCGTGGGTCGTGAACGCCGGCAGGTTGCTCAGACCGACGGTCTCGTACACCACGCCTTGGCCGGCAAAGGCTGCGTCTCCGTGCATTATGATCGCCATCACCTGGAAGTTGAAATGATTTTCAACCTTTCTCAAACTGGAAGCTGTTGAATTCAGGAAGCATAAAATCCAAGCTTTTATACCTACAGCAATTACATCAGTATATAGGTAAAGACATAGTGTAAAAAAAAAACAAGTAGATCATTGGTTTAAAACCTGGGGTATAATTAGCAGAAGAAAGATGTAAGCAGTGTTTCAAGAGGGGTTATGAAGAAGTTGCTAGGTTTTTAACATTGTGGGTAAAAACGCGACGAAAAAGTCGCACAGCACCTTGTCTGCTATCTAGCAATACATGACAACTTTCATCGGGCATTGAATAAAATTATGCAGGTATTTATCCACCTACCTATTCTCACACAGTCCGCTTGCAGTAGCATAAAATCACTAAAGCAAGCTCATGAGACCGGTGATGTTCTTCAGAAAAAAAAATGCTACTTCTCACAAACCTTGTCCCCGTTGGAATCCCCCTTCCAATGCTGCTCAGCCCTGGTCTTCCCGGCCACCACGGGCGACACCACCTCCAAGTGAGAGGGGTTCGCGCTCATCGACACCTTTATGTACTTGTTCGTGCGGCGAATGAAGCGGTGGATGTACGTGCCCAGATGGTACTTGATGTCGCCGGAACCCTACAACAGACGTTTAAACCTAGATCTTCGAAGCCACAAGCAATACGACCCTGTTAAACAGGGTACACAAATAAGCCAACAAAAAATGTATTATCTTTTGTGTGGGCGATCAGCTTGCGCCGCACCCCTTAGGTAGAAGTATTTTCTTACCGGTTCTTTTGGTTCCATTGGCTTAAACTGAGCGAAGATATCCATCAGCTGCTTGCGGCACACATTGACCAACATGTTTAGACGCCCTGCGAGCACAAGTAGATATGTACGTAGAAAAATTGTACGGAGGAAATGACCATAGAAATTTGTCTCTTACCCAGTTCATGGAGTAGAAAGAGATTATTACCTCTGTGCTGCATGCCGATGACAATGGACTCGACTCCGAGCCGCGTGCTGGTGTCCACGATCTCCTCCAACATCACAATCATGCTCTCGCCGCCTTCCAACCCGAAGCGCTTCTCCGCCGGCCACTTCGTTGCGAAGTATTTTTCTAAGCTGGAATTAAAATCTCCATCTTTTGGAGTCATGATGATAATTTAGGGACCCTTAGTACTGACAGAGCATTGGGTCAATTCCAGGGTAGGCAGCGCTGGCTCGTGTTGCAGCGCGCCCTCAGCCACCCCAGAACTGTATAGGCAGTTCAAACCGCTCGGTCAGGAGGGAGCGCAGTCAGCGCTCAATAGGGACATATAGGGCTCACAGTAGGAAAAAGCAAGCAGGTGTGACCACGGCCCGGCTAATTAGTTCACCTGAATCGCCGCAGCAGTTCAGCGGTTTTGTCACATGGCGTTCCACTCTATGCTTGACTCGTCTAAGGGCCTACGCTAGCTGGCGCGGTTTGCACGGAGCGGATGGACGCTATCGAAAAATAGTATTTGCAGCGCTAACTGCACGCATTGCATGCGACGGATTTTACCAGAACCGACATACGCAGACGTGCGCTCCGTAGTACACCCGCGCCAGCTAGCGTCGGCCCTGAGCTGTCTTCACATTGCTAGCGAAATTGAATGAGGTTAGGCGAAGTGTGGAGCTAGGGTAAGATTACTTACAAAACGGCTTTGGTGAGCCTCCGCATGATGAGCCGCTTCTCCTCGACGCTCTTGTCGTAGGAGCCGGGCTTCTCCACGCGCTCGCGGATGAACTGCAGCGCGTCCACGTCATACACGTGCATGTACTCCAGGCCTATCGGGCCGCAGTACACCAGCTCCAACCGCCTTATTATCTCCCTGTAACCACACAGGGGACATTAGTCTTTACCTGCACGTGAAGTAAAACGCAGTTTAGACCCGCAAGAAAAAACATGCGTGCATTATATTGCGGCGATTAATTGTCCACTTCAAACGTGTTCAGTTTATGGCCTCGTAATGTACCAGCTTGCACTCTTCCTTGTTGCCCTAAATCATCATCATCATCATCATCAGTCGGAAAACGTCCACTGCTGGACAAAGGCCTCCCCCTTAGAACGCCACAATGAACGACAACTCGCCACTTGCATCTACCCGTTTCCCGCAACTCTCACGATGTCGTCAGTCCACCTGGTGGGAGGCCTGCCAACGCTTCGTCTTCCGGTCTAAATAAGGTTTAATATTAGTAGGAGCTACGGAGAGCCCTATGCTCTGAGTTTCTTCACGGAAAGAACACTGGAAAGACAGGAATTCGCTGAACAATTAAAGTTACCATAATATGGATCAGAGAGCATGTACAGAGGGCACTGGGCAGCTCATAGATAGAACATCTAGCTAAGTGCACTCACCTCAAAGTTAACTCCGTTTCCTTTCCACCAATGCATGTTCTGTCGGGCAACTCAAACATCATGTCCATATGTTCTTCACCTGAAGATCAATTCAATTAAGTGATACTTATGTAGGTAATTAATTAAAACAGGATTACTAAATGCTGTTTAAAAGTACGTACCTAAAAAAAGACAAGAGATACCCAGCATCTGGCCCAGGGAGAGAGATTCGGATTCCCCACGCTTGTTTTATCATACATAAAACCCACACGAAGACATCTAAGCCATGATTCTAAGACATCTGAGCCGCAATAGGTACCTACTTACTTACTAATGTCTTAGCAATGGTATCTATCCAAATCCAAATAGGACTGAATAGTGAATATGAAGGGATCGACGTAAAACAACTCAATCAAAATGCCTTTGCGGTAATAGGTACTATGAGACCACGTACGCACTATGCGGCTAACCGCGCGGTTTTAGAGTGCCACTTTCTCAAGCGATGTTTTGAAGACGGTCGGATGCTAAAACAGCGCGGTTATTGCGTACATGGCCTATGTAAAGCTTAAAAAGTACGAACAGAGCGTGGTGCCGAGTTCCCTGGCCACGACAGTGCACTGGAGCCCTTTGATGCCGAGCTCCGCGTTCTTGAACTTGCTGATCATCCTGGCTGGCATCATCAGCCCCAGAGGATCCACCTTCGCTAGAAGGTGACCGCGAGCCTGCCAATGCCAAGTTTACACTGTAGGTACCTCTGATGAAGATGAATGAGAGAATTGAGATGATAAGTCAAACGAGTACTAGTTGACGAACTATCTCAATGAACTATGTTTAATTTGTATTTTTTGCGTGTACCTGGTAGCTTCGTATAAGACTTTGGACCGCCAAATGTAGTTTGATCTTCTCTTTAGCCTTCTTCTCGCTTTCAACGCTGCCAGCCTTGTCTTTCTTAGGCTCTAAAAATTAACGTGGTTTACATTAAAAAAAAAAACAGATGCCTACTACATATCTATAAACTAAACTACACATAAATATCGTATAGGTAAATGAAGATTGAAGTCTACAGATGCTGGCGGCACTTGCACTGAATGTACAGTCACAGTCAAAGAAACCGAATCAGATGAAACCTTTCCGCTACTGATGTCATATACTTATTGACATTCCATACATCCACCAAAGAAATCATAGCGAATTTTTTCGTGAAAAGGTCTCTGGTATAAATGTTCTGCAAATACCAGACGCAGTGTGAGTGGGCAAGTTTAACTTCGCATTTTTTATATGACAAGGGGTAAACGAGCAGGCGGGTCACCTGATTGAAAGCAATCACCGCCACCCATGGTCATCCATAACATAAGCTGAGTTACGTATGCCTTGTCAGCCTTGGGAAATAAGTAGGCTCGTTTTTTGTGACATGGTTTTATTTCTATTAGCACTTAAAGAGGGCGGATTTTAAATGGTTTGTAGAAAAAAAATCAAGGTTCTGGACTAGACCTGTTTTTCTAATTAGATTTTATTTCGAGATTTTATACAGTCGGAAATTTTGATTTGTTTAAATTTCGAAGACAGCAGCGCAGAATGTAACACTTATGATATAGGACCTTTCTCTGATCGCTGGTCGTCACTTACTGACAGTAGTGGGACTGAATTCATCCTCAAGCTCTTCTATTTTCAACGTCGGACCCGTCAAACTGTCGTAGAAGCCATCCCAAGACTGAAATGAAGTTCAAGGAATATTGTAATTCCATGTAATTATTTGCATTGCATACAAAAAAACAGAATCATTACGGCAGCAATTATTGTTGTTTTTTTGTACCAGCTACAATCGCGTTTTTTTTAATTCTACAAAAGAGTTTCATTAAGATACTGCGTGACTCGCTAAATTATCTTTTAAGGGGTCATCCATTAATCACGTGATGTTTTTTTTGGCATTTTTTTACCCCCCCTCCCCCTTGGTGATACGTGGTGAGGTTTAAGACTACCCCTCCCCCCTCCCCCCTATATCACGTGTATTTTTTCGTACCTGCGCAAAGAATCTATTTTTTTATTTATAAAAAAATACTATTTTGTACGCGTTTGACTAAAAATAAATACATGTAACGCCGCTTTTCGATTGAGTATCGCGCGCTTGCCGAAAAAATAAGTACACGTGATATATTACTTTACCCCCCCTCCCCCTTGTGATATTTCGTGATTTTTTATGGACCCCTCCCCCCCCCCCTTTCGAGCCTCACATGATTAATGGACAGCCCCTAATAGGTATATACGTGTTGCACGGACGGAGCTGTTTTAGTTAATCATTAATGCCATCTTACCAAATATTTCGAACTGCAGAATCCATGGAATTATGTTCAGTTCCATCTATGCGGGCTTTGAAACTGCCCGTGTGAGCAAGAAGGACCGAATAGTCACGTAACCACATTAACATAGTTCTGCCATTCGACTCTAGATGGCGCTATAAGTAGCATCAAGTAACTTACGGGGTCTATTGCACCCTTAGTCTTCGCCCAGTCCAGGTACTGGGCCTCCAGGAAGTTGGCATTGGATCCACTGAGGAAGGACTCGGCTCTTTGTGAGTATGCGGCTGACAATCTAAGTAACTACAAAGATATTTTTTTAGAAAAGTTGCCCTTCTATATTTATGATTATCGGAAGTCATCCACTTCTCAACATAGACCTTTTCAATCTCTAGGATATCTAGATATCTACTGCTTTCAGTTTCGCGTAATCTGGGCAGTGGCGTAGCTAGGTAACAAAAGGCCCTGGGGCAAAAAATAAACTAATGCCCCAATTCAACTATTTGAAATCGTTTGTAATCGTGCTATAGTTATTTGTATAAGGGAGCAAAATGGTGTATTTACAGCGAGGACGTACATTTAATCCTGAGCATAATGAGGGATTCAATTCAAGTGTTAACGCCCAAGATAAAATAATCTTGCTCCCGAGTGGCTCATGTATAGGTACAACTTTTCACACCAAGCATTTAGAAATTTGAAAAAAAAAATCTCTAAGTTATTAAAAAACAACCAGCATAGAAAACAGCGTGGCTGGTTGTCTATTGTTTGACCGAAAGTTATATGCCATAATTTCATTATCCCGAACTCCACATGCCCGAAACTTCATTTGCTCGAATGTTTCGTTTACCAGAAAATTTATTTGATATATTCTTATTTTCTCGAAACTTTGATGCCATAACGATACGAATGCAATACGTATTGTTTTCCATATTATTAGGTGCAATAATATCATTAAATAGAATATTCAAACGCCATACCAAATATTGTTTCTTTCTGAATTCATCGTGGCTACGTACGTGCGCGGAGCTCCTATTCCGCGTAGTTGAGATGTTGGTTTCTATTACTAATCTATCTTTTATCTTTATTATCCGGGCTGTTATAAAAAAAAAACCTAACATCGAAGGCTAAGGCGGGAGCTACGCTGCGCTTCGCTCCCGCCTTAGCCTTCTGAACCTAACCTATCCGAGTCGCTTCTGCTCCGAACCGTCTAGCTCGCTCGCTTCGCTCGCTCGCACAAATCAAATGTCGCAATTCTAACCTAACCTAATCTATGTGCTTAAAATTTACCTGATTCAAAGGCTTGTTTGACGTATGGGATTTATCAGTATATCCTCTTGACGTCCAAATGATATTATGGCATGTGATACTTATGGATTACAATGATTATGAAAAATGAAATTATTGAAAGTAACTTTATAGGAAACAAAGATTCTGCCATTTGATTAATATGGTAAAAATGAGTAGTGATAATGAATTTATAGGAAACAAAATTATGACGTTTGTATATTATAGCACATGAAATTCGTGCAAATGAAGTTCGGTCAAGTAAAGGGATACCAGCGTGGGCTTTACAATTATCAACTTCAAAAATGGCATTTGCAATAAAACACTTAGAAAAGCCTTGAACAGAAAAGTTGCACTTTGCTCCCTCTCTGCAGGGAGGAAAAGTTACTTTTCTGAAAGAGAGGTGTGAAATAGTCGTAGAGTCCTTCCAGCCGTAGAAATAGTCGTATCAGATATTTATGCACGCTTGTTGTGTCAAATTTTGGTGCTGGTGACTGTAGGTACTCCAGATTTGTCATTCATAGTTTGTAAGTCAGAGTCCGAGAGGCCCCCTGAGCTTGGGGGCCCCGGGGCATTGCCCCGTCTAGCCCTCCGCTAGCTACGCCACTCTCGGAAGGTAGAGCAAAATACGTACACCGCTTTCGCGCCTCTCAAAAGGTGCCTTTATATTTATTTTTGCATTGTTCCTTCGAAATAATTTTAATATCGCATTAAATATAGAATACTAGTTTACAAACAGATATTAGAGAAACTTACCACTGGATTACAAACTCTGATAACTTTTTGCGTAGCTCTTAGCAAATGAGAAGTACGAATTAGAGACATATTAAACTCGCACAGTTTCCTTAGTTTGCTATGTTTAACGTTCCTACTGCTTTATTAAATTTTGATAATTTCAAAGGGTTTTAATTTTTGTGTACTCTAAAATATTAAACATAAATAAAATGTGTTGGGTTTTAGAGAAACATTTCTAGGGTTTGGTTTGTTGATCGGTAAATGTCACTTCTGACTTATGATTTTGAATGTTCTACGAGCAAGAAGTTTAGTGTTCTTTGTGGCCAGTGTTTGCTAGGTAAATAAATAGAAGAATAAAAAATCGGCCATTAGAAGGTGAGGTAGTAGAGTGAGTCGCACTTATGCACGGAGGATTCCGTATAAATTTGTAGGTATTTTATATACTTATCCGGTGTTCGCAGAGCCCCTCTCCTAAACAAAATCCACACTGGGCCCGCGTGGGAACTACGGCCCAAGCCCTCCCATTCTAAGAGGAGGCCTGTGGCCAGCAGTGGGACGTATATAGGCTGGGATGATGATGATGACCGACGGAGAAAGAAAGATTAAATGTTTTTTAGACTTTTTTAGTTGGTATAGATATATATGGATTGGCTCTAGGACAACTCTAGGAGCTAACTTCGTACCAAAATTCAAGTTTCTACTTGTACTTGCACTCTATTATTAAGGTATTAGAGTTCAGGTAAAGGTAATGATATTTTTGACCATCCAAACACTGAAAAAAAAAACTGAACAACGGACAGGGTCTAAGCTTTCCTATAGCACTCAGACTTCACTTAGCTGTGAATAAATACTCTATGCTTATTTACATATATAAAATATGGGTAAAGTAACAAGTGAAGGCATAATATGTGCTGGTAAAAGTCCACTTCAATTTGCTGCCTGAGTTGCCACGGTTCGGGCTGTCAAAGGATACAAAATGTTTTTAGTATATAATGTAAAACTACCTACGCAAATACTTGACTGAACATCGTTGATATCGACACGTTAGGTGCGAAACAGGGCTTGAAACACCCTGTCCGTGTCTCGTCTTTATAGCGGTAGGAAAAAACTTAAACTTCTCTGTCGTGCGGGAGGCATAACTTCCATCTGGTTCAGTGTAGGAAAGAGATAACTATATATCTGAGATGTGCTATTGATTCCTAGTTCAATGGTATACCGACCTTAATACCGGGTTTCTTAGACCTCGTGCCGCACTGAACAAATAAAAATTCTAACACAGTGCGGAACGAGGTTGCGAACACCTCGTACCCCCGCGCACCTCGTACCGCACCCTACGCTAGCTTCACGCGGTTAGTGTTGTGCAACGCATTCGAGACTGAGCACGCGACGAAGTACGACTGCTGCCGATTATGTTGAAACGTTGCCGAAAAAAGTTAATCAAGGAGGAAGATGAAGAAAAACCGGGTGGTGAAACTGGTAAATCTGAGTCAAAATCAGGATATAGGAAGATCAAAGAAGAGGAGATGTGTAGGATGTTACGAAAAACTCCGCACCTTCTTAACAAGTCGTGAGGCCGACAAAAAAGTAAAGAAAATTCTCACAGAATGCACTGGTTGCAAAAAATATTATTTCACTTCTCATGCTCTAAAAGTGGGTCAATATAGCCTTACGAGACGGGAGTAAAGTGAGCACTTTACTCCCTAGGGAGTAAAAGTAATTAATTTTTTAATTTACTTCGAGTGACTTAGATAAATTCAAACAGCCAGTTACTTGCAAAAAATAAGTTTGTGTGTGGACCATTTTAATGACGAAAATGTTACGTTCTTAGTCTACGTGGTCTTAGTTCTTGCTTATGCCGCATAGAAGGTGGCGCCATTCAATTTTTCCGTTTGTGTATGGACCATTTCATCGATGCAATTTTGCTATGTCTGTGTCTTGGAAAAAAATACTTACCGCGAAAACTTTGACATTGTTGTAGAGCGTAAATCGTAAACGATTAAAATAAATTGATTATTCTCACAATGTCGTCACGTGATAGCGAAAATTATGATGTCGAGCAATCAAGGGAAATAATAATAAGAGCAAAAGACGTAATTGATAATTTTCTGTCGCCAAAATCTAGAAAGATTTATTTTTATTTTTTGATTTAATCTTTTTATTCCAAACTGACTATTTTTTTCTCGCAATCGAAGTGAAAAATAGAGTTTTCACCACGAGACTAAAAGTCAATACAAACCCTCGGATAAATAGCCACCCTCGCTAAAGCTCGGGTGGCTAACAGCCTCGGGTATGTATTGGCTTATTTTAGTCTCTCGATAAAAAATATACTATTGTTTGGCATGTTTTAATGAAAAACATCCATAAGTTTAATAAATAAATACAATTAAATAAAATCGATATTTCTTTTCCCATCACTAAATTATATGAAAAATTGCTATTGTTCAGTGCGGTATGGGGTACATCAGACCCCACATTTTATTTTACCCATAGAATCTAAACTAACTAATCTAACCACGGGCGGCGGTAGATTTAGGTTAATGAACTCATTGTTAATAGTAATCACGACAAAAGCCGCACACTTTGTCTTATTTGGCGCCAAAAAAAGGATTTTGGTCTCCTACGGGCGGTGGGGTTTAATATGCCTCGTGCCGCCACAATCTCTGGTATAGGACAAGGTTTAAAACGACCCGTAACGCAGTAATGGAAAGTACAGATATATCTGTGCCGCTGGGAACGTGTTAAGTATGGAAGAGGTTCTTTGGTTAGATTTTAAGATTTCATCATCATCATCATCATCAGCCTATGTTTGTCCACTGCTGGACATAGGCCTCTCCCATGTCACGCCACTGAGCACGATCCTCGGCCACTCTCATCCAGCTCTTGCCAGCCACCCTGCGAAGATCATCGCACCACCGAGGCTGAGGGCGTCCTACGCTACGTTTGCCGATCCGGTTTAAGATTTATCCAGCAATTAAGTTCAGAAATGAGGAGATACGTAGAGGTCACCGACATAGCCAAGTGAATTAGCTCGTTGAAGTGGCAATGGGCAGGTCATATAGCACGGAGAATAGATGGTTGCCCATTTCCGAAAGGTTCTCGAGTGGAGACCGCAGATCGGCAAGCGCAGCGTAGGACGTCCACCAACGAGATGGCTGCAAATCGAGGCAATCTGGGGGAGGCCTATGTCCAACAGTGGACGTCCTATGGCTAATATTATGATGAAAATTATTAAGTATACCTATTCGCGGCCCTCCCAAAGATTAACGCGATGTATCCTATTATTTTATTGACCTAGTCCCATATCAATCCAGTACTGCTACAACATCTACTTCTGCGTCCGAAACTGAGAAGCCTTAATTTTTTATTTACCCAAATATGGCTAACTGTTCCTACAAAAGTAGGTATAGAAACAGTGTCATAATGTTAGAGTTATGTACCTACCTACCTGGACCTATAAAACTTTAGTAGAAATGTAATACGATTAAAACCGATATTGTATTATTATTTCAGATCAATTCATATGTGTTTCAGAGTATTCACATCCAGTGATCCATGCTGACCCTTCTTAATATTTATTTAGGCTATAAAGCACCAGTGGTAGATGCTTTACGACAACCCAGTGTATTAGATATGAGTGGTTCAAACCAAACACGGCTATATTTTATTGTCTATACCTTTTACTGCGCATTTTAGAACGGTCGCTGTATTTGACGTGGTTCTGAAAGACTGACCTCTTTTACATAAATGGTAAGAACATACGCTTTTACATGAAACTAGTTTCTGCTCGTGACTTTGTCCCAGTGATATGTGGGGGGGGGAAGTTTTAGCAATATTTTCACTATTCACCGTAATGATATCGATAATAGGTCAGGTATACCTATTCTCTTCTCTCTCTCTTCTTAGACATTTTCTACCATTTTGGTGTAGGCCTCCTTCAGCTTTCTCCACTTCTCTCTGTTCTGTGCTATCTGCATCCAGGTTGACCCAGCCATTCTCTTGATGTCATCCTTCTATCTCATCAGTAATCATCAATCTCTTACTCTCGGGCGTGTATGACGTTGAGGGAACAAGCAAGCAAGTGGCTTAGGGAGTAAAGTGGTGTCGCAGACGCTGTTCATCGAATAGCTATCCTGACTGAAGTGGCAATGGGCGGGCCATGTCGCTCGAAAGCACGACTCGTAGTGCAGGAAGACCTTGGAGTAGAGACCCTGGGGCATGATATATTCACGCTTACTAATTTCAAATCTCTGCGTCCAGTAGTTCAGGCATATGAGATGAGAAACGCGAGCCCGAGTTTGAACCACGACCTTCTGTTAGAAAAGCCACGTCTAGCTTATCATCATTATGTCAGCCGAAAGACGTCCACTGCTGGACATAGGCCTCCCCCAAGGCTCTCCACTCAGACCGGTCTTGTGTTTTCCGCATCCAACCTCATCGCACCTCAACCAGTTCGTCGCTCCATCTTATTGGAGGCCTGCCGACAACTTGACTTCCGGTCCGCGAACGCCAATCGAGAACTTTCTGACCCCATCGACCATCAAACCTGCGAGCAATGTGCCCCGCCCACTGCCACTTCACTACTGGCCCACCGTGACTTTTTTAGTTCTATCGCAGATGGTTAAAGAAAACTTCTCTTGTCACAACCTCGAAATTATTGTCACTAAAGTTCCGCTAACATTTTTTTTTTATTTAAAGTTAATCAGCAACTGATCCCTATTTCACCTGATGGTAAACATACTTACTAAATACAGTAAGTAGTTAAATTTTTGCCAAATTAAGGTAATTTTACACATACCCCGGGTCGAAAACCCCACCGAGCCCCAGCGAGCATTTAAAAGGACCGCATCGCTCCAAGGGCCTATTTGGGAAATAAAACCGCACGGACTAAGCGGGCAACTCGTAAAATGGGAACTTTTAATCAGGAACGCATAAGACGCCGCTGGCCCACCTGAATTTTTATGAAACAGAAGGAAAGTTAGAGTAATCCCAAATTACGTCGCGGCCGGAATTGTGAATTTTATTTCGGATGGAAATTGATAAATTATGTGTGCGCCGCTTTTGTGGCTTGGTTTTATTCGAATCTAGGCGCGGCAAATGTTTGAATACTTGAACAGGCTTCGTCTTCAACCTTTTAGGAAAGGCAATATTCATGAACACGTGTAAGCACGCTGACTTTTTGACATGTATCAAGAAAATTGACGTCTTTACGAATCTCTTTGTGAGTGGGTTTCACGTAGGCACTGTTTCGTGTACAAGTACTGCTCAGTTGGTAATAATAAGTGTGGCGAGTGGAAATTATTCATTAGTAATAGATTCATTTATCAGTTTGTTTGTTTTAAGTTACACTTTTGACGAATTGGTGGTGTCAATTGTCCCATGATATTAATTTTTTTATTATTTTATTTACATTTACTTCTAACATAATATCTAGTTAAACAGAATATCCACAATGATATTTATAAAAGTCTTCCTTTCACTTAGCATTCTAACACTTCAGCCAATTCCATTCTTACGTTTCCCGCTAACACGCCATGTAACCGGTAAGAACTGGTTTGAGCTGGATATAACCGGATCGAGTGTGTAATAGCCGATTTAAATGCATACAGCGGCCACCTGGCAGCCGGTGCATCGTCTAAAAAGCAATGTGGTATTGTCGCAAGCATGCAAGTCAATGCAATAGAGTCATGTATTGGAAGTTAGGTTGTGCAAATAATGATGTTAGGAGTAATGTTAGAAGAGATGTTAGGAAAGATGAGATGTTAGGAGATACAAAGAGTTCCAAATTATGAAAAAAGTCCCGCCGTCGAGGCAGTATGAACGGTTGTGGTGTGGTCGCAGTAAATGAATCATAAACTCGTCTATTTCTATGTTCATTTTTAACGCCCAACGCAAAACGAGGGGTGTTACTTTAAGGCCGGGGTCGTTTTCACCCGCCGCCCGCGGCCGACAGCGGCCCGCCGCCCGCGGCGTCTGAATGGTATGTTCGGGAATGCTCGGGAGTGGTCGTTTTCGCCCGCCGCGTTTCGGACGCCGCACTCGGTGTGCTGTGTGCCTGTATGCCTGTATATCTCTGTGAGTGTCTGTCTATGGCACCGTTGCTCTTAAACGGTTCGGTTCTTAAAAATGTTTTATGAAAATCGGTTCAGCCGTTTTTGAGATATTAAGCTTTGAAGAGACAGTCAGGGGTTTTCCAACTTTTTGTTGGTTAGGTTATAGGTATTGAAGGTAGGACTGTAGTAGAGTGGAATGAACTTTTTCGCTCGGCAACCAGAAGAATAAGAGAAGCGTGACTTGGCTTTACTTGTCATAACTGCAGTAATGGATGTAGGGAGGAATGCAGCCTCGGTGGCGCCACCTACGTCATAAAAATACAAAAAATTCAACGAGTCACCAACATAAATTTCCTTTTTTCAAACAATCTTTTTAGAATCAAGTGTAGACTGAGGGATTATGGACGTATGAAAGATGCAACAATGCTTAGTTTGGGACTAGGTCGATTGGTGACAAGTGTCCCATGATATTTATTTACTTTATTAGATACAAGCTTTTGCCCGCAACTTCGTCTGCGCGGACCTAGGTTATCGCGCGGTGGCACCCTCTACCGGAATAAAAAGTATCCTATGTCGAGCCTTGGGGCTTAAACTATCTCTATACCAAATTTCATCAAAATCGGTTCTGCGGTTTCGACGTGAAAGCGTAACAGACAGACAGACAGACAGACAGACACTGACTCTGAGCTCTTCAAAACTTATAAAGATGACATCTTTATAAGTTTTGAAGAGCTCAGAGTCAGAGTGTCTGTCTGTCTGGTGTGCAACTTTAACACGAGATACCCTGATAGACTAGTTATACCTCACAAAAAAACGGCTATTTATGGCAAAAACACTTTTCACATGTCAATAAAGATTTTTAATCGATTAGGCGATGACATAAAAATAAATTCTTTAAATACATTTAAATATAAACTTAAAGCATGGCTTGTGGAAAAAGCATTCTACTCTGTTTAATGAATATTTTTCTTCTTTTGAGCAATGACCCTATTATGTGCGTTAGAGCACTTAAATTTAATTAAATGTAATGTTATGTTAGTTTGTAGTAAATATTTTGCATGCCAGAAGCTGGTGAAATATGTGATCCCTAAACTATGTTCCATCTTTTGTACCATATTTTAAGCGAAATAAAATTATTTGTATTTGTATTTGACAGACAGACAGACAGACAGAGTTACTTTCGCATTTATAATATTATAGGGATTAGATGAATTAAGCTAACCAAAATCGTAGTTACGAGGTAAAGGTTTACACCACAAAATGCGTTGCATTTCTAGATAGCGCTCAAACTCGAAACACACATAAAAATGCCGGCGATGTTCGGGACATTTTTTTCGATTCAGTCATAGAGCCACGTCCGCGCAGTTTGTTGCAAATGTCGGCGAACAAGCGGACGACTCATAACATTGTTATAATATACGATTTTGGGTCCAAGGCTTTTTGGAGCGCTTTTTGAAAGCTGTCGCGAGTTCTGTTAATGTGAATTTGAATTTTTGCATCAACTCTCAAATCCTACTTTCTTCGTGGTATGAGTATGTGATGCTACCGTAAAGTCGGTGTAGATACACCGATCTGTTGCTTGATCGAAAAATATATGGAATTCTACAACGTTACTGAATTTTCTAACAAAAGCCTAATGCAAGTAAGTTTCTTATTAAGTATCATCATCATCATCATCATCACCTCAGCCTACAATATACATCCCACGCCCCACTACAGGGCACAGGCCTCCTCTCAGAATGAGAGGGCTTGGGCAGTAGTTCCCATGCGGGCCCATTGCGGATTGGGATCTTCACACACACCATTGAATTGCTTCGCAGGTTTGTGCAGGTTTCCTCACGATATTTTCCTTCACCGTAAAGCTCATGATAAATTTCAAATGTAATTCCGCACATGTATTTCAAAAACTATAACATTTAATACTCGTAGTAAATAAGGTCGAGCAATATCGTTTTTCATACATGCTAATGAAAAACTCAAATCAAACTCAACTCAAATTCCGAAAAACTCAGAGGTGCGAGCAGGGGCTTTCATTCTACTGACCGATCCCGCACCGTCAACATCTCCGCAAACAACGTGCAAGTTCAAACCATCAAATATGTCGGACTCGGATATATCTGTAGAAACGATAGAATTGGAAAGTGTAGACGTGATGGACATCGAGGACCTGGAGGAGAGTCTATCACAGAACTCGGTTTCGACCCAATCCGAGGATGACGACGTTGTCATCGTGGAGGTCGCAATGGACGACGTGGAATCAGATTCCGTAAGTTTTCTTTTAGAAAATAGAAATTTTAGTGCCGCTACTTACGCATTCGCGTCACTTCTTTATCTCTCACAAAGCAGGATTGTATTCATTATTCAGTTATATATTATTTATATATTTTTTTTGTTTCAGGACGACAATATCGACTCAGTGGAGTCGATGAATGAAGACCACTCTGATGTACATGAATCGGAAGAGGACGAAGAGTTCGCTCGAATTATGGAGTTCAGGAACTCGCACTTGCCCATAGAACGGGATTCGGAATCTGAAGAGGAGGGAAGATTTCCTAATTTAAATGTGTTTTATATATAGTTATTATAATTATTAATTTATCACAATTGTTTATTTAGTTAAGTCCTTTTAGGTTAGTTTAGTATCTTTTTTTTTCGGATCTTGTTAAATTTTAATTTGATGTGTTTATGTACGATTATTCATGATTGTTTGATATAAATAACATGTTTATATTTATGATTCTTTGATGTATATAAGATGTTGTCGTAAATAAACTTGCAATTTACCCATCATTTCCTACCTTCCTTCCTATTGGCTCACAAGCCACGCACCATCTTATCGCCTGCACCCATCCGCACCGCTCGAGCGCGCGGCTTTAAAACCACGCGCGCGGCCTCCTTTTTTCATTCTACTGACCGATCCCGCACCGTCAACATCTCCGCAAACAACGTGCAAGTTCAAACCATCAAATATGTCGGACTCGGATATATCTGTAGAAACGATAGAATTGGAAAGTGTAGACGTGATGGACATCGAGGACCTGGAGGAGAGTCTATCACAGAACTCGGTTTCGACCCAATCCGAGGATGACGACGTTGTCATCGTGGAGGTCGCAATGGACGACGTGGAATCAGATTCCGTAAGTTTTCTTTTAGAAAATAGAAATTTTAGTGCCGCTACTTACGCATTCGCGTCACTTCTTTATCTCTCACAAAGCAGGATTGTATTCATTATTCAGTTATATATTATTTATATATATTTTTTTTTGTTTTTTTTTTTTTTTTTTTTTTTTTGTTTCAGGACGACAATATCGACTCAGTGGAGTCGATGAATGAAGACCACTCTGATGTACATGAATCGGAAGAGGACGAAGAGTTCGCTCGAATTATGGAGTTCAGGAACTCGCACTTGCCCATAGAACGGGATTCGGAATCTGAAGAGGAGGGAAGATTTCCTAATTTAAATGTGTTTTATATATAGTTATTATAATTATTAATTTAATTTATACAATTGTTTATTTAGTTAAGTCCTTTTAGGTTAGTTTAGTATCTTTTTTTTTTTTTCGGATCTTGTTAAATTTTAATTTGATGTGTTTATGTACGATTATTCATGATTGTTTGATATAAATAACATGTTTATATTTATGATTCTTTGATGTATATAAGATGTTGTCGTAAATAAACTTGCAATTTACCCATCATTTCCTACCTTCCTTCCTATTGGCTCACAAGCCACGCACCATCTTATCGCCTGCACCCATCCGCACCGCTCGAGCGCGCGGCTTTAAAACCACGCGCGCGGCCTCCTTTTTTCATGGACAGCTCATCGTGGTTCGTGTGGGTAGTGCGTAATCGCGAGATTCCCGCCTACCCACCCCCGCTCGGACCATCTTCGTCGAATCCGCCGCGTCGCCTTAGCCTGCGAACTCTGCCCAAACCCGGCCTCCCACCAGCGGGTTCCACCGGGAGAGGGCGGGGAACGCGGAGGAGGGCGGCGCGTGCTAAATGGTCGCGCGCCACGACGCCAATCAGTGAAGCCGACGCTGTGTAGCAGCGCTCCGACGCCCCACCCCCCGCCTTTGCTTTTCTTAAAGCGAAGGTGGTGGGTAGATATAAACAGCCCTTCTCAGGGCTACCCGCGCCACTAATATGGCGCCGCCCGATCCGTCAATCGACGTCGCGGATCTAACCGCCCTCCGAGCCCAACGGCGCCCTGGCGCGCCTACGGCCTCGCCGCGGCGGAGGCTCCGCCACTACTTCAAGGACGCGGACATCGCGGCCGTCCGGCGGGCCTTCAGCGTGCTTCGCGCAGCGCGAGGGCTCGCCGACGCATCCGCGCCCCCGCCGCCCCAGCAAGCTGCAGTGGAGCCCAAGACGACCCCGTTTTTCCCGCCCATACCGGGAGGACTGACGATGGACGCAATTCAACCCGGCCCATCGGGGCTGCAAGAGTGCCCACCGCCCGCCACCCAGCAAATGCCGCCGCGCCAGTCGCAGCCGAAGCATGCACCGGAGGCGGCCGCCATCATGACTGCTCGGAAGCCGGCTCAAGCGCCGCCCGCAACCCGCGGCTCCACGCCGCGCTCGCCTACCGCGCCGACCACCGGCGCACCCGCGGCGAAAGCGCTGGCCGCGCGCAAGCCCTCCGCGCCTGCGCCCGCCGTGCCGCGCCCTACCCCGCGCTCGCCACCACCGACTCGCTCGCCTGCCAAGAAGGCCAACGCGACACCCGCGTCCCGCGACCCGCGCGTTAACCGCGCGCCGCCCGCGCCGCGCACCTCGGATGCGCCCCGCGACCCGCGCGCCGAACGCGCGCCGCCCGCGCCGCGCACCTCGGGTGCGCCCCGCGACCCGCGCGCGACTAAGGCGCGACCCGCGCCCACCACGCACAAGACTCGCCAACCGCCGCCGGACCGTAGCGCGCCACCGTCGGGCCCGCGCTCGCCGCCGCCCGGCCCTAGCGCGCCGCCGCCCGCGCGCACGATACCGCGCGCCTCACCGCCCGCCCGCGCGACGCCCGCACCTAGTGCGGCGACCGCGCCCGCGACATCCGCGCCTCCCGCACCGGCACAAGCGCCGACGTCGCAGACCATGCCGATTATTCGGATACCGTCGCCGTCGCGCTTCCCGCCGCCAGCCAACCTGCCGCCACCGTTCACCGCGACGAACAAACGGCGACTTTCATCGTCACCCCAGTCGAGTCCACGCCCCACCATCCCGCGACTGGACCTGTCCCCGATGGATACCGCCCCCCGCACAGTGACGTGCGAGGACATCGGGGCAGACGAGGAGGAAGATGGAAGCCAGGATCTGCCGCCAGCGAAGCTGCCACCACCACCACCGCCACCATCACCGGCCCCCCCCGCCGCCGCGAGGGAGAAGAGGTGCCGCTCCTTAGTGGTGAAGTGCCTACCGGAATGGCCCAAGCATTTCCGCCAGTTGGAGGAGAAGCTTGGCCACCCGGTGAGCGCCAAGCCACTGAGGGAAGGCATCCTCTTTACGCCGAGGTCCGCAGAGGAGTCCCGCATTGTGCAGGACCACCTCCGACTTGTTCCAGGGATCGCCTGGAACAACTGGACACCACTGGAGGACCTGCCACTCAAGGTGGCAATCAGAGGGCTCCCGGCGAACACCGCGCCGGAGTATATCGAGGAGGACCTGAGGGAGCAGGGGTTCCTCCCCATATTCGTGAAGGAGGTCAGGCCGCGAGCAGGACGCCGCGCCCCCCTTTACCACGCCCAGCTGACAAGAACAACAAACACCATCCCCGCCATCTACCACGTGACCGCGCTACTGGGCTTGCGCGGCATCTCCGTGGAAGCGTGGCGAGGAAGACCCGGACCAGCCCAGTGTCACCGATGCCAGGCCTTCAGGCATAGCTCGGTGAACTGTCACCACCCGCGGCGCTGTGTCCGCTGCGGAGGAGGCCACGCCGCGCGCGACTGCCCGCGACCGCGGACAGACCCGCCGACCTGCGCTAACTGCGGGGGACCCCACACCGCGAACAGCGTCACGTGCCCGGAATACCAGAGGGAGGCGAGGCACAGGACGGCGGGAGTCGCGCCCAGAACGCGCGCGCGCCCCCAGGAACACCACGGGACCACACCCACCGGCGCCACCCACAACACAGTGGAGAGTGGCCACGCCCCCAACTCCCTCATGGCGGCGGCCAATGACGGGAGAGCCCCGCCCACCAAGAGGCGGAGAAAACGCGGCAGGAGGAGGAAGACAGCCTCCGCCCCAGAGCCGCGCAAGAAGGAGCCGATCTCAGCGGCACAACCCCGCGCCGCGCCGACAATCGGCCCGAAGCCGGAGGTAACCGCCCCTGCGAAGGGGAGGGCGAAACCGGCAACGGAAGTCGACGACGGCGGAGCGCGGGCCACCCAGGAGCTGATCCAGGTTCTCCAGGAGCTGCTCCAGGCGTACCAGGAGGGACAGGACCCCGTCCCGATTATCCTCAGACGGCTGGCCGAGTTGTACGAGCAGCGTGACCAGCCCGCTGAGGAGAATCCCCTGCGCGCGCCGAGGAAGAAGAGGAAGAAGTTGACACCACCGTGAGGCCCCCCGGCCACACACCCCAATGACCCGGCCAAATTTCTGTCCGGCGTATGAAGCCGCTGAAGGGGGCAGAAGGCCCCGAGCAGCATCCCCGCCCCCCTGCTTCGCAGGGGGCCGAGATGAATTCCCAGCCTTTTTTCATTCTACTGACCGATCCCGCACCGTCAACATCTCCGCAAACAACGTGCAAGTTCAAACCATCAAATATGTCGGACTCGGATATATCTGTAGAAACGATAGAATTGGAAAGTGTAGACGTGATGGACATCGAGGACCTGGAGGAGAGTCTATCACAGAACTCGGTTTCGACCCAATCCGAGGATGACGACGTTGTCATCGTGGAGGTCGCAATGGACGACGTGGAATCAGATTCCGTAAGTTTTCTTTTAGAAAATAGAAATTTTAGTGCCGCTACTTACGCATTCGCGTCACTTCTTTATCTCTCACAAAGCAGGATTGTATTCATTATTCAGTTATATATTATTTATATATTTTTTTTGTTTCAGGACGACAATATCGACTCAGTGGAGTCGATGAATGAAGACCACTCTGATGTACATGAATCGGAAGAGGACGAAGAGTTCGCTCGAATTATGGAGTTCAGGAACTCGCACTTGCCCATAGAACGGGATTCGGAATCTGAAGAGGAGGGAAGATTTCCTAATTTAAATGTGTTTTATATATAGTTATTATAATTATTAATTTAATTTATACAATTGTTTATTTAGTTAAGTCCTTTTAGGTTAGTTTAGTAACTTTTTTTTTTCGGATCTTGTTAAATTTTAATTTGATGTGTTTATGTACGATTATTCATGATTCTTTGATGTATATAAGATGTTGTCGTAAATAAACTTGCAATTTACCCATCATTTCCTACCTTCCTTCCTATTGGCTCACAAGCCACGCACCATCTTATCGCCTGCACCCATCCGCACCGCTCGAGCGCGCGGCTTTAAAACCACGCGCGCGGCCTCCTTTTTTCATGGACAGCTCATCGTGGTTCGTGTGGGTAGTGCGTAATCGCGAGATTCCCGCCTACCCACCCCCGCTCGGACCATCTTCGTCGAATCCGCCGCGTCGCCTTAGCCTGCGAACTCTGCCCAAACCCGGCCTCCCACCAGCGGGTTCCACCGGGAGAGGGCGGGGAACGCGGAGGAGGGCGGCGCGTGCTAAATGGTCGCGCGCCACGACGCCAATCAGTGAAGCCGACGCTGTGTAGCAGCGCTCCGACGCCCCACCCCCCGCCTTTGCTTTTCTTAAAGCGAAGGTGGTGGGTAGATATAAACAGCCCTTCTCAGGGCTACCCGCGCCACTAATATGGCGCCGCCCGATCCGTCAATCGACGTCGCGGATCTAACCGCCCTCCGAGCCCAACGGCGCCCTGGCGCGCCTACGGCCTCGCCGCGGCGGAGGCTCCGCCACTACTTCAAGGACGCGGACATCGCGGCCGTCCGGCGGGCCTTCAGCGTGCTTCGCGCAGCGCGAGGGCTCGCCGACGCATCCGCGCCCCCGCCGCCCCAGCAAGCTGCAGTGGAGCCCAAGACGACCCCGTTTTTCCCGCCCATACCGGGAGGACTGACGATGGACGCAATTCAACCCGGCCCATCGGGGCTGCAAGAGTGCCCACCGCCCGCCACCCAGCAAATGCCGCCGCGCCAGTCGCAGCCGAAGCATGCACCGGAGGCGGCCGCCATCATGACTGCTCGGAAGCCGGCTCAAGCGCCGCCCGCAACCCGCGGCTCCACGCCGCGCTCGCCTACCGCGCCGACCACCGGCGCACCCGCGGCGAAAGCGCTGGCCGCGCGCAAGCCCTCCGCGCCTGCGCCCGCCGTGCCGCGCCCTACCCCGCGCTCGCCACCACCGACTCGCTCGCCTGCCAAGAAGGCCAACGCGACACCCGCGTCCCGCGACCCGCGCGTTAACCGCGCGCCGCCCGCGCCGCGCACCTCGGATGCGCCCCGCGACCCGCGCGCCGAACGCGCGCCGCCCGCGCCGCGCACCTCGGGTGCGCCCCGCGACCCGCGCGCGACTAAGGCGCGACCCGCGCCCACCACGCACAAGACTCGCCAACCGCCGCCGGACCGTAGCGCGCCACCGTCGGGCCCGCGCTCGCCGCCGCCCGGCCCTAGCGCGCCGCCGCCCGCGCGCACGATACCGCGCGCCTCACCGCCCGCCCGCGCGACGCCCGCACCTAGTGCGGCGACCGCGCCCGCGACATCCGCGCCTCCCGCACCGGCACAAGCGCCGACGTCGCAGACCATGCCGATTATTCGGATACCGTCGCCGTCGCGCTTCCCGCCGCCAGCCAACCTGCCGCCACCGTTCACCGCGACGAACAAACGGCGACTTTCATCGTCACCCCAGTCGAGTCCACGCCCCACCATCCCGCGACTGGACCTGTCCCCGATGGATACCGCCCCCCGCACAGTGACGTGCGAGGACATCGGGGCAGACGAGGAGGAAGATGGAAGCCAGGATCTGCCGCCAGCGAAGCTGCCACCACCACCACCGCCACCATCACCGGCCCCCCCCGCCGCCGCGAGGGAGAAGAGGTGCCGCTCCTTAGTGGTGAAGTGCCTACCGGAATGGCCCAAGCATTTCCGCCAGTTGGAGGAGAAGCTTGGCCACCCGGTGAGCGCCAAGCCACTGAGGGAAGGCATCCTCTTTACGCCGAGGTCCGCAGAGGAGTCCCGCATTGTGCAGGACCACCTCCGACTTGTTCCAGGGATCGCCTGGAACAACTGGACACCACTGGAGGACCTGCCACTCAAGGTGGCAATCAGAGGGCTCCCGGCGAACACCGCGCCGGAGTATATCGAGGAGGACCTGAGGGAGCAGGGGTTCCTCCCCATATTCGTGAAGGAGGTCAGGCCGCGAGCAGGACGCCGCGCCCCCCTTTACCACGCCCAGCTGACAAGAACAACAAACACCATCCCCGCCATCTACCACGTGACCGCGCTACTGGGCTTGCGCGGCATCTCCGTGGAAGCGTGGCGAGGAAGACCCGGACCAGCCCAGTGTCACCGATGCCAGGCCTTCAGGCATAGCTCGGTGAACTGTCACCACCCGCGGCGCTGTGTCCGCTGCGGAGGAGGCCACGCCGCGCGCGACTGCCCGCGACCGCGGACAGACCCGCCGACCTGCGCTAACTGCGGGGGACCCCACACCGCGAACAGCGTCACGTGCCCGGAATACCAGAGGGAGGCGAGGCACAGGACGGCGGGAGTCGCGCCCAGAACGCGCGCGCGCCCCCAGGAACACCACGGGACCACACCCACCGGCGCCACCCACAACACAGTGGAGAGTGGCCACGCCCCCAACTCCCTCATGGCGGCGGCCAATGACGGGAGAGCCCCGCCCACCAAGAGGCGGAGAAAACGCGGCAGGAGGAGGAAGACAGCCTCCGCCCCAGAGCCGCGCAAGAAGGAGCCGATCTCAGCGGCACAACCCCGCGCCGCGCCGACAATCGGCCCGAAGCCGGAGGTAACCGCCCCTGCGAAGGGGAGGGCGAAACCGGCAACGGAAGTCGACGACGGCGGAGCGCGGGCCACCCAGGAGCTGATCCAGGTTCTCCAGGAGCTGCTCCAGGCGTACCAGGAGGGACAGGACCCCGTCCCGATTATCCTCAGACGGCTGGCCGAGTTGTACGAGCAGCGTGACCAGCCCGCTGAGGAGAATCCCCTGCGCGCGCCGAGGAAGAAGAGGAAGAAGTTGACACCACCGTGAGGCCCCCCGGCCACACACCCCAATGACCCGGCCAAATTTCTGTCCGGCGTATGAAGCCGCTGAAGGGGGCAGAAGGCCCCGAGCAGCATCCCCGCCCCCCTGCTTCGCAGGGGGCCGAGATGAATTCCCAGCCTTTTTTCATTCTACTGACCGATCCCGCACCGTCAACATCTCCGCAAACAACGTGCAAGTTCAAACCATCAAATATGTCGGACTCGGATATATCTGTAGAAACGATAGAATTGGAAAGTGTAGACGTGATGGACATCGAGGACCTGGAGGAGAGTCTATCACAGAACTCGGTTTCGACCCAATCCGAGGATGACGACGTTGTCATCGTGGAGGTCGCAATGGACGACGTGGAATCAGATTCCGTAAGTTTTCTTTTAGAAAATAGAAATTTTAGTGCCGCTACTTACGCATTCGCGTCACTTCTTTATCTCTCACAAAGCAGGATTGTATTCATTATTCAGTTATATATTATTTATATATTTTTTTTGTTTCAGGACGACAATATCGACTCAGTGGAGTCGATGAATGAAGACCACTCTGATGTACATGAATCGGAAGAGGACGAAGAGTTCGCTCGAATTATGGAGTTCAGGAACTCGCACTTGCCCATAGAACGGGATTCGGAATCTGAAGAGGAGGGAAGATTTCCTAATTTAAATGTGTTTTATATATAGTTATTATAATTATTAATTTAATTTATACAATTGTTTATTTAGTTAAGTCCTTTTAGGTTAGTTTAGTAACTTTTTTTTTTCGGATCTTGTTAAATTTTAATTTGATGTGTTTATGTACGATTATTCATGATTCTTTGATGTATATAAGATGTTGTCGTAAATAAACTTGCAATTTACCCATCATTTCCTACCTTCCTTCCTATTGGCTCACAAGCCACGCACCATCTTATCGCCTGCACCCATCCGCACCGCTCGAGCGCGCGGCTTTAAAACCACGCGCGCGGCCTCCTTTTTTCATTCTACTGACCGATCCCGCACCGTCAACATCTCCGCAAACAACGTGCAAGTTCAAACCATCAAATATGTCGGACTCGGGTATATCTGTAGAAACGATAGAATTGGAAAGTGTAGACGTGATGGACATCGAGGACCTGGAGGAGAGTCTATCACAGAACTCGGTTTCGACCCAATCCGAGGATGACGACGTTGTCATCGTGGAGGTCGCAATGGACGACGTGGAATCAGATTCCGTAAGTTTTCTTTTAGAAAATAGAAATTTTAGTGCCGCTACTTACGCATTCGCGTCACTTCTTTATCTCTCACAAAGCAGGATTGTATTCATTATTCAGTTATATATTATTTATATATTATTTTTGTTTCAGGACGACAATATCGACTCAGTGGAGTCGATGAATGAAGACCACTCTGATGTACATGAATCGGAAGAGGACGAAGAGTTCGCTCGAATTATGGAGTTCAGGAACTCGCACTTGCCCATAGAACGGGATTCGGAATCTGAAGAGGAGGGAAGATTTCCTAATTTAAATGTGTTTTATATATAGTTATTATAATTATTAATTTATCACAATTGTTTATTTAGTTAAGTCCTTTTAGGTTAGTTTAGTATCTTTTTTTTTCGGATCTTGTTAAATTTTAATTTGATGTGTTTATGTACGATTATTCATGATTGTTTGATATAAATAACATGTTTATATTTATGATTCTTTGATGTATATAAGATGTTGTCGTAAATAAACTTGCAATTTACCCATCATTTCCTACCTTCCTTCCTATTGGCTCACAAGCCACGCACCATCTTATCGCCTGCACCCATCCGCACCGCTCGAGCGCGCGGCTTTAAAACCACGCGCGCGGCCTCCTTTTTTCATTCTACTGACCGATCCCGTACCGTCAACATCTCCGCAAACAACGTGCAAGTTCAAACCATCAAATATGTCGGACTCGGATATATCTGTAGAAACGATAGAATTGGAAAGTGTAGACGTGATGGACATCGAGGACCTGGAGGAGAGTCTATCACAGAACTCGGTTTCGACCCAATCCGAGGATGACGACGTTGTCATCGTGGAGGTCGCAATGGAAGACGTGGAATCAGATTCCGTAAGTTTTCTTTTAGAAAATAGAAATTTTAGTGCCGCTACTTACGCATTCGCGTCACTTCTTTATCTCTCACAAAGCAGGATTGTATTCATTATTCAGTTATATATTATTTATATATTTTTTTTGTTTCAGGACGACAATATCGACTCAGTGGAGTCGATGAATGAAGACCACTCTGATGTACATGAATCGGAAGAGGACGAAGAGTTCGCTCGAATTATGGAGTTCAGGAACTCGCACTTGCCCATAGAACGGGATTCGGAATCTGAAGAGGAGGGAAGATTTCCTAATTTAAATGTGTTTTATATATAGTTATTATAATTATTAATTTAATTTATACAATTGTTTATTTAGTTAAGTCCTTTTAGGTTAGTTTAGTATCTTTTTTTTTTTCGGATCTTGTTAAATTTTAATTTGATGTGTTTATGTACGATTATTCATGATTGTTTGATATAAATAACATGTTTATATTTATGATTCTTTGATGTATATAAGATGTTGTCGTAAATAAACTTGCAATTTACCCATCATTTCCTACCTTCCTTCCTATTGGCTCACAAGCCACGCACCATCTTATCGCCTGCACCCATCCGCACCGCTCGAGCGCGCGGCTTTAAAACCACGCGAGCGGACTCCTTTTTTCATTCTACTGATCGATCCCGCACCGTCAACATCTCCGCAAACAACGTGCAAGTTCAAACCATCAAATATGTCGGACTCGGATATATCTGTAGAAACGATAGAATTGGAAAGTGTAGACGTGATGGACATCGAGGACCTGGAGGAGAGTCTATCACAGAACTCGGTTTCGACCCAATCCGAGGATGACGACGTTGTCATCGTGGAGGTCGCAATGGACGACGTGGAATCAGATTCCGTAAGTTTTCTTTTAGAAAATAGAAATTTTAGTGCCGCTACTTACGCATTCGCGTCACTTCTTTATCTCTCACAAAGCAGGATTGTATTCATTATTCAGTTATATATTATTTATATATTTTTTTTGTTTCAGGACGACAATATCGACTCAGTGGAGTCGATGAATGAAGACCACTCTGATGTACATGAATCGGAAGAGGACGAAGAGTTCGCTCGAATTATGGAGTTCAGGAACTCGCACTTGCCCATAGAACGGGATTCGGAATCTGAAGAGGAGGGAAGATTTCCTAATTTAAATGTGTTTTATATATAGTTATTATAATTATTAATTTATCACAATTGTTTATTTAGTTAAGTCCTTTTAGGTTAGTTTAGTATCTTTTTTTTTTCGGATCTTGTTAAATTTTAATTTGATGTGTTTATGTACGATTATTCATGATTGTTTGATATAAATAACATGTTTATATTTATGATTCTTTGATGTATATAAGATGTTGTCGTAAATAAACTTGCAATTTACCCATCATTTCCTACCTTCCTTCCTATTGGCTCACAAGCCACGCACCATCTTATCGCCTGCACCCATCCGCACCGCTCGAGCGCGCGGCTTTAAAACCACGCGCGCGGCCTCCTTTTTTCATTCTACTGACCGATCCCGCACCGTCAACATCTCCGCAAACAACGTGCAAGTTCAAACCATCAAATATGTCGCACTCGGATATATCTGTAGAAACGATAGAATTGGAAAGTGTAGAGGTGATGGACATCGAGGACCTGGAGGAGAGTCTATCACAGAACTCGGTTTTGACCCAATCCGAGGATGACGACGTTGTCATCGTGGAGGTCGCAATGGACGACGTGGAATCAGATTCCGTAAGTTTTCTTTTAGAAAATAGAAATTTTAGTGCCGCTACTTACGCATTCGCGTCACTTCTTTATCTCTCACAAAGCAGGATTGTATTCATTATTCAGTTATATATTATTTATATATTTTTTTTGTTTCAGGACGACAATATCGACTCAGTGGAGTCGATGAATGAAGACCACTCTGATGTACATGAATCGGAAGAGGACGAAGAGTTCGCTCGAATTATGGAGTTCAGGAACTCGCACTTGCCCATAGAACGGGATTCGGAATCTGAAGAGGAGGGAAGATTTCCTAATTTAAATGTGTTTTATATATAGTTATTATAATTATTAATTTATCACAATTGTTTATTTAGTTAAGTCCTTTTAGGTTAGTTTAGTATCTTTTTTTTTTCGGATCTTGTTAAATTTTAATTTGATGTGTTTATGTACGATTATTCATGATTGTTTGATATAAATAACATGTTTATATTTATGATTCTTTGATGTATATAAGATGTTGTCGTAAATAAACTTGCAATTTACCCATCATTTCCTACCTTCCTTCCTATTGGCTCACAAGCCACGCACCATCTTATCGCCTGCACCCATCCGCACCGCTCGAGCGCGCGGCTTTAAAACCACGCGCGCGGCCTCCTTTTTTCATTCTACTGACCGATCCCGCACCGTCAACATCTCCGCAAACAACGTGCAAGTTCAAACCATCAAATATGTCGCACTCGGATATATCTGTAGAAACGATAGAATTGGAAAGTGTAGAGGTGATGGACATCGAGGACCTGGAGGAGAGTCTATCACAGAACTCGGTTTTGACCCAATCCGAGGATGACGACGTTGTCATCGTGGAGGTCGCAATGGACGACGTGGAATCAGATTCCGTAAGTTTTCTTTTAGAAAATAGAAATTTTAGTGCCGCTACTTACGCATTCGCGTCACTTCTTTATCTCTCACAAAGCAGGATTGTATTCATTATTCAGTTATATATTATTTATATATTTTTTTTGTTTCAGGACGACAATATCGACTCAGTGGAGTCGATGAATGAAGACCACTCTGATGTACATGAATCGGAAGAGGACGAAGAGTTCGCTCGAATTATGGAGTTCAGGAACTCGCACTTGCCCATAGAACGGGATTCGGAATCTGAAGAGGAGGGAAGATTTCCTAATTTAAATGTGTTTTATATATAGTTATTATAATTATTAATTTAATTTATACAATTGTTTATTTAGTTAAGTCCTTTTAGGTTAGTTTAGTATCTTTTTTTTTCGGATCTTGTTAAATTTTAATTTGATGTGTTTATGTACGATTATTCATGATTGTTTGATATAAATAACATGTTTATATTTATGATTCTTTGATGTATATAAGATGTTGTCGTAAATAAACTTGCAATTTACCCATCATTTCCTACCTTCCTTCCTATTGGCTCACAAGCCACGCACCATCTTATCGCCTGCACCCATCCGCACCGCTCGAGCGCGCGGCTTTAAAACCACGCACGCGGCCTCCTTTTTTCATTCTACTGACCGATCCCGCACCGTCAACATCTCCGCAAACAACGTGCAAGTTCAAACCATCAAATATGTCGGACTCGGATATATCTGTAGAAACGATAGAATTGGAAAGTGTAGACGTGATGGACATCCAGGACCTGGAGGAGAGTCTATCACAGAACTCGGTTTCGACCCAATCCGAGGATGACGACGTTGTCATCGTGGAGGTCGCAATGGACGACGTGGAATCAGATTCCATAAGTTTTCTTTTAGAAAATAGAAATTTTAGTGCCGCTACTTACGCATTCGCGTCACTTCTTTATCTCTCACAAAGCAGGATTGTATTCATTATTCAGTTATATATTATTTATATATTTTTTTTGTTTCAGGACGACAATATCGACTCAGTGGAGTCGATGAATGAAGACCACTCTGATGTACATGAATCGGAAGAGGACGAAGAGTTCGCTCGAATTATGGAGTTCAGGAACTCGCACTTGCCCATGGAACGGGATTCGGAATCTGAAGAGGAGGGAAGATTTCCTAATTTAAATGTGTTTTATATATAGTTATTATAATTATTAATTTAATTTATACAATTGTTTATTTAGTTAAGTCCTTTTAGGTTAGTTTAGTAACTTTTTTTTTTCGGATCTTGTTAAATTTTAATTTGATGTGTTTATGTACGATTATTCATGATTCTTTGATGTATATAAGATGTTGTCGTAAATAAACTTGCAATTTACCCATCATTTCCTACCTTCCTTCCTATTGGCTCACAAGCCACGCACCATCTTATCGCCTGCACCCATCCGCACCGCTCGAGCGCGCGGCTTTAAAACCACGCGCGCGGCCTCCTTTTTTCATTCTACTGACCGATCCCGCACCGTCAACATCTCCGCAAACAACGTGCAAGTTCAAACCATCAAATATGTCGGACTCGGGTATATCTGTAGAAACGATAGAATTGGAAAGTGTAGACGTGATGGACATCGAGGACCTGGAGGAGAGTCTATCACAGAACTCGGTTTCGACCCAATCCGAGGATGACGACGTTGTCATCGTGGAGGTCGCAATGGACGACGTGGAATCAGATTCCGTAAGTTTTCTTTTAGAAAATAGAAATTTTAGTGCCGCTACTTACGCATTCGCGTCACTTCTTTATCTCTCACAAAGCAGGATTGTATTCATTATTCAGTTATATATTATTTATATATTTTTTTTGTTTCAGGACGACAATATCGACTCAGTGGAGTCGATGAATGAAGACCACTCTGATGTACATGAATCGGAAGAGGACGAAGAGTTCGCTCGAATTATGGAGTTCAGGAACTCGCACTTGCCCATAGAACGGGATTCGGAATCTGAAGAGGAGGGAAGATTTCCTAATTTAAATGTGTTTTATATATAGTTATTATAATTATTAATTTAATTTATACAATTGTTTATTTAGTTAAGTCCTTTAAGGTTAGTTTAGTAAATTTTTTTTTTCGGATCTTGTTAAATTTTAATTTGATGTGTTTATGTACGATTATTCATGATTGTTTGATATAAATAACATGTTTATATTTATGATTCTTTGATGTATATAAGATGTTGTCGTAAATAAACTTGCAATTTACCCATCATTTCCTACCTTCCTTCCTATTGGCTCACAAGCCACGCACCATCTTATCGCCTGCACCCATCCGCACCGCTCGAGCGCGCGGCTTTAAAACCACGCGCGCGGCCTCCTTTTTTCATTCTACTGACCGATCCCGCACCGTCAACATCTCCGCAAACAACGTGCAAGTTCAAACCATCAAATATGTCGGACTCGGATATATCTGTAGAAACGATAGAATTGGAAAGTGTAGACGTGATGGACATCGAGGACCTGGAGGAGAGTCTATCACAGAACTCGGTTTCGACCCAATCCGAGGATGACGACGTTGTCATCGTGGAGGTCGCAATGGACGACGTGGAATCAGATTCCGTAAGTTTTCTTTTAGAAAATAGAAATTTTAGTGCCGCTACTTACGCATTCGCGTCACTTCTTTATCTCTCACAAAGCAGGATTGTATTCATTATTCAGTTATATATTATTTATATTTTTTTTTTGTTTCAGGACGACAATATCGACTCAGTGGAGTCGATGAATGGAGACCACTCTGATGTACATGAATCGGAAGAGGACGAAGAGTTCGCTCGAATTATGGAGTTCAGGAACTCGCACTTGCCCATAGAACGGGATTCGGAATCTGAAGAGGAGGGAAGATTTCCTAATTTAAATGTGTTTTATATATAGTTATTATAATTATTAATTTAATTTATACAATTGTTTATTTAGTTAAGTCCTTTTAGGTTAGTTTAGTATCTTTTTTTTTTCGGATCTTGTTAAATTTTAATTTGATGTGTTTATGTACGATTATTCATGATTGTTTGATATAAATAACATGTTTATATTTATGATTCTTTGATGTATATAAGATGTTGTCGTAAATAAACTTGCAATTTACCCATCATTTCCTACCTTCCTTCCTATTGGCTCACAAGCCACGCACCATCTTATCGCCTGCACCCATCCGCACCGCTCGAGCGCGCGGCTTTAAAACCACGCGCGCGGCCTCCTTTTTTCATTCTACTGACCGATCCCGCACCGTCAACATCTCCGCAAACAACGTGCAAGTTCAAACCATCAAATATGTCGGACTCGGATATATCTGTAGAAACGATAGAATTGGAAAGTGTAGAGGTGATGGACATCGAGGACCTGGAGGAGAGTCTATCACAGAACTCGGTTTCGACCCAATCCGAGGATGACGACGTTGTCATCGTGGAGGTCGCAATGGACGACGTGGAATCAGATTCCGTAAGTTTTCTTTTAGAAAATAGAAATTTTAGTGCCGCTACTTACGCATTCGCGTCACTTCTTTATCTCTCACAAAGCAGGATTGTATTCATTATTCAGTTATATATTATTTATATTTTTTTTTGTTTCAGGACGACAATATCGACTCAGTGGAGTCGATGAATGAAGACCACTCTGATGTACATGAATCGGAAGAGGACGAAGAGTTCGCTCGAATTATGGAGTTCAGGAACTCGCACTTGCCCATAGAACGGGATTCGGAATCTGAAGAGGAGGGAAGATTTCCTAATTTAAATGTGTTTTATATATAGTTATTATAATTATTAATTTAATTTATCACAATTGTTTATTTAGTTAAGTCCTTTTAGGTTAGTTTAGTATCTTTTTTTTTTCGGATCTTGTTAAATTTTAATTTGATGTGTTTATGTACGATTATTCATGATTGTTTGATATAAATAACATGTTTATATTTATGATTCTTTGATGTATATAAGATGTTGTCGTAAATAAACTTGCAATTTACCCATCATTTCCTACCTTCCTTCCTATTGGCTCACAAGCCACGCACCATCTTATCGCCTGCACCCATCCGCACCGCTCGAGCGCGCGGCTTTAAAACCACGCGCGCGGCCTCCTTTTTTCATTCTACTGACCGATCCCGCACCGTCAACATCTCCGCAAACAACGTGCAAGTTCAAACCATCAAATATGTCGGACTCGGATATATCTGTAGAAACGATAGAATTGGAAAGTGTAGACGTGATGGACATCGAGGACCTGGAGGAGAGTCTATCACAGAACTCGGTTTCGACCCAATCCGAGGATGACGACGTTGTCATCGTGGAGGTCGCAATGGACGACGTGGAATCAGATTCCGTAAGTTTTCTTTTAGAAAATAGAAATTTTAGTGCCGCTACTTACGCATTCGCGTCACTTCTTTATCTCTCACAAAGCAGGATTGTATTCATTATTCAGTTATATATTATTTATATATTTTTTTTGTTTCAGGACGACAATATCGACTCAGTGGAGTCGATGAATGAAGACCACTCTGATGTACATGAATCGGAAGAGGACGAAGAGTTCGCTCGAATTATGGAGTTCAGGAACTCGCACTTGCCCATAGAACGGGATTCGGAATCTGAAGAGGAGGGAAGATTTCCTAATTTAAATGTGTTTTATATATAGTTATTATAATTATTAATTTAATTTATCACAATTGTTTATTTAGTTAAGTCCTTTTAGGTTAGTTTAGTATCTTTTTTTTTTCGGATCTTGTTAAATTTTAATTTGATGTGTTTATGTACGATTATTCATGATTGTTTGATATAAATAACATGTTTATATTTATGATTCTTTGATGTATATAAGATGTTGTCGTAAATAAACTTGCAATTTACCCATCATTTCCTACCTTCCTTCCTATTGGCTCACAAGCCACGCACCATCTTATCGCCTGCACCCATCCGCACCGCTCGAGCGCGCGGCTTTAAAACCACGCGCGCGGCCTCCTTTTTTCATTCTACTGACCGATCCCGCACCGTCAACATCTCCGCAAACAACGTGCAAGTTCAAACCATCAAATATGTCGGACTCGGATATATCTGTAGAAACGATAGAATTGGAAAGTGTAGACGTGATGGACATCGAGGACCTGGAGGAGAGTCTATCACAGAACTCGGTTTCGACCCAATCCGAGGATGACGACGTTGTCATCGTGGAGGTCGCAATGGACGACGTGGAATCAGATTCCGTAAGTTTTCTTTTAGAAAATAGAAATTTTAGTGCCGCTACTTACGCATTCGCGTCACTTCTTTATCTCTCACAAAGCAGGATTGTATTCATTATTCAGTTATATATTATTTATATATTTTTTTTGTTTCAGGACGACAATATCGACTCAGTGGAGTCGATGAATGAAGACCACTCTGATGTACATGAATCGGAAGAGGACGAAGAGTTCGCTCGAATTATGGAGTTCAGGAACTCGCACTTGCCCATAGAACGGGATTCGGAATCTGAAGAGGAGGGAAGATTTCCTAATTTAAATGTGTTTTATATATAGTTATTATAATTATTAATTTATCACAATTGTTTATTTAGTTAAGTCCTTTTAGGTTAGTTTAGTATCTTTTTTTTTTCGGATCTTGTTAAATTTTAATTTGATGTGTTTATGTACGATTATTCATGATTGTTTGATATAAATAACATGTTTATATTTATGATTCTTTGATGTATATAAGATGTTGTCGTAAATAAACTTGCAATTTACCCATCATTTCCTACCTTCCTTCCTATTGGCTCACAAGCCACGCACCATCTTATCGCCTGCACCCATCCGCACCGCTCGAGCGCGCGGCTTTAAAACCACGCGCGCGGCCTCCTTTTTTCATTCTACTGACCGATCCCGCACCGTCAACATCTCCGCAAACAACGTGCAAGTTCAAACCATCAAATATGTCGTACTCGGATATATCTGTAGAAACGATAGAATTGGAAAGTGTAGAGGTGATGGACATCGAGGACCTGGAGGAGAGTCTATCACAGAACTCGGTTTCGACCCAATCCGAGGATGACGACGTTGTCATCGTGGAGGTCGCAATGGACGACGTGGAATCAGATTCCGTAAGTTTTCTTTTAGAAAATAGAAATTTTAGTGCCGCTACTTACGCATTCGCGTCACTTCTTTATCTCTCACAAAGCAGGATTGTATTCATTATTCAGTTATATATTATTTATATATTTTTTTTGTTTCAGGACGACAATATCGACTCAGTGGAGTCGATGAATGAAGACCACTCTGATGTACATGAATCGGAAGAGGACGAAGAGTTCGCTCGAATTATGGAGTTCAGGAACTCGCACTTGCCCATATAACGGGATTCGGAATCTGAAGAGGAGGGAAGATTTCCTAATTTAAATGTGTTTTATATATAGTTATTATAATTATTAATTTATCACAATTGTTTATTTAGTTAAGTCCTTTTAGGTTAGTTTAGTATCTTTTTTTTTCGGATCTTGTTAAATTTTAATTTGATGTGTTTATGTAAAAAAATTCAAAATTTTTTTTCAAAATTCAAATTCATTTATTTACTTGAGAAGCGGTTACAATGGTTGTTGTTCTATACACAGATATAATAATTTGTTCAGCGCTCTCGCCGGCGACACCAGCATGTAAATATTTTTGCACTTATTATTGAAATTCAAAATACCTAATATAACTATAATTCATACATTAACATTAATAGACAAAAAAATCTTTGATGCTATAATATCTTTTTTTAAGTAAGAATTTATAAAGTGCAGTTATGAATCTATTATATGGTAAACATTTTATGTCATTGGGTATTCTATTAAATATTTTTACAGCCATACAATAACAGTTCCTTTTGCGTAATTTTGTTGATATCTTCTGTAGTACTAGTCTTTTGGGATATCTAGTGTTAAATGTACATACATTTTTAAGTTGCGTAAATAGATCTTGGTTAGACTTTACAAACTTGCCCATTTCTAATATGTATAAGGATGGGAGAGTGAGCAGCTTTAATTCATCAAATAATGGTTTGCATGATGTTAGCGGCGGTTTGTTACATATAGCCCTGATGCATTTTTTTTGGCTGATGAATAGTCTGTCAATATCTTGAGAGTTTCCCCACAAAATTAGTCCGTACCTCAACACTGAGGCCACATAGCCGTGATACGCCAAAAGCGCCGTTTCTCTATTGACAATTGTTGCTAGTCTTCGAATTGGATACACAAATCTATTAACTATTGTACATTTTTTGTCAATTTGAGGTTTCCAAGATAAATTTTTGTCTAATGTAATGCCTAGAAATGTGATGTCATCAGTTCCGGATATTATAGTATTTTTATATTCCACTGTAATGTTAACAGGTTCTTTCCTATTATAAAATTGTACATATTTTGTTTTATCTAGATTAACTTTCAAATTATTACATTCCAACCATATTATTACATTATTTATTAGATTATTAATGTCACTGTTATAAGAATTTATATTTTCACATGGAATAACTATTGAAATGTCATCAGCAAACAAGACGCATCTATATTTAGTTATATTTGGTATGTCATTAATATACAATAAGAAAAGCAGTGGACCCAACACACTACCCTGTGGTACACCAACTTTATTGTGTTCATAGTTAGACCTACTAGGCTCAGAGTATAATCCATTATCCATATTGTCTATTTGAACACAGTGAGTTCTATCAGTTAAATAACTTCTCAGCCAGTCTAGGGTAATTCCTCTTATACCATACATTTCGCACTTAAGCAGAAGTCGATCATGGGAAACGAAATCGAATGCTTTACTCATATCAAAGAATACAGCCGTAACGGGGTTATTCCTATCGACATGTTCTATTACATTGCTGACCAACATAAAAGTGGCTAATGAGGTAGATTTGCCTTTTTGGAAACCGTTTTGCTCAGTTTTTATTATCTTGTTTTTTCTGCAAAACGTTTCTATTCTGGTGTGCATCGCTTTTTCAAATATTTTTGATAGGATGGGTACCAACGTTATAGGGCGATGGCTGTCCAGTTCCTCTTTATTACCCTTTTTATATAATGGTTTAATAACAGAAACCTTTAACTTTTCCGGAAAGGTTCCTTGTGAGAAAGATAAGTTTGCCAAAAAAGTTATCACCGGTGCGATTAATGGGGCACTTAATTTTATGATTGCGGTTGGTATCTCATCATATCCTACAGCCTTGGTATTCTTTAATGATTTTATTATTTTAATAATTTCCGATTCATCACATGGGTATAAAAATATCGTTTCACTACAAGTATTTACGTGTGGCAATTTGTGTAACCTGTAATCGTAGTTATTTTTAGTTAAATTAATGTAATATTCATTGAAAGCAGTAGCTATTTCTTTTGGATTAGTAATTAGTTGGTTCCCTTTTTGAATTTTTTTAAATTGAGTTGGTTTTAAGGTTTTGTACTCTTTATTTTGAATTAGATCCCATGATGCTTTACATTTGTTTTTGGAAGTGGTAAGATATGCAATATTTTCATTTTTCTGAGAGTTGCGAATGCACGTTTTGAGTATTTTATAGTATTTGAAGTATTTATTTTTTGCAGATGCCGTTCTGGACGTATAGTATTGAAAGCGTAATTTCCTTTTAGTAATGCATGACTTCTTTATTCCCTTTGTAATCCACCTAGTTTTTTTACCCTTGTTTGATATTTTAATTCTTTTCTTTGGAAAGCACAGATTGAAAAACATCAGGAATGTGTCATGGAACTCGTTAAATGCACTATTTAGCAAAGGTTGACTATAAACATTTTCCCAAGTCAAGCTTTGCAGACACTTGTAAAATTTATCCAAATTATCCTGAGCATAGTCCCTTCCTGTAATGTACCAATATTCAATAGACTCTTTTTTATGTTCAGTATAGAAACTTAGGGTTTGCGCAGTGTGATCAGAAATACCTAAGTCGTGTATTGTTGCGACTCCGTTTATGTTGCTCAATATGTGATCAATACAAGTATTAATACGTGTTGGTTGATCAATATGTAAGGTAAAATTATAATTCTGCGCAATTCTATGCAATTCCCGGCTACCTCGCGAATCTTCCAATGTATTCACATTAAAATCACCTGTTATAATTATCTTGTATAATTTACGCTTGTATAATTTATGAAGAACACTTTCTAGCCCATTCAAAAATGTATTTATTGTAGCGGGTTTAGGTACTCTGTAAAGGCAGATTACTATTATTTTATATTCTGGAATGTCAATACCACAACATTCAAAAGTCTGTTCAGCCGCTATATTTTCGAGCCAAGATAACTGTTTGTAGTTAATATGGGTTCTACAGAAAATTGCGACGCCACCACGCTTCTGAGAATTTCGAGAGTAGTATGATGCTAGTTCATAGCCTTTAATGAATACGTTTTTTTCATGTCCCGATTTAATGAATGTCTCTGATAAACAAATTATGTCAATATAACTATTTTTATTACTAAATTCTAACAGAATTACTTCTAAAAGTTCTTTTTTATTGAGTAATCCAGCTATATTTTGATGAAATATTGTGAAGTTATTCACGAAAGGAATTATTATTCAGTAGGAGATCTTCCAAGGGTTCTTCATTAGTTTGCGTGACTTGGTTATCTTGGGAACCATTTATGTAACTATTGTTAGAACTAGATTTCTCAATATGCATCAACATTTTACATATGTCATTAAATATTATACCCATACCTTTATTATTTACAGTTCCAGTTTGCTTATAAAACATATCAAAGTCATAGGCAAGATTTTTGTTACAGTCAAACAAGTAGGAATAATTGTGCTTTGAGTTATCAGTGTGTAACAATGAATTAAACAGTTCAATTCTCCTATTATACAGATTGGCATAGTAGCCACAGCTAAATATCGGAGTACATATTATTATGTTAGTATTGATACAATTTTGAACAACATTTCTTATATACAGTACCAATTCATTATAATTTTGAGACCTTTTAAAGTCCTTTTCACCCAAAAATAACAAACAATAGTCACTCATACTGTAGTCGATCAATTTATTATTCAAATTTTTTAAGAGATCTTTGATCCCAACGCCTGGCTTCAGATAATGGCAAATCTTATATTTATTACCTAAGAAACGTTCAGAAATAATTAACATCTTGTTATTTTTGTCTGTGCTAATCATACAGATTTTACTCTTTTCTTCAGAGCAACTTTGGACCGAATTGACATCAGGTCGTCTTTTGTTTGGTGTACTCTTCGTAGAATCCACTTGTAGTTCAATAAAGCTATCATTTACCAAATCCACGACACATTCGTTGTGGTTCTCGTTCTGCTCATTAACTACTGGTGAACGAAAGAGCATTGGTGTGTTGAAGCGCTTTCCCTTTTTACTTAATGTTTGGCTTTTCTTCTCTGATTTGCAGATGTGAGTAAGTTTCTCAATTTTCCTATCGTACTCTTTCATGGAGTTTTTCAGCATACAATTTTCCGATAATAAATTTTCAATTTCTTTTTCAGCACTTAGTAATTTTGCTTCTAAGTCAGTTACTTTTTTATTCATTAATTCTAACTTATCATGCACATTTTCATTTATCTCTGGACAGCTTCTGTTAATTTTTTTACTGCTAAGTACTGATGATGATGACAAGGATGAGGAGTCATATTCGTCTAAGTCAGTTAACGAATCAAATGAGTTCTTAGTGGTAACGTTAATTTTATATTTTTTCCGCAATGTAACATTGCTCGTAAATGGAGACGGTGAATTGTTACTAATATTCCTCTTATCTTGTTTATGCCTACAATCCATGCATGTCCAGCTTTCCTTATGATCACGTGACATTATGTTATAAAATCGTTTTTCGGAGACATTAGTGCATGGCAGATCATACACTGCTTTGCAAATATAGCATTTCAAGCAGTGCCTTATTTCAACATTCTTTTCGCATTTGGCACATGTAGTAGGCGAAACAGTTTTATCCATTTTGCAGAAAATAAAACAAATCTAGGCTCTTAAACATAGAATACGATTATGTAGATGAGGAAGCAAAAACAAAACTCAATGCTCAGTAAGTAAGATTGGCGCAGTTTTATAAACGCTCGTTTCCTAATTATATATTCCTTGGAGTATGTCTGCTCTGGCAACACTATGTGACAGGTGTCATTTTCAGCTGTTGCTTGCTGTCAGTTGACAACCGCTCATTTAGTTAGACTAACTGTTGTGATGTACCGTTATAAAACGTTTATTTTCCGTTTCAGTTCAATTTTCAAAATTTAGAAGTAGAAAAACGTTAGATAACTTGCTCACCGTCATACGATGTGCGTATTAGTTGCTCCGTCTTGTGTTTAGTGTTGTTTATTCCAACTAAAAAGTGTCCAGTCGAACTTTCACTACACGTTTCATAACTTTGGGACTTAAATATTCGTAACAACTAATTTAAATTAATATAAATCGAAGAGCACTCTCTTAATAATTGTTGCTTTGGCCGGGGTTGCCAACACTTTTGTACGATTATTCATGATTGTTTGATATAAATAACATGTTTATATTTATGATTCTTTGATGTATATAAGATGTTGTCGTAAATAAACTTGCAATTTACCCATCATTTCCTACCTTCCTTCCTATTGGCTCACAAGCCACGCACCATCTTATCGCCTGCACCCATCCGCACCGCTCGAGCGCGCGGCTTTAAAACCACGCGCGCGGCCTCCTTTTTTCATTCTACTGACCGATCCCGCACCGTCAACATCTCCGCAAACAACGTGCAAGTTCAAACCATCAAATATGTCGGACTCGGATATATCTGTAGAAACGATAGAATTGGAAAGTGTAGACGTGATGGACATCGAGGACCTGGAGGAGAGTCTATCACAGAACTCGGTTTCGACCCAATCCGAGGATGACGACGTTGTCATCGTGGAGGTCGCAATGGACGACGTGGAATCAGATTCCGTAAGTTTTCTTTTAGAAAATAGAAATTTTAGTGCCGCTACTTACGCATTCGCGTCACTTCTTTATCTCTCACAAAGCAGGATTGTATTCATTATTCAGTTATATATTATTTATATATTTTTTTTGTTTCAGGACGACAATATCGACTCAGTGGAGTCGATGAATGAAGACCACTCTGATGTACATGAATCGGAAGAGGACGAAGAGTTCGCTCGAATTATGGAGTTCAGGAACTCGCACTTGCCCATAGAACGGGATCCGGAATCTGAAGAGGAGGGAAGATTTCCTAATTTAAATGTGTTTTATATATAGTTATTATAATTATTAATTTATCACAATTGTTTATTTAGTTAAGTCCTTTTAGGTTAGTTTAGTAACTTTTTTTTTTCGGATCTTGTTAAATTTTAATTTGATGTGTTTATGTACGATTATTCATGATTGTTTGATATAAATAACATGTTTATATTTATGATTCTTTGATGTATATAAGATGTTGTCGTAAATAAACTTGCAATTTACCCATCATTTCCTACCTTCCTTCCTATTGGCTCACAAGCCACGCACCATCTTATCGCCTGCACCCATCCGCACCGCTCGAGCGCGCGGCTTTAAAACCACGCGCGCGGCCTCCTTTTTTCATTCTACTGACCGATCCCGCACCGTCAACATCTCCGCAAACAACGTGCAAGTTCAAACCATCAAATATGTCGGACTCGGATATATCTGTAGAAACGATAGAATTGGAAAGTGTAGAGGTGATGGACATCGAGGACCTGGAGGAGAGTCTATCACAGAACTCGGTTTCGACCCAATCCGAGGATGACGACGTTGTCATCGTGGAGGTCGCAATGGACGACGTGGAATCAGATTCCGTAAGTTTTCTTTTAGAAAATAGAAATTTTAGTGCCGCTACTTACGCATTCGCGTCACTTCTTTATCTCTCACAAAGCAGGATTGTATTCATTATTCAGTTATATATTATTTATATATTTTTTTTGTTTCAGGACGACAATATCGACTCAGTGGAGTCGATGAATGAAGACCACTCTGATGTACATGAATCGGAAGAGGACGAAGAGTTCGCTCGAATTATGGAGTTCAGGAACTCGCACTTGCCCATAGAACGGGATTCGGAATCTGAAGAGGAGGGAAGATTTCCTAATTTAAATGTGTTTTATATATAGTTATTATAATTATTAATTTATCACAATTGTTTATTTAGTTAAGTCCTTTTAGGTTAGTTTAGTATCTTTTTTTTTTCGGATCTTGTTAAATTTTAATTTGATGTGTTTATGTACGATTATTCATGATTGTTTGATATAAATAACATGTTTATATTTATGATTCTTTGATGTATATAAGATGTTGTCGTAAATAAACTTGCAATTTACCCATCATTTCCTACCTTCCTTCCTATTGGCTCACAAGCCACGCACCATCTTATCGCCTGCACCCATCCGCACCGCTCGAGCGCGCGGCTTTAAAACCACGCGCGCGGCCTCCTTTTTTCATTCTACTGACCGATCCCGCACCGTCAACATCTCCGCAAACAACGTGCAAGTTCAAACCATCAAATATGTCGTACTCGGATATATCTGTAGAAACGATAGAATTGGAAAGTGTAGAGGTGATGGACATCGAGGACCTGGAGGAGAGTCTATCACAGAACTCGGTTTCGACCCAATCCGAGGATGACGACGTTGTCATCGTGGAGGTCGCAATGGACGACGTGGAATCAGATTCCGTAAGTTTTCTTTTAGAAAATAGAAATTTTAGTGCCGCTACTTACGCATTCGCGTCACTTCTTTATCTCTCACAAAGCAGGATTGTATTCATTATTCAGTTATATATTATTTATATATTTTTTTTGTTTCAGGACGACAATATCGACTCAGTGGAGTCGATGAATGAAGACCACTCTGATGTACATGAATCGGAAGAGGACGAAGAGTTCGCTCGAATTATGGAGTTCAGGAACTCGCACTTGCCCATATAACGGGATTCGGAATCTGAAGAGGAGGGAAGATTTCCTAATTTAAATGTGTTTTATATATAGTTATTATAATTATTAATTTATCACAATTGTTTATTTAGTTAAGTCCTTTTAGGTTAGTTTAGTATCTTTTTTTTTCGGATCTTGTTAAATTTTAATTTGATGTGTTTATGTAAAAAAATTCAAAATTTTTTTTCAAAATTCAAATTCATTTATTTACTTGAGAAGCGGTTACAATGGTTGTTGTTCTATACACAGATATAATAATTTGTTCAGCGCTCTCGCCGGCGACACCAGCATGTAAATATTTTTGCACTTATTATTGAAATTCAAAATACCTAATATAACTATAATTCATACATTAACATTAATAGACAAAAAAATCTTTGATGCTATAATATCTTTTTTTAAGTAAGAATTTATAAAGTGCAGTTATGAATCTATTATATGGTAAACATTTTATGTCATTGGGTATTCTATTAAATATTTTTACAGCCATACAATAACAGTTCCTTTTGCGTAATTTTGTTGATATCTTCTGTAGTACTAGTCTTTTGGGATATCTAGTGTTAAATGTACATACATTTTTAAGTTGCGTAAATAGATCTTGGTTAGACTTTACAAACTTGCCCATTTCTAATATGTATAAGGATGGGAGAGTGAGCAGCTTTAATTCATCAAATAATGGTTTGCATGATGTTAGCGGCGGTTTGTTACATATAGCCCTGATGCATTTTTTTTGGCTGATGAATAGTCTGTCAATATCTTGAGAGTTTCCCCACAAAATTAGTCCGTACCTCAACACTGAGGCCACATAGCCGTGATACGCCAAAAGCGCCGTTTCTCTATTGACAATTGTTGCTAGTCTTCGAATTGGATACACAAATCTATTAACTATTGTACATTTTTTGTCAATTTGAGGTTTCCAAGATAAATTTTTGTCTAATGTAATGCCTAGAAATGTGATGTCATCAGTTCCGGATATTATAGTATTTTTATATTCCACTGTAATGTTAACAGGTTCTTTCCTATTATAAAATTGTACATATTTTGTTTTATCTAGATTAACTTTCAAATTATTACATTCCAACCATATTATTACATTATTTATTAGATTATTAATGTCACTGTTATAAGAATTTATATTTTCACATGGAATAACTATTGAAATGTCATCAGCAAACAAGACGCATCTATATTTAGTTATATTTGGTATGTCATTAATATACAATAAGAAAAGCAGTGGACCCAACACACTACCCTGTGGTACACCAACTTTATTGTGTTCATAGTTAGACCTACTAGGCTCAGAGTATAATCCATTATCCATATTGTCTATTTGAACACAGTGAGTTCTATCAGTTAAATAACTTCTCAGCCAGTCTAGGGTAATTCCTCTTATACCATACATTTCGCACTTAAGCAGAAGTCGATCATGGGAAACGAAATCGAATGCTTTACTCATATCAAAGAATACAGCCGTAACGGGGTTATTCCTATCGACATGTTCTATTACATTGCTGACCAACATAAAAGTGGCTAATGAGGTAGATTTGCCTTTTTGGAAACCGTTTTGCTCAGTTTTTATTATCTTGTTTTTTCTGCAAAACGTTTCTATTCTGGTGTGCATCGCTTTTTCAAATATTTTTGATAGGATGGGTACCAACGTTATAGGGCGATGGCTGTCCAGTTCCTCTTTATTACCCTTTTTATATAATGGTTTAATAACAGAAACCTTTAACTTTTCCGGAAAGGTTCCTTGTGAGAAAGATAAGTTTGCCAAAAAAGTTATCACCGGTGCGATTAATGGGGCACTTAATTTTATGATTGCGGTTGGTATCTCATCATATCCTACAGCCTTGGTATTCTTTAATGATTTTATTATTTTAATAATTTCCGATTCATCACATGGGTATAAAAATATCGTTTCACTACAAGTATTTACGTGTGGCAATTTGTGTAACCTGTAATCGTAGTTATTTTTAGTTAAATTAATGTAATATTCATTGAAAGCAGTAGCTATTTCTTTTGGATTAGTAATTAGTTGGTTCCCTTTTTGAATTTTTTTAAATTGAGTTGGTTTTAAGGTTTTGTACTCTTTATTTTGAATTAGATCCCATGATGCTTTACATTTGTTTTTGGAAGTGGTAAGATATGCAATATTTTCATTTTTCTGAGAGTTGCGAATGCACGTTTTGAGTATTTTATAGTATTTGAAGTATTTATTTTTTGCAGATGCCGTTCTGGACGTATAGTATTGAAAGCGTAATTTCCTTTTAGTAATGCATGACTTCTTTATTCCCTTTGTAATCCACCTAGTTTTTTTACCCTTGTTTGATATTTTAATTCTTTTCTTTGGAAAGCACAGATTGAAAAACATCAGGAATGTGTCATGGAACTCGTTAAATGCACTATTTAGCAAAGGTTGACTATAAACATTTTCCCAAGTCAAGCTTTGCAGACACTTGTAAAATTTATCCAAATTATCCTGAGCATAGTCCCTTCCTGTAATGTACCAATATTCAATAGACTCTTTTTTATGTTCAGTATAGAAACTTAGGGTTTGCGCAGTGTGATCAGAAATACCTAAGTCGTGTATTGTTGCGACTCCGTTTATGTTGCTCAATATGTGATCAATACAAGTATTAATACGTGTTGGTTGATCAATATGTAAGGTAAAATTATAATTCTGCGCAATTCTATGCAATTCCCGGCTACCTCGCGAATCTTCCAATGTATTCACATTAAAATCACCTGTTATAATTATCTTGTATAATTTACGCTTGTATAATTTATGAAGAACACTTTCTAGCCCATTCAAAAATGTATTTATTGTAGCGGGTTTAGGTACTCTGTAAAGGCAGATTACTATTATTTTATATTCTGGAATGTCAATACCACAACATTCAAAAGTCTGTTCAGCCGCTATATTTTCGAGCCAAGATAACTGTTTGTAGTTAATATGGGTTCTACAGAAAATTGCGACGCCACCACGCTTCTGAGAATTTCGAGAGTAGTATGATGCTAGTTCATAGCCTTTAATGAATACGTTTTTTTCATGTCCCGATTTAATGAATGTCTCTGATAAACAAATTATGTCAATATAACTATTTTTATTACTAAATTCTAACAGAATTACTTCTAAAAGTTCTTTTTTATTGAGTAATCCAGCTATATTTTGATGAAATATTGTGAAGTTATTCACGAAAGGAATTATTATTCAGTAGGAGATCTTCCAAGGGTTCTTCATTAGTTTGCGTGACTTGGTTATCTTGGGAACCATTTATGTAACTATTGTTAGAACTAGATTTCTCAATATGCATCAACATTTTACATATGTCATTAAATATTATACCCATACCTTTATTATTTACAGTTCCAGTTTGCTTATAAAACATATCAAAGTCATAGGCAAGATTTTTGTTACAGTCAAACAAGTAGGAATAATTGTGCTTTGAGTTATCAGTGTGTAACAATGAATTAAACAGTTCAATTCTCCTATTATACAGATTGGCATAGTAGCCACAGCTAAATATCGGAGTACATATTATTATGTTAGTATTGATACAATTTTGAACAACATTTCTTATATACAGTACCAATTCATTATAATTTTGAGACCTTTTAAAGTCCTTTTCACCCAAAAATAACAAACAATAGTCACTCATACTGTAGTCGATCAATTTATTATTCAAATTTTTTAAGAGATCTTTGATCCCAACGCCTGGCTTCAGATAATGGCAAATCTTATATTTATTACCTAAGAAACGTTCAGAAATAATTAACATCTTGTTATTTTTGTCTGTGCTAATCATACAGATTTTACTCTTTTCTTCAGAGCAACTTTGGACCGAATTGACATCAGGTCGTCTTTTGTTTGGTGTACTCTTCGTAGAATCCACTTGTAGTTCAATAAAGCTATCATTTACCAAATCCACGACACATTCGTTGTGGTTCTCGTTCTGCTCATTAACTACTGGTGAACGAAAGAGCATTGGTGTGTTGAAGCGCTTTCCCTTTTTACTTAATGTTTGGCTTTTCTTCTCTGATTTGCAGATGTGAGTAAGTTTCTCAATTTTCCTACCGTACTCTTTCATGGAGTTTTTCAGCATACAATTTTCCGATAATAAATTTTCAATTTCTTTTTCAGCACTTAGTAATTTTGCTTCTAAGTCAGTTACTTTTTTATTCATTAATTCTAACTTATCATGCACATTTTCATTTATCTCTGGACAGCTTCTGTTAATTTTTTTACTGCTAAGTACTGATGATGATGACAAGGATGAGGAGTCATATTCGTCTAAGTCAGTTAACGAATCAAATGAGTTCTTAGTGGTAACGTTAATTTTATATTTTTTCCGCAATGTAACATTGCTCGTAAATGGAGACGGTGAATTGTTACTAATATTCCTCTTATCTTGTTTATGCCTACAATCCATGCATGTCCAGCTTTCCTTATGATCACGTGACATTATGTTATAAAATCGTTTTTCGGAGACATTAGTGCATGGCAGATCATACACTGCTTTGCAAATATAGCATTTCAAGCAGTGCCTTATTTCAACATTCTTTTCGCATTTGGCACATGTAGTAGGCGAAACAGTTTTATCCATTTTGCAGAAAATAAAACAAATCTAGGCTCTTAAACATAGAATACGATTATGTAGATGAGGAAGCAAAAACAAAACTCAATGCTCAGTAAGTAAGATTGGCGCAGTTTTATAAACGCTCGTTTCCTAATTATATATTCCTTGGAGTATGTCTGCTCTGGCAACACTATGTGACAGGTGTCATTTTCAGCTGTTGCTTGCTGTCAGTTGACAACCGCTCATTTAGTTAGACTAACTGTTGTGATGTACCGTTATAAAACGTTTATTTTCCGTTTCAGTTCAATTTTCAAAATTTAGAAGTAGAAAAACGTTAGATAACTTGCTCACCGTCATACGATGTGCGTATTAGTTGCTCCGTCTTGTGTTTAGTGTTGTTTATTCCAACTAAAAAGTGTCCAGTCGAACTTTCACTACACGTTTCATAACTTTGGGACTTAAATATTCGTAACAACTAATTTAAATTAATATAAATCGAAGAGCACTCTCTTAATAATTGTTGCTTTGGCCGGGGTTGCCAACACTTTTGTACGATTATTCATGATTGTTTGATATAAATAACATGTTTATATTTATGATTCTTTGATGTATATAAGATGTTGTCGTAAATAAACTTGCAATTTACCCATCATTTCCTACCTTCCTTCCTATTGGCTCACAAGCCACGCACCATCTTATCGCCTGCACCCATCCGCACCGCTCGAGCGCGCGGCTTTAAAACCACGCGCGCGGCCTCCTTTTTTCATTCTACTGACCGATCCCGCACCGTCAACATCTCCGCAAACAACGTGCAAGTTCAAACCATCAAATATGTCGGACTCGGATATATCTGTAGAAACGATAGAATTGGAAAGTGTAGACGTGATGGACATCGAGGACCTGGAGGAGAGTCTATCACAGAACTCGGTTTCGACCCAATCCGAGGATGACGACGTTGTCATCGTGGAGGTCGCAATGGACGACGTGGAATCAGATTCCGTAAGTTTTCTTTTAGAAAATAGAAATTTTAGTGCCGCTACTTACGCATTCGCGTCACTTCTTTATCTCTCACAAAGCAGGATTGTATTCATTATTCAGTTATATATTATTTATATATTTTTTTTGTTTCAGGACGACAATATCGACTCAGTGGAGTCGATGAATGAAGACCACTCTGATGTACATGAATCGGAAGAGGACGAAGAGTTCGCTCGAATTATGGAGTTCAGGAACTCGCACTTGCCCATAGAACGGGATCCGGAATCTGAAGAGGAGGGAAGATTTCCTAATTTAAATGTGTTTTATATATAGTTATTATAATTATTAATTTATCACAATTGTTTATTTAGTTAAGTCCTTTTAGGTTAGTTTAGTAACTTTTTTTTTTCGGATCTTGTTAAATTTTAATTTGATGTGTTTATGTACGATTATTCATGATTGTTTGATATAAATAACATGTTTATATTTATGATTCTTTGATGTATATAAGATGTTGTCGTAAATAAACTTGCAATTTACCCATCATTTCCTACCTTCCTTCCTATTGGCTCACAAGCCACGCACCATCTTATCGCCTGCACCCATCCGCACCGCTCGAGCGCGCGGCTTTAAAACCACGCGCGCGGCCTCCTTTTTTCATTCTACTGACCGATCCCGCACCGTCAACATCTCCGCAAACAACGTGCAAGTTCAAACCATCAAATATGTCGGACTCGGATATATCTGTAGAAACGATAGAATTGGAAAGTGTAGAGGTGATGGACATCGAGGACCTGGAGGAGAGTCTATCACAGAACTCGGTTTCGACCCAATCCGAGGATGACGACGTTGTCATCGTGGAGGTCGCAATGGACGACGTGGAATCAGATTCCGTAAGTTTTCTTTTAGAAAATAGAAATTTTAGTGCCGCTACTTACGCATTCGCGTCACTTCTTTATCTCTCACAAAGCAGGATTGTATTCATTATTCAGTTATATATTATTTATATATTTTTTTTGTTTCAGGACGACAATATCGACTCAGTGGAGTCGATGAATGAAGACCACTCTGATGTACATGAATCGGAAGAGGACGAAGAGTTCGCTCGAATTATGGAGTTCAGGAACTCGCACTTGCCCATAGAACGGGATTCGGAATCTGAAGAGGAGGGAAGATTTCCTAATTTAAATGTGTTTTATATATAGTTATTATAATTATTAATTTAATTTATACAATTGTTTATTTAGTTAAGTCCTTTTAGGTTAGTTTAGTAACTTTTTTTTTTCGGATCTTGTTAAATTTTAATTTGATGTGTTTATGTACGATTATTCATGATTGTTTGATATAAATAACATGTTTATATTTATGATTCTTTGATGTATATAAGATGTTGTCGTAAATATACTTGCAATTTACCCATCATTTCCTACCTTCCTTCCTATTGGCTCACAAGCCACGCACCATCTTATCGCCTGCACCCATCCGCACCGCTCGAGCGCGCGGCTTTAAAACCACGCGCGCGGCCTCCTTTTTTCATTCTACTGACCGATCCCGCACCGTCAACATCTCCGCAAACAACGTGCAAGTTCAAACCATCAAATATGTCGGACTCGGATATATCTGTAGAAACGATAGAATTGGAAAGTGTAGACGTGATGGACATCGAGGACCTGGAGGAGAGTCTATCACAGAACTCGGTTTCGACCCAATCCGAGGATGACGACGTTGTCATCGTGGAGGTCGCAATGGACGACGTGGAATCAGATTCCGTAAGTTTTCTTTTAGAAAATAGAAATTTTAGTGCCGCTACTTACGCATTCGCGTCACTTCTTTATCTCTCACAAAGCAGGATTGTATTCATTATTCAGTTATATATTATTTATATATTTTTTTTGTTTCAGGACGACAATATCGACTCAGTGGAGTCGATGAATGAAGACCACTCTGATGTACATGAATCGGAAGAGGACGAAGAGTTCGCTCGAATTATGGAGTTCAGGAACTCGCACTTGCCCATAGAACGGGATTCGGAATCTGAAGAGGAGGGAAGATTTCCTAATTTAAATGTGTTTTATATATAGTTATTATAATTATTAATTTAATTTATACAATTGTTTATTTAGTTAAGTCCTTTTAGGTTAGTTTAGTAACTTTTTTTTTTCGGATCTTGTTAAATTTTAATTTGATGTGTTTATGTACGATTATTCATGATTGTTTGATATAAATAACATGTTTATATTTATGATTCTTTGATGTATATAAGATGTTGTCGTAAATAAACTTGCAATTTACCCATCATTTCCTACCTTCCTTCCTATTGGCTCACAAGCCACGCACCATCTTATCGCCTGCACCCATCCGCACCGCTCGAGCGCGCGGCTTTAAAACCACGCGCGCGGCCTCCTTTTTTCATTCTACTGACCGATCCCGCACCGTCAACATCTCCGCAAACAACGTGCAAGTTCAAACCATCAAATATGTCGGACTCGGATATATCTGTAGAAACGATAGAATTGGAAAGTGTAGAGGTGATGGACATCGAGGACCTGGAGGAGAGTCTATCACAGAACTCGGTTTCGACCCAATCCGAGGATGACGACGTTGTCATCGTGGAGGTCGCAATGGACGACGTGGAATCAGATTCCGTAAGTTTTCTTTTAGAAAATAGTAATTTTAGTGCCGCTACTTACGCATTCGCGTCACTTCTTTATCTCTCACAAAGCAGGATTGTATTCATTATTCAGTTATATATTATTTATATATTTTTTTTGTTTCAGGACGACAATATCGACTCAGTGGAGTCGATGAATGAAGACCACTCTGATGTACATGAATCGGAAGAGGACGAAGAGTTCGCTCGATTTATGGAGTTCAGGAACTCGCACTTGCCCATAGAACGGGATTCGGAATCTGAAGAGGAGGGAAGATTTCCTAATTTAAATGTGTTTTATATATAGTTATTATAATTATTAATTTAATTTATACAATTGTTTATTTAGTTAAGTCCTTTTAGGTTAGTTTAGTAACTTTTTTTTTTCGGATCTTGTTAAATTTTAATTTGATGTGTTTATGTACGATTATTCATGATTGTTTGATATAAATAACATGTTTATATTTATGATTCTTTGATGTATATGAGATGTTGTCGTAAATAAACTTGCAATTTACCCATCATTTCCTACCTTCCTTCCTATTGGCTCACAAGCCACGCACCATCTTATCGCCTGCACCCATCCGCACCGCTCGAGCGCGCGGCTTTAAAACCACGCGCGCGGCCTCCTTTTTTCATTCTACTGACCGATCCCGCACCGTCAACATCTCCGCAAACAACGTGCAAGTTCAAACCATCAAATATGTCGGACTCGGATATATCTGTAGAAACGATAGAATTGGAAAGTGTAGACGTGATGGACATCGAGGACCTGGAGGAGTCTATCACAGAACTCGGTTTCGACCCAATCCGAGGATGACGACGTTGTCATCGTGGAGGTCGCAATGGACGACGTGGAATCAGATTCCGTAAGTTTTCTTTTAGAAAATAGAAATTTTAGTGCCGCTACTTACGCATTCGCGTCACTTTTTTATCTCTCACAAAGCAGGATTGTATTCATTATTCAGTTATATATTATTTATATATTTTTTTTTGTTTCAGGACGACAATATCGACTCAGTGGAGTCGATGAATGGAGACCACTCTGATGTACATGAATCGGAAGAGGACGAAGAGTTCGCTCGAATTATGGAGTTCAGGAACTCGCACTTGCCCATAGAACGGGATTCGGAATCTGAAGAGGAGGGAAGATTTCCTAATTTAAATGTTTTATATATAGTTATTATAATTATTAATTTATCACAATTGTTTATTTAGTTAAGTCCTTTTAGGTTAGTTTAGTAACTTTTTTTTTTCGGATCTTGTTAAATTTTAATTTGATGTGTTTATGTACGATTATTCATGATTGTTTGATATAAATAACATGTTTATATTTATGATTCTTTGATGTATATAAGATGTTGTCGTAAATAAACTTGCAATTTACCCATCATTTCCTACCTTCCTTCCTATTGGCTCACAAGCCACGCACCATCTTATCGCCTGCACCCATCCGCACCGCTCGAGCGCGCGGCTTTAAAACCACGCGCGCGGCCTCCTTTTTTCATTCTACTGACCGATCCCGCACCGTCAACATCTCCGCAAACAACGTGCAAGTTCAAACCATCAAATATGTCGGACTCGGATATATCTGTAGAAACGATAGAATTGGAAAGTGTAGAGGTGATGGACATCGAGGACCTGGAGGAGAGTCTATCACAGAACTCGGTTTCGACCCAATCCGAGGATGACGACGTTGTCATCGTGGAGGTCGCAATGGACGACGTGGAATCAGATTCCGTAAGTTTTCTTTTAGAAAATAGAAATTTTAGTGCCGCTACTTACGCATTCGCGTCACTTCTTTATCTCTCACAAAGCAGGATTGTATTCATTATTCAGTTATATATTATTTATATATTTTTTTTGTTTCAGGACGACAATATCGACTCAGTGGAGTCGATGAATGAAGACCACTCTGATGTACATGAATCGGAAGAGGACGAAGAGTTCGCTCGAATTATGGAGTTCAGGAACTCGCACTTGCCCATAGAACGGGATTCGGAATCTGAAGAGGAGGGAAGATTTCCTAATTTAAATGTGTTTTATATATAGTTATTATAATTATTAATTTAATTTATACAATTGTTTATTTAGTTAAGTCCTTTTAGGTTAGTTTAGTAACTTTTTTTTTTCGGATCTTGTTAAATTTTAATTTGATGTGTTTATGTACGATTATTCATGATTGTTTGATATAAATAACATGTTTATATTTATGATTCTTTGATGTATATAAGATGTTGTCGTAAATAAACTTGCAATTTACCCATCATTTCCTACCTTCCTTCCTATTGGCTCACAAGCCACGCACCATCTTATCGCCTGCACCCATCCGCACCGCTCGAGCGCGCGGCTTTAAAACCACGCGCGCGGCCTCCTTTTTTCATTCTACTGACCGATCCCGCACCGTCAACATCTCCGCAAACAACGTGCAAGTTCAAACCATCAAATATGTCGGACTCGGATATATCTGTAGAAACGATAGAATTGGAAAGTGTAGACGTGATGGACATCGAGGACCTGGAGGAGAGTCTATCACAGAACTCGGTTTCGACCCAATCCGAGGATGACGACGTTGTCATCGTGGAGGTCGCAATGGACGACGTGGAATCAGATTCCGTAAGTTTTCTTTTAGAAAATAGAAATTTTAGTGCCGCTACTTACGCATTCGCGTCACTTCTTTATCTTTCACAAAGCAGGATTGTATTCATTATTCAGTTATATATTATTTATATATTTTTTTTGTTTCAGGACGACAATATCGACTCAGTGGAGTCGATGAATGAAGACCACTCTGATGTACATGAATCGGAAGAGGACGAAGAGTTCGCTCGAATTATGGAGTTCAGGAACTCGCACTTGCCCATAGAACGGGATTCGGAATCTGAAGAGGAGGGAAGATTTCCTAATTTAAATGTGTTTTATATATAGTTATTATAATTATTAATTTATCACAATTGTTTATTTAGTTAAGTCCTTTTAGGTTAGTTTAGTAACTTTTTTTTTTCGGATCTTGCTAAATTTTAATTTGATGTGTTTATGTACGATTATTCATGATTGTTTGATATAAATAACATGTTTATATTTATGATTCTTTGATGTATATAAGATGTTGTCGTAAATAAACTTGCAATTTACCCATCATTTCCTACCTTCCTTCCTATTGGCTCACAAGCCACGCACCATCTTATCGCCTGCACCCATCCGCACCGCTCGAGCGCGCGGCTTTAAAACCACGCGCGCGGCCTCCTTTTTTCATTCTACTGACCGATCCCGCACCGTCAACATCTCCGCAAACAACGTGCAAGTTCAAACCATCAAATATGTCGGACTCGGATATATCTGTAGAAACGATAGAATTGGAAAGTGTAGAGGTGATGGACATCGAGGACCTGGAGGAGAGTCTATCACAGAACTCGGTTTCGACCCAATCCGAGGATGACGACGTTGTCATCGTGGAGGTCGCAATGGACGACGTGGAATCAGATTCCGTAAGTTTTCTTTTAGAAAATAGAAATTTTAGTGCCGCTACTTACGCATTCGCGTCACTTCTTTATCTCTCACAAAGCAGGATTGTATTCATTATTCAGTTATATATTATTTATATATTTTTTTTGTTTCAGGACGACAATATCGACTCAGTGGAGTCGATGAATGAAGACCACTCTGATGTACATGAATCGGAAGAGGACGAAGAGTTCGCTCGAATTATGGAGTTCAGGAACTCGCACTTGCCCATAGAACGGGATTCGGAATCTGAAGAGGAGGGAAGATTTCCTAATTTAAATGTGTTTTATATATAGTTATTATAATTATTAATTTAATTTATACAATTGTTTATTTAGTTAAGTCCTTTTAGGTTAGTTTAGTAACTTTTTTTTTTCGGATCTTGTTAAATTTTAATTTGATGTGTTTATGTACGATTATTCATGATTGTTTGATATAAATAACATGTTTATATTTATGATTCTTTGATGTATATAAGATGTTGTCGTAAATAAACTTGCAATTTACCCATCATTTCCTACCTTCCTTCCTATTGGCTCACAAGCCACGCACCATCTTATCGCCTGCACCCATCCGCACCGCTCGAGCGCGCGGCTTTAAAACCACGCGCGCGGCCTCCTTTTTTCATTCTACTGACCGATCCCGCACCGTCAACATCTCCGCAAACAACGTGCAAGTTCAAACCATCAAATATGTCGGACTCGGATATATCTGTAGAAACGATAGAATTGGAAAGTGTAGACGTGATGGACATCGAGGACCTGGAGGAGAGTCTATCACAGAACTCGGTTTCGACCCAATCCGAGGATGACGACGTTGTCATCGTGGAGGTCGCAATGGACGACGTGGAATCAGATTCCGTAAGTTTTCTTTTAGAAAATAGAAATTTTAGTGCCGCTACTTACGCATTCGCGTCACTTCTTTATCTTTCACAAAGCAGGATTGTATTCATTATTCAGTTATATATTATTTATATATTTTTTTTGTTTCAGGACGACAATATCGACTCAGTGGAGTCGATGAATGAAGACCACTCTGATGTACATGAATCGGAAGAGGACGAAGAGTTCGCTCGAATTATGGAGTTCAGGAACTCGCACTTGCCCATAGAACGGGATTCGGAATCTGAAGAGGAGGGAAGATTTCCTAATTTAAATGTGTTTTATATATAGTTATTATAATTATTAATTTATCACAATTGTTTATTTAGTTAAGTCCTTTTAGGTTAGTTTAGTAACTTTTTTTTTTCGGATCTTGCTAAATTTTAATTTGATGTGTTTATGTACGATTATTCATGATTGTTTGATATAAATAACATGTTTATATTTATGATTCTTTGATGTATATAAGATGTTGTCGTAAATAAACTTGCAATTTACCCATCATTTCCTACCTTCCTTCCTATTGGCTCACAAGCCACGCACCATCTTATCGCCTGCACCCATCCGCACCGCTCGAGCGCGCGGCTTTAAAACCACGCGCGCGGCCTCCTTTTTTCATTCTACTGACCGATCCCGCACCGTCAACATCTCCGCAAACAACGTGCAAGTTCAAACCATCAAATATGTCGGACTCGGATATATCTGTAGAAACGATAGAATTGGAAAGTGTAGAGGTGATGGACATCGAGGACCTGGAGGAGAGTCTATCACAGAACTCGGTTTCGACCCAATCCGAGGATGACGACGTTGTCATCGTGGAGGTCGCAATGGACGACGTGGAATCAGATTCCGTAAGTTTTCTTTTAGAAAATAGAAATTTTAGTGCCGCTACTTACGCATTCGCGTCACTTCTTTATCTCTCACAAAGCAGGATTGTATTCATTATTCAGTTATATATTATTTATATATTTTTTTTGTTTCAGGACGACAATATCGACTCAGTGGAGTCGATGAATGAAGACCACTCTGATGTACATGAATCGGAAGAGGACGAAGAGTTCGCTCGAATTATGGAGTTCAGGAACTCGCACTTGCCCATAGAACGGGATTCGGAATCTGAAGAGGAGGGAAGATTTCCTAATTTAAATGTGTTTTATATATAGTTATTATAATTATTAATTTAATTTATACAATTGTTTATTTAGTTAAGTCCTTTTAGGTTAGTTTAGTAACTTTTTTTTTTCGGATCTTGTTAAATTTTAATTTGATGTGTTTATGTACGATTATTCATGATTGTTTGATATAAATAACATGTTTATATTTATGATTCTTTGATGTATATAAGATGTTGTCGTAAATAAACTTGCAATTTACCCATCATTTCCTACCTTCCTTCCTATTGGCTCACAAGCCACGCACCATCTTATCGCCTGCACCCATCCGCACCGCTCGAGCGCGCGGCTTTAAAACCACGCGCGCGGCCTCCTTTTTTCATTCTACTGACCGATCCCGCACCGTCAACATCTCCGCAAACAACGTGCAAGTTCAAACCATCAAATATGTCGGACTCGGATATATCTGTAGAAACGATAGAATTGGAAAGTGTAGACGTGATGGACATCGAGGACCTGGAGGAGAGTCTATCACAGAACTCGGTTTCGACCCAATCCGAGGATGACGACGTTGTCATCGTGGAGGTCGCAATGGACGACGTGGAATCAGATTCCGTAAGTTTTCTTTTAGAAAATAGAAATTTTAGTGCCGCTACTTACGCATTCGCGTCACTTCTTTATCTCTCACAAAGCAGGATTGTATTCATTATTCAGTTATATATTATTTATATATTTTTTTTGTTTCAGGACGACAATATCGACTCAGTGGAGTCGATGAATGAAGACCACTCTGATGTACATGAATCGGAAGAGGACGAAGAGTTCGCTCGAATTATGGAGTTCAGGAACTCGCACTTGCCCATAGAACGGGATTCGGAATCTGAAGAGGAGGGAAGATTTCCTAATTTAAATGTGTTTTATATATAGTTATTATAATTATTAATTTAATTTATACAATTGTTTATTTAGTTAAGTCCTTTTAGGTTAGTTTAGTAACTTTTTTTTTTCGGATCTTGCTAAATTTTAATTTGATGTGTTTATGTACGATTATTCATGATTGTTTGATATAAATAACATGTTTATATTTATGATTCTTTGATGTATATAAGATGTTGTCGTAAATAAACTTGCAATTTACCCATCATTTCCTACCTTCCTTCCTATTGGCTCACAAGCCACGCACCATCTTATCGCCTGCACCCATCCGCACCGCTCGAGCGCGCGGCTTTAAAACCACGCGCGCGGCCTCCTTTTTTCATTCTACTGACCGATCCCGCACCGTCAACATCTCCGCAAACAACGTGCAAGTTCAAACCATCAAATATGTCGGACTCGGATATATCTGTAGAAACGATAGAATTGGAAAGTGTAGAGGTGATGGACATCGAGGACCTGGAGGAGAGTCTATCACAGAACTCGGTTTCGACCCAATCCGAGGATGACGACGTTGTCATCGTGGAGGTCGCAATGGACGACGTGGAATCAGATTCCGTAAGTTTTCTTTTAGAAAATAGAAATTTTAGTGCCGCTACTTACGCATTCGCGTCACTTCTTTATCTCTCACAAAGCAGGATTGTATTCATTATTCAGTTATATATTATTTATATATTTTTTTTGTTTCAGGACGACAATATCGACTCAGTGGAGTCGATGAATGAAGACCACTCTGATGTACATGAATCGGAAGAGGACGAAGAGTTCGCTCGAATTATGGAGTTCAGGAACTCGCACTTGCCCATAGAACGGGATCCGGAATCTGAAGAGGAGGGAAGATTTCCTAATTTAAATGTGTTTTATATATAGTTATTATAATTATTAATTTATCACAATTGTTTATTTAGTTAAGTCCTTTTAGGTTAGTTTAGTAACTTTTTTTTTTCGGATCTTGTTAAATTTTAATTTGATGTGTTTATGTACGATTATTCATGATTGTTTGATATAAATAACATGTTTATATTTATGATTCTTTGATGTATATAAGATGTTGTCGTAAATAAACTTGCAATTTACCCATCATTTCCTACCTTCCTTCCTATTGGCTCACAAGCCACGCACCATCTTATCGCCTGCACCCATCCGCACCGCTCGAGCGCGCGGCTTTAAAACCACGCGCGCGGCCTCCTTTTTTCATTCTACTGACCGATCCCGCACCGTCAACATCTCCGCAAACAACGTGCAAGTTCAAACCATCAAATATGTCGGACTCGGATATATCTGTAGAAACGATAGAATTGGAAAGTGTAGAGGTGATGGACATCGAGGACCTGGAGGAGAGTCTATCACAGAACTCGGTTTCGACCCAATCCGAGGATGACGACGTTGTCATCGTGGAGGTCGCAATGGACGACGTGGAATCAGATTCCGTAAGTTTTCTTTTAGAAAATAGTAATTTTAGTGCCGCTACTTACGCATTCGCGTCACTTCTTTATCTCTCACAAAGCAGGATTGTATTCATTATTCAGTTATATATTATTTATATATTTTTTTTGTTTCAGGACGACAATATCGACTCAGTGGAGTCGATGAATGAAGACCACTCTGATGTACATGAATCGGAAGAGGACGAAGAGTTCGCTCGATTTATGGAGTTCAGGAACTCGCACTTGCCCATAGAACGGGATTCGGAATCTGAAGAGGAGGGAAGATTTCCTAATTTAAATGTGTTTTATATATAGTTATTATAATTATTAATTTAATTTATACAATTGTTTATTTAGTTAAGTCCTTTTAGGTTAGTTTAGTAACTTTTTTTTTTCGGATCTTGTTAAATTTTAATTTGATGTGTTTATGTACGATTATTCATGATTGTTTGATATAAATAACATGTTTATATTTATGATTCTTTGATGTATATGAGATGTTGTCGTAAATAAACTTGCAATTTACCCATCATTTCCTACCTTCCTTCCTATTGGCTCACAAGCCACGCACCATCTTATCGCCTGCACCCATCCGCACCGCTCGAGCGCGCGGCTTTAAAACCACGCGCGCGGCCTCCTTTTTTCATTCTACTGACCGATCCCGCACCGTCAACATCTCCGCAAACAACGTGCAAGTTCAAACCATCAAATATGTCGGACTCGGATATATCTGTAGAAACGATAGAATTGGAAAGTGTAGACGTGATGGACATCGAGGACCTGGAGGAGTCTATCACAGAACTCGGTTTCGACCCAATCCGAGGATGACGACGTTGTCATCGTGGAGGTCGCAATGGACGACGTGGAATCAGATTCCGTAAGTTTTCTTTTAGAAAATAGAAATTTTAGTGCCGCTACTTACGCATTCGCGTCACTTTTTTATCTCTCACAAAGCAGGATTGTATTCATTATTCAGTTATATATTATTTATATATTTTTTTTTGTTTCAGGACGACAATATCGACTCAGTGGAGTCGATGAATGGAGACCACTCTGATGTACATGAATCGGAAGAGGACGAAGAGTTCGCTCGAATTATGGAGTTCAGGAACTCGCACTTGCCCATAGAACGGGATTCGGAATCTGAAGAGGAGGGAAGATTTCCTAATTTAAATGTTTTATATATAGTTATTATAATTATTAATTTATCACAATTGTTTATTTAGTTAAGTCCTTTTAGGTTAGTTTAGTAACTTTTTTTTTTCGGATCTTGTTAAATTTTAATTTGATGTGTTTATGTACGATTATTCATGATTGTTTGATATAAATAACATGTTTATATTTATGATTCTTTGATGTATATAAGATGTTGTCGTAAATAAACTTGCAATTTACCCATCATTTCCTACCTTCCTTCCTATTGGCTCACAAGCCACGCACCATCTTATCGCCTGCACCCATCCGCACCGCTCGAGCGCGCGGCTTTAAAACCACGCGCGCGGCCTCCTTTTTTCATTCTACTGACCGATCCCGCACCGTCAACATCTCCGCAAACAACGTGCAAGTTCAAACCATCAAATATGTCGGACTCGGATATATCTGTAGAAACGATAGAATTGGAAAGTGTAGAGGTGATGGACATCGAGGACCTGGAGGAGAGTCTATCACAGAACTCGGTTTCGACCCAATCCGAGGATGACGACGTTGTCATCGTGGAGGTCGCAATGGACGACGTGGAATCAGATTCCGTAAGTTTTCTTTTAGAAAATAGAAATTTTAGTGCCGCTACTTACGCATTCGCGTCACTTCTTTATCTCTCACAAAGCAGGATTGTATTCATTATTCAGTTATATATTATTTATATATTTTTTTTGTTTCAGGACGACAATATCGACTCAGTGGAGTCGATGAATGAAGACCACTCTGATGTACATGAATCGGAAGAGGACGAAGAGTTCGCTCGAATTATGGAGTTCAGGAACTCGCACTTGCCCATAGAACGGGATTCGGAATCTGAAGAGGAGGGAAGATTTCCTAATTTAAATGTGTTTTATATATAGTTATTATAATTATTAATTTAATTTATACAATTGTTTATTTAGTTAAGTCCTTTTAGGTTAGTTTAGTAACTTTTTTTTTTCGGATCTTGTTAAATTTTAATTTGATGTGTTTATGTACGATTATTCATGATTGTTTGATATAAATAACATGTTTATATTTATGATTCTTTGATGTATATAAGATGTTGTCGTAAATAAACTTGCAATTTACCCATCATTTCCTACCTTCCTTCCTATTGGCTCACAAGCCACGCACCATCTTATCGCCTGCACCCATCCGCACCGCTCGAGCGCGCGGCTTTAAAACCACGCGCGCGGCCTCCTTTTTTCATTGGAAAGTCATCGTGGCATTCGTGGGTAGAAGTTTTTCTCACGAAATTGATCTACCCACCACCGCTCGGGCCATACACATTGCATCCGCCGCGCCGTCTGAACCTGCGAACTCTGTTCGATCCCGGCCTCCCACCAGCGGGTCTCACCGGGAAAGGACAGAGAACGTAGTGAAGGGCGGTGCGCGCCTAATGGTCGCGCGCCGCGTTATGCCGCAGCTGCCCTAGGCAGCCTAGGTTTATAGTTTGCCTCCCCACCACCGCTCTTGTAGCGGAAGTGGGTAGACCTAAACAGCCCTTTTTAGGGCTACCCACCGCGCCAAGATGGCGCCCCCCCCGACGCCTCCGGACCCCACCGCCCGCAGAGCCACCCGGCCGCGGATGTGGAAAAGGGTCCGCTTTGACGCGACGGACATTGCCGCCGTACAGCACGCTTTCCGTGTTGTCCGGGCCGCGGGGCAGGGGGTGGCGGTCCCCCCCAGCTTCAGGGAAGCCATGGGGGAACTCAACGTAAGGCTCCCCCCCGCGCGCCCCGACGCCCAACAAGACCCACCACACCGGACGTCACAGACGCCGGCCCCCGCGGACGAGGCAACCGCCGCTGCACCGCCAATGCCGCCGCCTGCACCACCACCACTACCGCAGCGCACTTCACCCCGTGGCCTCGCAACAAAAGCGACGGCCACGCGTACGCCGCCCGCGCCCGCGCCCGCGCCCGCCGCGCAGCGCTCGCCGCCGCACTCGCCACCAGCATCCAAGGCGCCACCAGCGCCCCGCGCGCCCAAAAAGCCGCCACCGCCACCCCGTGTACCGGTAAAGAGCACGGAAAAATCCCGTGCCCGACACCGGACCGGCACAGAGCTGCAAACTGCAGCCGCGCCGCCCGCGCGTGCGCCCGCCCCAACAACCGCGCCGCCCGCGCGCGCGCCCGCGCCCGCGACCGCGACAGCGCCGCCCATGCGTGCGCCCGCGCCCGAGACCGCGCCGCCCATGCGTGCGCCCGCGTCCTCGCCCGCGACTGCGCCGCCTACGCGTGCGCCCGCGCCCGCGACTACGCCGCCCGTGCGTGCGCCCGCACCGCCACTCGATACCGGGACCGCGCCGCCCGCGTGCGAGCTGCCCGAGTCCGTACCCGCGCTGCCCGCGAGCGCGCCGCCCGCGATTTCAACCGCGCCACCGGCGCGTTCGCTGACCGCGCCCGAGACCGCGCCGCCCGCGCGCGTGCCGCCCGCGTCACGGTACGAGGCAGAGTGGCCCGCCCTTCCCACGCCGCCCACCCGCGCGACGCCCGCACTAAATGCGGCGACCGCGCCCGCGACACCGATCCGACCGGCGATAAGGATACCGTCGCCATCACGGTTCCCACCGCCGGCAAACCTGCCGCCGCCTTTCGCCTCCGTAAACAAGCGGAGACTGTCGCCCTCCCCATCGTCGATTCCGCGCCCTACCATCCCGAGGCTGGAACTGTCTCCGATGGACTTATCCCGCAGAGTAACCTGTGAGGACATCGGAACAGACGACGGCGAGGAGATGGACAGCAGCAGCAACCAGAGACAGCCATCACCAGCACCGACCTCTGTGATGTCGCCGATGTCGCCGAGGTCGCCGGCCCCAATATCAACATCTCCACCACCTCTCCAACCACCGCCACCAACACCGGCGCCCCCCGCCGCCGCGAGGGGAAAGAGGCACCCGCCTTTAGTGGTGAAGAGCCTACCGGAGTGGCCCAAGCACTTTCGCATATTGGAGCGGAAGCTGGGCCATCCGGTGAATGCCAAGCCGCTGAAGGAGGGCATTATTTTCACTCCTCGGTCGGAAGAGGAATACAGAGTGGTCCAGGACCACCTCGAGAAGACCCCGGACCTGGCCTGGAACAAGTGGACCAGGACAGAAGAACTGCCACTGAAGGTGGCAATACGCGGCCTTCCGGCGAACACAACGCCGGAGGACGTAGTGGAAGGCCTACGGGAGAAGGGGTTCCTCCCGATATTTGCTGTGGCAGTGAGGGCGAGAGCGGGACGCCCGGGCTGCATTTTCCACGCACAGCTGGAAAGGAACAGCAGCACGATCCCAGACATCTACAATGTTACCACGCTACTGGGCATGCGTGGTGTCAAGGTAGAGGCCTGGAGAGGAAGACCAGGACCAGCGCAGTGTCACCGATGCCAGGCCTTCAGGCATAGCTCGGTGAACTGCCACCACCCGCAACGCTGCGTCCGATGTGGAGAGGGACACGCCGCCCGCGACTGCCCGCGACCGCGCGAAGACCCGCCGACATGCGCCAATTGCGGAGGACCCCACACCGCAAATAGCGCACAGTGCCCAGAGTTCCAGAGGGAGGCGAGGCACAAGACGGCGGGAGTCGCACCACGCACACGCACGAACGCGAGCGCGCGCCCCGGCACCACCCCAACCGGCGCGACCTCCACAATGGTGGACAGTGGAAATGCACCAGGCTCCCTCATGGCGGCGGCCAATGATGGGAGACGCCCGCCTTTGAAAAGGCGACGAAAACGCGGCGGGAGGAAGAAGAAGGCCTCCAACAAAGAGCCGCGCGAGCCCCAGCCGAAAGAAACGACATCAGAGGCGCCCCCGGAAATCGGCCCGGCTCCGGAAGTCGCCGCCCCTGCAAAGGGGAAGAAGGCGAAGCCGAGCCCGGAAGCTGACGACGGGAAAGCGGAGGTCATACAGCAGCTGATCCTCGTGCTGCAGGAGCTGCTCCAGGCCGTCCAATCGGGACAGGACCCCGTCCCGATTATTCTCAGAAGGCTAGCTGATTTGTACGCACGAAATGGCTAGCCAACTGAGAATAATACACTGGAACGCCGATGGGCTATCCGCAAAGAAGACCGGGCTGCTACGTCACCTTTTGTCCGAGCAAAAGATCGACGTGGCACTCATCTCCGAGACCCACCTTAAGGCAGGGGACCGCCTTAAGACGCCAGGGTTTTACGCATACAGGAAGGAGGAGACTTCACCAATGGGCATCGCCTACAGGGGCCTGGCTGTCCTGGTGAGAAGAGGGTTGGTGCATCAACCGCTGCCGGTGCTGACGTCGCTCAGGTCGTCATATGCCCTCGGAGTGGAGATCTGCGTCAACGGACATCCCCTACGTGTGTTTGCCTTCTACAAGCCGCCCAGCTCTCGTCTCGCAGTGGCTGACGTCCACGACCTGTTGGACTCGCCGCTGCCCACGATCGTAGCGGGCGACTTCAACTGCAAACACACCGCATGGAACTCCTCGAAGATATGCCTTGACGGGCGGAGGCTCTTCGAAGACGCAGACAGCCAAGGATACGAGGTGCTTGGACCAGAGGTCCCGACCCACTATCCGCACAACGCAGCCCACGCTCCAGACGTCATCGACCTTATGGTAGTCCGCGGCCTTACCACCTGGCCCGCGCATGACGTCCTGGACTACCACCTTCTCTCAGACCACCAACCAGTCCTGGCGACCCTGGAAATGGCACCGACTCGGACGGTTGCCCCTCCTCCTCGCCACAGGCAAGACTGGGACAGATTTGCTGCCTACATGACTGAGCACTCGCCGTCCTTCCCCGTGACCAGTACGGAGGAAGTTGACCGCCTCGCCGAGCTGTTCAGTTCATGTGTCACTGACGCCCTTGCACACTCCAGTGTCAAACCCAGCAGATCCTCAGCGCACCCGCGCCATCAGATCCCAGCCGACATCCTAATCCTCATCCAGAGGAAGAGGAAACTGCGCCGCCACTACCAACGCACCCGATGCCCAACCACGAAGTCCCAGCTGAATGCGCTCGCCGAGAAGATTTCGAGGGGCCTTGCCGTATACTCGGAGTACTCTTGGCTCGAGTACATCGCTTCGGCTGGTGAAGACTGGAGCGGCATCCACCGCCTGTGCCGCCGTCTGGCGAACAAACCAGCACCCACCCGCCCGCTTCTTGCAAGTGACGGAACCATCCGCTACAAGGCAGAAGACAGGGCGGAGATCTTCGCGGACCACCTGGAGAAGCAGTTCTCCCCAAATCCCTCTGACAACCACCAACGAGAGGCAGACATCGAGCAGCGACTGGCGGAGTACTTCGCAGCACCGATTGCCCCCGATGAAGACCCCATCATCTTCTCCCCGGGCCAAGTCGTGAGGATGATCCGACGCGTCCCGCTGAAGAAGGCGCCTGGCCCCGACCGCATCCCCAACGAGGCGCTGCGTCACCTACCACCGCGAGCTATCGCGACGCTGACGCGGCTCTTCAATGGAGTCCTGCGGACGGGCCACTTCCCGCGCCCCTGGAAGCTTGGGCGCGTCATCATGCTCCCGAAGCCCGGGAAGAACATCCTTCGCCCGGAGAGCCACCGGCCAATCACGTTGCTGTCGACCACCTCGAAGCTGTTCGAAAAGCTGCTGCTGGTGCACCTGTCACCGCACATCACACCGCGCGACGAACAGTTCGGCTTTCGGGCCGAACATTCCACCACGCTGCAGCTCGCCCGAGTCCTACACCAAGCCGCCGTTGCCTACAACAAGAAGGAGCACTCCGTCGCCGTCATGCTTGACATGGAGAAGGCCTTCGACCGTGTATGGCACCTCGGCTTGGTGTACAAGCTGATGACATCCACCGCCCCCCGGCGGGTAGTGAAGACTGTGGCCACCTTCCTGGAGGACCGCCACTTCCAGGTCGCGGTGGAGGACGCGGTATCCACCGCACGCCCCATCCGCGCCGGTGTACCACAAGGGAGCTGCCTGTCGCCCGTGTGCTACGGGCGCTATACGGACGACATCCCCGTCAGTGAGGGCGTAATGCTCGCACTGTACGCCGACGATGCCGCCTACCTGACATCTTCCATTAGCCTTGCGCATGCGGCGCGCAAGGCTCAACGCTGCCTAGATGCCCTACCAGCCTGGTTGGACGAGTGGAGGCTCCGTGTCAATGTGGCGAAGACCCAAGTCATCGCCATTGGCACGAAGCGGCTGCTACCTCCAAGACTGACGATGCTGGGGCAGGCCATCGAGTGGTCCCCCACGGTTAAATACCTTGGGGTCACCATCGACCGCCGCCTCACCATGGCCCCCCACATCCGGAACGTCATCGCCCAGACGCGCGCAACGCGCGCCCTTCTACGCCCGGTCCTACGGTCCCGCCTGACGCTGAGAGCCAAGTTGGGCGTGTACAGGACTTATGTCCGGTCACGCCTAACATATGCAGCCCCCGCGTGGTACGCGCTGGTGGGAGAGTGCAATAGGAAGCGACTCGACGCCCAGCAGTCGCTATCCTTGCGCAGCATACTCGACGCCCCGTACTACGTGCGGAACTCCGTCATTGCCCGGGGCCTAGGCGTGGAACCCCTGAGCCACTTCATCGGCAGCCTCACCACCAGGATGTTCGGCCGCGCGGATAGGTCGCGCTATCGCCACTTGTGCGAGCTAGCGCCCTACCACCGCCGGCCACCGGACAACAAGGGCCTGCCGCGCGACCTCGTGCGTGCAGCAAGCCCTTAACCACCAAACCAGACATCCTCGGACCAGGACATACCTACCTTGCCGCCGGCCGACGATCGCTCGCTGGACCTCCCCGAACGGGGTCCCATCCGGCGGGCTTGATCTCGCTGGCGGTTTAAGAAGAACACCGGACTTGACACCCACTGAGGCCTAGGCCTAGGCCTAGCCTCAAAACCAGCGACCCGGCCATATTTGTGGCCGGCGACTGAAGCCGCTGAAGGGGGCAACAGCCCCGAACAGCATCCCCGCCCCCCTGCTTCGCAGGGGGACGAGATGAAACCTCGTTCGTTCTTTTTTCATTCTACTGACCGATCCCGCACCGTCAACATCTCCGCAAACAACGTGCAAGTTCAAACCATCAAATATGTCGGACTCGGATATATCTGTAGAAACGATAGAATTGGAAAGTGTAGACGTGATGGACATCGAGGACCTGGAGGAGAGTCTATCACAGAACTCGGTTTCGACCCAATCCGAGGATGACGACGTTGTCATCGTGGAGGTCGCAATGGACGACGTGGAATCAGATTCCGTAAGTTTTCTTTTAGAAAATAGAAATTTTAGTGCCGCTACTTACGCATTCGCGTCACTTCTTTATCTTTCACAAAGCAGGATTGTATTCATTATTCAGTTATATATTATTTATATATTTTTTTTGTTTCAGGACGACAATATCGACTCAGTGGAGTCGATGAATGAAGACCACTCTGATGTACATGAATCGGAAGAGGACGAAGAGTTCGCTCGAATTATGGAGTTCAGGAACTCGCACTTGCCCATAGAACGGGATTCGGAATCTGAAGAGGAGGGAAGATTTCCTAATTTAAATGTGTTTTATATATAGTTATTATAATTATTAATTTATCACAATTGTTTATTTAGTTAAGTCCTTTTAGGTTAGTTTAGTAACTTTTTTTTTTCGGATCTTGCTAAATTTTAATTTGATGTGTTTATGTACGATTATTCATGATTGTTTGATATAAATAACATGTTTATATTTATGATTCTTTGATGTATATAAGATGTTGTCGTAAATAAACTTGCAATTTACCCATCATTTCCTACCTTCCTTCCTATTGGCTCACAAGCCACGCACCATCTTATCGCCTGCACCCATCCGCACCGCTCGAGCGCGCGGCTTTAAAACCACGCGCGCGGCCTCCTTTTTTCATTCTACTGACCGATCCCGCACCGTCAACATCTCCGCAAACAACGTGCAAGTTCAAACCATCAAATATGTCGGACTCGGATATATCTGTAGAAACGATAGAATTGGAAAGTGTAGAGGTGATGGACATCGAGGACCTGGAGGAGAGTCTATCACAGAACTCGGTTTCGACCCAATCCGAGGATGACGACGTTGTCATCGTGGAGGTCGCAATGGACGACGTGGAATCAGATTCCGTAAGTTTTCTTTTAGAAAATAGAAATTTTAGTGCCGCTACTTACGCATTCGCGTCACTTCTTTATCTCTCACAAAGCAGGATTGTATTCATTATTCAGTTATATATTATTTATATATTTTTTTTGTTTCAGGACGACAATATCGACTCAGTGGAGTCGATGAATGAAGACCACTCTGATGTACATGAATCGGAAGAGGACGAAGAGTTCGCTCGAATTATGGAGTTCAGGAACTCGCACTTGCCCATAGAACGGGATTCGGAATCTGAAGAGGAGGGAAGATTTCCTAATTTAAATGTGTTTTATATATAGTTATTATAATTATTAATTTAATTTATACAATTGTTTATTTAGTTAAGTCCTTTTAGGTTAGTTTAGTAACTTTTTTTTTTCGGATCTTGTTAAATTTTAATTTGATGTGTTTATGTACGATTATTCATGATTGTTTGATATAAATAACATGTTTATATTTATGATTCTTTGATGTATATAAGATGTTGTCGTAAATAAACTTGCAATTTACCCATCATTTCCTACCTTCCTTCCTATTGGCTCACAAGCCACGCACCATCTTATCGCCTGCACCCATCCGCACCGCTCGAGCGCGCGGCTTTAAAACCACGCGCGCGGCCTCCTTTTTTCATTCTACTGACCGATCCCGCACCGTCAACATCTCCGCAAACAACGTGCAAGTTCAAACCATCAAATATGTCGGACTCGGATATATCTGTAGAAACGATAGAATTGGAAAGTGTAGACGTGATGGACATCGAGGACCTGGAGGAGAGTCTATCACAGAACTCGGTTTCGACCCAATCCGAGGATGACGACGTTGTCATCGTGGAGGTCGCAATGGACGACGTGGAATCAGATTCCGTAAGTTTTCTTTTAGAAAATAGAAATTTTAGTGCCGCTACTTACGCATTCGCGTCACTTCTTTATCTTTCACAAAGCAGGATTGTATTCATTATTCAGTTATATATTATTTATATATTTTTTTTGTTTCAGGACGACAATATCGACTCAGTGGAGTCGATGAATGAAGACCACTCTGATGTACATGAATCGGAAGAGGACGAAGAGTTCGCTCGAATTATGGAGTTCAGGAACTCGCACTTGCCCATAGAACGGGATTCGGAATCTGAAGAGGAGGGAAGATTTCCTAATTTAAATGTGTTTTATATATAGTTATTATAATTATTAATTTATCACAATTGTTTATTTAGTTAAGTCCTTTTAGGTTAGTTTAGTAACTTTTTTTTTTCGGATCTTGCTAAATTTTAATTTGATGTGTTTATGTACGATTATTCATGATTGTTTGATATAAATAACATGTTTATATTTATGATTCTTTGATGTATATAAGATGTTGTCGTAAATAAACTTGCAATTTACCCATCATTTCCTACCTTCCTTCCTATTGGCTCACAAGCCACGCACCATCTTATCGCCTGCACCCATCCGCACCGCTCGAGCGCGCGGCTTTAAAACCACGCGCGCGGCCTCCTTTTTTCATTCTACTGACCGATCCCGCACCGTCAACATCTCCGCAAACAACGTGCAAGTTCAAACCATCAAATATGTCGGACTCGGATATATCTGTAGAAACGATAGAATTGGAAAGTGTAGAGGTGATGGACATCGAGGACCTGGAGGAGAGTCTATCACAGAACTCGGTTTCGACCCAATCCGAGGATGACGACGTTGTCATCGTGGAGGTCGCAATGGACGACGTGGAATCAGATTCCGTAAGTTTTCTTTTAGAAAATAGAAATTTTAGTGCCGCTACTTACGCATTCGCGTCACTTCTTTATCTCTCACAAAGCAGGATTGTATTCATTATTCAGTTATATATTATTTATATATTTTTTTTGTTTCAGGACGACAATATCGACTCAGTGGAGTCGATGAATGAAGACCACTCTGATGTACATGAATCGGAAGAGGACGAAGAGTTCGCTCGAATTATGGAGTTCAGGAACTCGCACTTGCCCATAGAACGGGATTCGGAATCTGAAGAGGAGGGAAGATTTCCTAATTTAAATGTGTTTTATATATAGTTATTATAATTATTAATTTAATTTATACAATTGTTTATTTAGTTAAGTCCTTTTAGGTTAGTTTAGTAACTTTTTTTTTTCGGATCTTGTTAAATTTTAATTTGATGTGTTTATGTACGATTATTCATGATTGTTTGATATAAATAACATGTTTATATTTATGATTCTTTGATGTATATAAGATGTTGTCGTAAATAAACTTGCAATTTACCCATCATTTCCTACCTTCCTTCCTATTGGCTCACAAGCCACGCACCATCTTATCGCCTGCACCCATCCGCACCGCTCGAGCGCGCGGCTTTAAAACCACGCGCGCGGCCTCCTTTTTTCATTCTACTGACCGATCCCGCACCGTCAACATCTCCGCAAACAACGTGCAAGTTCAAACCATCAAATATGTCGGACTCGGATATATCTGTAGAAACGATAGAATTGGAAAGTGTAGACGTGATGGACATCGAGGACCTGGAGGAGAGTCTATCACAGAACTCGGTTTCGACCCAATCCGAGGATGACGACGTTGTCATCGTGGAGGTCGCAATGGACGACGTGGAATCAGATTCCGTAAGTTTTCTTTTAGAAAATAGAAATTTTAGTGCCGCTACTTACGCATTCGCGTCACTTCTTTATCTCTCACAAAGCAGGATTGTATTCATTATTCAGTTATATATTATTTATATATTTTTTTTGTTTCAGGACGACAATATCGACTCAGTGGAGTCGATGAATGAAGACCACTCTGATGTACATGAATCGGAAGAGGACGAAGAGTTCGCTCGAATTATGGAGTTCAGGAACTCGCACTTGCCCATAGAACGGGATTCGGAATCTGAAGAGGAGGGAAGATTTCCTAATTTAAATGTGTTTTATATATAGTTATTATAATTATTAATTTAATTTATACAATTGTTTATTTAGTTAAGTCCTTTTAGGTTAGTTTAGTAACTTTTTTTTTTCGGATCTTGCTAAATTTTAATTTGATGTGTTTATGTACGATTATTCATGATTGTTTGATATAAATAACATGTTTATATTTATGATTCTTTGATGTATATAAGATGTTGTCGTAAATAAACTTGCAATTTACCCATCATTTCCTACCTTCCTTCCTATTGGCTCACAAGCCACGCACCATCTTATCGCCTGCACCCATCCGCACCGCTCGAGCGCGCGGCTTTAAAACCACGCGCGCGGCCTCCTTTTTTCATTCTACTGACCGATCCCGCACCGTCAACATCTCCGCAAACAACGTGCAAGTTCAAACCATCAAATATGTCGGACTCGGATATATCTGTAGAAACGATAGAATTGGAAAGTGTAGAGGTGATGGACATCGAGGACCTGGAGGAGAGTCTATCACAGAACTCGGTTTCGACCCAATCCGAGGATGACGACGTTGTCATCGTGGAGGTCGCAATGGACGACGTGGAATCAGATTCCGTAAGTTTTCTTTTAGAAAATAGAAATTTTAGTGCCGCTACTTACGCATTCGCGTCACTTCTTTATCTCTCACAAAGCAGGATTGTATTCATTATTCAGTTATATATTATTTATATATTTTTTTTGTTTCAGGACGACAATATCGACTCAGTGGAGTCGATGAATGAAGACCACTCTGATGTACATGAATCGGAAGAGGACGAAGAGTTCGCTCGAATTATGGAGTTCAGGAACTCGCACTTGCCCATAGAACGGGATTCGGAATCTGAAGAGGAGGGAAGATTTCCTAATTTAAATGTGTTTTATATATAGTTATTATAATTATTAATTTATCACAATTGTTTATTTAGTTAAGTCCTTTTAGGTTAGTTTAGTATCTTTTTTTTCGGATCTTGTTAAATTTTAATTTGATGTGTTTATGTACGATTATTCATGATTGTTTGATATAAATAACATGTTTATATTTATGATTCTTTGATGTATATAAGATGTTGTCGTAAATAAACTTGCAATTTACCCATCATTTCCTACCTTCCTTCCTATTGGCTCACAAGCCACGCACCATCTTATCGCCTGCACCCATCCGCACCGCTCGAGCGCGCGGCTTTAAAACCACGCGCGCGGCCTCCTTTTTTCATTCTACTGACCGATCCCGCACCGTCAACATCTCCGCAAACAACGTGCAAGTTCAAACCATCAAATATGTCGGACTCGGATATATCTGTAGAAACGATAGAATTGGAAAGTGTAGACGTGATGGACATCGAGGACCTGGAGGAGTCTATCACAGAACTCGGTTTCGACCCAATCCGAGGATGACGACGTTGTCATCGTGGAGGTCGCAATGGACGACGTGGAATCAGATTCCGTAAGTTTTCTTTTAGAAAATAGAAATTTTAGTGCCGCTACTTACGCATTCGCGTCACTTTTTTATCTCTCACAAAGCAGGATTGTATTCATTATTCAGTTATATATTATTTATATATTTTTTTTTGTTTCAGGACGACAATATCGACTCAGTGGAGTCGATGAATGGAGACCACTCTGATGTACATGAATCGGAAGAGGACGAAGAGTTCGCTCGAATTATGGAGTTCAGGAACTCGCACTTGCCCATAGAACGGGATTCGGAATCTGAAGAGGAGGGAAGATTTCCTAATTTAAATGTTTTATATATAGTTATTATAATTATTAATTTATCACAATTGTTTATTTAGTTAAGTCCTTTTAGGTTAGTTTAGTAACTTTTTTTTTTCGGATCTTGTTAAATTTTAATTTGATGTGTTTATGTACGATTATTCATGATTGTTTGATATAAATAACATGTTTATATTTATGATTCTTTGATGTATATAAGATGTTGTCGTAAATAAACTTGCAATTTACCCATCATTTCCTACCTTCCTTCCTATTGGCTCACAAGCCACGCACCATCTTATCGCCTGCACCCATCCGCACCGCTCGAGCGCGCGGCTTTAAAACCACGCGCGCGGCCTCCTTTTTTCATTCTACTGACCGATCCCGCACCGTCAACATCTCCGCAAACAACGTGCAAGTTCAAACCATCAAATATGTCGGACTCGGATATATCTGTAGAAACGATAGAATTGGAAAGTGTAGAGGTGATGGACATCGAGGACCTGGAGGAGAGTCTATCACAGAACTCGGTTTCGACCCAATCCGAGGATGACGACGTTGTCATCGTGGAGGTCGCAATGGACGACGTGGAATCAGATTCCGTAAGTTTTCTTTTAGAAAATAGAAATTTTAGTGCCGCTACTTACGCATTCGCGTCACTTCTTTATCTCTCACAAAGCAGGATTGTATTCATTATTCAGTTATATATTATTTATATATTTTTTTTGTTTCAGGACGACAATATCGACTCAGTGGAGTCGATGAATGAAGACCACTCTGATGTACATGAATCGGAAGAGGACGAAGAGTTCGCTCGAATTATGGAGTTCAGGAACTCGCACTTGCCCATAGAACGGGATTCGGAATCTGAAGAGGAGGGAAGATTTCCTAATTTAAATGTGTTTTATATATAGTTATTATAATTATTAATTTAATTTATACAATTGTTTATTTAGTTAAGTCCTTTTAGGTTAGTTTAGTAACTTTTTTTTTTCGGATCTTGTTAAATTTTAATTTGATGTGTTTATGTACGATTATTCATGATTGTTTGATATAAATAACATGTTTATATTTATGATTCTTTGATGTATATAAGATGTTGTCGTAAATAAACTTGCAATTTACCCATCATTTCCTACCTTCCTTCCTATTGGCTCACAAGCCACGCACCATCTTATCGCCTGCACCCATCCGCACCGCTCGAGCGCGCGGCTTTAAAACCACGCGCGCGGCCTCCTTTTTTCATTCTACTGACCGATCCCGCACCGTCAACATCTCCGCAAACAACGTGCAAGTTCAAACCATCAAATATGTCGGACTCGGATATATCTGTAGAAACGATAGAATTGGAAAGTGTAGACGTGATGGACATCGAGGACCTGGAGGAGAGTCTATCACAGAACTCGGTTTCGACCCAATCCGAGGATGACGACGTTGTCATCGTGGAGGTCGCAATGGACGACGTGGAATCAGATTCCGTAAGTTTTCTTTTAGAAAATAGAAATTTTAGTGCCGCTACTTACGCATTCGCGTCACTTCTTTATCTTTCACAAAGCAGGATTGTATTCATTATTCAGTTATATATTATTTATATATTTTTTTTGTTTCAGGACGACAATATCGACTCAGTGGAGTCGATGAATGAAGACCACTCTGATGTACATGAATCGGAAGAGGACGAAGAGTTCGCTCGAATTATGGAGTTCAGGAACTCGCACTTGCCCATAGAACGGGATTCGGAATCTGAAGAGGAGGGAAGATTTCCTAATTTAAATGTGTTTTATATATAGTTATTATAATTATTAATTTATCACAATTGTTTATTTAGTTAAGTCCTTTTAGGTTAGTTTAGTAACTTTTTTTTTTCGGATCTTGCTAAATTTTAATTTGATGTGTTTATGTACGATTATTCATGATTGTTTGATATAAATAACATGTTTATATTTATGATTCTTTGATGTATATAAGATGTTGTCGTAAATAAACTTGCAATTTACCCATCATTTCCTACCTTCCTTCCTATTGGCTCACAAGCCACGCACCATCTTATCGCCTGCACCCATCCGCACCGCTCGAGCGCGCGGCTTTAAAACCACGCGCGCGGCCTCCTTTTTTCATTCTACTGACCGATCCCGCACCGTCAACATCTCCGCAAACAACGTGCAAGTTCAAACCATCAAATATGTCGGACTCGGATATATCTGTAGAAACGATAGAATTGGAAAGTGTAGAGGTGATGGACATCGAGGACCTGGAGGAGAGTCTATCACAGAACTCGGTTTCGACCCAATCCGAGGATGACGACGTTGTCATCGTGGAGGTCGCAATGGACGACGTGGAATCAGATTCCGTAAGTTTTCTTTTAGAAAATAGAAATTTTAGTGCCGCTACTTACGCATTCGCGTCACTTCTTTATCTCTCACAAAGCAGGATTGTATTCATTATTCAGTTATATATTATTTATATTTTTTTTTTGTTTCAGGACGACAATATCGACTCAGTGGAGTCGATGAATGAAGACCACTCTGATGTACATGAATCGGAAGAGGACGAAGAGTTCGCTCGAATTATGGAGTTCAGGAACTCGCACTTGCCCATAGAACGGGATTCGGAATCTGAAGAGGAGGGAAGATTTCCTAATTTAAATGTGTTTTATATATAGTTATTATAATTATTAATTTAATTTATACAATTGTTTATTTAGTTAAGTCCTTTTAGGTTAGTTTAGTAACTTTTTTTTTTCGGATCTTGTTAAATTTTAATTTGATGTGTTTATGTACGATTATTCATGATTGTTTGATATAAATAACATGTTTATATTTATGATTCTTTGATGTATATAAGATGTTGTCGTAAATAAACTTGCAATTTACCCATCATTTCCTACCTTCCTTCCTATTGGCTCACAAGCCACGCACCATCTTATCGCCTGCACCCATCCGCACCGCTCGAGCGCGCGGCTTTAAAACCACGCGCGCGGCCTCCTTTTTTCATTCTACTGACCGATCCCGCACCGTCAACATCTCCGCAAACAACGTGCAAGTTCAAACCATCAAATATGTCGGACTCGGATATATCTGTAGAAACGATAGAATTGGAAAGTGTAGACGTGATGGACATCGAGGACCTGGAGGAGAGTCTATCACAGAACTCGGTTTCGACCCAATCCGAGGATGACGACGTTGTCATCGTGGAGGTCGCAATGGACGACGTGGAATCAGATTCCGTAAGTTTTCTTTTAGAAAATAGAAATTTTAGTGCCGCTACTTACGCATTCGCGTCACTTCTTTATCTTTCACAAAGCAGGATTGTATTCATTATTCAGTTATATATTATTTATATATTTTTTTTGTTTCAGGACGACAATATCGACTCAGTGGAGTCGATGAATGAAGACCACTCTGATGTACATGAATCGGAAGAGGACGAAGAGTTCGCTCGAATTATGGAGTTCAGGAACTCGCACTTGCCCATAGAACGGGATTCGGAATCTGAAGAGGAGGGAAGATTTCCTAATTTAAATGTGTTTTATATATAGTTATTATAATTATTAATTTATCACAATTGTTTATTTAGTTAAGTCCTTTTAGGTTAGTTTAGTAACTTTTTTTTTTCGGATCTTGCTAAATTTTAATTTGATGTGTTTATGTACGATTATTCATGATTGTTTGATATAAATAACATGTTTATATTTATGATTCTTTGATGTATATAAGATGTTGTCGTAAATAAACTTGCAATTTACCCATCATTTCCTACCTTCCTTCCTATTGGCTCACAAGCCACGCACCATCTTATCGCCTGCACCCATCCGCACCGCTCGAGCGCGCGGCTTTAAAACCACGCGCGCGGCCTCCTTTTTTCATTCTACTGACCGATCCCGCACCGTCAACATCTCCGCAAACAACGTGCAAGTTCAAACCATCAAATATGTCGGACTCGGATATATCTGTAGAAACGATAGAATTGGAAAGTGTAGACGTGATGGACATCGAGGACCTGGAGGAGAGTCTATCATAGAACTCGGTTTCGACCCAATCCGAGGATGACGACGTTGTCATCGTGGAGGTCGCAATGGACGACGTGGAATCAGATTCCGTAAGTTTTCTTTTAGAAAATAGAAATTTTAGTGCCGCTACTTACGCATTCGCGTCACTTCTTTATCTCTCACAAAGCAAGATTGTATTCATTATTCAGTTATATATTATTTATATATTTTTTTTTGTTTCAGGACGACAATATCGACTCAGTGGAGTCGATGAATGAAGACCACTCTGATGTACATGAATCGGAAGAGGACGAAGAGTTCGCTCGAATTATGGAGTTCAGGAACTCGCACTTGCCCATAGAACGGGATTCGGAATCTGAAGAGGAGGGAAGATTTCCTAATTTAAATGTGTTTTATATATAGTTATTACAATTATTAATTTAATTTATACAATTGTTTATTTAGTTAAGTCTTTTAAGGTTAGTTTAGTAACGTTTTTTTTTCGGATCTTGTTAAATTTTAATTTGATGTGTTTATGTACGATTATTCATGATTGTTTGATATAAATAACATGTTTATATTTATGATTCTTTGATGTATATAAGATGTTGTCGTAAATAAACTTGCAATTTACCCATCATTTCCTACCTTCCTTCCTATTGGCTCACAAGCCACGCACCATCTTATCGCCTGCACCCATCCGCACCGCTCGAGCGCGCGGCTTTAAAACCACGCGCGCGGCCTCCTTTTTTCATTCTACTGACCGATCCCGCACCGTCAACATCTCCGCAAACAACGTGCAAGTTCAAACCATCAAATATGTCGGACTCGGATATATCTGTAGAAACGATAGAATTGGAAAGTGTAGACGTGATGGACATCGAGAACCTGGAGGAGAGTCTATCACAGAACTCGGTTTCGACCCAATCCGAGGATGACGACGTTGTCATCGTGGAGGTCGCAATGGACGACGTGGAATCAGATTCCGTAAGTTTTCTTTTAGAAAATAGAAATTTTAGTGCCGCTACTTACGCATTCGCGTCACTTCTTTATCTTTCACAAAGCAGGATTGTATTCATTATTCAGTTATATATTATTTATATATTTTTTTTGTTTCAGGACGACAATATCGACTCAGTGGAGTCGATGAATGAAGACCACTCTGATGTACATGAATCGGAAGAGGACGAAGAGTTCGCTCGAATTATGGAGTTCAGGAACTCGCACTTGCCCATAGAACGGGATTCGGAATCTGAAGAGGAGGGAAGATTTCCTAATTTAAATGTGTTTTATATATAGTTATTATAATTATTAATTTATCACAATTGTTTATTTAGTTAAGTCCTTTTAGGTTAGTTTAGTAACTTTTTTTTTCGGATCTTGCTAAATTTTAATTTGATGTGTTTATGTACGATTATTCATGATTGTTTGATATAAATAACATGTTTATATTTATGATTCTTTGATGTATATAAGATGTTGTCGTAAATAAACTTGCAATTTACCCATCATTTCCTACCTTCCTTCCTATTGGCTCACAAGCCACGCACCATCTTATCGCCTGCACCCATCCGCACCGCTCGAGCGCGCGGCTTTAAAACCACGCGCGCGGCCTCCTTTTTTCATTCTACTGACCGATCCCGCACCGTCAACATCTCCGCAAACAACGTGCAAGTTCAAACCATCAAATATGTCGGACTCGGATATATCTGTAGAAACGATAGAATTGGAAAGTGTAGACGTGATGGACATCGAGGACCTGGAGGAGAGTCTATCATAGAACTCGGTTTCGACCCAATCCGAGGATGACGACGTTGTCATCGTGGAGGTCGCAATGGACGACGTGGAATCAGATTCCGTAAGTTTTCTTTTAGAAAATAGAAATTTTAGTGCCGCTACTTACGCATTCGCGTCACTTCTTTATCTCTCACAAAGCAAGATTGTATTCATTATTCAGTTATATATTATTTATATATTTTTTTTTGTTTCAGGACGACAATATCGACTCAGTGGAGTCGATGAATGAAGACCACTCTGATGTACATGAATCGGAAGAGGACGAAGAGTTCGCTCGAATTATGGAGTTCAGGAACTCGCACTTGCCCATAGAACGGGATTCGGAATCTGAAGAGGAGGGAAGATTTCCTAATTTAAATGTGTTTTATATATAGTTATTATAATTATTAATTTAATTTATACAATTGTTTATTTAGTTAAGTCCTTTTAGGTTAGTTTAGTAACTTTTTTTTTTCGGATCTTGTTAAATTTTAATTTGATGTGTTTATGTACGATTATTCATGATTGTTTGATATAAATAACATGTTTATATTTATGATTCTTTGATGTATATAAGATGTTGTCGTAAATAAACTTGCAATTTACCCATCATTTCCTACCTTCCTTCCTATTGGCTCACAAGCCACGCACCATCTTATCGCCTGCACCCATCCGCACCGCTCGAGCGCGCGGCTTTAAAACCACGCGCGCGGCCTCCTTTTTTCATTCTACTGACCGATCCCGCACCGTCAACATCTCCGCAAACAACGTGCAAGTTCAAACCATCAAATATGTCGGACTCGGATATATCTGTAGAAACGATAGAATTGGAAAGTGTAGACGTGATGGACATCGAGAACCTGGAGGAGAGTCTATCACAGAACTCGGTTTCGACCCAATCCGAGGATGACGACGTTGTCATCGTGGAGGTCGCAATGGACGACGTGGAATCAGATTCCGTAAGTTTTCTTTTAGAAAATAGAAATTTTAGTGCCGCTACTTACGCATTCGCGTCACTTCTTTATCTCTCACAAAGCAGGATTGTATTCATTATTCAGTTATATATTATTTATATATTTTTTTTGTTTCAGGACGACAATATCGACTCAGTGGAGTCGATGAATGAAGACCACTCTGATGTACATGAATCGGAAGAGGATGAAGAGTTCGCTCGAATTATGGAGTTCAGGAACTCGCACTTGCCCATAGAACGGGATTCGGAATCTGAAGAGGAGGGAAGATTTCCTAATTTAAATGTGTTTTATATATAGTTATTATAATTATTAATTTAATTTATACAATTGTTTATTTAGTTAAGTCCTTTTAGGTTAGTTTAGTATCTTTTTTTTTTCGGATCTTGTTAAATTTTAATTTGATGTGTTTATGTACGATTATTCATGATTGTTTGATATAAATAACATGTTTATATTTATGATTCTTTGATGTATATAAGATGTTGTCGTAAATAAACTTGCAATTTACCCATCATTTCCTACCTTCCTTCCTATTGGCTCACAAGCCACGCACCATCTTATCGCCTGCACCCATCCGCACCGCTCGAGCGCGCGGCTTTAAAACCACGCGCGCGGCCTCCTTTTTTCATTCTACTGACCGATCCCGCACCGTCAACATCTCCGCAAACAACGTGCAAGTTCAAACCATCAAATATGTCGGACTCGGATATATCTGTAGAAACGATAGAATTGGAAAGTGTAGACGTGATGGACATCGAGGACCTGGAGGAGAGTCTATCACAGAACTCGGTTTCGACCCAATCCGAGGATGACGACGTTGTCATCGTGGAGGTCGCAATGGACGACGTGGAATCAGATTCCGTAAGTTTTCTTTTAGAAAATAGAAATTTTAGTGCCGCTACTTACGCATTCGCGTCACTTCTTCTCTCACAAAGCAGGATTGTATTCATTATTCAGTTATATATTATTTATATATTTTTTTTGTTTCAGGACGACAATATCGACTCAGTGGAGTCGATGAATGAAGACCACTCTGATGTACATGAATCGGAAGAGGACGAAGAGTTCGCTCGAATTATGGAGTTCAGGAACTCGCACTTGCCCATAGAACGGGATTCGGAATCTGAAGAGGAGGGAAGATTTCCTAATTTAAATGTGTTTTATATATAGTTATTATAATTATTAATTTAATTTATACAATTGTTTATTTAGTTAAGTCCTTTTAGGTTAGTTTAGTAACTTTTTTTTTTCGGATCTTGCTAAATTTTAATTTGATGTGTTTATGTACGATTATTCATGATTGTTTGATATAAATAACATGTTTATATTTATGATTCTTTGATGTATATAAGATGTTGTCGTAAATAAACTTGCAATTTACCCATCATTTCCTACCTTCCTTCCTATTGGCTCACAAGCCACGCACCATCTTATCGCCTGCACCCATCCGCACCGCTCGAGCGCGCGGCTTTAAAACCACGCGCGCGGCCTCCTTTTTTCATTCTACTGACCGATCCCGCACCGTCAACATCTCCGCAAACAACGTGCAAGTTCAAACCATCAAATATGTCGGACTCGGATATATCTGTAGAAACGATAGAATTGGAAAGTGTAGAGGTGATGGACATCGAGGACCTGGAGGAGAGTCTATCACAGAACTCGGTTTCGACCCAATCCGAGGATGACGACGTTGTCATCGTGGAGGTCGCAATGGACGACGTGGAATCAGATTCCGTAAGTTTTCTTTTAGAAAATAGAAATTTTAGTGCCGCTACTTACGCATTCGCGTCACTTCTTTATCTCTCACAAAGCAAGATTGTATTCATTATTCAGTTATATATTATTTATATTTTTTTTTTTGTTTCAGGACGACAATATCGACTCAGTGGAGTCGATGAATGAAGACCACTCTGATGTACATGAATCGGAAGAGGACGAAGAGTTCGCTCGAATTATGGAGTTCAGGAACTCGCACTTGCCCATAGAACGGGATTCGGAATCTGAAGAGGAGGGAAGATTTCCTAATTTAAATGTGTTTTATATATAGTTATTATAATTATTAATTTAATTTATACAATTGTTTATTTAGTTAAGTCTTTTAAGGTTAGTTTAGTAACGTTTTTTTTTCGGATCTTGTTAAATTTTAATTTGATGTGTTTATGTACGATTATTCATGATTGTTTGATATAAATAACATGTTTATATTTATGATTCTTTGATGTATATAAGATGTTGTCGTAAATAAACTTGCAATTTACCCATCATTTCCTACCTTCCTTCCTATTGGCTCACAAGCCACGCACCATCTTATCGCCTGCACCCATCCGCATCGCTCGAGCGCGCGGCTTTAAAACCACGCGCGCGGCCTCCTTTTTTCATTCTACTGACCGATCCCGCACCGTCAACATCTCCGCAAACAACGTGCAAGTTCAAACCATCAAATATGTCGGACTCGGATATATCTGTAGAAACGATAGAATTGGAAAGTGTAGACGTGATGGACATCAAGGACCTGGAGGAGAGTCTATCACAGAACTCGGTTTCGACCCAATCCGAGGATGACGACGTTGTCATCGTGGAGGTCGCAATGGACGACGTGGAATCAGATTCCGTAAGTTTTCTTTTAGAAAATAGAAATTTTAGTGCCGCTACTTACGCATTCGCGTCACTTCTTTATCTCTCACAAAGCAGGATTGTATTCATTATTCAGTTATATATTATTTATATTTTTTTTTGTTTCAGGACGACAATATCGACTCAGTGGAGTCGATGAATGGAGACCACTCTGATGTACATGAATCGGAAGAGGACGAAGAGTTCGCTCGAATTATGGAGTTCAGGAACTCGCACTTGCCCATAGAACGGGATTCGGAATCTGAAGAGGAGGGAAGATTTCCTAATTTAAATGTGTTTTATATATAGTTATTATAATTATTAATTTATCACAATTGTTTATTTAGTTAAGTCCTTTTAGGTTAGTTTAGTATCTTTTTTTTTCGGATCTTGTTAAATTTTAATTTGATGTGTTTATGTACGATTATTCATGATTGTTTGATATAAATAACATGTTTATATTTATGATTCTTTGATGTATATAAGATGTTGTCGTAAATAAACTTGCAATTTACCCATCATTTCCTACCTTCCTTCCTATTGGCTCACAAGCCACGCACCATCTTATCGCCTGCACCCATCCGCACCGCTCGAGCGCGCGGCTTTAAAACCACGCGCGCGGCCTCCTTTTTTCATTCTACTGACCGATCCCGCACCGTCAACATCTCCGCAAACAACGTGCAAGTTCAAACCATCAAATATGTCGGACTCGGATATATCTGTAGAAACGATAGAATTGGAAAGTGTAGACGTGATGGACATCGAGGACCTGGAGGAGAGTCTATCACAGAACTCGGTTTCGACCCAATCCGAGGATGACGACGTTGTCATCGTGGAGGTCGCAATGGACGACGTGGAATCAGATTCCGTAAGTTTTCTTTTAGAAAATAGAAATTTTAGTGCCGCTACTTACGCATTCGCGTCACTTCTTTATCTCTCACAAAGCAGGATTGTATTCATTATTCAGTTATATATTATTTATATATTTTTTTTGTTTCAGGACGACAATATCGACTCAGTGGAGTCGATGAATGAAGACCACTCTGATGTACATGAATCGGAAGAGGACGAAGAGTTCGCTCGAATTATGGAGTTCAGGAACTCGCACTTGCCCATAGAACGGGATTCGGAATCTGAAGAGGAGGGAAGATTTCCTAATTTAAATGTGTTTTATATATAGTTATTATAATTATTAATTTAATTTATACAATTGTTTATTTAGTTAAGTCCTTTTAGGTTAGTTTAGTAACTTTTTTTTTTCGGATCTTGTTAAATTTTAATTTGATGTGTTTATGTACGATTATTCATGATTGTTTGATATAAATAACATGTTTATATTTATGATTCTTTGATGTATATAAGATGTTGTCGTAAATAAACTTGCAATTTACCCATCATTTCCTACCTTCCTTCCTATTGGCTCACAAGCCACGCACCATCTTATCGCCTGCACCCATCCGCACCGCTCGAGCGCGCGGCTTTAAAACCACGCGCGCGGCCTCCTTTTTTCATTCTACTGACCGATCCCGCACCGTCAACATCTCCGCAAACAACGTGCAAGTTCAAACCATCAAATATGTCGGACTCGGATATATCTGTAGAAACGATAGAATTGGAAAGTATAGACGTGATGGACATCGAGGACCTGGAGGAGAGTCTATCACAGAACTCGGTTTCGACCCAATCCGAGGATGATGACGTTGTCATCGTGGAGGTCGCAATGGACGACGTGGAATCAGATTCCGTAAGTTTTCTTTTAGAAAATAGAAATTTTAGTGCCGCTACTTACGCATTCGCGTCACTTCTTTATCTCTCACAAAGCAGGATTGTATTCATTATTCAGTTATATATTATTTATATATTTTTTTTGTTTCAGGACGACAATATCGACTCAGTGGAGTCGATGAATGAAGACCACTCTGATGTACATGAATCGGAAGAGGACGAAGAGTTCGCTCGAATTATGGAGTTCAGGAACTCGCACTTGCCCATAGAACGGGATTCGGAATCTGAAGAGGAGGGAAGATTTCCTAATTTAAATGTGTTTTATATATAGTTATTATAATTATTAATTTATCACAATTGTTTATTTAGTTAAGTCCTTTTAGGTTAGTTTAGTATCTTTTTTTTCGGATCTTGTTAAATTTTAATTTGATGTGTTTATGTACGATTATTCATGATTGTTTGATATAAATAACATGTTTATATTTATGATTCTTTGATGTATATAAGATGTTGTCGTAAATAAACTTGCAATTTACCCATCATTTCCTACCTTCCTTCCTATTGGCTCACAAGCCACGCACCATCTTATCGCCTGCACCCATCCGCACCGCTCGAGCGCGCGGCTTTAAAACCACGCGCGCGGCCTCCTTTTTTCATTCTACTGACCGATCCCGCACCGTCAACATCTCCGCAAACAACGTGCAAGTTCAAACCATCAAATATGTCGGACTCGGATATATCTGTAGAAACGATAGAATTGGAAAGTGTAGAGGTGATGGACATCGAGGACCTGGAGGAGAGTCTATCACAGAACTCGGTTTCGACCCAATCCGAGGATGACGACGTTGTCATCGTGGAGGTCGCAATGGACGACGTGGAATCAGATTCCGTAAGTTTTCTTTTAGAAAATAGAAATTTTAGTGCCGCTACTTACGCATTCGCGTCACTTCTTTATCTCTCACAAAGCAGGATTGTATTCATTATTCAGTTATATATTATTCATATTTTTTTTTTGTTTCAGGACGACAATATCGACTCAGTGGAGTCGATGAATGAAGACCACTCTGATGTACATGAATCGGAAGAGGACGAAGAGTTCGCTCGAATTATGGAGTTCAGGAACTCGCACTTGCCCATAGAACGGGATTCGGAATCTGAAGAGGAGGGAAGATTTCCTAATTTAAATGTGTTTTATATATAGTTATTATAATTATTAATTTAATTTATACAATTGTTTATTTAGTTAAGTCCTTTTAGGTTAGTTTAGTAACTTTTTTTTTTCGGATCTTGTTAAATTTTAATTTGATGTGTTTATGTACGATTATTCATGATTGTTTGATATAAATAACATGTTTATATTTATGATTCTTTGATGTATATAAGATGTTGTCGTAAATAAACTTGCAATTTACCCATCATTTCCTACCTTCCTTCCTATTGGCTCACAAGCCACGCACCATCTTATCGCCTGCACCCATCCGCACCGCTCGAGCGCGCGGCTTTAAAACCACGCGCGCGGCCTCCTTTTTTCATTCTACTGACCGATCCCGCACCGTCAACATCTCCGCAAACAACGTGCAAGTTCAAACCATCAAATATGTCGGACTCGGATATATCTGTAGAAACGATAGAATTGGAAAGTGTAGACGTGATGGACATCGAGGACCTGGAGGAGAGTCTATCACAGAACTCGGTTTCGACCCAATCCGAGGATGATGACGTTGTCATCGTGGAGGTCGCAATGGACGACGTGGAATCAGATTCCGTAAGTTTTCTTTTAGAAAATAGAAATTTTAGTGCCGCTACTTACGCATTCGCGTCACTTCTTTATCTCTCACAAAGCAGGATTGTATTCATTATTCAGTTATATATTATTTATATATTTTTTTTGTTTCAGGACGACAATATCGACTCAGTGGAGTCGATGAATGAAGACCACTCTGATGTACATGAATCGGAAGAGGACGAAGAGTTCGCTCGAATTATGGAGTTCAGGAACTCGCACTTGCCCATAGAACGGGATTCGGAATCTGAAGAGGAGGGAAGATTTCCTAATTTAAATGTGTTTTATATATAGTTATTATAATTATTAATTTAATTTATACAATTGTTTATTTAGTTAAGTCCTTTTAGGTTAGTTTAGTAACTTTTTTTTTTCGGATCTTGTTAAATTTTAATTTGATGTGTTTATGTACGATTATTCATGATTGTTTGATATAAATAACATGTTTATATTTATGATTCTTTGATGTATATAAGATGTTGTCGTAAATAAACTTGCAATTTACCCATCATTTCCTACCTTCCTTCCTATTGGCTCACAAGCCACGCACCATCTTATCGCCTGCACCCATCCGCACCGCTCGAGCGCGCGGCTTTAAAACCACGCGCGCGGCCTCCTTTTTTCATTCTACTGACCGATCCCGCACCGTCAACATCTCCGCAAACAACGTGCAAGTTCAAACCATCAAATATGTCGGACTCGGATATATCTGTAGAAACGATAGAATTGGAAAGTGTAGACGTGATGGACATCGAGGACCTGGAGGAGAGTCTATCACAGAACTCGGTTTCGACCCAATCCGAGGATGACGACGTTGTCATCGTGGAGGTCGCAATGGACGACGTGGAATCAGATTCCGTAAGTTTTCTTTTAGAAAATAGAAATTTTAGTGCCGCTACTTACGCATTCGCGTCACTTCTTTATCTCTCACAAAGCAGGTTTGTATTCATTATTCAGTTATATATTATTTATATATTTTTTTTGTTTCAGGACGACAATATCGACTCAGTGGAGTCGATGAATGAAGACCACTCTGATGTACATGAATCGGAAGAGGACGAAGAGTTCGCTCGAATTATGGAGTTCAGGAACTCGCACTTGCCCATAGAACGGGATTCGGAATCTGAAGAGGAGGGAAGATTTCCTAATTTAAATGTGTTTTATATATAGTTATTATAATTATTAATTTAATTTATACAATTGTTTATTTAGTTAAGTCCTTTTAGGTTAGTTTAGTAACTTTTTTTTTTTCGGATCTTGTTAAATTTTAATTTGATGTGTTTATGTACGATTATTCATGATTGTTTGATATAAATAACATGTTTATATTTATGATTCTTTGATGTATATAAGATGTTGTCGTAAATAAACTTGCAATTTACCCATCATTTCCTACCTTCCTTCCTATTGGCTCACAAGCCACGCACCATCTTATCGCCTGCACCCATCCGCACCGCTCGAGCGCGCGGCTTTAAAACCACGCGCGCGGCCTCCTTTTTTCATTCTACTGACCGATCCCGCACCGTCAACATCTCCGCAAACAACGTGCAAGTTCAAACCATCAAATATGTCGGACTCGGATATATCTGTAGAAACGATAGAATTGGAAAGTGTAGAGGTGATGGACATCGAGGACCTGGAGGAGAGTCTATCACAGAACTCGGTTTCGACCCAATCCGAGGATGACGACGTTGTCATCGTGGAGGTCGCAATGGACGACGTGGAATCAGATTCCGTAAGTTTTCTTTTAGAAAATAGAAATTTTAGTGCCGCTACTTACGCATTCGCGTCACTTCTTTATCTCTCACAAAGCAGGATTGTATTCATTATTCAGTTATATATTATTTATATATTTTTTTTTGTTTCAGGACGACAATATCGACTCAGTGGAGTCGATGAATGAAGACCACTCTGATGTACATGAATCGGAAGAGGACGAAGAGTTCGCTCGAATTATGGAGTTCAGGAACTCGCACTTGCCCATAGAACGGGATTCGGAATCTGAAGAGGAGGGAAGATTTCCTAATTTAAATGTGTTTTATATATAGTTATTATAATTATTAATTTATCACAATTGTTTATTTAGTTAAGTCCTTTTAGGTTAGTTTAGTATCTTTTTTTTTCGGATCTTGTTAAATTTTAATTTGATGTGTTTATGTACGATTATTCATGATTGTTTGATATAAATAACATGTTTATATTTATGATTCTTTGATGTATATAAGATGTTGTCGTAAATAAACTTGCAATTTACCCATCATTTCCTACCTTCCTTCCTATTGGCTCACAAGCCACGCACCATCTTATCGCCTGCACCCATCCGCACCGCTCGAGCGCGCGGCTTTAAAACCACGCGCGCGGCCTCCTTTTTTCATTCTACTGACCGATCCCGCACCGTCAACATCTCCGCAAACAACGTGCAAGTTCAAACCATCAAATATGTCGGACTCGGATATATCTGTAGAAACGATAGAATTGGAAAGTGTAGAGGTGATGGACATCGAGGACCTGGAGGAGAGTCTATCACAGAACTCGGTTTCGACCCAATCCGAGGATGACGACGTTGTCATCGTGGAGGTCGCAATGGACGACGTGGAATCAGATTCCGTAAGTTTTCTTTTAGAAAATAGAAATTTTAGTGCCGCTACTTACGCATTCGCGTCACTTCTTTATCTCTCACAAAGCAGGATTGTATTCATTATTCAGTTATATATTATTTATATATTTTTTTTGTTTCAGGACGACAATATCGACTCAGTGGAGTCGATGAATGAAGACCACTCTGATGTACATGAATCGGAAGAGGACGAAGAGTTCGCTCGAATTATGGAGTTCAGGAACTCGCACTTGCCCATAGAACGGGATTCGGAATCTGAAGAGGAGGGAAGATTTCCTAATTTAAATGTGTTTTATATATAGTTATTATAATTATTAATTTATCACAATTGTTTATTTAGTTAAGTCCTTTTAGGTTAGTTTAGTAACTTTTTTTTTCGGATCTTGCTAAATTTTAATTTGATGTGTTTATGTACGATTATTCATGATTGTTTGATATAAATAACATGTTTATATTTATGATTCTTTGATGTATATAAGATGTTGTCGTAAATAAACTTGCAATTTACCCATCATTTCCTACCTTCCTTCCTATTGGCTCACAAGCCACGCACCATCTTATCGCCTGCACCCATCCGCACCGCTCGAGCGCGCGGCTTTAAAACCACGCGCGCGGCCTCCTTTTTTCATTCTACTGACCGATCCCGCACCGTCAACATCTCCGCAAACAACGTGCAAGTTCAAACCATCAAATATGTCGGACTCGGATATATCTGTAGAAACGATAGAATTGGAAAGTGTAGACGTGATGGACATCGAGGACCTGGAGGAGAGTCTATCACAGAACTCGGTTTCGACCCAATCCGAGGATGACGACGTTGTCATCGTGGAGGTCGCAATGGACGACGTGGAATCAGATTCCGTAAGTTTTCTTTTAGAAAATAGAAATTTTAGTGCCGCTACTTACGCATTCGCGTCACTTCTTTATCTCTCACAAAGCAGGATTGTATTCATTATTCAGTTATATATTATTTATATATTTTTTTTGTTTCAGGACTACAATATCGACTCAGTGGAGTCGATGAATGAAGACCACTCTGATGTACATGAATCGGAAGAGGACGAAGAGTTCGCTCGAATTATGGAGTTCAGGAACTCGCACTTGCCCATAGAACGGGATTCGGAATCTGAAGAGGAGGGAAGATTTCCTAATTTAAATGTGTTTTATATATAGTTATTATAATTATTAATTTAATTTATACAATTGTTTATTTAGTTAAGTCCTTTTAGGTTAGTTTAGTAACTTTTTTTTTCGGATCTTGCTAAATTTTAATTTGATGTGTTTATGTACGATTATTCATGATTGTTTGATATAAATAACATGTTTATATTTATGATTCTTTGATGTATATAAGATGTTGTCGTAAATAAACTTGCAATTTACCCATCATTTCCTACCTTCCTTCCTATTGGCTCACAAGCCACGCACCATCTTATCGCCTGCACCCATCCGCACCGCTCGAGCGCGCGGCTTTAAAACCACGCGCGCGGCCTCCTTTTTTCATTCTACTGACCGATCCCGCACCGTCAACATCTCCGCAAACAACGTGCAAGTTCAAACCATCAAATATGTCGGACTCGGATATATCTGTAGAAACGATAGAATTGGAAAGTGTAGACGTGATGGACATCGAGGACCTGGAGGAGAGTCTATCACAGAACTCGGTTTCGACCCAATCCGAGGATGACGACGTTGTCATCGTGGAGGTCGCAATGGACGACGTGGAATCAGATTCCGTAAGTTTTCTTTTAGAAAATAGAAATTTTAGTGCCGCTACTTACGCATTCGCGTCACTTCTTTATCTCTCACAAAGCAGGATTGTATTCATTATTCAGTTATATATTATTTATATATTTTTTTTGTTTCAGGACGACAATATCGACTCAGTGGAGTCGATGAATGAAGACCACTCTGATGTACATGAATCGGAAGAGGACGAAGAGTTCGCTCGAATTATGGAGTTCAGGAACTCGCACTTGCCCATAGAACGGGATTCGGAATCTGAAGAGGAGGGAAGATTTCCTAATTTAAATGTGTTTTATATATAGTTATTATAATTATTAATTTAATTTATACAATTGTTTATTTAGTTGTCCTTTTAGGTTAGTTTAGTAACTTTTTTTTTTTCGGATCTTGTTAAATTTTAATTTGATGTGTTTATGTACGATTATTCATGATTGTTTGATATAAATAACATGTTTATATTTGTACGTTACATTGGGCAGATATAATTAGTAATATGTGCATTAAAACCTCCTGCACATATCAAAAACATACTGGCTGAATGAACTTTCCGCTTTCTCCCGCACGGCGGCGCCACCAGTCAGTTGCGCAAAATTGACAGCTCGAAATGAATGCCGGCCGGCGCGCGCTCTTTTAAATTATTCATAAAAAACTCTGAAAGTGCTGTGATTGTGTCTTAAATGTGTCCCTGGGACTGAGGAATAGAGCCAGAACAAACTGTAAGTGAAACCTATATCTTGCCCAATTCGGTTTTGCTAATTATTTTCAATATTCAAATGTCGTAGTTCAAACATTTTGGTCAATCGAACCGCATCCTCAGTTTGCAAACTAAATACACATTCATACACATAAAACACACATTTCACGCAGTTTTAAGGTAACAGGCTTATTTCTAATCTAAGTTATTTACCTAGAATAATACGTATAAAATAAACGTTTTCAATTTTCGTTCTTTGCAACGCGTCGCGCGCGTCTTTTGTTTTTTAATTCGAAATGGACGAAAAAGAATTCGATGTCGAACAACTTATTAACAAAAAAGAACTGCTTTTTATACGATGTCAAACGTTATTTGAACTATCCAAATCAACTCCACCAGAGCGTTTAACCGAATTTAATTTGCGACTCAAAGAACTTCATTCGACTCGGGAATGTTTCGAACAATGCATATTCGAGTTAAATTCTTACAATAAGAAACAAAACCCGAAATTTAAACCAAATTATCAGGAAATTCAAACCTTTGACGACATGTATTTCCGTATTCTGAGTGTAGCGGAGGCTAATAGCGACACTTGGCAATCGTGTGACGGCAGCGGTAGCGGACCTTCGTCGCGCTCCGCGGGCCGCGGCCCGGGCGCTGCCGGGCCAGACTCGCGGTCGGCTAAGCCGCGGCTGCCTAAACTAGAATTGTTCCATTTCGATAGCAAATTAGAAAACTGGCAAACATTCTATGACACGTTTACGAGTTTAATTCATAACAACAATGATATTACGAACATTGAGAAGTTTTATTACCTGCTCTCCGCAGTCAGCGGTTCGGCATTGACTGTGGTCAAAGGGATGCCAGTGACGGCCGATAATTATCCGATAGTATGGGCTTTGCTAGTCAAAAAATTTGAGAACACTCGTGCCTTAGCTACGAGCTATTTAGATCGGCTGTTTCAATTTAAGCCTTTGTCAACTGAGTCGGCTACTGGTCTAAATACATTTTTACAAACGTATCAAGAGTGTGTTAAAGCATTGAAACTTTTGAAAATCAATAACCTATCGAGTTTCATACTGTTTTATATGGGATTGCGAAATTTAGACCCCGTCACTAGGCGCGAATTCGAACAATCTGTAGATCAAACCGATATACCTACTTACGAACAGCTGATTAATTTCGTGGAGAAACAGGCGCGTGTTTTGGAAATGTCTGAGGTTAAAATTAGTACATCAAAAATTCAGTTTACGCCTAAGAGTGTTCCTAACACCTCTGCAAAGCCGAATTTTGTTCGAACAAATAATAATAATGCTGCTAATTACAGTAGTGCACCGAAGCAGTTCCAAAAGCCGTGCTTGTCAGCTGTGAGTAAGAATAATAGCGAACGATCAAATAGATGTCTATTTTGCGACAAACCGCATTCAACTTATCGATGTTTCGAGTTTTTTGATTTAACACCGGTGCAGCGTCTTGACAAAGTGAAACAGCTTCAATTATGCGAAAATTGCTTTCGTCAGCATTCGTTGTCCGAGTGTACGTCAAAAGTGCGTTGTGTGCTGTGTAAACAACCGCACCATCACAGTATTCACTTAGATACAGTTCCAACTGTTCAAAATTCATCAATTAATCAAAACGGTTCAAATAGTCAAAACATTTCAAGTATTCAAAACGTTTCAAATGGTCAAAATCAAAGTCAAAGGTCAATGCCAAACGTCGGCTTGACTTGTTCGTCAAATTCAACCGTGCTGTTAGGCACTGCCATGGTGCACGTCGCAGATCGATGGGGAACTTACCACGCCGTACGTGCAGTCATTGACAGCGGTGCCATGTCCGGTTATATGACAAAAGAGTGTGCCCAGCGCCTGGGTTTGTCTCGACGCAAGTGTCAGTTTGAACCCATGGGTCTGGGAGGTGCGCCAGTGCAAGATTTCGGTCTGGTTACATGTTCAATTAAACCACGAAACTCATTTGGTCCGGTGCTTAGCACTGATACTGTTGTCGTAAGTAATATAACTAGCAACTTACCTACAGTAACCTTATCAAACAAAGTTATCAATAATTTCAAAAATCTAGAGTTAGCTGACCCGAACTACTTTTCGGCGGCTCCAGTTGACTTGTTGATCGCAGGTGACTTATTTCCCTACATTTATGACGGTCAAAATATACTACCACGTGACCCGGGTTTGCCCGTCGCGATGCATTCCATATTCGGATATGTCATTACTGGTCAGACAGTACTGAGTGACGATTGTGAGTCAAATACAGCCTCGCTCAACTTGTTCTCTGCTAATAAAACTAGTAGTATCGATAAAATCATGAACTCTTTCTGGGAGACTGAAAACGTGCCGTATGACGTCACTAAAAAACCAGAAGATTTGTATGTCGAACAATTGTTCCAAAACGAACACAGTCGCGATACTACGGGACGTTATACAGTGAAGTACCCGTTCAAACCCAGTTTTGATCTCGGCGATTCGACTCCACAAGCGTTACGTCGTTTCAACAATTTAGAAACAAAGCTGAATCGTCTTCCGGAACTTAAGGAAGAATATAATAAATTCATGTCCGAATATGAAAGCCTTGGTCACATGACTTGCGTAGGTGATTTTGGTACTGTGGATTCTAAGTACATAATTCCTCACTTTTGTATTCTCCGACCGTCAAGTACCACGACAAAACTCCGAGTAGTTTTTGACGCCTCATGCAAAACGACAAATAATAATTCTTTAAATTCAGTCGTTTACGCCGGTCCTAAGCTTCAAGCAGATATTAATGAGATTTTAATAAATTTTCGTATACATGAAATTTGCTTGTCAAGTGACATTTGTAAAATGTTTCGAATGACCTTGATCGAAAAATCTCAACGCAATTACCAACACATCTTGTGGAGGTTTCAACCTGATCAACCTTTAAAGGTGTATGAGTTAAACACGATCACATACGGTGTTGCTAGCAGTCCGTACCTAGCGATCCGTGTCCTGCATCAGCTGGCTGACGACGACTGCGAGAAGTATCCTTTAGCGAGCAAGGTTCTAAAAAAAGGTTTCTTCGTCGATGACCTTCTGTGGTCAGTGAGCAGCTATGATGAAGCAGCTAAGCTACAGGATGAACTGTTAGAGTTGCTGAGTGGAGGAGGATTTCTGCTTCGTAAGTGGGCTAGCAACTGTCCCCAGGTACTGGCTCGGGTTCCAGCTGATCACCGCGAAACGCCCATTGCATTCGAGGATGACAAGGACCTGTCCATAAAAGTTTTAGGTCTGCAGTGGCGACCCGCCGAAGATGTGTTTTCCTTCGTATTCCACCCACTTCCAGCTTCACAGGCGATCACCAAGCGTAGTGTTTTGTCACAGATTGGTCGTCAGTATGATCCCTTAGGTTTCGTGGCTCCTTGCATATTCTACGCGAAATGCTTCATGCAGAAACTCTGGCTCCAACAGCTGGGTTGGGATGAGCGGCTGCCTCCGGAACTGGAAAAGGAGTGGCTCACCTACATGTCAGAGCTCCCGCTGTTGTCGAATTTTAGCCACGAGCGCCAGGTTACTGTCAAACAGCACAGCTACTACCAGATACTAGGATTCTGCGATGCTTCAGTTCAAGGAATAGCTGCGGTCATCTATTTGCGTAGTTTTAACAATCAAGGTAATTCGAAGGTCAGTCTAGTCATTGCAAAATCCAAGGTTGCACCCTTGAAGACAGTGACCATTCCACGTCTCGAGCTAATGGCTGCGCATTTGTTAGTCAAGTTAGTCAAATATACGAAGTCAATATTGTCTGAACGAATTCCTGTTCATGAAATACTCTTGTTTACCGATTCCTCTGTGGTGCTGAGTTGGTTGAATACACCCAGTTATAATCTCAAAACCTTTGTGGCTTCGCGTGTTTCCAAAATTTTGGAGACCGTGCAAAGCGATTGTTGGTTTCACGTGAGCGGCGCGTCCAACCCCGCTGACGTGTGCTCGCGCGGAGCGCTACCTTCCGTGCTGTTATCGACAGCGGAGTGGCTCGGAGGACCGAGCTGGCTAGACGCACCAAGAGAGAATTGGCCAGTAAAATCAATTGATCAATTTAAATCGGCAAATGTGCCAGAACTCAAAATTCCATGCGCGACTTTGGCTCAAACTAGCGTGCAAAACACAACACGTGACTCAAATCTTGTTTATGATTTAACTGAAAAATATTCGAGTTTTAGCAAACTTCAAAAGGTCTTAGCTCGTTGTTTTCAGTTTATCAACAATTGTAGATCGACGAAGTCTAATAGGAACACGGGTCCTTCGTCTCTATCAGATTTAAAGAACGCACACGATGTGCTCATCAAATCAGTTCAGCGAGAGCATTTTGCAGCTGATCTCGAAGCAATTTCAAACGGTTACAGCTGTAGTTCATCACTCAAAAGGTTAGCACCTTATGTCGACCCCCTCGGTTTTCTCAGGGTGGGGGGTAGGTTGTCTCTCGCCGAACTACCGTATCAAAAGAAGTATCCATTATTGCTTCCCAAAAAGTGCAACTTTACAAATATTCTTATCGACTATTTTCATAAAATTTATTTACATATCGGTCCGCGTACATTGCACAGTGTAATCAGTCAGAAATACTGGATTATTTCCGGAAAATGCGTTGTAAGATCTCGTTTTAGGAAATGTATTAGGTGTTTTAAAGTCAATCCTTCACACATACAGCCTATCATGGGCAACTTACCGAAATTCCGCGTTGAAGGTATCCATGCTTTTCACACTGTCGGTGTTGACATAGGCGGTCCCTTCTATACGAAAGAGAGTAACAGACGTAATGCGAAAATATCAAAGTCCTATCTTTTAATTTTCGTCTGCTTTTCAACTCGCGCGGTGCACACTGAGGTTCTCAGTGCACTTTCAACTGAATGTTTTTTCGCAGCTTTCGATCGTTTCACTGCTAGACGTGGTTTATGTCAAACCGTTGTATCCGACAACGGAAAAAACTTCGTGTCCGCTGGTAGGCAACTCGCGGAAATCACTAACTTTTTTAACCAAAGTACTGAAGATGTTTTAACCGGTTTCAATAATCGTAGTGTTAAATGGACTTACAATCCGCCTACTGGAAGCCATTTCGGTGGGATGTATGAAAGTGCCATAAAAGGGGCCAAGCTCCTTCTAAAGCGCGTCGTGGGTACGCGATCGCTGTCGTTCGAAGAGTTAAGCACTCTCTTTGCTCGTGTCGAAGCAGTGCTGAACTCTCGCCCCTTAACAAGTGCGTCGAGCGACCCGTCCGAGTTCGAGGCGCTCACGCCCGGCCATTTCTTAGTCGGTCGTTCTCTATTAGCCGTTCCAGAGTATGATCTCTTAGACGAACCAACTTACGGACTAACTCGCTGGCAGCTAGTACAACAAAGTTCCCAACAATTTTGGAAATTGTGGCGAAATGATTATCTGCACACGCTGCAGCAGCGACAAAAATGGCATAGGAATAGTCGTAATATTCAAGTTGGCGAACTCGTTCTTATTCATGCTGACGCTCCTCCGCTTCAATGGCCTCTCGGTCGCGTGACGGAACTTTATCCAGGAGCTGATGGAGTTGTACGGGTGGTAAAAGTAAAAACCCAGAATGGCGAATACACGCGACCCGTTGTAAAGCTTAGTCCACTTCCCATGGAATTGGATTCAGCATAATTTTTATTTTTCTTTGTTTCATTGCATGAATTTGACGCAAGAAGGTGTCAAATTTATGACAATTTTAGGTTCGAAATAAGTCATTTATTTTACTCAATTTACAGCTACACGTGTTTAGTTCACTAAGTCAACAAATACTTACACTATACAGTCCACTTACCTTATTCAATACCATCCCTGGTTTGGTTTGTAAACTGGGGAATCTGGGGTAGATTCCCGGTGGGGGGTTTATGTACGTTACATTGGGCAGATATAATTAGTAATATGTGCATTAAAACCTCCTGCACATATCAAAAACATACTGGCTGAATGAACTTTCCGCTTTCTCCCGCACGGCGGCGCCACCAGTCAGTTGCGCAAAATTGACAGCTCGAAATGAATGCCGGCCGGCGCGCGCTCTTTTAAATTATTCATAAAAAACTCTGAAAGTGCTGTGATTGTGTCTTAAATGTGTCCCTGGGACTGAGGAATAGAGCCAGAACAAACTGTAAGTGAAACCTATATCTTGCCCAATTCGGTTTTGCTAATTATTTTCAATATTCAAATGTCGTAGTTCAAACAATATTTATGATTCTTTGATGTATATAAGATGTTGTCGTAAATAAACTTGCAATTTACCCATCATTTCCTACCTTCCTTCCTATTGGCTCACAAGCCACGCACCATCTTATCGCCTGCACCCATCCGCACCGCTCGAGCGCGCGGCTTTAAAACCACGCGCGCGGCCTCCTTTTTTCATTCTACTGACCGATCCCGCACCGTCAACATCTCCGCAAACAACGTGCAAGTTCAAACCATCAAATATGTCGGACTCGGATATATCTGTAGAAACGATAGAATTGGAAAGTGTAGAGGTGATGGACATCGAGGACCTGGAGGTGAGTCTATCACTGAACTCGGTTTCGACCCAATCCGAGGATGACGACGTTGTCATCGTGGAGGTCGCAATGGACGACGTGGAATCAGATTCCGTAAGTTTTCTTTTAGAAAATAGAAATTTTAGTGCCGCTACTTACGCATTCGCGTCACTTCTTTATCTCTCACAAAGCAGGATTGTATTCATTATTCAGTTATATATTATTTATATTTTTTTTTGTTTCAGGACGACAATATCGACTCAGTGGAGTCGATGAATGAAGACCACTCTGATGTACATGAATCGGAAGAGGACGAAGAGTTCGCTCGAATTATGGAGTTCAGGAACTCGCACTTGCCCATAGAACGAGATTCGGAATCTGAAGAGGAGGGAAGATTTCCTAATTTAAATGTGTTTTATATATAGTTATTATAATTATTAATTTAATTTATACAATTGTTTATTTAGTTAAGTCCTTTTAGGTTAGTTTAGTAACTTTTTTTTTCGGATCTTGTTAAATTTTAATTTGATGTGTTTATGTACGATTATTCATGATTGTTTGATATAAATAACATGTTTATATTTATGATTCTTTGATGTATATAAGATGTTGTCGTAAATAAACTTGCAATTTACCCATCATTTCCTACCTTCCTTCCTATTGGCTCACAAGCCACGCACCATCTTATCGCCTGCACCCATCCGCACCGCTCGAGCACGCGGCTTTAAAACCACGCGCGCGGCCTCCTTTTTTCATTCTACTGACCGATCCCGCACCGTCAACATCTCCGCAAACAACGTGCAAGTTCAAACCATCAAATATGTCGGACTCGGATATATCTGTAGAAACGATAGAATTGGAAAGTGTAGAGGTGATGGACATCGAGGACCTGGAGGAGAGTCTATCACAGAACTCGGTTTCGACCCAATCCGAGGATGACGACGTTGTCATCGTGGAGGTCGCAATGGACGACGTGGAATCAGATTCCGTAAGTTTTCTTTTAGAAAATAGAAATTTTAGTGCCGCTACTTACGCATTCGCGTCACTTCTTTATCTCTCACAAAGCAGGATTGTATTCATTATTCAGTTATATATTATTTATATATTTTTTTTGTTTCAGGACGACAATATCGACTCAGTGGAGTCGATGAATGAAGACCACTCTGATGTACATGAATCGGAAGAGGACGAAGAGTTCGCTCGAATTATGGAGTTCAGGAACTCGCACTTGCCCATAGAACGGGATTCGTAATCTGAAGAGGAGGGAAGATTTCCTAATTTAAATGTGTTTTATATATAGTTATTATAATTATTAATTTAATTTATACAATTGTTTATTTAGTTAAGTCCTTTTAGGTTAGTTTAGTAACTTTTTTTTTTCGGATCTTGCTAAATTTTAATTTGATGTGTTTATGTACGATTATTCATGATTGTTTGATATAAATAACATGTTTATATTTATGATTCTTTGATGTATATAAGATGTTGTCGTAAATAAACTTGCAATTTACCCATCATTTCCTACCTTCCTTCCTATTGGCTCACAAGCCACGCACCATCTTATCGCCTGCACCCATCCGCACCGCTCGAGCGCGCGGCTTTAAAACCACGCGCGCGGCCTCCTTTTTTCATTCTACTGACCGATCCCGCACCGTCAACATCTCCGCAAACAACGTGCAAGTTCAAACCATCAAATATGTCGGACTCGGATATATCTGTAGAAACGATAGAATTGGAAAGTGTAGAGGTGATGGACATCGAGGACCTGGAGGAGAGTCTATCACAGAACTCGGTTTCGACCCAATCCGAGGATGACGACGTTGTCATCGTGGAGGTCGCAATGGACGACGTGGAATCAGATTCCGTAAGTTTTCTTTTAGAAAATAGAAATTTTAGTGCCGCTACTTACGCATTCGCGTCACTTCTTTATCTCTCACAAAGCAGGATTGTATTCATTATTCAGTTATATATTATTTATATATTTTTTTTTGTTTCAGGACGACAATATCGACTCAGTGGAGTCGATGAATGGAGACCACTCTGATGTACATGAATCGGAAGAGGACGAAGAGTTCGCTCGAATTATGGAGTTCAGGAACTCGCACTTGCCCATAGAACGGGATTCGGAATCTGAAGAGGAGGGAAGATTTCCTAATTTAAATGTGTTTTATATATAGTTATTATAATTATTAATTTAATTTATACAATTGTTTATTTAGTTAAGTCCTTTTAGGTTAGTTTAGTAACTTTTTTTTTTCGGATCTTGCTAAATTTTAATTTGATGTGTGTTATATATGTAGGTAGGTAGATATCAAATGTATGTGCAGACGATGGAGGGTAGCTATGAAATAAAAGAGTTTTACTTCAGCAGCCGTACATAGTGTTTCATTTCCATCATCTAGAACACCACATGGTGTCAGGTGTAATTAGTTTATTAATTTCGAGATTACGTCGAGTGCAGTTTCAGTGTATGAGTGTAAACAACGACGGAAATGGAAAACAGTGATGATTACAAGGCAACGTACCCCGCCATGTCACAGCCAACCGCCATGAGCGCGGATGGCAACCTCGCTAATAACTGGCGCGATTGGAAAAAAACGTTCGACTGGTATTTAATTGCGTCGGGGCGAGAAAAATCAGCTGATCGCGAGAAATGTGCGTTATTACTTCATGTCATAGGAAAAGTAGGACGCGATTTGTTCGAAGAATTTGATATTAGCGCAGAAGAAAAGGATAAATACGACGTGTTATGTAAAAAGTTCAATGACCGTTGTGATCCGCAGATAAACACAAATTTTGAAAGACACTTATTTTTCGAGTCGTACCAAACGGACGACAAATTTGACAAGTACTTAGCGTCATTACGAGTAAAAAGCAAATCCTGTGACTTTGGCGATTTGAAAGAAAGCCTAATCTTGACTCAGATGATTCGAGGGATCAAGGACGGACAACTTAGAGAGAGAATGTTAAGAAAGAAGGATTTAAAATTGGATGAGGCAGCCTCATGGTGCCGCGCTGCAGAAATAGCGAGCGAGCAAGCTGACGCGGTCCGGAGCGGCGCGACCGCGGGCTCCGCGGCCGGCGGGAGCGGCCCGCGGGCCGGACCCAGCGCCGACATCGAGCAGGTGCGCGCGAGACCCTCTGCGCGCGCGCCCCACCGCGGCTCCCCGGCGCCGCGCGGGCTGGCGCGGGCGCGCCCTCAGCACTCGCAGCGGGCGGCGCAGCGGCCTCAGCGCGAGAATGGCGTGTCCAGCGACCGGTTTAAGTGTTCGAATTGCGACTATGTGCACATGAAAAACAATTGCCCGGCCTTCAACACTAAGTGTTTTCGCTGCGATAGGTTTGGACACTTTATGAGATGTTGTAAAAGTAACTATGTTCGTGAAGTGTGTTATTCGTCGGACGAGATGAGTGAACTTGAAGAATTGACAATACAAGGGGTGGAAATAAATGCATTAGACAACAAAGGATGGTTCGAAACAGTGAAGGTAAACGGCGTTCCGGTGTCGTTCAAGCTGGATAGCGGTGCCGACGCCTGTGTAATGTCATACGACAGTTTTGTTGCGGCAGGGTTTGACAAAACCATGTTGAACAACACCGGAACGGTGTTGCGCGAGGTCAGTAGAAATATTTTACCTGTAATGGGTTATTTTATTGCTAAAATTGTGCACAGCAAAAATAATAAAAAATGTTCATGTAAAATATATGTTTTAAACGTACAAGGCAACAACCTTTTATCCCGAGATGTGTGTATTGAATTAAATTTAATTATGAGATTAAATGAGATTTCGAATGAAATAAATTGTAACCACTTAATAGATAAATACAAAACAGTATTTGAGGGAATAGGCAGACTTCCTGGCGTACACAGGTTGACTGTGGACGAGACAGTGCCCCCCGTAGTCAGAAGTTCTAGAAAAATTCCTATCAAACTGAGACCGCGACTACGGGAGGAACTAGATCGTCTTCAGGAGCTCAATATTATTGAAAAAGTGGACGAACCTACCGACTGGGTATCGAGTATAGTCTTGGTTGAAAAACCGGACGGTAAATTACGGTTATGCATAGATCCACTTCACTTAAACAAAGCCATCAAACGTAGTCACTTTCAGCTTCCTACCCTGGACGAAATTACTGGGAACCTTTCAGGAGCCAAATATTTTTCTCATTTAGACGCTAGCAAGGGATTTTATATGATTGCTCTCGATGAAGCTAGTTCTAAGCTTTGCACGTTTGCAACGCCATTCGGGAGATTTAAGTTTTTAAGGTTGCCGTTCGGTATATGTTCCGCCTCAGAAGTTTTTCACAATGCTATGGTTAAGATATTCGCAAGGGAAGGAGTAGAGTGTTTCGTCGACGATTTGCTCGTGTACGGCAGGACGAAGGAGGAGCACGACGCCAGGCTGGAGGCGGTGCTGCAGCGCGCGCTTGAGTTCGGAGTACGGTTCAACAAGGACAAATGCGTGTTGGGTGTTACACATGTCAAATATTTGGGTCACATTTTGGATGCCAAAGGTATACGTCCGGATCCCGATAGAGTGCAAGTAATAAAACATTTGCCCCCGCCGAGTTGTAGGAAAGAGTTGGAAAGGTTTCTCGGCATGACGAATTACGTGTCCAGATTCATAAAGAACTACGCTGCAGCAGTAGAACCGTTGAGAGGATTGCTGAAACGTAACATAAATTTTGAATGGAATGAATGAATCGCACACAAAAGTTTATGAAGATATAAAAAAACGTGTATTGGAGGCGCCTACTCTTCGGTACTACGATCCCAACGAGCCAGTGGTAGTTTCGGTGGACGCGAGCGCGCGCGGGCTGGGCGCTTGTCTGCTGCAGCACGGCCGCCCGGTGGCCTTCGCCGCGCGCGTGCTCGCACCCGCTGAAACGCGATGGGCGCAAATCGAAAAGGAATTACTGGCAATTGTTTTCGGTTGCATCAAATTTCACCAATTTATTTATGGCCATAGGAATGTCTTGGTTGAGAGTGATCATAAACCACTTGAAGCAATATTCAAAAAACCACTTGATGACACTCCGATACGGCTCCAGCGCATGTTGTTGAAACTTCAAAAATACTCACTTAATATAAAATATGTACCAGGGCGATTTATGTTCGTTGCCGACACGCTGTCGCGCGCTCCGGCCGGTAACGGCAGCGACAGTGGGTGCGACAAGGACATGAGCGATGAAATTGATGTTCATGTGAGTGCACTGTATAATAACGTAAATTTCAGTGCAGACAAATTGAAATTGATTAAAGAAGAAATCGATACAGATCCAGGGCTCAGTGCAGTCAGAAATTATTGTCGGTCGGGCTGGCCGCACACTAAAAGCCTATTACGAGGAGAAGTAAAACCGTTTTGGGCCACAAGAGATGAACTTCATGTAATAAACGACATAATATTTCGAGTGAACCGTGTGGTGATACCATGCAGTCTCAGAAAAGAAATGCTACGAAGAATCCATGAAGGACACTTGGGCATCGAGAAGTGCAAATATAGGGCGCGAGATGTAATGTGGTGGCCAGGAATGTCGGGGCAAGTGGAATCGCTGGTGGCAGCGTGCCGCACCTGCGCCGAGCGCCGCAACGCGCAGCCGCGACAGCCACTGCTGCCGCACGCCCAGCCGGCCAGACCCTGGGAAATGCTCGGAACAGATCTGTTTCAGTTTAAAAATAAACACTACCTTTTAGTAGTGGACTACTACTCGAAATATCCAGAAGTAATCTCCTTGGCCGACATCCGCAGCGGAACTATAATTTCGCAAATGAAAGGCATATTTGCTCGTCACGGAATACCTAGAAAAGTTATTTCAGATGGAGGTTTACAATTTACCTCGGCAGAGTTTGCATCATTCGCGAATAAGTGGGAATTCGAACACGTAACCAGTTCACCTTACTATCCCTGTTCCAATGGCCTCGCAGAGAGGAGCGTGCAGACCATTAAAAAACTAATGAAAAAGGCTGCAAGTGACGGCTCCGATCCCTACTTGGCACTTTTAAACTTCCGTAACACCCCCGTCACTGGAGAAACATACTCGCCGGCTCAGCTGCTCATGGGACGCAGGCTAAACACAAGATTACCCGTAAGTGACAAACTGCTTTCGCCGAAGGTACCCGTGCGGATGGCAGTACAGAAGTTAAGGGACATAAAAAGTGAAAAAGCTAAACAATACTATGATACTCGAACTCGACCGCTTCGACCTCTTGAAAAGAGTGAACAGGTGCACATCCGAGAACCGAACCCCACCCGCGAAGCACGATGGGTGCCAGCGCACGTCGAAGGCGCAGCATCGCAGCCTAGATCATACTGGGTAACCACGCCAGACGGTGCCCGCTATCGCAGAAACAGACAGCACATCATTGCCACTCCACGTATAACAAACACTTACACAAATACTGCACACCACGAAACACCTAAATCAGGCACCTCACTTTCTACTCAGTCAAAATCTCTTATTCAAAAAACTCAAACAACTAGTAAATATTACGATGACTTTGGAGAAAACGATGACGTCATAAACAACACACCAATAGCGCAACACAACACCAACACAGAAAGCACGACCAAATGTTACGTCACACGTTCCGGTAGGCAGGTTCGTCCACCAGATCGATGGGGATACTAAAATCAAACAAATCTAGGTAGGCACTTCTAAAACAGTAAGTCCAAAGCATGTTACTTACTTAATTATGTGTAGTTTTTCATCTTGCAAGAGGTAAAATATGTTACCTACCTCTATTATATTTTGTGTCCAATAAAGAGTCATTGCATGGGATATTATACTTAATGCGATAATATTATGTAGTTACTCAATAAACTTTCTTACAGTAAAGTTTATCTGATGTAAATGATTAATTTAAGAAATACAATTATTATTTAGTTCATTTTCATAAAATTAATGTATGTACCGCATGAGGGTTATCGAGTGCCCAAAGTACAGACTTGGCTTAACTATTTTTTGTTATCATTTATAATTGTTTATTATTTGTTTGCTTACCTGTTAAGAAAGGGCATGTTATATATGTAGGTAGGTAGATATCAAATGTATGTGCAGACGATGGAGGGTAGCTATGAAATAAAAGAGTTTTACTTCAGCAGCCGTACATAGTGTTTCATTTCCATCATCTAGAACACCACAATGTGTTTATGTACGATTATTCATGATTGTTTGATATAAATAACATGTTTATATTTATGATTCTTTGATGTATATAAGATGTTGTCGTAAATAAACTTGCAATTTACCCATCATTTCCTACCTTCCTTCCTATTGGCTCACAAGCCACGCACCATCTTATCGCCTGCACCCATCCGCACCGCTCGAGCGCGCGGCTTTAAAACCACGCGCGCGGCCTCCTTTTTTCATTCTACTGACCGATCCCGCACCGTCAACATCTCCGCAAACAACGTGCAAGTTCAAACCATCAAATATGTCGGACTCGGATATATCTGTAGAAACGATAGAATTGGAAAGTGTAGACGTGATGGACATCGAGGACCTGGAGGAGAGTCTATCACAGAACTCGGTTTCGACCCAATCCGAGGATGACGACGTTGTCATCGTGGAGGTCGCAATGGACGACGTGGAATCAGATTCCGTAAGTTTTCTTTTAGAAAATAGAAATTTTAGTGCCGCTACTTACGCATTCGCGTCACTTCTTTATCTCTCACAAAGCAGGATTGTATTCATTATTCAGTTATATATTATTTATATATTTTTTTTGTTTCAGGACGACAATATCGACTCAGTGGAGTCGATGAATGAAGACCACTCTGATGTACATGAATCGGAAGAGGACGAAGAGTTCGCTCGAATTATGGAGTTCAGGAACTCGCACTTGCCCATAGAACGAGATTCGGAATCTGAAGAGGAGGGAAGATTTCCTAATTTAAATGTGTTTTATATATAGTTATTATAATTATTAATTTAATTTATACAATTGTTTATTTAGTTAAGTCCTTTTAGGTTAGTTTAGTAACTTTTTTTTTCGGATCTTGTTAAATTTTAATTTGATGTGTTTATGTACGAATATTCATGATTGTTTGATATAAATAACATGTTTATATTTATGATTCTTTGATGTATATAAGATGTTGTCGTAAATAAACTTGCAATTTACCCATCATTTCCTACCTTCCTTCCTATTGGCTCACAAGCCACGCACCATCTTATCGCCTGCACCCATCCGCACCGCTCGAGCGCGCGGCTTTAAAACCACGCGCGCGGCCTCCTTTTTTCATTCTACTGACCGATCCCGCACCGTCAACATCTCCGCAAACAACGTGCAAGTTCAAACCATCAAATATGTCGGACTCGGATATATCTGTAAAGTACAATTCAATAGAATCTAACAATTTTCTACACATTTAACACAACCTGACGTGGGCACGCTTGATTATATATGTCCCTGTTGTTTCAATTATCATCTAAAAGGAATCAAAAAAAAATAATAGTCACATCACAAAGCCTTAGGCAGCCCGGTGTTCATATTAGAAGACTGGAAGTGTCTACAGGATTGTTAGATTCTATTGAATTGGAGTATAGAAACGATAGAATTGGAAAGTGTAGACGTGATGGACATCGAGGACCTGGAGGAGAGTCTATCACAGAACTCGGTTTCGACCCAATCCGAGGATGACGACGTTGTCATCGTGGAGGTCGCAATGGACGACGTGGAATCAGATTCCGTAAGTTTTCTTTTAGAAAATAGAAATTTTAGTGCCGCTACTTACGCATTCGCGTCACTTTTTTATCTCTCACAAAGCAGGATTGTATTCATTATTCAGTTATATATTATTTATATATTTTTTTTTGTTTCAGGACGACAATATCGACTCAGTGGAGTCGATGAATGGAGACCACTCTGATGTACATGAATCGGAAGAGGACGAAGAGTTCGCTCGAATTATGGAGTTCAGGAACTCGCACTTGCTCATAGAACGGGATTCGGAATCTGAAGAGGAGGGAAGATTTCCTAATTTAAATGTGTTTTATATATAGTTATTATAATTATTAATTTATCACAATTGTTTATTTAGTTAAGTCCTTTTAGGTTAGTTTAGTAACTTTTTTTTTTCGGATCTTGTTAAATTTTAATTTGATGTGTTTATGTACGATTATTCATGATTGTTTGATATAAATAACATGTTTATATTTATGATTCTTTGATGTATATAAGATGTTGTCGTAAATAAACTTGCAATTTACCCATCATTTCCTACCTTCCTTCCTATTGGCTCACAAGCCACGCACCATCTTATCGCCTGCACCCATCCGCACCGCTCGAGCGCGCGGCTTTAAAACCACGCGCGCGGCCTCCTTTTTTCATTCTACTGACCGATCCCGCACCGTCAACATCTCCGCAAACAACGTGCAAGTTCAAACCATCAAATATGTCGGACTCGGATATATCTGTAGAAACGATAGAATTGGAAAGTGTAGACGTGATGGACATCGAGGACCTGGAGGAGAGTCTATCACAGAACTCGGTTTCGACCCAATCCGAGGATGACGACGTTGTCATCGTGGAGGTCGCAATGGACGACGTGGAATCAGATTCCGTAAGTTTTCTTTTAGAAAATAGAAATTTTAGTGCCGCTACTTACGCATTCGCGTCACTTTTTTATCTCTCACAAAGCAGGATTGTATTCATTATTCAGTTATATATTTTTTTTGTTTCAGGACGACAATATCGACTCAGTGGAGTCGATGAATGAAGACCACTCTGATGTACATGAATCGGAAGAGGACGAAGAGTTCGCTCGAATTATGGAGTTCAGGAACTCGCACTTGCCCATAGAACGGGATTCGGAATCTGAAGAGGAGGGAAGATTTCCTAATTTAAATGTGTTTTATATATAGTTATTATAATTATTAATTTAATTTATCACAATTGTTTATTTAGTTAAGTCCTTTTAGGTTAGTTTAGTATCTTTTTTTTTTCGGATCTTGTTAAATTTTAATTTGATGTGTTTATGTACGATTATTCATGATTGTTTGATATAAATAACATGTTTATATTTATGATTCTTTGATGTATATAAGATGTTGTCGTAAATAAACTTGCAATTTACCCATCATTTCCTACCTTCCTTCCTATTGGCTCACAAGCCACGCACCATCTTATCGCCTGCACCCATCCGCACCGCTCGAGCGCGCGGCTTTAAAACCACGCGCGCGGCCTCCTTTTTTCATTCTACTGACCGATCCCGCACCGTCAACATCTCCGCAAACAACGTGCAAGTTCAAACCATCAAATATGTCGGACTCGGATATATCTGTAGAAACGATAGAATTGGAAAGTGTAGACGTGATGGACATCGAGGACCTGGAGGAGAGTCTATCACAGAACTCGGTTTCGACCCAATCCGAGGATGACGACGTTGTCATCGTGGAGGTCGCAATGGACGACGTGGAATCAGATTCCGTAAGTTTTCTTTTAGAAACTAGAAATTTTAGTGCCGCTACTTACGCATTCGCGTCACTTCTTTATCTCTCACAAAGCAGGATTGTATTCATTATTCAGTTATATATTATTTATATATTTTTTTTGTTTCAGGACGACAATATCGACTCAGTGGAGTCGATGAATGAAGACCACTCTGATGTACATGAATCGGAAGAGGACGAAGAGTTCGCTCGAATTATGGAGTTCAGGAACTCGCACTTGCCCATAGAACGGGATTCGGAATCTGAAGAGGAGGGAAGATTTCCTAATTTAAATGTGTTTTATATATAGTTATTATAATTATTAATTTAATTTATACAATTGTTTATTTAGTTAAGTCCTTTTAGGTTAGTTTAGTAACTTTTTTTTTTCGGATCTTGCTAAATTTTAATTTGATGTGTTTATGTACGATTATTCATGATTGTTTGATATAAATAACATGTTTATATTTATGATTCTTTGATGTATATAAGATGTTGTCGTAAATAAACTTGCAATTTACCCATCATTTCCTACCTTCCTTCCTATTGGCTCACAAGCCACGCACCATCTTATCGCCTGCACCCATCCGCACCGCTCGAGCGCGCGGCTTTAAAACCACGCGCGCGGCCTCCTTTTTTCATTCTACTGACCGATCCCGCACCGTCAACATCTCCGCAAACAACGTGCAAGTTCAAACCATCAAATATGTCGGACTCGGATATATCTGTAGAAACGATAGAATTGGAAAGTGTAGACGTGATGGACATCGAGGACCTGGAGGAGAGTCTATCACAGAACTCGGTTTCGACCCAATCCGAGGATGACGACGTTGTCATCGTGGAGGTCGCAATGGACGACGTGGAATCAGATTCCGTAAGTTTTCTTTTAGAAAATAGAAATTTTAGTGCCGCTACTTACGCATTCGCGTCACTTTTTTATCTCTCACAAAGCAGGATTGTATTCATTATTCAGTTATATATTATTTATATATTTTTTTTTGTTTCAGGACGACAATATCGACTCAGTGGAGTCGATGAATGGAGACCACTCTGATGTACATGAATCGGAAGAGGACGAAGAGTTCGCTCGAATTATGGAGTTCAGGAACTCGCACTTGCCCATAGAACGGGATTCGGAATCTGAAGAGGAGGGAAGATTTCCTAATTTAAATGTGTTTTATATATAGTTATTATAATTATTAATTTATCACAATTGTTTATTTAGTTAAGTCCTTTTAGGTTAGTTTAGTAACTTTTTTTTTTCGGATCTTGTTAAATTTTAATTTGATGTGTTTATGTACGATTATTCATGATTGTTTGATATAAATAACATGTTTATATTTATGATTCTTTGATGTATATAAGATGTTGTCGTAAATAAACTTGCAATTTACCCATCATTTCCTACCTTCCTTCCTATTGGCTCACAAGCCACGCACCATCTTATCGCCTGCACCCATCCGCACCGCTCGAGCGCGCGGCTTTAAAACCACGCGCGCGGCCTCCTTTTTTCATTCTACTGACCGATCCCGCACCGTCAACATCTCCGCAAACAACGTGCAAGTTCAAACCATCAAATATGTCGGACTCGGATATATCTGTAGAAACGATAGAATTGGAAAGTGTAGACGTGATGGACATCGAGGACCTGGAGGAGAGTCTATCACAGAACTCGGTTTCGACCCAATCCGAGGATGACGACGTTGTCATCGTGGAGGTCGCAATGGACGACGTGGAATCAGATTCCGTAAGTTTTCTTTTAGAAACTAGAAATTTTAGTGCCGCTACTTACGCATTCGCGTCACTTCTTTATCTCTCACAAAGCAGGATTGTATTCATTATTCAGTTATATATTATTTATATATTTTTTTTGTTTCAGGACGACAATATCGACTCAGTGGAGTCGATGAATGAAGACCACTCTGATGTACATGAATCGGAAGAGGACGAAGAGTTCGCTCGAATTATGGAGTTCAGGAACTCGCACTTGCCCATAGAACGGGATTCGGAATCTGAAGAGGAGGGAAGATTTCCTAATTTAAATGTGTTTTATATATAGTTATTATAATTATTAATTTAATTTATACAATTGTTTATTTAGTTAAGTCCTTTTAGGTTAGTTTAGTAACTTTTTTTTTTCGGATCTTGCTAAATTTTAATTTGATGTGTTTATGTACGATTATTCATGATTGTTTGATATAAATAACATGTTTATATTTATGATTCTTTGATGTATATAAGATGTTGTCGTAAATAAACTTGCAATTTACCCATCATTTCCTACCTTCCTTCCTATTGGCTCACAAGCCACGCACCATCTTATCGCCTGCACCCATCCGCACCGCTCGAGCGCGCGGCTTTAAAACCACGCGCGCGGCCTCCTTTTTTCATTCTACTGACCGATCCCGCACCGTCAACATCTCCGCAAACAACGTGCAAGTTCAAACCATCAAATATGTCGGACTCGGATATATCTGTAGAAACGATAGAATTGGAAAGTGTAGACGTGATGGACATCGAGGACCTGGAGGAGAGTCTATCACAGAACTCGGTTTCGACCCAATCCGAGGATGACGACGTTGTCATCGTGGAGGTCGCAATGGACGACGTGGAATCAGATTCCGTAAGTTTTCTTTTAGAAAATAGAAATTTTAGTGCCGCTACTTACGCATTCGCGTCACTTCTTTATCTCTCACAAAGCAGGATTGTATTCATTATTCAGTTATATATTATTTATATTTTTTTTTTGTTTCAGGACGACAATATCGACTCAGTGGAGTCGATGAATGGAGACCACTCTGATGTACATGAATCGGAAGAGGACGAAGAGTTCGCTCGAATTATGGAGTTCAGGAACTCGCACTTGCCCATAGAACGGGATTCGGAATCTGAAGAGGAGGGAAGATTTCCTAATTTAAATGTGTTTTATATATAGTTATTATAATTATTAATTTAATTTATACAATTGTTTATTTAGTTAAGTCCTTTTAGGTTAGTTTAGTATCTTTTTTTTTTCGGATCTTGTTAAATTTTAATTTGATGTGTTTATGTACGATTATTCATGATTGTTTGATATAAATAACATGTTTATATTTATGATTCTTTGATGTATATAAGATGTTGTCGTAAATAAACTTGCAATTTACCCATCATTTCCTACCTTCCTTCCTATTGGCTCACAAGCCACGCACCATCTTATCGCCTGCACCCATCCGCACCGCTCGAGCGCGCGGCTTTAAAACCACGCGCGCGGCCTCCTTTTTTCATTCTACTGACCGATCCCGCACCGTCAACATCTCCGCAAACAACGTGCAAGTTCAAACCATCAAATATGTCGGACTCGGATATATCTGTAGAAACGATAGAATTGGAAAGTGTAGAGGTGATGGACATCGAGGACCTGGAGGAGAGTCTATCACAGAACTCGGTTTCGACCCAATCCGAGGATGACGACGTTGTCATCGTGGAGGTCGCAATGGACGACGTGGAATCAGATTCCGTAAGTTTTCTTTTAGAAAATAGAAATTTTAGTGCCGCTACTTACGCATTCGCGTCACTTCTTTATCTCTCACAAAGCAGGATTGTATTCATTATTCAGTTATATATTATTTATATATTTTTTTTGTTTCAGGACGACAATATCGACTCAGTGGAGTCGATGAATGAAGACCACTCTGATGTACATGAATCGGAAGAGGACGAAGAGTTCGCTCGAATTATGGAGTTCAGGAACTCGCACTTGCCCATAGAACGGGATTCGGAATCTGAAGAGGAGGGAAGATTTCCTAATTTAAATGTGTTTTATATATAGTTATTATAATTATTAATTTATCACAATTGTTTATTTAGTTAAGTCCTTTTAGGTTAGTTTAGTAACTTTTTTTTTTCGGATCTTGCTAAATTTTAATTTGATGTGTTTATGTACGATAATTCATGATTGTTTGATATAAATAACATGTTTATATTTATGATTCTTTGATGTATATAAGATGTTGTCGTAAATAAACTTGCAATTTACCCATCATTTCCTACCTTCCTTCCTATTGGCTCACAAGCCACGCCCCATCTTATCGCCTGCACCCATCCGCACCGCTCGAGCGCGCGGCTTTAAAACCACGCGCGCGGCCTCCTTTTTTCATTCTACTGACCGATCCCGCACCGTCAACATCTCCGCAAACAACGTGCAAGTTCAAACCATCAAATATGTCGGACTCGGATATATCTGTAGAAACGATAGAATTGGAAAGTGTAGACGTGATGGACATCGAGGACCTGGAGGAGAGTCTATCACAGAACTCGGTTTCGACCCAATCCGAGGATGACGACGTTGTCATCGTGGAGGTCGCAATGGACGACGTGGAATCAGATTCCGTAAGTTTTCTTTTAGAAAATAGAAATTTTAGTGCCGCTACTTACGCATTCGCGTCACTTCTTTATCTCTCACAAAGCAGGATTGTATTCATTATTCAGTTATATATTATTTATATTTTTTTTTTGTTTCAGGACGACAATATCGACTCAGTGGAGTCGATGAATGGAGACCACTCTGATGTACATGAATCGGAAGAGGACGAAGAGTTCGCTCGAATTATGGAGTTCAGGAACTCGCACTTGCCCATAGAACGGGATTCGGAATCTGAAGAGGAGGGAAGATTTCCTAATTTAAATGTGTTTTATATATAGTTATTATAATTATTAATTTAATTTATACAATTGTTTATTTAGTTAAGTCCTTTTAGGTTAGTTTAGTATCTTTTTTTTTTCGGATCTTGTTAAATTTTAATTTGATGTGTTTATGTACGATTATTCATGATTGTTTGATATAAATAACATGTTTATATTTATGATTCTTTGATGTATATAAGATGTTGTCGTAAATAAACTTGCAATTTACCCATCATTTCCTACCTTCCTTCCTATTGGCTCACAAGCCACGCACCATCTTATCGCCTGCACCCATCCGCACCGCTCGAGCGCGCGGCTTTAAAACCACGCGCGCGGCCTCCTTTTTTCATTCTACTGACCGATCCCGCACCGTCAACATCTCCGCAAACAACGTGCAAGTTCAAACCATCAAATATGTCGGACTCGGATATATCTGTAGAAACGATAGAATTGGAAAGTGTAGAGGTGATGGACATCGAGGACCTGGAGGAGAGTCTATCACAGAACTCGGTTTCGACCCAATCCGAGGATGACGACGTTGTCATCGTGGAGGTCGCAATGGACGACGTGGAATCAGATTCCGTAAGTTTTCTTTTAGAAAATAGAAATTTTAGTGCCGCTACTTACGCATTCGCGTCACTTCTTTATCTCTCACAAAGCAGGATTGTATTCATTATTCAGTTATATATTATTTATATATTTTTTTTGTTTCAGGACGACAATATCGACTCAGTGGAGTCGATGAATGAAGACCACTCTGATGTACATGAATCGGAAGAGGACGAAGAGTTCGCTCGAATTATGGAGTTCAGGAACTCGCACTTGCCCATAGAACGGGATTCGGAATCTGAAGAGGAGGGAAGATTTCCTAATTTAAATGTGTTTTATATATAGTTATTATAATTATTAATTTATCACAATTGTTTATTTAGTTAAGTCCTTTTAGGTTAGTTTAGTAACTTTTTTTTTCGGATCTTGCTAAATTTTAATTTGATGTGTTTATGTACGATTATTCATGATTGTTTGATATAAATAACATGTTTATATTTATGATTCTTTGATGTATATAAGATGTTGTCGTAAATAAACTTGCAATTTACCCATCATTTCCTACCTTCCTTCCTATTGGCTCACAAGCCACGCACCATCTTATCGCCTGCACCCATCCGCACCGCTCGAGCGCGCGGCTTTAAAACCACGCGCGCGGCCTCCTTTTTTCATTCTACTGACCGATCCCGCACCGTCAACATCTCCGCAAACAACGTGCAAGTTCAAACCATCAAATATGTCGGACTCGGATATATCTGTAGAAACGATAGAATTGGAAAGTGTAGACGTGATGGACATCGAGGACCTGGAGGAGAGTCTATCACAGAACTCGGTTTCGACCCAATCCGAGGATGACGACGTTGTCATCGTGGAGGTCGCAATGGACGACGTGGAATCAGATTCCGTAAGTTTTCTTTTAGAAAATAGAAATTTTAGTGCCGCTACTTACGCATTCGCGTTACTTCTTTATCTCTCACAAAGCAGGATTGTATTCATTATTCAGTTATATATTATTTATATTTTTTTTTTGTTTCAGGACGACAATATCGACTCAGTGGAGTCGATGAATGAAGACCACTCTGATGTACATGAATCGGAAGAGGACGAAGAGTTCGCTCGAATTATGGAGTTCAGGAACTCGCACTTGCCCATAGAACGGGATTCGGAATCTGAAGAGGAGGGAAGATTTCCTAATTTAAATGTGTTTTATATATAGTTATTATAATTATTAATTTATCACAATTGTTTATTTAGTTAAGTCCTTTTAGGTTAGTTTAGTAACTTTTTTTTTTCGGATCTTGCTAAATTTTAATTTCATGTGTTTATGTACGATTATTCATGATTGTTTGATATAAATAACATGTTTATATTTATGATTCTTTGATGTATATAAGATGTTGTCGTAAATAAACTTGCAATTTACCCATCATTTCCTACCTTCCTTCCTATTGGCTCACAAGCCACGCCCCATCTTATCGCCTGCACCCATCCGCACCGCTCGAGCGCGCGGCTTTAAAACCACGCGCGCGGCCTCCTTTTTTCATTCTGGACAGTTCATCGTGGCATACGTGGGTAGATGTTTTTGTTTCAAAATCACCCTACCCACAAACCGCTCGGACCATAATTTGACTCCGCCGCGTCGCCTAATTTCGGGAACCAAGTTCGAACCCGGCTTCCCACCAGCGGGTCTCACCGGGGGAGGACAAGGAACCTGGAGGAAGGCGGCGCGCGCCCAATGGTCGCGCGCCACGTAGTGTCGCCGCTGCCCTAGGCAGCGTTATATAAAGCCCGTCTCCCCACCACCGCTGTTTTAGCGGAGGTGGGTAGAATAAAACAGCCCTTTTTAGGGCTACCCACCGCGCCAAGATGGCGCCGCCCCCGACGCCCCCCGCCCCTCCGGACCCCACCGCTCGCAAGGCCACCCGACCGCGGATGGCCACTCCGATGCGGAGGCCGCGCATCTCTTTTGATGAGGCGGATATCGCAGCCGTAAAGCGGGCGTTTCATGTCGTCCGGGCCGCAGCCCAGGAGACGATTCCGCCCGCCTTCAGACAAGCCATGGGAGAGCTGAACATCAAGCTCCCTCCCCCCCCCGCACCGCTTGTGCCACTGCCCGGACCGTCCGGAACACGGACCGCTCCCGCATCCGCAGTCCCGCACGGCCAGAAGAGGCCGCCGCGCCAGGCATCGCCGACGCCGACGCCCGCGGACATGACGCCACACAGCGCTGCACCACTAAGCCCGAGCGGCCCCACGCCGAAAGCGGGGGCCGCGCGCACTCCATCTGCGCTATCGCCCGATGCGCTACAGACGCGGCGGATGGCGCAACATTCGCCACCTGCCTCCAGCCCACCACCCGCGCCCAAAGCGCCAAAGAAGCCCCCGCCGCCGCCCAAAGTGCCGGTAAAGAGCACAGCGACATCCCGCGCGCGACGCAGCTCGCGTGCGGCGCCGGTGCAGTCAACACCCGCGCCGTCTGCGCGTGCGACCGCACCCGCGAAAACACCGCCCAAATCTACGGTGACCACACCGGTAGTATTTGCAACCGCGCCGCCCGCGCGCGCGCCCGCGCCACCGGTACCACCCGTGACCACGCCGCCCGCGTGCGCCCCAGCGCCCGCGACTGCGCCGCCCGAGCGTGCGCCCGCGACCGCAACCGCGCCGCCCATGCGTGCGCCAGCGCCCGCGACCGCGCAACCTGTGCGCGAGCCCGCGTCCGCGACCGCGCCGCCCGTGCGTGCGCCCGCGACCGAAACCGCGCCACCTATGTGTGCGCCCGCGCCCGCGACCGCGCCGCCCGCGCGCGCGCCCGCGCCCGCCCCGCACGAGGCTACTCGGCCCGCCCACCGAACGCCGCCCACCCGCGCGACGCCCGCACACACTGCGGCGACCGCGCCCGCGCCCCAACCGACCCAGCCGACGCTGCCGACGATACGGATCCCGTCGCCGTCTCGCTTCCCGCCGCCAGCAAACTTGCCGCCGCCCTTCGCCGTCACAAACAAACGGCGACTGTCTCCCTCCCCGACCAATCCACGCCAGACCATCCCAAGGCTGGACATAAGCCCCATGGACACCCGCAGGGTCGCCATCGAGGACCTGGGGAGCGACGAGGAGGAAGACAGAGGCATACCAGCAGTGATGTCGCCGCCACCAGAATCACCAGTGACTCCACAACCGCCAGCACCACCGCCATCACCCGCCCCTCTCGCCGCCGCGAAGGGGAAGAGGTACCCGCCCTTCGTAGTGGACGTACTGCCGGAGTGGCCCAAGCACTTCCGAAACCTTCGGGAGAAGCTGGGCTACCCCCCGCACGCCGCGCCCTCCAACAAGGGCATCATTTTCACCCCCCAAGGGGAAGAAGAGTACCGGACCGTGGACCGGTACCTCAAGACGATCCCGAACATCGAGTGGCACTGCTACAGCCCCAACGAGGAGCTGAACGTGAAGGTGGCAGTGATCGGTCTCCCTGTGAACACCGACCCACAAGAAATCGTGGAGAGCCTACGGGAGAAGGGCTTTCTCCCGATATTCGCGAACCAGGTGAGGGCTCGCGCAGGAAGACCGGGCTGCATTTTTCACGTGCAGCTTCAAAGAACACCAGACACGATCCCAGCCATCTACCATGTCACGGAGCTACTGGGCATGCTCCGTGTCAGGGTGGAGGCCTGGAGGGGCAAGAAAGGCCCAGCGCAGTGCCACAGGTGCCAAGCCTTCCGGCACTCATCAGCGAACTGTCATCGACGCCTAGCCTGCGTGCGCTGCGGCGACGAGCACTTCGCCCGCGACTGCCCGCGACCGAAGGAAGACCCACCGACGTGTGCAAATTGCAGGGGACCCCACACTGCAAACAGCACGACGTGTCCGGTCTTCAAGGCGGAAGCTCGGCACAGGACGGCGGGAGCTGCCCCGCGCAGCCGTGCGACCGCGGCCACACGCGCAGGCACGACGCTACCCAGCACGACCTCCACGGCAGTGGAAAAGGGCCATGCGCCCAACTCCCTGATGGCGGCGGCCAACGACGGGAGGCGCCCGCCTACCAAGAGGCGACGTAAACGCGGCGGAAGAAAAAGGAAAGCCCCCGGAAAAGAGCCGCACGAATCCGAGCCGACACAAGAACAACAGCCGACAATCGGCCCGAGCCAGGTGGTCGCCGCCCCAGCAAAGGGGACGAAGGCGAAGCCGGGACCGGAAGCCGACGACGGCAAGACAGGACCTAGGAAGGAGGAGCTGATCCAGGTCCTACAAGAGATCCTCACAGCCGCCCAGTCGGGGCAGAACATCGTCCCGATCATTCTGAGGAGGCTAGCCGACCTGTACGCACAGGATGACTAGCCAACTCAGATTGGTCCACTGGAACGCTGACGGCCTCGCTCCAAAGAAGACCGAACTGCTGCGTCATCTCCTGGCCGAGCAGAAGATTGACGTAGCTCTAATATCGGAGACCCACCTTAAGGCCGGGGATCGCCTTAAGCTGCCAGGTTACCACCAGTACAGGAAAGAGGAGATCTCGCCACTAGGAAACGCCTACCGGGGACTGGCCATCCTAGTGAAGAGAAGTTTGGTGCACCAACCGCTGCCGCTGCTGACGACGCTCAGGTCGTCCTACGCCCTCGGTGTGGAACTCTGCGTCAACGGACATCCCCTGCGTGTGTTTGCCTTTTACAAGCCGCCCAGCTCTCGTCTAGCAGTGGCTGACGTTCACGACCTGCTGGACTCGCCGCTGCCCACGATCGTAGCGGGCGACTTCAACTGCAAGCACACTGCCTGGAATTCCACGAAGATCTGCCCAGACGGGCGAAGACTCTTCGACGACGCAGAAAGCCAGGGATACGAGGTGCTGGGACCGGAGATCCCGATGCATTATCCCCACAATGCAACTCACACTCCAGACGTCATCGACCTTATGGTGGTTCGCGGCCTTACCACCTGGCCCGCGCATGACGTCCTGGACTACCACCTCTTCTCCGACCACCAACCTGTACTGGCGATACTGGACATTGCACCGGCTCGGACCGCTGCACCACCACCACGCCGCAGACAGGATTGGGACCGCTTTGCAGCCTACATGGCTGAACACTCGCCGTCCTTCCCCGTAACCAGTACGGAGGAAGTTGACCGCCTCGCCGAGTCGTTCAGCACATGCACCAACGAAGCCCTCGCACAATCCAGCGCTGACCCCGGCCCGCCCAACACCCGCCCGCGAAGCCAGATCCCCGCAGACATCCTCACCCTTATCCAAAGGAAGAGGAAGCTGCGTCGCCAGTACAACCGCACCAGATGCCCGGCCATGAAGTCCCAGCTGAACGCGCTCGCCGAGAAGATTTCGAGGGGCCTTGCCGTACACTCGGAGTACTCTTGGCTCGAGCACATCGCTTCGGCTGGTGAGAACTGGACCGGCATCCACCGCCTGTGTCGTCAACTGGCCAATAAGCCTGCACCCACCCGCCCGCTTCTCGCCAGTGACGGAACCATCCGCTACAAGGCAGAAGATAGGGCGGAGATCTTTGCGGACCATCTAGAGGCGCAATTCTCCCCGAACCCATCAGACGACCATCAACACGAGGCGACTATTGAGCAGCGACTGGTGGAGTACTTCGCAATGCCGATAGCCCCCGAGGAAGACCCCATCGTGTTCTCCCCAGGCCAAGTCGCGAATATGATCCGACGTGTCCCGCTGAAGAAGGCGCCCGGCCCCGACCGCATCCCCAACGAGGCGCTGCGTCACCTGCCCCCGCGAGCAGTCGCGACGTTGACGCGGCTCTTCAACGGAGTCCTGCGGACGGGCCACTTCCCGCGCCCCTGGAAGCTGGGGCGCGTCATCATGCTCCCGAAGCCGGGGAAGAACATCCTCCGCCCTGAAAGCCACCGACCCATCACTCTGCTGCCAACAACCTCGAAAGTCTTCGAGAGGCTGCTGCTGGTCCATCTGTCGCCGCACATCCAGCCGCGCGACGAACAGTTCGGCTTCCGAGCTGAACACTCGACCACGCTGCAGCTCGCCAGAGTTCTACACCAGACCGCCGCCGCCTACAACAAGAAGGAGCACTCCGTCGCCGTCATGCTCGACATGGAGAAGGCCTTCGATCGCGTATGGCACCGCGGCCTGGTGTACAAGATGACAACGTCCACCGCCCCTCGACGTGTGGTGAAAACTGTGGCCACCTTCCTGGAAGACCGCCAGTTCCAGGTAGCGGTGGAAAACGCGGTATCAACCGCGCGCCCCATCCGCGCTGGTGTGCCGCAAGGGAGCTGCCTATCGCCTGTCTGCTACGGGCGATACACAGACGACATCCCGGTCAACGAGGGCGTGATGCTCGCGCTGTACGCCGATGACGCCGCCTATGTCAGCACATCCGTGAGCCTTGCGCATGCGGCGCGCAAGGCCCAACTCTGCCTGGACACCCTACCAGCTTGGTTGGATGAGTGGAGGCTTCGGGTTAACGTGACGAAGACCCAGGCCATCGCCGTTACGACGAAGCTGCTGCTGCCACCAAGACTGACGCTACTGGGGCAGGCCATCGAGTGGGCGCCCTCGGTGAAATACCTGGGGGTTACCATCGACCGCCGCCTCTCCATGGCCCCGCACGTGAACAACGTCATTGCCCAGACGCGCGCAGTACGCGCCCTCCTACGCCCGGTCCTCAGGTCCCGACTACCCATACGTGCGAAGTTGGGCGTGTACAAGACATATGTCCGGTCACGCCTAACCTATGCAGCCCCAGCGTGGTATGCGCTAGTGGGAGAGTGCAACAGGAAGCGACTCGAAGCCCAGCAGTCGCTATCCTTGCGCACCATCGTGGACGCTCCCCGCTATGTGCGGAACGAGGTGATAGCCCGGGACCTAGGCGTAGAGCCTCTGGGCCGCTTCATTGAAGACCTGGCTACCCGGATGTTCGGCCGTGCGGATAGGTCGCGCTTTCGCCACCTGAGCGAACTAGCGCCCTATCACCGCCGGCCGCCCGACAAGAAGGGACTGCCGCGCGACCTCGCGCGCGCAGCCACCCCGCCTCCCCCGGATTGACAACCCTGGACTGACCTACCTTGCCGCTAGCTGAGGATCGCTCGCTGGACCTCCCCGAACGGGGTCCCACCCGGCGGGCTAGATCTCGCTGGCGGCTGAAGATGACACCGGATATGACACCACTGGGACCAGAAACGGTCCCAACTCCATTGACCCGACCATATTTGTGGTCGGCGCGTGAACCCGCCGAAAGGGGCAAAAACCCCGAGCGGCATCCCCGCCCCCCTGCTTCGCAGGGGGCCGAGATGAAAATCCAGGTCTTTTTTCATTCTACTGACCGATCCCGCACCGTCAACATCTCCGCAAACAACGTGCAAGTTCAAACCATCAAATATGTCGGACTCGGATATATCTGTAGAAACGATAGAATTGGAAAGTGTAGACGTGATGGACATCGAGGACCTGGAGGAGAGTCTATCACAGAACTCGGTTTCGACCCAATCCGAGGATGACGACGTTGTCATCGTGGAGGTCGCAATGGACGACGTGGAATCAGATTCCGTAAGTTTTCTTTTAGAAAATAGAAATTTTAGTGCCGCTACTTACGCATTCGCGTCACTTCTTTATCTCTCACAAAGCAGGATTGTATTCATTATTCAGTTATATATTATTTATATATTTTTTTTGTTTCAGGACGACAATATCGACTCAGTGGAGTCGATGAATGAAGACCACTCTGATGTACATGAATCGGAAGAGGACGAAGAGTTCGCTCGAATTATGGAGTTCAGGAACTCGCACTTGCCCATAGAACGGGATTCGGAATCTGAAGAGGAGGGAAGATTTCCTAATTTAAATGTGTTTTATATATAGTTATTATAATTATTAATTTATCACAATTGTTTATTTAGTTAAGTCCTTTTAGGTTAGTTTAGTAACTTTTTTTTTTCGGATCTTGCTAAATTTTAATTTGATGTGTTTATGTACGATTATTCATGATTGTTTGATATAAATAACATGTTTATATTTATGATTCTTTGATGTATATAAGATGTTGTCGTAAATAAACTTGCAATTTACCCATCATTTCCTACCTTCCTTCCTATTGGCTCACAAGCCACGCACCATCTTATCGCCTGCACCCATCCGCACCGCTCGAGCGCGCGGCTTTAAAACCACGCGCGCGGCCTCCTTTTTTCATTCTACTGACCGATCCCGCACCGTCAACATCTCCGCAAACAACGTGCAAGTTCAAACCATCAAATATGTCGGACTCGGATATATCTGTAGAAACGATAGAATTGGAAAGTGTAGACGTGATGGACATCGAGGACCTGGAGGAGAGTCTATCACAGAACTCGGTTTCGACCCAATCCGAGGATGACGACGTTGTCATCGTGGAGGTCGCAATGGACGACGTGGAATCAGATTCCGTAAGTTTTCTTTTAGAAAATAGAAATTTTAGTGCCGCTACTTACGCATTCGCGTTACTTCTTTATCTCTCACAAAGCAGGATTGTATTCATTATTCAGTTATATATTATTTATATATTTTTTTTGTTTCAGGACGACAATATCGACTCAGTGGAGTCGATGAATGAAGACCACTCTGATGTACATGAATCGGAAGAGGACGAAGAGTTCGCTCGAATTATGGAGTTCAGGAACTCGCACTTGCCCATAGAACGGGATTCGGAATCTGAAGAGGAGGGAAGATTTCCTAATTTAAATGTGTTTTATATATAGTTATTATAATTATTAATTTATCACAATTGTTTATTTAGTTAAGTCCTTTTAGGTTAGTTTAGTAACTTTTTTTTTTCGGATCTTGCTAAATTTTAATTTGATGTGTTTATGTACGATTATTCATGATTGTTTGATATAAATAACATGTTTATATTTATGATTCTTTGATGTATATAAGATGTTGTCGTAAATAAACTTGCAATTTACCCATCATTTCCTACCTTCCTTCCTATTGGCTCACAAGCCACGCACCATCTTATCGCCTGCACCCATCCGCACCGCTCGAGCGTGCGGCTTTAAAACCACGCGCGCGGCCTCCTTTTTTCATTCTACTGACCGATCCCGCACCGTCAACATCTCCGCAAACAACGTGCAAGTTCAAACCATCAAATATGTCGGACTCGGATATATCTGTAGAAACGATAGAATTGGAAAGTGTAGACGTGATGGACATCGAGGACCTGGAGGAGAGTCTATCACAGAACTCGGTTTCGACCCAATCCGAGGATGACGACGTTGTCATCGTGGAGGTCGCAATGGACGACGTGGAATCAGATTCCGTAAGTTTTCTTTTAGAAAATAGAAATTTTAGTGCCGCTACTTACGCATTCGCGTCACTTCTTTATCTCTCACAAAGCAGGATTGTATTCATTATTCAGTTATATATTATTTATATATTTTTTTTGTTTCAGGACGACAATATCGACTCAGTGGAGTCGATGAATGAAGACCACTCTGATGTACATGAATCGGAAGAGGACGAAGAGTTCGCTCGAATTATGGAGTTCAGGAACTCGCACTTGCCCATAGAACGGGATTCGGAATCTGAAGAGGAGGGAAGATTTCCTAATTTAAATGTGTTTTATATATAGTTATTATAATTATTAATTTAATTTATACAATTGTTTATTTAGTTAAGTCCTTTTAGGTTAGTTTAGTAACTTTTTTTTTTCGGATCTTGCTAAATTTTAATTTGATGTGTTTATGTACGATTATTCATGATTGTTTGATATAAATAACATGTTTATATTTATGATTCTTTGATGTATATAAGATGTTGTCGTAAATAAACTTGCAATTTACCCATCATTTCCTACCTTCCTTCCTATTGGCTCACAAGCCACGCCCCATCTTATCGCCTGCACCCATCCGCACCGCTCGAGCGCGCGGCTTTAAAACCACGCGCGCGGCCTCCTTTTTTCATTCTACTGACCGATCCCGCACCGTCAATATCTCCGCAAACAACGTGCAAGTTCAAACCATCAAATATGTCGGACTCGGATATATCTGTAGAAACGATAGAATTGGAAAGTGTAGACGTGATGGACATCGAGGACCTGGAGGAGAGTCTATCACAGAACTCGGTTTCGACCCAATCCGAGGATGACGACGTTGTCATCGTGGAGGTCGCAATGGACGACGTGGAATCAGATTCCGTAAGTTTTCTTTTAGAAAATAGAAATTTTAGTGCCGCTACTTACGCATTCGCGTCACTTCTTTATCTCTCACAAAGCAGGATTGTATTCATTATTCAGTTATATATTATTTATGTTTTTTTTTTGTTTCAGGACGACAATATCGACTCAGTGGAGTCGATGAATGGAGACCACTCTGATGTACATGAATCGGAAGAGGACGAAGAGTTCGCTCGAATTATGGAGTTCAGGAACTCGCACTTGCCCATAGAACGGGATTCGGAATCTGAAGAGGAGGGAAGATTTCCTAATTTAAATGTGTTTTATATATAGTTATTATAATTATTATTTTAATTTATACAATTGTTTATTTAGTTAAGTCCTTTTAGGTTAGTTTAGTAACTTTTTTTTTTCGGATCTTGCTAAATTTTAATTTGATGTGTTTATGTACGATTATTCATGATTGTTTGATATAAATAACATGTTTATATTTATGATTCTTTGATGTATATAAGATGTTGTCGTAAATAAACTTGCAATTTACCCATCATTTCCTACCTTCCTTCCTATTGGCTCACAAGCCACGCACCATCTTATCGCCTGCACCCATCCGCACCGCTCGAGCGCGCGGCTTTAAAACCACGCGCGCGGCCTCCTTTTTTCATTCTACTGACCGATCCCGCACCGTCAACATCTCCGCAAACAACGTGCAAGTTCAAACCATCAAATATGTCGGACTCGGATATATCTGTAGAAACGATAGAATTGGAAAGTGTAGACGTGATGGACATCGAGGACCTGGAGGAGAGTCTATCACAGAACTCGGTTTCGACCCAATCCGAGGATGACGACGTTGTCATCGTGGAGGTCGCAATGGACGACGTGGAATCAGATTCCGTAAGTTTTCTTTTAGAAAATAGAAATTTTAGTGCCGCTACTTACGCATTCGCGTCACTTCTTTATCTCTCACAAAGCAGGATTGTATTCATTATTCAGTTATATATTATTTATATATTTTTTTTGTTTCAGGACGACAATATCGACTCAGTGGAGTCGATGAATGAAGACCACTCTGATGTACATGAATCGGAAGAGGACGAAGAGTTCGCTCGAATTATGGAGTTCAGGAACTCGCACTTGCCCATAGAACGGGATTCGGAATCTGAAGAGGAGGGAAGATTTCCTAATTTAAATGTGTTTTATATATAGTTATTATAATTATTAATTTAATTTATACAATTGTTTATTTAGTCAAGTCCTTTTAGGTTAGTTTAGTAACTTTTTTTTTTCGGATCTTGTTAAATTTTAATTTGATGTGTTTATGTACGATTATTCATGATTGTTTGATATAAATAACATGTTTATATTTATGATTCTTTGATGTATATAAGATGTTGTCGTAAATAAACTTGCAATTTACCCATCATTTCCTACCTTCCTTCCTATTGGCTCACAAGCCACGCACCATCTTATCGCCTGCACCCATCCGCACCGCTCGAGCGCGCGGCTTTAAAACCACGCGCGCGGCCTCCTTTTTTCATTCTACTGACCGATCCCGCACCGTCAACATCTCCGCAAACAACGTGCAAGTTCAAACCATCAAATATGTCGGACTCGGATATATCTGTAGAAACGATAGAATTGGAAAGTGTAGACGTGATGGACATCGAGGACCTGGAGGAGAGTCTATCACAGAACTCGGTTTCGACCCAATCCGAGGATGACGACGTTGTCATCGTGGAGGTCGCAATGGACGACGTGGAATCAGATTCCGTAAGTTTTCTTTTAGAAAATAGAAATTTTAGTGCCGCTACTTACGCATTCGCGTCACTTCTTTATCTCTCACAAAGCAGGATTGTATTCATTATTCAGTTATATATTATTTATGTTTTTTTTTTGTTTCAGGACGACAATATCGACTCAGTGGAGTCGATGAATGGAGACCACTCTGATGTACATGAATCGGAAGAGGACGAAGAGTTCGCTCGAATTATGGAGTTCAGGAACTCGCACTTGCCCATAGAACGGGATTCGGAATCTGAAGAGGAGGGAAGATTTCCTAATTTAAATGTGTTTTATATATAGTTATTATAATTATTAATTTAATTTATACAATTGTTTATTTAGTTAAGTCCTTTTAGGTTAGTTTAGTATCTTTTTTTTTTCGGATCTTGTTAAATTTTAATTTGATGTGTTTATGTACGATTATTCATGATTGTTTGATATAAATAACATGTTTATATTTATGATTCTTTGATGTATATAAGATGTTGTCGTAAATAAACTTGCAATTTACCCATCATTTCCTACCTTCCTTCCTATTGGCTCACAAGCCACGCACCATCTTATCGCCTGCACCCATCCGCACCGCTCGAGCGCGCGGCTTTAAAACCACGCGCGCGGCCTCCTTTTTTCATTCTACTGACCGATCCCGCACCGTCAACATCTCCGCAAACAACGTGCAAGTTCAAACCATCAAATATGTCGGACTCGGATATATCTGTAGAAACGATAGAATTGGAAAGTGTAGACGTGATGGACATCGAGGACCTGGAGGAGAGTCTATCACAGAACTCGGTTTCGACCCAATCCGAGGATGACGACGTTGTCATCGTGGAGGTCGCAATGGACGACGTGGAATCAGATTCCGTAAGTTTTCTTTTAGAAAATAGAAATTTTAGTGCCGCTACTTACGCATTCACGTCACTTCTTTATCTCTCACAAAGCAGGATTGTATTCATTATTCAGTTATATATTATTTATGTTTTTTTTTTGTTTCAGGACGACAATATCGACTCAGTGGAGTCGATGAATGGAGACCACTCTGATGTACATGAATCGGAAGAGGACGAAGAGTTCGCTCGAATTATGGAGTTCAGGAACTCGCACTTGCCCATAGAACGGGATTCGGAATCTGAAGAGGAGGGAAGATTTCCTAATTTAAATGTGTTTTATATATAGTTATTATAATTATTAATTTAATTTATACAATTGTTTATTTAGTTAAGTCCTTTTAGGTTAGTTTAGTAACTTTTTTTTTTCGGATCTTGCTAAATTTTAATTTGATGTGTTTATGTACGATTATTCATGATTGTTTGATATAAATAACATGTTTATATTTATGATTCTTTGATGTATATAAGATGTTGTCGTAAATAAACTTGCAATTTACCCATCATTTCCTACCTTCCTTCCTATTGGCTCACAAGCCACGCACCATCTTATCGCCTGCACCCATCCGCACCGCTCGAGCGCGCGGCTTTAAAACCACGCGCGCGGCCTCCTTTTTTCATTCTACTGACCGATCCCGCACCGTCAACATCTCCGCAAACAACGTGCAAGTTCAAACCATCAAATATGTCGGACTCGGATATATCTGTAGAAACGATAGAATTGGAAAGTGTAGACGTGATGGACATCGAGGACCTGGAGGAGAGTCTATCACAGAACTCGGTTTCGACCCAATCCGAGGATGACGACGTTGTCATCGTGGAGGTCGCAATGGACGACGTGGAATCAGATTCCGTAAGTTTTCTTTTAGAAAATAGAAATTTTAGTGCCGCTACTTACGCATTCGCGTCACTTCTTTATCTCTCACAAAGCAGGATTGTATTCATTATTCAGTTATATATTATTTATGTTTTTTTTTTGTTTCAGGACGACAATATCGACTCAGTGGAGTCGATGAATGGAGACCACTCTGATGTACATGAATCGGAAGAGGACGAAGAGTTCGCTCGAATTATGGAGTTCAGGAACTCGCACTTGCCCATAGAACGGGATTCGGAATCTGAAGAGGAGGGAAGATTTCCTAATTTAAATGTGTTTTATATATAGTTATTATAATTATTAATTTAATTTATACAATTGTTTATTTAGTTAAGTCCTTTTAGGTTAGTTTAGTAACTTTTTTTTTTCGGATCTTGCTAAATTTTAATTTGATGTGTTTATGTACGATTATTCATGATTGTTTGATATAAATAACATGTTTATATTTATGATTCTTTGATGTATATAAGATGTTGTCGTAAATAAACTTGCAATTTACCCATCATTTCCTACCTTCCTTCCTATTGGCTCACAAGCCACGCACCATCTTATCGCCTGCACCCATCCGCACCGCTCGAGCGCGCGGCTTTAAAACCACGCGCGCGGCCTCCTTTTTTCATTCTACTGACCGATCCCGCACCGTCAACATCTCCGCAAACAACGTGCAAGTTCAAACCATCAAATATGTCGGACTCGGATATATCTGTAGAAACGATAGAATTGGAAAGTGTAGAGGTGATGGACATCGAGGACCTGGAGGAGAGTCTATCACAGAACTCGGTTTCGACCCAATCTGAGGATGACGACGTTGTCATCGTGGAGGTCGCAATGGACGACGTGGAATCAGATTCCGTAAGTTTTCTTTTAGAAAATAGAAATTTTAGTGCCGCTACTTACGCATTCGCGTCACTTCTTTATCTCTCACAAAGCAGGATTGTATTCATTATTCAGTTATATATTATTTATGTTTTTTTTTTGTTTCAGGACGACAATATCGACTCAGTGGAGTCGATGAATGGAGACCACTCTGATGTACATGAATCGGAAGAGGACGAAGAGTTCGCTCGAATTATGGAGTTCAGGAACTCGCACTTGCCCATAGAACGGGATTCGGAATCTGAAGAGGAGGGAAGATTTCCTAATTTAAATGTGTTTTATATATAGTTATTATAATTATTAATTTAATTTATACAATTGTTTATTTAGTTAAGTCCTTTTAGGTTAGTTTAGTAACTTTTTTTTTTCGGATCTTGCTAAATTTTAATTTGATGTGTTTATGTACGATTATTCATGATTGTTTGATATAAATAACATGTTTATATTTATGATTCTTTGATGTATATAAGATGTTGTCGTAAATAAACTTGCAATTTACCCATCATTTCCTACCTTCCTTCCTATTGGCTCACAAGCCACGCACCATCTTATCGCCTGCACCCATCCGCACCGCTCGAGCGCGCGGCTTTAAAACCACGCGCGCGGCCTCCTTTTTTCATTCTACTGACCGATCCCGCACCGTCAACATCTCCGCAAACAACGTGCAAGTTCAAACCATCAAATATGTCGGACTCGGATATATCTGTAGAAACGATAGAATTGGAAAGTGTAGACGTGATGGACATCGAGGACCTGGAGGAGAGTCTATCACAGAACTCGGTTTCGACCCAATCCGAGGATGACGACGTTGTCATCGTGGAGGTCGCAATGGACGACGTGGAATCAGATTCCGTAAGTTTTCTTTTAGAAAATAGAAATTTTAGTGCCGCTACTTACGCATTCACGTCACTTCTTTATCTCTCACAAAGCAGGATTGTATTCATTATTCAGTTATATATTATTTATGTTTTTTTTTTGTTTCAGGACGACAATATCGACTCAGTGGAGTCGATGAATGGAGACCACTCTGATGTACATGAATCGGAAGAGGACGAAGAGTTCGCTCGAATTATGGAGTTCAGGAACTCGCACTTGCCCATAGAACGGGATTCGGAATCTGAAGAGGAGGGAAGATTTCCTAATATAAATGTGTTTTATATATAGTTATTATAATTATTAATTTAATTTATACAATTGTTTATTTAGTTAAGTCCTTTTAGGTTAGTTTAGTAACTTTTTTTTTTCGGATCTTGCTAAATTTTAATTTGATGTGTTTATGTACGATTATTCATGATTGTTTGATATAAATAACATGTTTATATTTATGATTCTTTGATGTATATAAGATGTTGTCGTAAATAAACTTGCAATTTACCCATCATTTCCTACCTTCCTTCCTATTGGCTCACAAGCCACGCCCCATCTTATCGCCTGCACCCATCCGCACCGCTCGAGCGCGCGGCTTTAAAACCACGCGCGCGGCCTCCTTTTTTCATTCTACTGACCGATCCCGCACCGTCAACATCTCCGCAAACAACGTGCAAGTTCAAACCATCAAATATGTCGGACTCGGATATATCTGTAGAAACGATAGAATTGGAAAGTGTAGAGGTGATGGACATCGAGGACCTGGAGGAGAGTCTATCACAGAACTCGGTTTCGACCCAATCCGAGGATGACGACGTTGTCATCGTGGAGGTCGCAATGGACGACGTGGAATCAGATTCCGTAAGTTTTCTTTTAGAAAATAGAAATTTTAGTGCCGCTACTTACGCATTCGCGTCACTTCTTTATCTCTCACAAAGCAGGATTGTATTCATTATTCAGTTATATATTATTTATGTTTTTTTTTTGTTTCAGGACGACAATATCGACTCAGTGGAGTCGATGAATGGAGACCACTCTGATGTACATGAATCGGAAGAGGACGAAGAGTTCGCTCGAATTATGGAGTTCAGGAACTCGCACTTGCCCATAGAACGGGATTCGGAATCTGAAGAGGAGGGAAGATTTCCTAATTTAAATGTGTTTTATATATAGTTATTATAATTATTAATTTAATTTATACAATTGTTTATTTAGTTAAGTCCTTTTAGGTTAGTTTAGTAACTTTTTTTTTTCGGATCTTGCTAAATTTTAATTTGATGTGTTTATGTACGATTATTCATGATTGTTTGATATAAATAACATGTTTATATTTATGATTCTTTGATGTATATAAGATGTTGTCGTAAATAAACTTGCAATTTACCCATCATTTCCTACCTTCCTTCCTATTGGCTCACAAGCCACGCACCATCTTATCGCCTGCACCCATCCGCACCGCTCGAGCGCGCGGCTTTAAAACCACGCGCGCGGCCTCCTTTTTTCATTCTACTGACCGATCCCGCACCGTCAACATCTCCGCAAACAACGTGCAAGTTCAAACCATCAAATATGTCGGACTCGGATATATCTGTAGAAACGATAGAATTGGAAAGTGTAGAGGTGATGGACATCGAGGACCTGGAGGAGAGTCTATCACAGAACTCGGTTTCGACCCAATCCGAGGATGACGACGTTGTCATCGTGGAGGTCGCAATGGACGACGTGGAATCAGATTCCGTAAGTTTTCTTTTAGAAAATAGAAATTTTAGTGCCGCTACTTACGCATTCGCGTCACTTCTTTATCTCTCACAAAGCAGGATTGTATTCATTATTCAGTTATATATTATTTATATATTTTTTTTGTTTCAGGACGACAATATCGACTCAGTGGAGTCGATGAATGAAGACCACTCTGATGTACATGAATCGGAAGAGGACGAAGAGTTCGCTCGAATTATGGAGTTCAGGAACTCGCACTTGCCCATAGAACGGGATTCGGAATCTGAAGAGGAGGGAAGATTTCCTAATTTAAATGTGTTTTATATATAGTTATTATAATTATTAATTTAATTTATACAATTGTTTATTTAGTTAAGTCCTTTTAGGTTAGTTTAGTAACTTTTTTTTTTCGGATCTTGCTAAATTTTAATTTGATGTGTTTATGTACGATTATTCATGATTGTTTGATATAAATAACATGTTTATATTTATGATTCTTTGATGTATATAAGATGTTGTCGTAAATAAACTTGCAATTTACCCATCATTTCCTACCTTCCTTCCTATTGGCTCACAAGCCACGCACCATCTTATCGCCTGCACCCATCCGCACCGCTCGAGCGCGCGGCTTTAAAACCACGCGCGCAGCCTCCTTTTTTCATTCTACTGACCGATCCCGCACCGTCAACATCTCCGCAAACAACGTGCAAGTTCAAACCATCAAATATGTCGGACTCGGATATATCTGTAGAAACGATAGAATTGGAAAGTGTAGACGTGATGGACATCGAGGACCTGGAGGAGAGTCTATCACAGAACTCGGTTTCGACCCAATCCGAGGATGACGACGTTGTCATCGTGGAGGTCGCAATGGACGACGTGGAATCAGATTCCGTAAGTTTTCTTTTAGAAAATAGAAATTTTAGTGCCGCTACTTACGCATTCGCGTCACTTCTTTATCTCTCACAAAGCAGGATTGTATTCATTATTCAGTTATATATTATTTATATTTTTTTTTTGTTTCAGGACGACAATATCGACTCAGTGGAGTCGATGAATGAAGACCACTCTGATGTACATGAATCGGAAGAGGACGAAGAGTTCGCTCGAATTATGGAGTTCAGGAACTCGCACTTGCCCATAGAACGGGATTCGGAATCTGAAGAGGAGGGAAGATTTCCTAATTTAAATGTGTTTTATATATAGTTATTATAATTATTAATTTATCACAATTGTTTATTTAGTTAAGTCCTTTTAGGTTAGTTTAGTATCTTTTTTTTTCGGATCTTGTTAAATTTTAATTTGATGTGTTTATGGACGATTATTCATGATTGTTTGATATAAATAACATGTTTATATTTATGATTCTTTGATGTATATAAGATGTTGTCGTAAACAAACTTGCAATTTACCCATCATTTCCTACCTTCCTTCCTATTGGCTCACAAGCCACGCACCATCTTATCGCCTGCACCCATCCGCACCGCTCGAGCGCGCGGCTTTAAAACCACGCGCGCGGCCTCCTTTTTTCATTCTACTGACCGATCCCGCACCGTCAACATCTCCGCAAACAACGTGCAAGTTCAAACCATCAAATATGTCGGACTCGGATATATCTGTAGAAACGATAGAATTGGAAAGTGTAGACGTGATGGACATCGAGGACCTGGAGGAGAGTCTATCACAGAACTCGGTTTCGACCCAATCCGAGGATGACGACGTTGTCATCGTGGAGGTCGCAATGGACGACGTGGAATCAGATTCCGTAAGTTTTCTTTTAGAAAATAGAAATTTTAGTGCCGCTACTTACGCATTCGCGACACTTCTTTATCTCTCACAAAGCAGGATTGTATTCATTATTCAGTTATATATTATTTATATTTTTTTTTGTTTCAGGACGACAATATCGACTCAGTGGAGTCGATGAATGGAGACCACTCTGATGTACATGAATCGGAAGAGGACGAAGAGTTCGCTCGAATTATGGAGTTCAGGAACTCGCACTTGCCCATAGAACGGGATTCGGAATCTGAAGAGGAGGGAAGATTTCCTAATTTAAATGTGTTTTATATATAGTTATTATAATTATTAATTTAATTTATACAATTGTTTATTTAGTTAAGTCCTTTTAGGTTAGTTTAGTATCTTTTTTTTTTCGGATCTTGTTAAATTTTAATTTGATGTGTTTATGTACGATTATTCATGATTGTTTGATATAAATAACATGTTTATATTTATGATTCTTTGATGTATATAAGATGTTGTCGTAAATAAACTTGCAATTTACCCATCATTTCCTACCTTCCTTCCTATTGGCTCACAAGCCACGCACCATCTTATCGCCTGCACCCATCCGCACCGCTCGAGCGCGCGGCTTTAAAACCACGCGCGCGGCCTCCTTTTTTCATTCTACTGACCGATCCCGCACCGTCAACATCTCCGCAAACAACGTGCAAGTTCAAACCATCAAATATGTCGGACTCGGATATATCTGTAGAAACGATAGAATTGGAAAGTGTAGACGTGATGGACATCGAGGACCTGGAGGAGAGTCTATCACAGAACTCGGTTTCGACCCAATCCGAGGATGACGACGTTGTCATCGTGGAGGTCGCAATGGACGACGTGGAATCAGATTCCGTAAGTTTTCTTTTAGAAAATAGAAATTTTAGTGCCGCTACTTACGCATTCGCGTCACTTCTTTATCTCTCACAAAGCAGGATTGTATTCATTGTTCAGTTATATATTATTTATATTTTTTTTTTTGTTTCAGGACGACAATATCGACTCAGTGGAGTCGATGAATGAAGACCACTCTGATGTACATGAATCGGAAGAGGACGAAGAGTTCGCTCGAATTATGGAGTTCAGGAACTCGCACTTGCCCATAGAACGGGATTCGGAATCTGAAGAGGAGGGAAGATTTCCTAATTTAAATGTGTTTTATATATAGTTATTATAATTATTAATTTATCACAATTGTTTATTTAGTTAAGTCCTTTTAGGTTAGTTTAGTATCTTTTTTTTTCGGATCTTGTTAAATTTTAATTTGATGTGTTTATGGACGATTATTCATGATTGTTTGATATAAATAACATGTTTATATTTATGATTCTTTGATGTATATAAGATGTTGTCGTAAATAAACTTGCAATTTACCCATCATTTCCTACCTTCCTTCCTATTGGCTCACAAGCCACGCACCATCTTATCGCCTGCACCCATCCGCACCGCTCGAGCGCGCGGCTTTAAAACCACGCGCGCGGCCTCCTTTTTTCATGGACAGTTCATCGTGGTTCGTGTGGGTAGTGCGTAATCGCGAGATTCCCGCCTACCCACCCCCGCTCGGACCATCTTCGTCGAATCCGCCGCGTCGCCTTAGCCTGCGAACTCTGCCCAAACCCGGCCTCCCACCAGCGGGTTCCACCGGGAGAGGGCGGGGAACGCGGAGGAGGGCGGCGCGTGCTAAATGGTCGCGCGCCACGACGCCATTCTGTGAAGCCGACGCTGTGTAGCAGCGCTCCGAAGCCCCACCCCCCGCCTTTGCTTTTCTTAAAGCGAAGGTGGTGGGTAGATAGCAAACAGCCCTTCTCAGGGCTACCCGCGCCATTAATATGGCGCCGCCCGATCCGTCAATCGACGTCGCGGATCTAACCGCCCTCCGAGCCCAACGGCGCCCTGGCGCGCCTACGGCCTCGCCGCGGCGGAGGCTCCGCCACTACTTCAAGGACGCGGACATCGCGGCCGTCCGGCGGGCCTTCAGCGTGCTTCGCGCAGCGCGAGGGCTCGCCGACGCATCCGCGCCCCCGCCGCCCCAGCAAGCTGCAGTGGAGCCCAAGACGACCCCGTTTTTCCCGCCCATACCGGGAGGACTGACGATGGACGCAATTCAACCCGGCCCATCGGGGCTGCAAGAGTGCCCACCGCCCGCCACCCAGCAAATGCCGCCGCGCCAGTCGCAGCCGAAGCATGCACCGGAGGCGGCCGCCATCGTGACTGCTCGGAAGCCGGCTCAAGCGCCGCCCGCAACCCGCGGCACCACGCCGCGCTCGCCTACCGCGCCGACCACCGGCGCACCCGCGGCGAAAGCGCTGGCCGCGCGCAAGCCCTCCGCGCCTGCGCCCGCCGTGCCGCGCTCTACCCCGCGCTCGCCACCACCGACTCGCTCGCCTGCCAAGAAGGCCAACGCGACACCCGCGTCCCGCGACCCGCGCGTTAACCGCGCGCCGCCCGCGCCGCGCACCTCGGATGCGCCCCGCGACCCGCGCGCCGAACGCGCGCCGCCCGCGCCGCGCACCTCGGGTGCGCCCCGCGACCCGCGCGCGACTAAGGCGCGACCCGCGCCCACCACGCACAAGACTCGCCAACCGCCGCCGGACCGTAGCGCGCCACCGTCGGGCCCGCGCTCGCCGCCGCCCGGCCCTAGCGCGCCGCCGCCCGCGCGCACGACACCGCGCGCCTCACCGCCCGCCCGCGCGACGCCCGCACCTAGTGCGGCGACCGCGCCCGCGACATCCGCGCCTCCCGCACCGGCACAAGCGCCGACGTCGCAGACCATGCCGATTATTCGGATACCGTCGCCGTCGCGCTTCCCGCCGCCAGCCAACCTGCCGCCGCCGTTCACCGCGACGAACAAACGACGACTTTCACCGTCCCCCCAGTCGAGTCCACGCCCCACCATCCCGCGACTGGACCTGTCCCCGATGGATACCGCCCCCCGCACAGTGACGTGCGAGGACATCGGGGCTGACGAGGAGGAAGATGGAAGCCAGGATCTGCCGCCAGCAAAGCTGCCACCACCACCACCGCCACCATCACCGGCCCCCCCCGCCGCCGCGAGGGAGAAGAGGTGCCGCTCCTTAGTGGTGAAGTGCCTACCGGAATGGCCCAAGCATTTCCGCCAGTTGGAGGAGAAGCTTGGCCACCCGGTGAGCGCCAAGCCACTGAGGGAAGGCATCCTCTTTACGCCGAGGTCCGCAGAGGAGTCCCGCATTGTGCAGGACCACCTCCGACTTGTTCCAGGGATCGCCTGGAACAACTGGACACCACTGGAGGACCTGCCACTCAAGGTGGCAATCAGAGGGCTCCCGGCGAACACCGCGCCGGAGTATATCGAGGAGGACCTGAGGGAGCAGGGGTTCCTCCCCATATTCGTGAAGGAGGTCAGGCCGCGAGCAGGACGCCGCGCCCCCCTTTACCACGCCCAGCTGACAAGGACAACAAACACCATCCCCGCCATCTACCACGTGACCGCGCTACTGGGCTTGCGCGGCATCACCGTGGAAGGGTGGCGAGGACGACCCGGACCAGCCCAGTGTCACCGATGCCAGGCCTTCAGGCATAGCTCGGTGAACTGTCACCACCCGCGGCGCTGCGTCCGCTGCGGAGGAGGCCACGCCGCGCGCGACTGCCCGCGACCGCGGACAGACCCGCCGACCTGCGCTAACTGCGGGGGACCCCACACCGCGAATAGCGTAACGTGCCCGGAATACCAGAGGGAGGCGAGGCACAAGACGGCGGGAGTCGCGCCCAGGACGCGCGCGCGCCCCCAGGAGCACCATGGGACCACACCCACCGGCGCCACCCACAACGTAGTGGAGAGTGGCCACGCCCCCAACTCCCTCATGGCGGCGGCCAATGACGGGAGAGCCCCGCCCACCAAGAGGCGGAGAAAACGCGGCAGGAGGAGGAAGACAGCCTCCGCCACAGAGCCGCGAAAGATGACGGAGCCGATCCCAACGGCACAAACCCGCGCCGCGCCGGCAATCGGCCCGAAGTCGGAGGTAGCCGCCCCTGCAAAGGGGAAGGCGAAACCGGCAACGGAAGTCGACGACGGCGGAGCGCGGGCCACCCAGGAGTTGATCCAGGTCCTCCAGGAGCTGCTCCAGGCGTACCAGGAGGGACAGGACCCCGTCCCGATTATCCTCAGACGGCTGGCCGAGTTGTACGAGCAGCGTGACCAGCCCGCTGAGGAGAATCCCCTGCGCGCGCCGAGGAAGAAGAGGAAGAAGTATGACACCACCGTGAGGCCCCCCGGCCCCACACCCCAATGACCCGGTCACATTCATGGCCGGCGTATGAAGCCGCTGAAAGGGGCAACAAACCCCGAGCAGCATCCCCGCCCCCCTGCTTCGCAGGGGGACGAGATGAAGCCTCGTTCGTTCCTTTTTTCATTCTACTGACCGATCCCGCACCGTTAACATCTCCGCAAACAACGTGCAAGTTCAAACCATCAAATATGTCGGACTCGGATATATCTGTAGAAACGATAGAATTGGAAAGTGTAGACGTGATGGACATCGAGGACCTGGAGGAGAGTCTATCACAGAACTCGGTTTCGACCCAATCCGAGGATGACGACGTTGTCATCGTGGAGGTCGCAATGGACGACGTGGAATCAGATTCCGTAAGTTTTCTTTTAGAAAATAGAAATTTTAGTGCCGCTACTTACGCATTCGCGTCACTTCTTTATCTCTCACAAAGCAGGATTGTATTCATTATTCAGTTATATATTATTTATATATTTTTTTTGTTTCAGGACGACAATATCGACTCAGTGGAGTCGATGAATGAAGACCACTCTGATGTACATGAATCGGAAGAGGACGAAGAGTTCGCTCGAATTATGGAGTTCAGGAACTCGCACTTGCCCATAGAACGGGATTCGGAATCTGAAGAGGAGGGAAGATTTCCTAATTTAAATGTGTTTTATATATAGTTATTATAATTATTAATTTAATTTATACAATTGTTTATTTAGTTAAGTCCTTTTAGGTTAGTTTAGTAACTTTTTTTTTTCGGATCTTGTTAAATTTTAATTTGATGTGTTTATGTACGATTATTCATGATTGTTTGATATAAATAACATGTTTATATTTATGATTCTTTGATGTATATAAGATGTTGTCGTAAATAAACTTGCAATTTACCCATCATTTCCTACCTTCCTTCCTATTGGCTCACAAGCCACGCACCATCTTATCGCCTGCACCCATCCGCACCGCTCGAGCGCGCGGCTTTAAAACCACGCGCGCGGCCTCCTTTTTTCATTCTACTGACCGATCCCGCACCGTCAACATCTCCGCAAACAACGTGCAAGTTCAAACCATCAAATATGTCGGACTCGGATATATCTGTAGAAACGATAGAATTGGAAAGTGTAGACGTGATGGACATCGAGGACCTGGAGGAGAGTCTATCACAGAACTCGGTTTCGACCCAATCCGAGGATGACGACGTTGTCATCGTGGAGGTCGCAATGGACGACGTGGAATCAGATTCCGTAAGTTTTCTTTTAGAAAATAGAAATTTTAGTGCCGCTACTTACGCATTCGCGTCACTTCTTTATCTCTCACAAAGCAGGATTGTATTCATTATTCAGTTATATATTATTTATGTTTTTTTTTTGTTTCAGGACGACAATATCGACTCAGTGGAGTCGATGAATGGAGACCACTCTGATGTACATGAATCGGAAGAGGACGAAGAGTTCGCTCGAATTATGGAGTTCAGGAACTCGCACTTGCCCATAGAACGGGATTCGGAATCTGAAGAGGAGGGAAGATTTCCTAATTTAAATGTGTTTTATATATAGTTATTATAATTATTAATTTAATTTATACAATTGTTTATTTAGTTAAGTCCTTTTAGGTTAGTTTAGTAACTTTTTTTTTTCGGATCTTGCTAAATTTTAATTTGATGTGTTTATGTACGATTATTCATGATTGTTTGATATAAATAACATGTTTATATTTATGATTCTTTGATGTATATAAGATGTTGTCGTAAATAAACTTGCAATTTACCCATCATTTCCTACCTTCCTTCCTATTGGCTCACAAGCCACGCACCATCTTATCGCCTGCACCCATCCGCACCGCTCGAGCGCGCGGCTTTAAAACCACGCGCGCGGCCTCCTTTTTTCATTCTACTGACCGATCCCGCACCGTCAACATCTCCGCAAACAACGTGCAAGTTCAAACCATCAAATATGTCGGACTCGGATATATCTGTAGAAACGATAGAATTGGAAAGTGTAGAGGTGATGGACATCGAGGACCTGGAGGAGAGTCTATCACAGAACTCGGTTTCGACCCAATCCGAGGATGACGACGTTGTCATCGTGGAGGTCGCAATGGACGACGTGGAATCAGATTCCGTAAGTTTTCTTTTAGAAAATAGAAATTTTAGTGCCGCTACTTACGCATTCACGTCACTTCTTTATCTCTCACAAAGCAGGATTGTATTCATTATTCAGTTATATATTATTTATGTTTTTTTTTTGTTTCAGGACGACAATATCGACTCAGTGGAGTCGATGAATGGAGACCACTCTGATGTACATGAATCGGAAGAGGACGAAGAGTTCGCTCGAATTATGGAGTTCAGGAACTCGCACTTGCCCATAGAACGGGATTCGGAATCTGAAGAGGAGGGAAGATTTCCTAATTTAAATGTGTTTTATATATAGTTATTATAATTATTAATTTAATTTATACAATTGTTTATTTAGTTAAGTCCTTTTAGGTTAGTTTAGTAACTTTTTTTTTTCGGATCTTGCTAAATTTTAATTTGATGTGTTTATGTACGATTATTCATGATTGTTTGATATAAATAACATGTTTATATTTATGATTCTTTGATGTATATAAGATGTTGTCGTAAATAAACTTGCAATTTACCCATCATTTCCTACCTTCCTTCCTATTGGCTCACAAGCCACGCCCCATCTTATCGCCTGCACCCATCCGCACCGCTCGAGCGCGCGGCTTTAAAACCACGCGCGCGGCCTCCTTTTTTCATTCTACTGACCGATCCCGCACCGTCAACATCTCCGCAAACAACGTGCAAGTTCAAACCATCAAATATGTCGGACTCGGATATATCTGTAGAAACGATAGAATTGGAAAGTGTAGAGGTGATGGACATCGAGGACCTGGAGGAGAGTCTATCACAGAACTCGGTTTCGACCCAATCCGAGGATGACGACGTTGTCATCGTGGAGGTCGCAATGGACGACGTGGAATCAGATTCCGTAAGTTTTCTTTTAGAAAATAGAAATTTTAGTGCCGCTACTTACGCATTCGCGTCACTTCTTTATCTCTCACAAAGCAGGATTGTATTCATTATTCAGTTATATATTATTTATATATTTTTTTTGTTTCAGGACGACAATATCGACTCAGTGGAGTCGATGAATGAAGACCACTCTGATGTACATGAATCGGAAGAGGACGAAGAGTTCGCTCGAATTATGGAGTTCAGGAACTCGCACTTGCCCATAGAACGGGATTCGGAATCTGAAGAGGAGGGAAGATTTCCTAATTTAAATGTGTTTTATATATAGTTATTATAATTATTAATTTAATTTATACAATTGTTTATTTAGTTAAGTCCTTTTAGGTTAGTTTAGTAACTTTTTTTTTTCGGATCTTGTTAAATTTTAATTTGATGTGTTTATGTACGATTATTCATGATTGTTTGATATAAATAACATGTTTATATTTATGATTCTTTGATGTATATAAGATGTTGTCGTAAATAAACTTGCAATTTACCCATCATTTCCTACCTTCCTTCCTATTGGCTCACAAGCCACGCACCATCTTATCGCCTGCACCCATCCGCACCGCTCGAGCGCGCGGCTTTAAAACCACGCGCGCGGCCTCCTTTTTTCATTCTACTGACCGATCCCGCACCGTCAACATCTCCGCAAACAACGTGCAAGTTCAAACCATCAAATATGTCGGACTCGGATATATCTGTAGAAACGATAGAATTGGAAAGTGTAGAGGTGATGGACATCGAGGACCTGGAGGAGAGTCTATCACAGAACTCGGTTTCGACCCAATCCGAGGATGACGACGTTGTCATCGTGGAGGTCGCAATGGACGACGTGGAATCAGATTCCGTAAGTTTTCTTTTAGAAAATAGAAATTTTAGTGCCGCTACTTACGCATTCGCGTCACTTCTTTATCTCTCACAAAGCAGGATTGTATTCATTATTCAGTTATATATTATTTATGTTTTTTTTTTGTTTCAGGACGACAATATCGACTCAGTGGAGTCGATGAATGGAGACCACTCTGATGTACATGAATCGGAAGAGGACGAAGAGTTCGCTCGAATTATGGAGTTCAGGAACTCGCACTTGCCCATAGAACGGGATTCGGAATCTGAAGAGGAGGGAAGATTTCCTAATTTAAATGTGTTTTATATATAGTTATTATAATTATTAATTTAATTTATACAATTGTTTATTTAGTTAAGTCCTTTTAGGTTAGTTTAGTAACTTTTTTTTTTCGGATCTTGCTAAATTTTAATTTGATGTGTTTATGTACGATTATTCATGATTGTTTGATATAAATAACATGTTTATATTTATGATTCTTTGATGTATATAAGATGTTGTCGTAAATAAACTTGCAATTTACCCATCATTTCCTACCTTCCTTCCTATTGGCTCACAAGCCACGCACCATCTTATCGCCTGCACCCATCCGCACCGCTCGAGCGCGCGGCTTTAAAACCACGCGCGCGGCCTCCTTTTTTCATTCTACTGACCGATCCCGCACCGTCAACATCTCCGCAAACAACGTGCAAGTTCAAACCATCAAATATGTCGGACTCGGATATATCTGTAGAAACGATAGAATTGGAAAGTGTAGACGTGATGGACATCGAGGACCTGGAGGAGAGTCTATCACAGAACTCGGTTTCGACCCAATCCGAGGATGACGACGTTGTCATCGTGGAGGTCGCAATGGACGACGTGGAATCAGATTCCGTAAGTTTTCTTTTAGAAAATAGAAATTTTAGTGCCGCTACTTACGCATTCACGTCACTTCTTTATCTCTCACAAAGCAGGATTGTATTCATTATTCAGTTATATATTATTTATGTTTTTTTTTTGTTTCAGGACGACAATATCGACTCAGTGGAGTCGATGAATGGAGACCACTCTGATGTACATGAATCGGAAGAGGACGAAGAGTTCGCTCGAATTATGGAGTTCAGGAACTCGCACTTGCCCATAGAACGGGATTCGGAATCTGAAGAGGAGGGAAGATTTCCTAATATAAATGTGTTTTATATATAGTTATTATAATTATTAATTTAATTTATACAATTGTTTATTTAGTTAAGTCCTTTTAGGTTAGTTTAGTAACTTTTTTTTTTCGGATCTTGCTAAATTTTAATTTGATGTGTTTATGTACGATTATTCATGATTGTTTGATATAAATAACATGTTTATATTTATGATTCTTTGATGTATATAAGATGTTGTCGTAAATAAACTTGCAATTTACCCATCATTTCCTACCTTCCTTCCTATTGGCTCACAAGCCACGCCCCATCTTATCGCCTGCACCCATCCGCACCGCTCGAGCGCGCGGCTTTAAAACCACGCGCGCGGCCTCCTTTTTTCATTCTACTGACCGATCCCGCACCGTCAACATCTCCGCAAACAACGTGCAAGTTCAAACCATCAAATATGTCGGACTCGGATATATCTGTAGAAACGATAGAATTGGAAAGTGTAGAGGTGATGGACATCGAGGACCTGGAGGAGAGTCTATCACAGAACTCGGTTTCGACCCAATCCGAGGATGACGACGTTGTCATCGTGGAGGTCGCAATGGACGACGTGGAATCAGATTCCGTAAGTTTTCTTTTAGAAAATAGAAATTTTAGTGCCGCTACTTACGCATTCGCGTCACTTCTTTATCTCTCACAAAGCAGGATTGTATTCATTATTCAGTTATATATTATTTATGTTTTTTTTTTGTTTCAGGACGACAATATCGACTCAGTGGAGTCGATGAATGGAGACCACTCTGATGTACATGAATCGGAAGAGGACGAAGAGTTCGCTCGAATTATGGAGTTCAGGAACTCGCACTTGCCCATAGAACGGGATTCGGAATCTGAAGAGGAGGGAAGATTTCCTAATTTAAATGTGTTTTATATATAGTTATTATAATTATTAATTTAATTTATACAATTGTTTATTTAGTTAAGTCCTTTTAGGTTAGTTTAGTAACTTTTTTTTTTCGGATCTTGCTAAATTTTAATTTGATGTGTTTATGTACGATTATTCATGATTGTTTGATATAAATAACATGTTTATATTTATGATTCTTTGATGTATATAAGATGTTGTCGTAAATAAACTTGCAATTTACCCATCATTTCCTACCTTCCTTCCTATTGGCTCACAAGCCACGCACCATCTTATCGCCTGCACCCATCCGCACCGCTCGAGCGCGCGGCTTTAAAACCACGCGCGCGGCCTCCTTTTTTCATTCTACTGACCGATCCCGCACCGTCAACATCTCCGCAAACAACGTGCAAGTTCAAACCATCAAATATGTCGGACTCGGATATATCTGTAGAAACGATAGAATTGGAAAGTGTAGAGGTGATGGACATCGAGGACCTGGAGGAGAGTCTATCACAGAACTCGGTTTCGACCCAATCCGAGGATGACGACGTTGTCATCGTGGAGGTCGCAATGGACGACGTGGAATCAGATTCCGTAAGTTTTCTTTTAGAAAATAGAAATTTTAGTGCCGCTACTTACGCATTCGCGTCACTTCTTTATCTCTCACAAAGCAGGATTGTATTCATTATTCAGTTATATATTATTTATATATTTTTTTTGTTTCAGGACGACAATATCGACTCAGTGGAGTCGATGAATGAAGACCACTCTGATGTACATGAATCGGAAGAGGACGAAGAGTTCGCTCGAATTATGGAGTTCAGGAACTCGCACTTGCCCATAGAACGGGATTCGGAATCTGAAGAGGAGGGAAGATTTCCTAATTTAAATGTGTTTTATATATAGTTATTATAATTATTAATTTATCACAATTGTTTATTTAGTTAAGTCCTTTTAGGTTAGTTTAGTATCTTTTTTTTTCGGATCTTGTTAAATTTTAATTTGATGTGTTTATGGACGATTATTCATGATTGTTTGATATAAATAACATGTTTATATTTATGATTCTTTGATGTATATAAGATGTTGTCGTAAATAAACTTGCAATTTACCCATCATTTCCTACCTTCCTTCCTATTGGCTCACAAGCCACGCACCATCTTATCGCCTGCACCCATCCGCACCGCTCGAGCGCGCGGCTTTAAAACCACGCGCGCGGCCTCCTTTTTTCATTCTACTGACCGATCCCGCACCGTTAACATCTCCGCAAACAACGTGCAAGTTCAAACCATCAAATATGTCGGACTCGGATATATCTGTAGAAACGATAGAATTGGAAAGTGTAGACGTGATGGACATCGAGGACCTGGAGGAGAGTCTATCACAGAACTCGGTTTCGACCCAATCCGAGGATGACGACGTTGTCATCGTGGAGGTCGCAATGGACGACGTGGAATCAGATTCCGTAAGTTTTCTTTTAGAAAATAGAAATTTTAGTGCCGCTACTTACGCATTCGCGTCACTTCTTTATCTCTCACAAAGCAGGATTGTATTCATTATTCAGATATATTATTTATATATTTTTTTTGTTTCAGGACGACAATATCGACTCAGTGGAGTCGATGAATGAAGACCACTCTGATGTACATGAATCGGAAGAGGACGAAGAGTTCGCTCGAATTATGGAGTTCAGGAACTCGCACTTGCCCATAGAACGGGATTCGGAATCTGAAGAGGAGGGAAGATTTCCTAATTTAAATGTGTTTTATATATAGTTATTATAATTATTAATTTAATTTATACAATTGTTTATTTAGTCAAGTCCTTTTAGGTTAGTTTAGTAACTTTTTTTTTTCGGATCTTGTTAAATTTTAATTTGATGTGTTTATGTACGATTATTCATGATTGTTTGATATAAATAACATGTTTATATTTATGATTCTTTGATGTATATAAGATGTTGTCGTAAAGAAACTTGCAATTTACCCATCATTTCCTACCTTCCTTCCTATTGGCTCACAAGCCACGCACCATCTTATCGCCTGCACCCATCCGCACCGCTCGAGCGCGCGGCTTTAAAACCACGCGCGCGGCCTCCTTTTTTCATTCTACTGACCGATCCCGCACCGTCAACATCTCCGCAAACAACGTGCAAGTTCAAACCATCAAATATGTCGGACTCGGATATATCTGTAGAAACGATAGAATTGGAAAGTGTAGAGGTGATGGACATCGAGGACCTGGAGGAGAGTCTATCACAGAACTCGGTTTCGACCCAATCCGAGGATGACGACGTTGTCATCGTGGAGGTCGCAATGGACGACGTGGAATCAGATTCCGTAAGTTTTCTTTTAGAAAATAGAAATTTTAGTGCCGCTACTTACGCATTCGCGTCACTTCTTTATCTCTCACAAAGCAGGATTGTATTCATTATTCAGTTATATATTATTTATATATTTTTTTTGTTTCAGGACGACAATATCGACTCAGTGGAGTCGATGAATGAAGACCACTCTGATGTACATGAATCGGAAGAGGACGAAGAGTTCGCTCGAATTATGGAGTTCAGGAACTCGCACTTGCCCATAGAACGGGATTCGGAATCTGAAGAGGAGGGAAGATTTCCTAATTTAAATGTGTTTTATATATAGTTATTATAATTATTAATTTAATTTATACAATTGTTTATTTAGTTAAGTCCTTTTAGGTTAGTTTAGTAACTTTTTTTTTCGGATCTTGCTAAATTTTAATTTGATGTGTTTATGTACGATTATTCATGATTGTTTGATATAAATAACATGTTTATATTTATGATTCTTTGATGTATATAAGATGTTGTCGTAAACAAACTTGCAATTTACCCATCATTTCCTACCTTCCTTCCTATTGGCTCACAAGCCACGCACCATCTTATCGCCTGCACCCATCCGCACCGCTCGAGCGCGCGGCTTTAAAACCACGCGCGCGGCCTCCTTTTTTCATTCTACTGACCGATCCCGCACCGTCAACATCTCCGCAAACAACGTGCAAGTTCAAACCATCAAATATGTCGGACTCGGATATATCTGTAGAAACGATAGAATTGGAAAGTGTAGACGTGATGGACATCGAGGACCTGGAGGAGAGTCTATCACAGAACTCGGTTTCGACCCAATCCGAGGATGACGACGTTGTCATCGTGGAGGTCGCAATGGACGACGTGGAATCAGATTCCGTAAGTTTTCTTTTAGAAAATAGAAATTTTAGTGCCGCTACTTACGCATTCGCGTCACTTCTTTATCTCTCACAAAGCAGGATTGTATTCATTATTCAGTTATATATTATTTATATTTTTTTTTTGTTTCAGGACGACAATATCGACTCAGTGGAGTCGATGAATGGAGACCACTCTGATGTACATGAATCGGAAGAGGACGAAGAGTTCGCTCGAATTATGGAGTTCAGGAACTCGCACTTGCCCATAGAACGGGATTCGGAATCTGAAGAGGAGGGAAGATTTCCTAATTTAAATGTGTTTTATATATAGTTATTATAATTATTAATTTATCACAATTGTTTATTTAGTTAAGTCCTTTTAGGTTAGTTTAGTATCTTTTTTTTTCGGATCTTGTTAAATTTTAATTTGATGTGTTTATGGACGATTATTCATGATTGTTTGATATAAATAACATGTTTATATTTATGATTCTTTGATGTATATAAGATGTTGTCGTAAATAAACTTGCAATTTACCCATCATTTCCTACCTTCCTTCCTATTGGCTCACAAGCCACGCACCATCTTATCGCCTGCACCCATCCGCACCGCTCGAGCGCGCGGCTTTAAAACCACGCGCGCGGCCTCCTTTTTTCATTCTACTGACCGATCCCGCACCGTTAACATCTCCGCAAACAACGTGCAAGTTCAAACCATCAAATATGTCGGACTCGGATATATCTGTAGAAACGATAGAATTGGAAAGTGTAGAGGTGATGGACATCGAGGACCTGGAGGAGAGTCTATCACAGAACTCGGTTTCGACCCAATCCGAGGATGACGACGTTGTCATCGTGGAGGTCGCAATGGACGACGTGGAATCAGATTCCGTAAGTTTTCTTTTAGAAAATAGAAATTTTAGTGCCGCTACTTACGCATTCGCGTCACTTCTTTATCTCTCACAAAGCAGGATTGTATTCATTATTCAGTTATATATTATTTATATTTTTTTTTTGTTTCAGGACGACAATATCGACTCAGTGGAGTCGATGAATGGAGACCACTCTGATGTACATGAATCGGAAGAGGACGAAGAGTTCGCTCGAATTATGGAGTTCAGGAACTCGCACTTGCCCATAGAACGGGATTCGGAATCTGAAGAGGAGGGAAGATTTCCTAATTTAAATGTGTTTTATATATAGTTATTATAATTATTAATTTAATTTATACAATTGTTTATTTAGTTAAGTCCTTTTAGGTTAGTTTAGTAACTTTTTTTTTTCGGATCTTGTTAAATTTTAATTTGATGTGTTTATGTACGATTATTCATGATTGTTTGATATAAATAACATGTTTATATTTATGATTCTTTGATGTATATAAGATGTTGTCGTAAAGAAACTTGCAATTTACCCATCATTTCCTACCTTCCTTCCTATTGGCTCACAAGCCACGCACCATCTTATCGCCTGCACCCATCCGCACCGCTCGAGCGCGCGGCTTTAAAACCACGCGCGCGGCCTCCTTTTTTCATTCTACTGACCGATCCCGCACCGTCAACATCTCCGCAAACAACGTGCAAGTTCAAACCATCAAATATGTCGGACTCGGATATATCTGTAGAAACGATAGAATTGGAAAGTGTAGAGGTGATGGACATCGAGGACCTGGAGGAGAGTCTATCACAGAACTCGGTTTCGACCCAATCCGAGGATGACGACGTTGTCATCGTGGAGGTCGCAATGGACGACGTGGAATCAGATTCCGTAAGTTTTCTTTTAGAAAATAGAAATTTTAGTGCCGCTACTTACGCATTCGCGTCACTTCTTTATCTCTCACAAAGCAGGATTGTATTCATTATTCAGTTATATATTATTTATATTTTTTTTTTGTTTCAGGACGACAATATCGACTCAGTGGAGTCGATGAATGGAGACCACTCTGATGTACATGAATCGGAAGAGGACGAAGAGTTCGCTCGAATTATGGAGTTCAGGAACTCGCACTTGCCCATAGAACGGGATTCGGAATCTGAAGAGGAGGGAAGATTTCCTAATTTAAATGTGTTTTATATATAGTTATTATAATTATTAATTTATCACAATTGTTTATTTAGTTAAGTCCTTTTAGGTTAGTTTAGTAACTTTTTTTTTTCGGATCTTGCTAAATTTTAATTTGATGTGTTTATGTACGATTATTCATGATTGTTTGATATAAATAACATGTTTATATTTATGATTCTTTGATGTATATAAGATGTTGTCGTAAATAAACTTGCAATTTACCCATCATTTCCTACCTTCCTTCCTATTGGCTCACAAGCCACGCCCCATCTTATCGCCTGCACCCATCCGCACCGCTCGAGCGCGCGGCTTTAAAACCACGCGCGCGGCCTCCTTTTTTCATTGAAGACCTGGCTACCCGGATGTTCGGCCGTGCGGATAGGTCGCGCTTTCGCCACCTGAGCGAACTAGCGCCCTATCACCGCCGGCCGCCCGACAAGAAGGGACTGCCGCGCGACCTCGCGCGCGCAGCCACCCCGCCTCCCCCGGATTGACGACCCCGGACTGACCTACCTTGCCGCTAGCTGAGGATCGCTCGCTGGACCTCCCCGAACGGGGTCCCACCCGGCGGGCTAGATCTCGCTGGCGGCTGAAGATGACACCGGATATGACACCACTGGGACCAGAAACGGTCCCAACTCCATTGACCCGACCATATTTGTGGTCGGCGCGTGAACCCGCCGAAAGGGGCAAAAACCCCGAGCGGCATCCCCGCCCCCCTGCTTCGCAGGGGGCCGAGATGAAAATCCAGGCCTTTTTTCATTCTACTGACCGATCCCGCACCGTCAACATCTCCGCAAACAACGTGCAAGTTCAAACCATCAAATATGTCGGACTCGGATATATCTGTAGAAACGATAGAATTGGAAAGTGTAGAGGTGATGGACATCGAGGACCTGGAGGAGAGTCTATCACAGAACTCGGTTTCGACCCAATCCGAGGATGACGACGTTGTCATCGTGGAGGTCGCAATGGACGACGTGAAATCAGATTCCGTAAGTTTTCTTTTAGAAAATAGAAATTTTAGTGCCGCTACTTACGCATTCGCGTCACTTCTTTATCTCTCACAAAGCAAGATTGTATTCATTATTCAGTTATATATTATTTATATATTTTTTTTGTTTCAGGACGACAATATCGACTCAGTGGAGTCGATGAATGAAGACCACTGATGTACATGAATCGGAAGAGGACGAAGAGTTCGCTCGAATTATGGAGTTCAGGAACTCGCACTTGCCCATAGAACGGGATTCGGAATCTGAAGAGGAGGGAAGATTTCCTAATTTAAATGTGTTTTATATATAGTTATTATATTTTTTTTTTTTATAATTATTAATTTATTACAATTGTTTATTTAGTTAAGTCCTTTTAGGTTAGTTTAGTAACTTTTTTTTTTCGGATCTTGTTAAATTTTAATTTGATGTGTTTATGTACGATTATTCATGATTGTTTGATATAAATATCATGTTTATATTTATGATTCTTTGATGTATATAAGATGTTGTCGTAAATAAACTTGCAATTTACCCATCATTTCCTACCTTCCTTCCTATTGGCTCACAAGCCACGCACCATCTTATCGCCTGCACCCATCCGCACCGCTCGAGCGCGCGGCTTTAAAACCACGCGCGCGGCCTCCTTTTTTCATTCTGGACAGTTCATCGTGGCATACGTGGGTAGATGTTTTTGTTTCAAAATCACCCTACCCACAAACCGCTCGGACCATAATTTGACTCCGCCGCGTCGCCTAATTTCGGGAACCAAGTTCGAACCCGGCTTCCCACCAGCGGGTCTCACCGGGGGAGGACAAGGAACCTGGAGGAAGGCGGCGCGCGCCCAATGGTCGCGCGCCACGTAGTGTCGCCGCTGCCCTAGGCAGCGTTATATAAAGCCCGTCTCCCCACCACCGCTGTTTTAGCGGAGGTGGGTAGAATAAAACAGCCCTTTTTAGGGCTACCCACCGCGCCAGGATGGCGCCGCCCCCGACGCCCCCCGCCCCTCCGGACCCCACCGCTCGCAAGGCCACCCGACCGCGGATGGCTACTTCGATGCGGAGGCCGCGCATCTCTTTTGATGAGGCGGATATCGCAGCCGTAAAGCGGGCGTTTCATGTCGTCCGGGCCGCAGCCCAGGAGACGATTCCGCCCGCCTTCAGACAAGCCATGGGAGAGCTGAACATCAAGCTCCCTCCCCCCCCCGCACCGCTTGTGCCACTGCCCGGACCGTCCGGAACACGGACCGCTCCCGCATCCGCTGTCCCGCACGGCCAGAAGAGGCCGCCGCGTCAGGCATCGCCGACGCCGACGCCCGCGGACATGACGCCACACAGCGCTGCACCACTAAGCCCGAGCGGCCCCACGCCGAAAGCGGGGGCCGCGCGCACTCCATCCGCGCTATCGCCCGATGCGCTACAGACGCGGCGGATGGCGCAACATTCGCCACCTGCCTCCAGCCCACCACCCGCGCCCAAAGCGCCAAGGAAGCCCCCGCCGCCGCCCAAAGTGCCGGTAAAGAGCACAGCGACATCCCGCGCGCGACGCAGCTCGCGTGCGGCGCCGGTGCAGTCAACACCCGCGCCGTCTGCGCGTGCGACCGCACCCGCGAAAACACCGCCCAAATCTACGGTGACCACACCGGTAGTATTTGCAACCGCGCCGCCCGCGCGCGCGCCCGCGCCACCGGTACCACCCGTGACCACGCCGCCCGCGTGCGCCCCAGCGCCCACGACTGCGCCGCCCGAGCGTGCGCCCGCGACCGCAACCGCACCGCCCATGCGTGCGCCCGCGCCCGCGACCGCGCAACCTGTGCGCGAGCCCGCGCCCGCGACCGCGCCGCCCGTGCGTGCGCCCGCGTCCGAAACCGCGCCACCTATGTGTGCGCCCGCGCCCGCGACCGCGCCGCCCGCGCGCGCGCCCGCGCCCGCCCCGCACGAGGCTACTCGGCCCGCCCACCGAACGCCGCCCACCCGCGCGACGCCCGCACACACCGCGGCGACCGCGCCCGCGCCCCAACCGACCCAGCCGACGCTGCCGACGATACGGATCCCGTCGCCGTCTCGCTTCCCGCCGCCAGCAAACTTGCCGCCGCCCTTCGCCGTCACGAACAAACGGCGACTGTCTCCCTCCCCGACCAATCCACGCCAGACCATCCCAAGGCTGGACATAAGCCCCATGGACACCCGCAGGGTCGCCATCGAGGACCTGGGGAGCGACGAGGAGGAAGACAGAGGCATACCAGCAGTGATGCCGCCGCCACCAGAATCACCAGTGACTCCACAACCTCCAGCACCACCGCCATCACCCGCCCCTCTCGCCGCCGCGAAGGGGAAGAGGTACCCGCCCTTCGTGGTGGACGTACTGCCGGAGTGGCCCAAGCACTTCCGAAACCTTCGGGAGAAGCTGGGCTACCCCCCGCACGCCGCGCCCTCCAACAAGGGCATCATTTTCACCCCCCAAGGGGAAGAAGAGTACCGGACCGTGGATCGGTACCTCAGGACGATCCCGAACATCGAGTGGCACTGCTACAGCCCCAACGAGGAGCTGAACGTGAAGGTGGCAGTGATCGGTCTCCCTGTGAATACCGACCCACAAGAAATCGTGGAGAGCCTACGGGAGAAGGGCTTCCTCCCGATATTCGCGAACCAGGTGAGGGCCCGCGCAGGAAGACCGGGCTGCATTTTTCACGTGCAGCTTCAAAGAACACCAGACACGATCCCAGCCATCTACCATGTCACGGAGCTACTGGGCATGCTCCGTGTCAGGGTGGAGGCCTGGAGGGGCAAGAAAGGCCCAGCGCAGTGCCACAGGTGCCAAGCCTTCCGGCACTCATCAGCGAACTGTCATCGACGCCTAGCCTGCGTGCGCTGCGGCGACGAGCACTTCGCCCGCGACTGCCCGCGACCGAAGGAAGACCCACCGACGTGTGCAAATTGCAGGGGACCCCACACTGCAAACAGCACGACGTGTCCGGTCTTCAAGGCGGAAGCTCGGCACAGGACGGCGGGAGCTGCCCCGCGCAGCCGTGCGACCGTGGCCACACGCGCAGGCACGACGCTACCCAGCACGACCTCCACAGCAGTGGAAAAGGGCCATGCGCCCAACTCCCTGATGGCGGCGGCCAACGACGGGAGGCGCCCGCCTACCAAGAGGCGACGTAAACGCGGCGGAAGAAAAAGGAAAGCCCCCGGAAAAGAGCCGCACGAATCCGAGCCGACACAAGAACAACAGCCGACAATCGGCCCGGGCCAGGTGGTCGCCGCCCCAGCAAAGGGGACGAAGGCGAAGCCGGGACCGGAAGCCGACGACGGCAAGACAGGACCTAGGAAGGAGGAGCTGATCCAGGTCCTACAAGAGATCCTCACAGCCGCCCAGTCGGGGCAGAACATCGTCCCGATCATTCTGAGGAGGCTAGCCGACCTGTACGCACAGGATGACTAGCCAACTCAGATTGATCCACTGGAACGCTGACGGCCTCGCTCCAAAGAAGACCGAACTGCTGCGTCATCTCCTGGCCGAGCAGAAGACTGACGTAGCTCTAATATCGGAGACCCACCTTAAGGCCGGGGATCGCCTTAAGCTGCCAGGTTACCACCAGTACAGGAAAGAGGAGATCTCGCCACTAGGAAACGCCTACCGGGGACTGGCCATCCTAGTGAAAAGAAGTTTGGTGCACCAACCGCTGCCGCTGCTGACGACGCTCAGGTCGTCCTACGCCCTCGGTGTGGAACTCTGCGTCAACGGACATCCCCTGCGTGTGTTTGCCTTTTACAAGCCGCCCAGCTCTCGTCTAGCAGTGGCTGACGTTCACGACCTGCTGGACTCGCCGCTGCCCACGATCGTAGCGGGCGACTTCAACTGCAAGCACACTGCCTGGAATTCCACGAAGATCTGCCCAGACGGGCGAAGACTCTTCGACGACGCAGAAAGCCAGGGATACGAGGTGCTGGGACCGGAGATCCCGACGCACTATCCCCACAATGCAGCTCACACTCCAGACGTCATCGACCTTATGGTGGTTCGCGGCCTTACCACCTGGCCCGCGCATGACGTCCTGGACTACCACCTCTTCTCCGACCACCAACCTGTACTGGCGATACTAGACATTGCACCGGCTCGGACCGCTGCACCACCACCACGCCGCAGACAGGATTGGGACCGCTTTGCAGCCTACATGGCTGAACACTCGCCGACCTTCCCCGTAACCAGTACGGAGGAAGTTGACCGCCTCGCCGAGTCGTTCAGCACATGCACCAACGAAGCCCTCGCACAATCCAGCGCTGACTCCGGCCCGCCCAACACCCGCCCGCGAAGCCAGATCCCCGCAGACATCCTCACCCTTATCCAGAGGAAGAGGAAGCTGCGTCGCCAGTACAACCGCACCAGATGCCCGGCCATGAAGTCCCAGCTGAACGCGCTCGCCGAGAAGATTTCGAGGGGCCTTGCCGTACACTCGGAGTACTCTTGGCTTGAGCACATCGCTTCGGCTGGTGAGAACTGGACCGGCATCCACCGCCTGTGTCGTCAACTGGCCAATAAGCCTGCACCCACCCGCCCGCTTCTCGCCAGCGACGGAACCATCCGCTACAAGGCAGAAGATAGGGCGGAGATCTTTGCGGACCATCTAGAGGCGCAATTCTCCCCGAACCCATCAGACGACCATCAACACGAGGCGACTATTGAGCAGCGACTGGTGGAGTACTTCGCAACGCCGATAGCCCCCGAGGAAGACCCCATCGTGTTCTCCCCAGGCCAAGTCGCGAATATGATCCGACGTGTCCCGCTGAAGAAGGCGCCTGGCCCCGACCGCATCCCCAACGAGGCGCTGCGTCACCTGCCCCCGCGAGCAGTCGCGACGTTGACGCGGCTCTTCAACGGAGTCCTGCGGACGGGCCACTTCCCGCGCCCCTGGAAGCTGGGGCGCGTCATCATGCTCCCGAAGCCGGGGAAGAACATCCTCCGCCCTGAAAGCCACCGACCCATCACTCTGCTGCCAACAACCTCGAAAGTCTTCGAGAGGCTGCTGCTGGTCCATCTGTCGCCGCACATCCAGCCGCGCGACGAACAGTTCGGCTTCCGAGCTGAACACTCGACCACGCTGCAGCTCGCCAGAGTTCTACACCAGACCGCCGCCGCCTACAACAAGAAGGAGCACTCCGTCGCCGTCATGCTCGACATGGAGAAGGCCTTCGATCGCGTATGGCACCGTGGCCTGGTGTACAAGATGACAACGTCCACCGCCCCTCGACGTGTGGTGAAAACTGTGGCCACCTTCCTGGAAGACCGCCAGTTCCAGGTAGCGGTGGAAAACGCGGTATCAACCACGCGCCCCATCCGCGCTGGTGTGCCACAAGGGAGCTGCCTATCGCCTGTCTGTTACGGGCGATACACAGACGACATCCCGGTCAACGAGGGCGTGATGCTCGCGCTGTACGCCGATGACGCCGCCTATGTCAGCACATCCGTGAGCCTTGCGCATGCGGCGCGCAAGGCCCAACTCTGCCTGGACACCCTACCAGCTTGGTTGGATGAGTGGAGGCTTCGGGTTAACGTGACGAAGACCCAGGCCATCGCCGTTACGACGAAGCTGCTGCTGCCACCAAGACTGACGCTACTGGGGCAGGCCATCGAGTGGGCGCCCTCGGTGAAATACCTGGGGGTTACCATCGACCGCCGCCTCTCCATGGCCCCGCACGTGAACAACGTCATTGCCCAGACGCGCGCAGTACGCGCCCTCCTACGCCCGGTCCTCAGGTCCCGACTACCCATACGTGCCAAGTTGGGCGTGTACAAGACATATGTCCGGTCACGCCTAACCTATGCAGCCCCAGCGTGGTATGCGCTAGTGGGAGAGTGCAACAGGAAGCGACTCGAAGCCCAGCAGTCGCTATCCTTGCGCACCATCGTGGACGCTCCCCGCTATGTGCGGAACGAGGTGATAGCCCGGGACCTAGGCGTAGAGCCTCTGGGCCGCTTCATTGAAGACCTGGCTACCCGGATGTTCGGCCGTGCGGATAGGTCGCGCTTTCGCCACCTGAGCGAACTAGCGCCCTATCACCGCCGGCCGCCCGACAAGAAGGGACTGCCGCGCGACCTCGCGCGCGCAGCCACCCCGCCTCCCCCGGATTGACGACCCTGGACTGACCTACCTTGCCGCTAGCTGAGGATCGCTCGCTGGACCTCCCCGAACGGGGTCCCACCCGGCGGGCTAGATCTCGCTGGCGGCTGAAGATGACACCGGATATGACACCACTGGGACCAGAAACGGTCCCAACTCCATTGACCCGACCATATTTGTGGTCGGCGCCTGAACCCGCCGAAAGGGGCAAAAACCCCGAGCGGCATCCCCGCCCCCCTGCTTCGCAGGGGGCCGAGATGAAAATCCAGGTCTCCTTTTTTCATTCTACTGACCGATCCCGCACCGTCAACATCTCCGCAAACAACGTGCAAGTTCAAACCATCAAATATGTCGGACTCGGATATATCTGTAGAAACGATAGAATTGGAAAGTGTAGAGGTGATGGACATCGAGGACCTGGAGGAGAGTCTATCACAGAACTCGGTTTCGACCCAATCCGAGGATGACGACGTTGTCATCGTGGAGGTCGCAATGGACGACGTGGAATCAGATTCCGTAAGTTTTCTTTTAGAAAATAGAAATTTTAGTGCCGCTACTTACGCATTCGCGTCACTTCTTTATCTCTCACAAAGCAGGATTGTATTCATTATTCAGTTATATATTATTTATATATTTTTTTTGTTTCAGGACGACAATATCGACTCAGTGGAGTCGATGAATCCTGGCCGCTCCGAAATATCTGATGGCGACTGTACGAAACTCTAAAAATGTGTAATCGTAAGTTGCACATTTACAATATACATACACTCACCCTACTAAAATGAAAACATAATTTGATGCTCACTCGGAAATGAAACAATAGCCAAAGCAACAAACTTTGCAATGTTGTATTCTTACCCCCTTATTCATAAAACTTAACAAGCCTATGTTAATACTAACAAATGCTTTGTCCCTTTCTAACAAATACAAATGTCGAAGTGACAAATAAGGACAAACGAATTTTAGCGGCATTTTAACTAAAATAGGTTTGATTGTCGTTTATGAATAAGGGGGTTAGTCTTCTATGTTACAAATCTAATTTGATGACCATTTCAGGACCAAGGTGTATAAACAAATGATAAACAAAATACATTTTATTAAAATTAATATTTATTAATACATGGATTTTGTATCTGTTCAACAATAACACTTAATTTCACCTACACTCACAAATTTTCAGTGAGTAAACAAGTAAAATAATAAGGAACATCTCGCGGGAGTTAACCTCAAACAGAGCAGTTTCTTAAGATGCAACCTAAGAATTAAGTCAATTTAATTTATAAATGTATCTAAAATGCATCAATATGAAACTTCTTAAATATTACGTAACGGAATGTTATCCTTAAGTCTATGTACAAAACATGTAAATATATTTAAATATTTCAAATACAAATTCTCACTCACAACTGGTACGCAATGAGCCTATTTTTTACATGTATTTTGTTTCAAAAAATAGTTAATGTTACTTCTATTTAGGCTGTATCAATATAACCTACATCATACAAAATGATTCGACAACAAATTGGACATCTATAGCTACATAATACATATAAAATAATAATCCCCTGACTAAAAATGCCTAAAATACAATTTCAAAAAATAATTCAATTAGGTACATTACAGCTGGTGAACGATTGATTTATATCGAGCTATAATTTTTTTTTATTAGATTCCATTGTATACTCAATGACTTTAATTCATGAGGCACCATAGATCCTTTTCAAAGAAAAGTCATTACTATTTTCATTGTTAGTAAATGCGATGTCATATGACGTTTACTATGAAATGGTTCCATGGTGGCTCATGAATTAATTTCCCTGACCGTACATATTTATAATAGTATATATAAAAATATTTAATGTCAAGTTTTGATAATATAATTTCACTAGGAGCCTACTGTTAAATTATGTCACAAACTAAATGCAACAATGGTTGATTGAATAGTTACAAATTACAAATAGCTTGCTGAACCATTTGAATCTTAAAGTAGTGAATTTCATTACATATAATCTAATTATAAAAGCACTTTTTGACAGCTGTCATTTCATTACAAATTATAACCTAAAAAGGCTAAAATTTTAAAGTAACAGTCGCCATGAAACTTTTGTAACACTGCTTAATTCTTAACCATTATCACATCTTACATTCTCACTAGCTACTCCCAAAAATGTATAGCGACCACTCACGTATTCTCATAATATGCGATTGGTCCCGAGACATCTTTAGGCACTTTATTTTGTCTATGGTAATCTAATCAGCCTTCTTAGCCTTAGCCTTTTCCTTGCCCTTGGGTTTGGAGGGATAGATGACGAACAGAGACAACTGGGCAGCGCACAGGACGAAAGCCACTATGTTTTGGAGCTGTAAAATAAAATAAATAAACCATCAAGAACTTATAATTAAGTTATTCTTAACCAGTGTAGTAAGATTAGTTGGTAATTTTTATTGCTGAGCTATCATAATTTTATTTTTAAATTTTTCTTGTCCACTCAACTACCAAGATACTTACAGCAAAAGTTACGAAAATATCGTCGTATATCCATATTTTTGTAACATTGGCCATATCGATACATACCTTTGTAGTCGGCCGTGCCCAACAACAGTTCAATTAGTAGATAAGTTAGTAGGTAATATAAAAATTGATAATCAAAAAAAAACTTTCTTTCTATTTTATTGCGGCGCGTTCTTCATGAAAATAATAGTTAAATGATATGGTAATGATGTGGCGCTGCTCGAGCAGAGCGGTGGCGCATAGTGCGCGTGTTGCGGCAGTCGCCGAGTCGCGTGCTCCTTAGAAGAAGAGTTTCGAAATAACCCGAAACAGTCGAGCTAAAATCGATTTGAGACGTGAGTTATCCGTTACCATATCATTTAATATGAGTGAGTCTCACGGTAGTTTCATGTTAAAATGATAGTTTCCGAAAGCGTTGGTAGATTTAAGAAAGGACACAGTGAAAGAGAACTTTACGGCTTATTTATTAGCAAAAGGAAATTTATTTGATCTGACAGAAGGCATTTAACACAATTATATATTAAAATACAAATCTCCATTATCATATCATAAGACTATGCCGCAAATAGGTGTGATTAAAATTGCGTCAACTTGAAATCTAGTAAAGATAAAAGCATTAAAGGATACTTAACTGTCAATAATATTTACAACTAATGTATTACCGTAATTGAATCATTGATTCATCAGGACAGAATGATTTGGATATTTCGTATTCAAAATTAGATCTTCCCAATGTTGTAAATTCTATCATTTTGTAGACGTTATTTTTTCGACAGATGACTCAGTTTATTAATAGAAAACACCTGGTAATTGGGCAAATCAACTTTTTTACCGACACTAATCTGTCCGCGACATTTTTCAAACAATTGTAGATTTTTGTCAGTAAACATGTTTTTTCTGTAATTAAATAGATGGTGTACATGAATACATGCCAATATAAGTTCAACCTATTAAACCGTGAAATGTCTTGTTGGAAGTACGATTTTTTGGTAACGCCAGAGACAATTTTGGTAACGCAGAAGACGCCCAAAGTGTCGGTAAAATAGTTGATTGGCCCAATTAAATTTTTAGCCAAATTGAAAAAAAAAATTTTTTTTCGTGCAAAACACACTTCTCAGCTAACATTTTTGCAGTGTACACAAGCTATAAAAAAATCAGGTAACCTGAAGGAGCCAAGTTGTTATGTCGCCACGCCACTGGTACTTACCACAATGAAGTTATTCTTGAGGATGATGCCGTACAGCAGCCACATGAAGGTGACCACGGAACCGGAGAGTATCATGGGGAAGGGCAGGCCCTCCGTACTCTCGTTTGCAATTATCTCTTTCTGTAACACAAATGATTAAGTATTAATTAAATTTTTATATCTTCGGTATGATCGTCATCCCAGCCTATATACGTCCCACTGCTGGGCACATGCATCCTCTCAGAATGAGAGGGCTTGGGTCATAGCTCCCACGGGGGCCCAGTGCGGATTGAGAACTTCACACGCACCATTGAATTGCTTCGCAGGTTGTGCAGGTTTCCTCATGATGTTTTCCTTCACCGCAAAGCTCGTGGTAAATTTCAAATGTAATTCCGCACATGAATTTCGAAAAACTCAGAGGTGCGAGCCGGGGTTTGAATTATTTGCCAGTTTCACCAAGTTGTCGGTTTCTCTATTAAGTCAGTTTCGTAGTTCGCAAACATCTTTATGTGTCGTGCATAAAAATATGATTAATTTTGTAATAGTATGTCTAAATTCTCCAATTTCCTCCGCTCGAAAAAGTGAAAAAATAAAAATAATATACTATTACTTACCAGTCCGAAGAGCGGTGAAGCGATCAAGTAGAACATGAACGCTGTGAGGATGGTCCCGAAGCGAGCCTCCACCAGTTTCGGATCTTCCATTTGGACATAGCCGATGACGGCGGCTGAGAACGCGCCCCAGATGCCAAGCTGCGCCCAGGCTTTTAGCTTTAAAAAAAAAGGTTATAATACAATATAATACAAAGACTCTTTATTGTACACCAGAAATAGTAAGCGATACAGAAAGCAGATACACAAAGGTTAGTGTCGTGCCTGTCTCTCCTACGATGTTGCCTTTACTTTGGCCGAGTATGGCGATATTTTTGTCAGTTTTCAGTGCTTGCACTGTTGTGTTTCAGCGTGGAGATTAAGACAGTCGGTGACTTTACTGGCACTTGAGGCATCCCATCTTAGGCCTCTAGATTAGCAACGCATCTACAATACCCCTGGTGTTGCAAATGTTTATGAGCGGTGGTGATCTTTTACCATCAGGAGACCCACTTGTTCGCTTGCCATCCAGTCGAATAAAAAAAACATTTTTTTTTCTGATTGCAATCTTTCCATTCGCAGAATTTACCAATTGTTTTTGTTGATGACACATATTTGATAAGATAAGTCTTAAGTGTAGGACAGTGTTCTTATAATATAGGATCGGTAAACTATTAAAACAGAAACAGAGCTAGAAAAAAACAGAATTGGAATATTAACTATTTGGGCTCATCAAGATTGGGAAATTTAGCTAGTGGAATTGTTACTATTGAGACAATAGGAAACTGGGGAATACGCTTTCTAGCGTATCTCGTAATCTTTCTAGATTGCTATCAGAAAAAAAGAATTTGTCAAAAATATCGCCACACTCGAGAGGGATTGGGCTGTAATTCCCATTGAGATTGAGAACTTCACACACATCATTAAATTTCTTAGCAGAGGTGTAACTGTTTCCTCACGATGTGTCCCTTCACCGTAAAATTCATGGTCAAAATTAAATGTAATTTCACACAATTCTGAAAAACTCACGAGGTGCGAGCCTGGGTTCGAACCCATGAGAAACCGTCTAGAGGCGTCATACCAACTTAACCACCGGCCAAGCAGCTGAAAATATTAATCACTTGCATACGCCAAAATTATTTTTATTTAAAAAAAGTCTTGCATTTCATTGAGCAAGCGTTCCTATGGCTATGGATTATTTTGAAATAGGTCAGATAGAAATAAAGAAGGTGAAAAATTAAAGTAAATGACCTGAGGCCTTATTGCCTAACGTTTCTGACAGTCGCGATCGCAATCAAATGACAGCTTTTGTATGCGAAATCTGTCATTTGATTGCGATCACGAGCGTCAGAAACATTAGGCAATACGGCCTCTGTTGTATGTAGTTTCGCATCCAAATTCGAAAAATGACATAAGCTTTATATCAGTTTTGTGCACTACTACATACAAGAGGCCGTATTGCCTAACATTTCCGACACTCGCAATCGCGATCAAATGACAATTTTTGTATACAAAATCCGTCATTTAATTGCGATCGCGAGCGTCAGAAACATTAGACTCTATCCTCAGTCATTTATTTAACTTTTTCACTTATAATACCTACCAAGGTAAGTATATTAAATAGTGTATTAGATACCTTTTCAGTGGTAAAGTTGAAGTAGACCATCAGATAAACAATGCTGAGGGCTATGCCAAAGAAATTGACCCGGATCATGGTGTCATCCCGGAGGATGAACCCGTACTTCAAGTTGAGGATTCCCCTGTGGAAATAAGGTCTCATTATTACAGACTTGTTCTGACGAAGAAGTGACCGAGAGTGAACTATAACGTCGAAAACACATCAAATGCTCCTTCCTTCCTAAGTACAATTTAAGTATGTATGCATTATTTATAAAATTTCATATAAGCACGCTTAAATCAAACTCAAATTGGCAACCTTTATGGACATAAAAAAACACACTACTTCACAACAAAAACACAGTAAAAAATAAATAGAAAAACAGAGAAAAATTAGAGACGTTGTGCTGTAGTGTGATGCCAAAAGGACTCAGCTCAGCATGTGCCGTAACCCTGTAACTAGTCCTGTAGCGCTGGTTTTCAGCTGAACCCCGGTGAGTGTGCCCCACGTAACCGAACGCGTAATCATTGTGGGAAACATTGGTGGGAAAAGAAAAAAATATATATTATAACTATATATAAAAATATATCATGACGACTATAAAAAATGGGATTATGCCGGGCACATGACATGTACCTACCAGATGCACCCGCAAATATGGGCGCACTCAGCCACAGTATGGTGGTTACCACTTGGGGTACACGGCAAGGCAGGCTCAGACGGTAAATTGCGAAATGACCTGCAGGGCTACTACGAAACTAGAAACTCAACGTTCGTATCGTGCGGTCCCTCTGAAACTTATACTATTTATTACGAGAGCGAGAGGGACGGTACAATACGAACTTCGAGTTTCGTTGTAGCCCTGCTGGATGCGGAACTGAGGGAGTCGCCGGATGTAGCTCTGTTAAGGGAGATGTGGAAGTCAAGAGTTCTTTGCTTAGCAGTGGAATACAAATGTAGGATAAGAAATAATAATTATAAACTGTAAGTGTGGTAACAAACAAACGCCATATGGTCCAAGATGAAGATTAGATTAATCTATTTTATATTTAAAGGATTTTGTTGCCATTTCGCAACCATTTGCAATCCTAAATTTATTTCGCAACATTAACAAATTTTCAGATTTCAACACCTGTTTAAATTTCACAATTTTATTTTAGTAGATTGTAATAACTAAGTACCTACTTACCTAAATATTTCATCCTTACAATAAATTCTTAAAACGTAACATAAATCATAGCTATGTAATATGAAATAAAAATGTTTTCACTAGATCCAAGCCAATCCAAGGTTCAAATAATCAAATTATAGAACGTATTATACGTAATTCATGGCGTGAAAATGCATAAGTATTCAAAATTATAAGAAAACTAGCTCTTGCCCGCGGCTCCGCCCGCGTGGTATTCGGTTATCGCGCGCTGTTCCTTCGGGAACTGTGCATTTTTCCGGGATAAAAAGTAGCCTAAAGTAAAAAGTAAAGTAGTATAAAGTAGTCCATAAGTTCGTCACATTTTCTATATATCGAGAGTTAAACCTTGAGATCAAAGAATTCATATTTTATTACTTTAAACTCGAGGAAAGCTACGGGAAATGGCTAGTTCACACAATAATATTATAGATATGATAAGAAACAAATACAACACTATTATCTCTACACGTTTAGTCTGAGTAGGTAATGAGGTAACGTAGCTTGTAGTTATTTTAGCTGGTATCATTCAACAGATTATAGTCTGGCCTTGACTAGTCATCGACATTACGCCGCTTGTATAACTAGTTCAAGTTCTAATTGACGACGTACAACTATCAAAACTTCATCTCAGATATGGTACAGAGAAATATAGCTTGTTTATTTACATATGTCAATATTGATTGAGTGCTAGGAGGAGCCGCCAGCTAATGCAGACAGACCTACGAATAAATATTCTCTTAGAATCAAACCATCAAAAAAGTTACCTATTTGAGATACGACAGCAGGACTACTACGAAACTCGAAACTTGAAGTTCGAATTCTGCGGTCCCTTACACTCACGGAACCATTGCGGGTAAGACATAGCGACCAAAATGTAAAATACCACCATCCACTATTGTACCTACCTATGTTCTAGCAAATAAAGTTACTGATTACTGATTACCTCTGACACTTATACTATTTAATACAAGAGCGAAGGGGACGGTACGATACGAACTTCGAGTTTCGAGTTTCATAGTAGCCCTGCAGATACTGCAAACTCTTGCAACTAATAATGATGGGAAAGTGGCAGGAAAAAGAGCAGTGATTCGAGAATACGTATTATCCGGAAAATACGGAAATTAATTCTACTACTCTACTATTCTGACTACCAACCTCCGCTATTTGGAGAGGCACTTGAAGAAAGTCAATATTGAGGCAACAGGGACGCAAGGGCAACTTTTAAGCTTCCTAGCATAAAGTTGCTCTATACCGATTGTCCCACGGCGGTACCCTGTTTCTTTCGGCGTTTTTCCCTCCATCTCAATAATGAACATAAAATAATTCACGGAACCATTCGTATGTGGGCCAACTCGCAAACCGCCAGGCCCTATACTACGAAGTGCAAAATTCGAACTTCGTATCTTGCCGTCCCGTTGACGCTAAAATTATTTAACACGAGAGTGAGAGGGACAGCACGATACGAACCCCCAGCTTTCTCGCTCATCAGAAAGAGCTACTTACATGACCAGACCGCCGGAGAACGGCATCATGGGCACGCCCCTTGTGTTGCCTTGCTTGTAGATGTCGTAACACATGAACGTGCCGGAGAACATCTGGCCCATGGTGACGATGGCGGCCACCGTGCCCACCACGTCTTTGTACGGCTGCAGGATGTCTGACAGGGCTTCCATCTTGGATCCTGGGGGGAGATGGCCGATGTTAGATAATTGATTGTTTCAGACGTCATTTTGGAGTCCGCATCAATCAAAACCTAGTCGTGACGTGGTGCCGTAACCACTTGATTTCCACTAGATTCACTAAATTTTTTAGTAATTATAACGACAACTGGCAGCAATTAGATTATATACGTACAGTCAGCAAGAAGTGCACGAGCAGTTACAGTGTACAAAATTATCTACACACGACTCTACTGCACTACAACTACTTATCTATTTCTGCTGCTGTCTCTACCACCTAGGAGGTGTTGCAACCGTAGACATAGATCAAATTCAAATCTATTATTGTCAAGATCCATTCCATTCCAGTCGTTCCCTCTGACTGAGGCTCCTGGTTCATCAACGGGCGGTCAACATTTAGAATGACTTTCATGACGAATCAAATTGAGCAGATGTTTCGGGACTCCCATATCTTGCAGCACAATCCACAACTTCTCCCATTCAACACAATCAGCCTTGGTGTAATCAGTGAAGCACAAGATAACCGTCAATGTCAAGATCAAGAAGATATTAACATCTAAGCCGTATTGTAAAATTAATGATGTATTATTTAATGAAATTAATAATGCGATATTTTTTAAGTTTTTTTTTTAAGGTTCACCATCAATAGTTTACAACAATACAAATTAATTTATGTGGAATATTGTAACCATTAATACATATTATTGATTTATTGATTTTATGAATTAAATTAGAAATGACCACGACACGACAGTCTAAAATATTGTGATATTATAATGATGAATTAGTGGTTGGCGAAACATCTGGCAGAATTAGTGGTTGGCGAAACATCTGGCAGAATTCACAACATTTCAATTTTGAATAATTACTAAAGTACCGACAACCATTTAGAGCTTTATGTTTAAGTATTCCATTTCATATTTTTTAGATTTTTTTTATTACTTAATTAACGAAATATTCACAAAAATCTTCAAAAAATCCAAAGTGAGGCATCGTCATAGGTATACCTTTGCCCATATAATTATTATGAATAAAAATGACAATGTCAAAAAGGTGTCAATGTCAATGTCTCAATATCAGTGTTGTTTGCCGAGGTTGTTCGCTTTGTTTTGAAAAAGTTATATTTAATAAATTGATTTGCCATGAAAGTTTCGGACGGTTATGCTATGGCAGACAGCCGCAACCTTCCCAAGGTGGATTATATGATGTTGTTGCAATACATGCGTGAAAATGACTCCTTTAACGTTGCCGAGATCCGGGGAGCCAAGGTTTTGTTGTCATCAAGGGATGCTTACGTTGAAACTGCTGTAGGCTATGTGGAAGTGAAACGAGAGAATGCTGTGTGCTTTATCAAGGGCAGAGTAACTCCTGAGCACCGAGTTCGTACTAAAATGTACTCAGTTGTCGCAAGCATTAACGAGGCAGAAGAAACAATATTGGATGTGAAATGTGAAGATTGTGCTGCAAGTCAGGGTGGATGCAAACATTCAATTTGTTTCATTATGTGGCTTATTAAGCGGACTGAAGAGCCTTCAGTTACATCTGTACGCTGCTATTGGACCCAGCCAAAACTCTCGGCGGCAGTGACTCAAGATAAGTGCATTTTAGCCAAAGAAATGGGAAAACGTTTGCCAGCAACAACCAGTCTTCCTAATTCCCTTAAAAAAGCTGCATTTTTACAAGAATGTCGGAAAAGAAAAATGTAAGATTCTTTGTTTTCTGACTATAACAATGCAGTAATAACATTGGATAGTTTCAGAGTTTTCAAGCTTTTACTCGATTACTATACAGCTAGTTCATCCCAAGATGAGCTAACAGATTACACAAAGTTGAAGATCTTTGTCCAAAATAAATTAACTAATGAGGTAATTGATGAAATTGAAAACCAAACACGCAGCCAAGCTCACAGTCAGTTGTGGCATATTTTGAGGCAGGGGCGAGTTACTGCATCAAAGATTTATGAATGCACAAAGTGCAACACTGATGGAGCATTAGTTAAATCCATTCTTGGAGGTTATAAGATACCTGAAACAAAGGCGATCAAAAGAGGAAAACGCTTGGAAAAAGAAGTGGTGAACGAAATAATGAAAAAAATGAATATTGAAATAATTCAATGTGGATTTAAATTAATCACACCTTTTGTTGGAGCATCACCAGATGGATTATGTGTAGAACATGGCTTCACCATAGAAATCAAATGCCCTAGTAGTAATAAAACTATGGAAAGCTATGTTAAAGATAATGTGATATCGGCTAAATGTAAAGCCCAAATACAGCTGCAAATGTTGGCGATGAACATGAAAAAAGCTTTATTATGTATAGCTGATCCAGACTTCGAAAGAAATAAATCCTACCATGAACACTGGGTCTACTATGACAGATTGTTCGCAGAAAAGTTAGTGAAAGAAGGTGAAATGTTTTGGGAGAAATTTATTTTTAAGAAAATGTTAGATATTGTACATTATGATAAATAAAAGTCAATGAATCATAAAGTGTCCCTTTTATTTAGTTATAAGTACCATTTATAGCAACACACAGTTATCAAAAATTATACAAATAGATATAACAAAGTTTTCTTGAATATTGTACATTTTGTTAAATAAAAACCAAAATTAATAATTGTTCACTGTGACTTTGGCCTAAATATGGCCTTCTGGTCTAAGAGGTGGCAGGAATTTTTAAAACAATCACTGAAACGGGTAGATTCATTTTTATGGGTTGTAGGGTGATCTGCTGATGTGAATAATTTTGGTCTGCCTGCTCTCAGTGGTTGCAACTTTGAGATATAGCGCATAAAAGAGGCTTTATTGTTGCGAAAAAAAACGATAGCAGAAATGGTAAGTTTTAGTACATATTCAAAGTATGGCGTCTCCGCATGTGAAACGAATCGGTCTGCCTGCTCTCAGTGGTTGTATTTCGGAGCTATGACGCGCGCAAGTCGCTTTATTGTTGCGATAAGGGAAATGGTTAGTTTTGGAACTCCGAAATACAACCACTGAGAGCAGGCAGACCGATTCGTTTCACATGCGGAGACGCCATACTTTGAATATGTACTAAAACTTACCATTTCTGTTATCGTTTTTTTTTCGCAACAATAAGGCCTCTTTTATGCGCTATATCTCAAAGTTGCAACCACTGAGAGCAGGCAGACCAAAATTATTCACATCAGCAGATCACCCTACAACCCATAAAAATGAATCTACCCGTTTCCATGATCGTTTTAAAAATTCCTGCCACCTATCAGTCTATTCAATGCCTAATACTTCTTTATGACAGGTGACTGTAAATTTATAAGTCCACAAGCAACTACCACTGCATCATCTAGTATGTTCAGTAATTTATTATTTACAACAGCATGTGGCTTCAACATTTTAAAAAGTCTTACCCTCCTGATAACCCTTTCTATATGTATGCGTAAACTAGCTAAAATTTTACTATCAATCACCTCTGCTTTTGTCATTTTTGTGCCTTTGAGTACACTAGGCGGGCGCAGAACTTTTACAAATTTCGTAACTAAATGTGATTCTAAATGCTTGAAACCCCTGTCTGCTAGTATGGTAGCATTAGCTGGTATTATCTCCAAATATCCACTTTGTTCAACTAAATACATGTCACTAATACGTCCTCCATAACCTTCAGACACAAAATTTATAAAACCATCTGGGGTAGCACTTATCAAATACTTTATGGTATTACAATTCTTGTATTGGGACCATGTAAGGGCCTGATCTACAGGTTTTTTAGGCTTTTCTATTTCTATCTCGAAGCAATCTATTATTGCCTGAACACTTGCATACTCTTTGCTTGTAGTAAAAGCAGTAGGAAGGTTCCTTTTAATGTCCAGGGCTGTTGGCCAATATATTACTTCTCTAAAAAATAAACTCAGTGCTTTCAAAGTTTTGTTAAATATTCTCCACAATGTAGTTAATGAAATTTCAAAAAGGTCTTTTATTTTGGCGAATGTTTCATTATTTTTTAGCTTATAAAATGTTATTATTACACGTAAAGAAGGTATCTTTAATTCTTTTGCACTATATTGAATAATCCAATAATATTGTTTAGGAACACCTATATATGAATATGGTTTTTTTTCTATTAAACTTAACATAAAATACCTGCCAGCTAAACTTTTTTGTATTGGTAAGTTACTAAAACTTTCATTTTCAGAAAATTCTGTTGTACTTCCAACTGTTGATGGATCATGTCCCTCTGATGACTCTTCTTCGAATGAATGTACCAGTTTCCTTTTTCTGGAAATTCTCGCACCAACCAAGCGATTGACCGTAGTGGGTTTTACTTGGATAGATTTATTAATACAGTCAGGAATGCACAGCACACCTTTTTCTTGCACATTTGGTACAGGATCTATATTAACTGTGGATGTGGATGTCGATGGCAGAAGACATGGGTCTTTATTTATGTTCGTTAAATAATTTGGGATGCGAGGGTTCAGCCGGGGTCTATTGGTTTTTTGGTCTATCCAATCTTGGTAGTTTAGTAATGCTTCTTCCAGCTAGAATAAAATGAGAACAATTCATTAGTAATCATCATATAACAAGGAAATCAAGGAAAACAATAGAAACACGTTTTTAGGGTCCAGCTGGATACCGGATAACTGGTAAGTAAAAAAAAAAGAAACCAACTGCTTTCATAAGAAAATGTTTATTAAACTTTGTATTTAAATCAACTTATAATTTTAACAGATTTTAGTATTTAATCAAGTTGTTTATTTCTCATTTATTAATCATTATTATAGTACCTAACTAGTTATTGAGATATTTAAGTACTAATTTTTAAAATTTTTAATGTCAAGTGAATCAATAATCAAACTTCAAATTCGGCAGATTGTGATATAAAAACCAGTTATTTCATCAATGGTAAAATCATAAGTCACACTGAGAATGTCACTCTCTGCCTCGCTCGCTCTGCTCAGCCCTGCCGAGCAGTGGATTTTAAAGACATTTTAATGCCAGGTAATTTTGCCAGTTACCTGGCAGATTTGGCAAAAATTATGCCGGGTACCCGTTACCCAACACCCGGCAAAACCAGGATCCGGCCCATCTCTAAAATACATAGGTATATACTGTAGATAACTAAGTACATACTTACATTCAAATGATCTTCGCAAATGTAAAGACTTCCAGTTTTTGGTACGTGTGTTTTATTTACAGCAGCACACCACTGTACTCTCGAAGACCTCGGCACGTGGAAAAAATGTTTTTTTGGATTCTTTATAACTGTATTTTTGCAGGTGGGAACGAAGCAAGTAACGAGGGGATCTAACTTACGAACTTGTTTATTCATTTTTATTGACAATTATTTCCAACTCAGTCCAGAAAAATTCGAAAACTTAAAATACAATAAAAACCAACATCAAATCACAGCCACAAGCCAGAAGCGCTACTACGAAACTCGCAAATCGAAGTCGGTATCGCACCGTCTCTTTCACTCGCGTATTAAATGACATAAGCGTCAGCGGGACGGAAACATACGAAGTTCGAGTTTTGCACTTTGTGATAGAGGGCCAGACCAAACAAACGTCAATCAAAATTCAAAAACAACGTCTAAAATGACAACCTGTATCTGGTTTTTTTTTTCATAACCTAGGCAAAGATAATGTGTAGTTTCAACCTCACAAGCGTTTTTTTTTTTTTCGAGATTTCAAAATTATTTTTGACTAACTTAGAATACGAATTTCGCGAAAAGAAAAAATATGGGTCTCCTAGTTTTCAAACTACTATCTATTAAGCATAAGAAAACACAAGGAAAAAAAAATGAAATGTTGTCAATTGAGTGGTTGGCGAAACATCTGGCAGAATTTAGTGGCTGGCGAAACATCTGGCAGAATTGAGTGGTTGGCGAAACATCTGGCAGAATTGAGTGGTTGGCGAAACATCTGGCAGAATTGAGTGGTTGGCGAAACATCTGGCAGAATTAGTGATTGGCGAAACATCTGGCAGAAATAAGTACCTACCTAAGTCTACTAGTAACATTGATGATGATGACTCAGATTATTACTAACCTAAACTTGTCATCGTGACTTCGAAAGGTAATTCTGATTAGATTAGATTGTGATTTTATACTTTTTTTTTTTTTTTTTTTTTTCATTTATTTACTAATTAGAGAAACAATATACATTTGACAATAATGCAACGAGCAAAACCATACTAAGGTTTAACTGCCGTTGAATTCACTCACATAATGGTAAGTAGGTTAGGTAATTAATTACGATTTAACTTTAGGCTAGGTATAGGTACAGGTACAAATTTACTATATCACGTCGTTAGGTAAATTGCTTTAACAATGCGTTTACAGTGCTGTGGTGATTCACACACACTCGTAAGTATGTTGTGATCGAGCTCATTAAGAATATTAGGTAACATGTATTCCCACCTCCGTTTTCCATACACATTGTTACATTTTGGCAGAACAAATGTGGGTAGGTAATCTAATTTTCTAAGGTTTTCTGGTCTACTGGTTTTTTTAAGACTTCCAATATTTTCTACTTCGTCACTAAGTACGAATATTTTGGTACTGTTATGAATATTGATTATTTTACAATATTTAAATATGTCGGTCTCAGAAGTAAACATTTTTTTCTTGACATGATTAGGTATAATTGATTTTAGTAAACTTAGCTGTAGTCTGTATATCCTATCTATGTAGGTTTTATAAGTTCTGCCATAACTGCTAAGTCCATAATCTATAACTGACTGGGCCAGTGACAGATATAACATTCTTAGTACATTGTATGGAAGTTTATATCTCAGCACATTCAATTTCGAAAGAATAGACCTCAGCTTATTACACACATAGTTTATATGCGGTCCCCAATTAAAGTTAGTATCTATAATTAGTCCTAGGTAGGTATGCTCCGTTACTGACTCTAAAGGTTCACAATCGCATGACAAGTTTCGATTTTTATCGTTGTTTTTGTGCATACAATGGTGACTATGGGCTATTACTAAGGGTCTAGGTGTCTTATTCATATGAGTGGAATGGATATGCATAATTTTAGTTTTAGAGTAATTAATGATGAGTCCCACGTCGTGGGCCCATTTACAGAGTAAATTGAAGTTATTTTGCATTACTGTTTCAGCTGTTTTCAAGTCACTGTCTGCCACCAGCAGACACGTGTCGTCCGCGAACTGGTATACAGAACCCTCACGGAATATATTGCACATATCATTAACGTACAATAAATATTCAGTTGGGCCAAAATTGGACCCTTGGGCCGTGCCTTCCTCCGTCAAAATCAAGTCACTCAGTATATTATTAACTTTTACTGTGGTGTAACGGTTTAGGTGGTAATTTTTGAAGAAATCTAGAAGAGGGCCTTGTATACCATTTCGCAGAAGTTTCGAAAACAATACGTCATACCTTAGAGTTTCAAAAGCCTTACTAAAATCAATAAACATTGCTATAACATGTTTTTTATCGTTTAGATGTTGATTGACTTCATTAGTGAATTTACTCAAAAGTTGTGATGTATTTTTATTTTTCTGGAAGCCATATTGTTTATTGTGAATGATATTGTTTTTAGTAAGGTATTCGTTAATTTCTTGACCCAAGTATTTTTCAATAATTTTATCAATACACGATAGGATCGTAATTGGGCGATAATTATTTATGTCACTATAACTTCCCTTTTTATGTATGGGCCTTACGGCCCCTATTTTTAGCTTATCTGGATAAGTAGACGTGAGAATACAAGCATTAATTAAATGAGTTATTATAGGTGTAATTTCCGTCTTAACAAATTTTATGTCTACAGGGCGAATACCATCTATCCCTGGGCTTTTTCTGTCATTGAGGTGTCTAATTATAGAAAAAATTACTTCCTCTCTCGCCTTAGACAGCCTCATTGCCGTCTCAGGAGTCCTCGCATATGAACTTTCATTCATTAGCGGTTTCTTACAATAGTTACATATGTTTCTAACATTATCTCGAAATCCCACAGCAAATTTATCAGCAATTTCCTTAGGAGTGTATTTTTTAAAACTGGAAGTTATAATATCATCGACAGACTTCGTTATTCTGCCACATAACCTATTTACAATTTGCCAAATTTTTCTTGAGTCACGAAAACTGTTTGAAATTTCACTTTCGATATATTTATTTTTTACATTGTTTATATAGGCATTTGTTTTATTTCGATATCTATTATATGTTAGTCTATTACTGGCATTTCCTTTGTCTTTAGCCCATTGTTTAAATAACTCATCCCGTTTTAAACACATATCAACTATATTTTTATTAATCCATTTACACTGTTTTCTTTTACTAGGGTTATATGATATACACTGACACTTTCTATATACTTCGCTAAATTTACCCAATATAAAATTAAGTATGTCCTCTGGTTTTTTATAGGTTAGACCTTGGCTCCAGTCAATGGCGGCTAATTCATTTCGGACCTTCTTACTATTTAGTTTAGAAACAGTTTTTATTTTCGAGCACTGTATCTTGTTATCAACTATCGCAAAACAGGTAATAAAGTGGTCGGCGAGCGCATTGTTTATAACAGCTGTTTTTATAAGTCGCTCGCACCCTGTAGGTACTTTTGTACTTCGTATAAATATGTGGTCGATACACGACTGAGTGATACTGTTATTTTTAAATGCTATTCGCGTAAATTGACTGATGCCAATGTCCAAACCTTTTTCGGACAACATATTCATGTATTGAGATACTACAGAGTTATTACAATCTTTTAAATTAATATTAATGTCACCTAACATTACGTAGTTATTACTCACGTTTGAAGTTGCTAACAATTGTTGTAGTTCTGTAAGAAAAAGAATTTTACTTAAGTTTGGCGGCCGGTACACAGCACACATTTCAATTTTTAAATTATTGTCAGTTTCCACCATACCTAACACGCACTCAAAATACCGCGTACACACATTATATCGCGTAAACTCCACGCTTTTGTGAGCGTAAACGATGATACCGCCTCCTTTTCTGTTACTACGAAGTTCTGGATACATCTGGTAATCTTCTAGTTCGAACAGTTTAACGCAGTCGTGTGACACATTAACTTCAGTCAGCACAATCACGTGAATTACACGTGAGCTCTTCGTTACTATTGTTTCCAATTGAGCAAAGTTCTTTATGAGCGATCTAATGTTTACGTGTAGTGTAATAAGAGTACTATGTTGTTTCGGTATATTATCGGCGAATTGGTTCCAGCTGTCCCTATTTTCTTCGTGAATAGCGGATTCAATGGTGTCCTCCACTTAGACTTATGTAGCGTTTATGTAGAACTTATGTAGCGTTATGATGCAATTTTACCGAAACTGTGTAATATGTAGTTTTTTGCTTACGAAGTCTATAATATACTGATTGGCTACATTTTTCTATCGTGGTCACAGTTAAGGTCACAGCTCATTTCATTACAGCCACCCGGCACCCGACTAGCAGGGCTACACCGAAACTCGAAACTCGAAGTTCGTGTCGTGTGGTCCCTCTAGACACTATTTTAAACGAGAGCGAGAGGGACCGCACGACACGAACTTCGAGTTTCTAGTTTCGGAGTAGCCCTGCTGCACCGCCTCGCCTCGAGCGGTTAGTATTCTTCATATGAATTTGTATATACAAAAAAGGTTAAATAGCTCTACCTAGAGTATCCCATTGTTAATTAATTGATGAATTCGATTCAAATCAGATACCGCGCTACGACCTTGACAGCGAATTCACGAACATTATTACATTGCGTGCGAGAGGCGGAAGTAATCGCAGCAGAAACGCGAATAAATTTACGGATACGTTTAATGATATTGATAATAATGAGTTGCAAATTCCGTACCTAAGTAGACAGTAATTTTTTACTTAATTAAACCATGAATATAGCATTTTATTAGGCTGTATCCACTAAAATTATTATGATTTTACACACATTTTACAGCATAAATTGACGATAGATAGAGTCGTTTACTTATAAAAAAAAGTAGAGAAAACCTAGATTGAAGCTGATTTCCGTTAACTTTAAGGCATAAGGGATATGTTCGCCTTTGAACATCTCTTGCTCTTGTTAGCTGTAATTTTCATATGTTTTAGGTACAATAAAGAGTTACAATACAATATAATATTCAACAGGTCCAATGAAGTTAATTACTCTAAGACATTAGTGACCTAACTCTTACGGTTTAAATTTAAAACGTAACCAAGAATTAAGAAGCCAAAGACCAAACGCGTCCCAGTCACTTCGCGGTGACGGATGACTACAAGCATTTATTTACTACAAGTACTTAGGGGATTTTAGTATGCTTGCTTATAAAATGTTACGACTTAAATTGCGATCAGACATAACGGCCTTCACGCGAGCATAAGCTGACGTTGACGATATTGACAATATTTTTATCATCGCGGTCTATAAAGTTTCATTTTCGTTAAGTAAACTATTATGAGCTGGTTTTTTTACTGGATAAGTAGAATCTGAAGGCATCCAGAAAGAAGGAAATCAAATTCGCTGAGCGGTAATCTTAATCTACCTATTCCTAATGCCTTGAAAGCACCGTCTCGCCCGTTTACTCGGTGCGTTGCGTAAAAACATAGCGCCGAGTGCTCGGCCGAACGAAGCGGCGAGACAGTAGCTCGGCTCCCGTTCCATCTACTAGGCCGAGTGTCCTTCCCCGCACTGTCTCGCTCGCTCACTCGGCAGGTCTGAACGTCCACTGTCTGGCCACTCGGCCGACACGTCGCCGCGCGCCCTATTTTTGAACTTAGACTGTCCTAATGCCTTGATCACACGTACCGAACAAACGGCCGAGACAGTGATGTTTGCGAGTTACTGTTCACACATGTTTTGAAATTAGGACAGTCAGTTTACTTTAAAATGGCGCGCGCGGCGACGTGACGGCCGAGTGGCGAGACAGTACATGTTTAGGCCCACCGAGTGTGCGAGTGAGACAGTGCGGGGAACGACACTCAGCCTTGTAGATAGGACGGACGCCGAGCTACTGTCTCGCCGCTTTGTTCGGCTGAGCACTCGGCGCTACGTTTATACGCACCGAGTACTCGGCCGAGAGCACTGTCTCGCCCGTTTACTCGGTACGTGCGATCAAGACATAAGGGTTCGGCTACACGTTCAATTGTACTTGCGTAAATTCTAATTTGCACAAGTAAGCATGTGTTTTAAGACGGTCAAACGGTATACCGCACAAAAGGCAGGTGGAAAGACAGGTTTTTGCAGGTTGTAGGACATTGTGCAAGGTCCGCCCGGATTGCTACCACCATCTTGCTCGCTAATCCTGCCGTGAAGCAGCAGTGCTTGCACTGTTGTGTTTCGGCGCGGAGAGTAAGGCAGCTGATGAAATTACTGGCACTTGTATGTATTCCAACTTAGGCCTCTAGGTTGCCAACGCATCTGCAATACCCCTGGTGTTGCAGATGTTTATGGGCGGTGGTGATCTCTTACCACTAGGAGTACCCAATTGCTCATTTGCATTCCAGTCGTATAATAAAAAAGTCTTTTGGGCGCCATACAGTAATTTTTGCGAATATGTTGCCACAAGACGTTTGAGGATGCAAGTCGCTCCGTGTCGCCGAGCCAGGCCACTTCTTCACCACACACTTACTTAAGTGTTTAACGAAAGAGACTTCCCGCTACATGAGACGTAAATAAACCATTTAACACTGACCCAAGCTCGCATCATCGACAATAGACTCTACAGCACTGAGTCAAGGTGCAATCAATTCGTGGTAAGCATTGCAATTGAAGACAGAAAACAATCACATCCCGAGTTTATGAGTTCTAATGGGCTGAATTGAAATTGACGCGTGTGCGTCACGTCACGCGCACACCCACACCGTGACGTCACGCGGATCGCTCACACATCAAGCAACGTCGGAAACTGGCTTGTTTGACGGGAAAGGTCGGTTAGAGGTCGTACTCCGTACCAGCCAGTACCTAATTCACTTAGAAAAAAAGTAAAAAAGTATTTTAATGTAAATAAATGGCAGAAAGAAAGGGAAGCCTTTGCCGTCTGTGGGCCACCCAATCTTCTTCTATCTATAATATAAAAATGAATCGCAAAATGTGTTGGTAAGCGCATAACTCGGGAACGACTGGTCCGATTTCGCTAATTCTTTTTTTATTGTCTTTGTTACTGTCAGGAGAAGGTTTTTATGGAAGAAAATACATAAAAAATACAACGGGGGCGAAGCCGCGGGCAACAGCTAGTAGGATATAAAAATATTAATAGAGCTTGAATTTTCTCTTTATTTCTATAAATTAATAGTGTCAATTGAAAACAATGGAACTCAATTACCGCACTCTACATTTAGCTCACTATTTGTAGTCAACACCTCATACTTTATTTAGTTGTTAGCTGCCGAAAAACTTGTCAATAAAATATTATAAAGTACTAGCTTTTGCCCGCTGCTCCACCCGCGTGGTATTCGGTTATCGCGCGCTGTTCCCTCGGCAACTGTGCATTTTTCCGGGATAAAAAGTAGCCTTTGTCACTCTCTGGCCCATAAACTATCTCTATGCCAAAAATCACGTTGATCCGTCGCTCCGTTACGGCGTGAAAGACGGACAAACGCACAAACATAATTTCGCATTTATAATATTAAGTATGGATATGGATGTACTGACTGTACCTGTTAGACCAATAAATTACTTACATGAATGAACTTATTGAGTGTGGTTGAACCCAACAACAAAATAAAATAATCGTAAAATGTCTAAATTCAAAATTCCTACAAAACATAAAACCGAGTTATTGGATTTGAACATGCAACCCTTTTGTTTAAAATAAAATCTGAACTTGAAACCACTTAAGCAAACGATTTAGAACCAGGAAGATAATGCATGTCTCTCATCAGAGCAGCAAACTATCCATAATAAATAAATAATAATGTTATAAATGCGAAAGTGTGTGTGTTTGTATGTTTGTCCGTCTTTCATGTTGAAACAGAGTGATGGATCGAAGTGATTTTTGGCATAGAGATAGTTTATGACCCAGACAGTGACATAGATACTTTTATCCCGGAAAAATGCACAGTTCCCTAGGGAACAGCGTGCGATAGCCGAATAGCACGCGGGCGAAGCTGCGAGCAAAAGCTAGCCTACCTATTTATATTTTTTTTTCCTTTATCCTCATGGGCCCTCGCATACTTTATAAAGGGACCAATTAACACTAAGAACAATGTTCAAATGAACTTCATAAAGTAATAATTGTTCATTGAAAAAAGAATCTTGAGAATTTTTAAATAATATCCAAAATAACAAAGCTGGTGAACTATGGTAGTGGTATGGTCCCAGAAGGTTAAAAATAATTATTTATGACCTTAAAATATCGAAAAAGGAAGTAGAAGTCATTTGAAGCTAAAATATTTACTCTTTATGCCTTATAATTTCAAACCAGATTAAATCACTATTAAAGTTTTCAAACATAACTTTTCATATGCAATCAAATAATAAATTATTACATTATTCTGTTCATATTTATTAATTTCTTAGAATTTGATTGTCTGGAAGGGATTGCTTTTTAGAGATAAGACCCCCTATTGTCTACCTGATTTTTTTTATTTTTGTAATGTCTCTGTACTGCTTTTGGTGATCAATAAAGAATATTTGTATTGTAAATTATTTTTTTAAATTTCACTGGGCAACTTATAACAAGATGATCATTTTACAACATTAATAACTATTCACAAGCTAGACGTGAGATAAGGGCCAATCTATAAATTACATCATACCGATTTAGACCATTTTTTGAACATTCCAGTTGTGACACTTTTACCTACTTTGAAAATTTGAATTATTTTGTTTGTATGTCACAATTATAGCCAGACCAATAGACTCCACTAAATATGTGACATGATTTAAAAGTGACCATAATTTCAAGGTTAATTCATTTTAAGTCATTACATTTATATGATTACAATTATTTAATAATTGTGGCTAAAATGTGTATAATTATCTGTCTTAGAATAAAACTAATACAAAAAGGAAAAACAAGTCTACACTTGTTAATTGGACAGAAAATATGCTTTATACCTAATATAAAGGCTTTTTTGATGACCAATAAAAAATGCTACACAGTAAAAAACAGCTTAGTGCTTAGCGATTGTAATAAGACTCCGCAAGTCCGCAACCCAATAGGTAACTTTAAGTAAGTAATTAATATGAGACAATTATACAATGAGACAGCTAAGCTAAGAGTTTAGCATGCCATTATACGATGTTTTTTTATCGTAGTTTTAAAGTATTGCACCATTATAATCTCATTTACAAGCAGGTACATTGTACAGAAATTGAAAGTACTTACGGGATAACGCTCTTGATTATAAATAGCGGTCTAGGATAAAATTCGATCTTATATACACCAAAATAATGTGTTATCGTCGACAATATAATTTCGGCAAATAAACGAGAACCACGCACTACCTGGCGAAGTAGCGCCGAACTGACAGTGATTGGACTTTGACAGTTTTGACAGTCGAGCGGCTTTCGAAAATGACATCCACTCGGCAGTAAAGTGTCAAATACACGTGGCCTTAAGGTGCGGCCATGTGCAGTCGCTCGACGCTCGCTTGCAGCGATCGATAAATGTCACGTGACCCTGTTTTCAATTTCCCGCGACTCCAAAAAATGTCTGCTTTCAGGAATGATCTTGAACCTTAGTAATGAACTTCCTTTAGTGGCAGTCGTCGCAAAAAAGAAATTAGAGTGAATGAAAACAAAAAATAAAAGTTTTTTCCTAAATAAGGATTTTTTTTTCAGCGATATAGATCAACATTTTCAGCTTTGTCGCTGTATGTCACGTAACCAGATTAGACGCTAGAAACGAGCGTCGAGCGGCTGCATGTGGCCGCACTTTTAAGTTTCATTCGTTCTTTTGTCGTTGGATGGGTGATCGTTCATTTCCGTAGTTCATTCCCATTTTATTCCGCAGCCGCAGCAAATAATAAAAAAAAAATTGACTATGGTCAGTCCTAGTTGACATTTTTTAATTTTCGCGAGATTTTCCCAATTCTACAAATTTTCAGCCATCTGTGTTCTATTTTGAGACGAATGACTGATAAGAGTTTCATGAATTTCCGTGTTATTTCCTGATTTAATGTTTAGTCAGCGCGTGGCGGTGGCGGCATGAGAGTTCTATGAATAGTGCGGAGGTAGCTTCGTGAGGGTTGTGGTACTTGATCGTGACAATTTAGTAATATGCAATGGATATACAAGGGTTGGAAGAGGCGATGGCTGTGGCTGGTGTTGGGGGTGGCACTGTGCCCGCTCCTGATGGCTCAGAAGATCGGTGACCCTTATGAGATCCTCGGCGTGTCCCGCCGGGCGACGCTCCCTGAAATACGTAAGGCGTACAGGCAACGAGCTAAAGAATGGTAAGTATTTTCCCTAAGCCACCCCGTCTTAGTTTTTAATTCATTATTAACTGAAGTGACCTGAATTTGCCTCAAGATTGGATCAATAATTTGAAAATAAACAAGTTAAGATGAATATTAATGTTTGAAATTATTTAGAGAATGTGTACTCTCCCAATTAGTAGAAATTGTTGAAAATCCAGCCGGTGAAATTACTGGCACTTGAGGTATTCCAACTTAGGCCTCTAGGTTGGCAACGCACCCTTGTTATTGCAGATGTTTATTGGCAGTGGTGATCTCTTACCACCAGGAGACCCACTTGCTTGTTTGCCTTCCAGTCGAATAAAAAAAAAAATTGTATTATGTGGTAGTTTAATTGTAGCATAAAGAACCCTGATTGTTACAGTACAGCTCTTGTAAGAAATTATTAATGACCACAATCATATTTATCAGTGTAATTCTAGGAAATTCATCAAATATATTAACTTACTGTGTTATTTTCTCTAGTTCATGTGAGATCCATATTCTGTTAAATGAAATGCTTCAATTTTTGACCTAATTTCTAAAAGTCAAGACTAAAAAATAAGTTCCACTTCTAATTAGCATATTAATGCAGGCACCCAGACAAGAATTTGCATCCAAATGCGGAGTCTCGGTTTGTGGAGATCAAGCAGGCTTATGAGCTTCTCTCAGACACAGAGCGAAGACAAGCATATGACCAGTATGGGATCACCAACGAGGATGAACATCTTTACAAGCAGAGGCATGATTACAGCACTTATGCTAGGTTCAGGTTAGTACGAGTAAATAATGCTTAGACTTCTTTAACAAAATTATTATTATTATTATTATAGCTTTTATCTCCACACTAGTGGTCCCCAAGGGTAAAAGCCTCCTCCATCTTTTTCCATTTTTCTTTATCCATAGCAATATTCATCCATTCTTTTCCTGCTATTTTTATGAGGTCATCTGTCCATCTTTTTCTCTGCCTTCCAACACTTCGTTTTCCTATTGGGCCAGGCCATTTTGTTGTTTGGAGAGTCTATTTTTTATCTTTATACCTTGCTATATGCCCTGCCCATTTCCATTTCTGTTTCAAGCTATATCCAAGAGCATCTGTTATCTTTGTTTTCTTGCGGATATCTACGTTTCTAGTTTTCTGTATTCTTCTCAGACTTAAGATGCTTCTTTCCATTGCGTGCTGACAGGACAAGATTTTGTTCTTTATTTTTTCAGTGTATATCCATGTTTGGCACCCATAGGTCAAGCTTGGGAGGATGCAGGAATCCATGATTGTTTTTTTCATGTTCATGTTATAGTTTCCCTTAAGGATTTCCTTTTGTGCCCAGTATTTCTTCCACGTTATATTTACTCTTCTATTCACTTCATTTTCGTTGTTATTTGCTGCGAAAGAGATCAATTTGCCTAGGTACACATAATCATCCACATATTCTATAGGCTTACCTTCCACTTTAATAATTTTTCTGTTGTAATTTGACATGATCTTTGTTTTACTTGCGTTCATGTGTAAGCCGATTTTTCTGCTCTTAGAGTCTAGTTCTTGTAACATTTTTTCCAGGTCACTGGGCGATTCGCTAAAAAGAGCTATATCGTCCGCAAACCTTAGGTGTGTCAGTCTTTTATTCAGTATCCATATAACCATATGACTCCAATCGATGTTTTTAAAAATGTCTTCAAGAACCGCTATGAAAAGTTTTGGTGAGAGTGGATCACCCTGTCTTACTCCTCTTCCAATTTTGAACTCATCTCCATGTTTTTCCAGTTTAACTCTGCTTACGCTTTTAAAATAGATGTTTTTTATTATATTTATGTATGTGCTATTTATATTATTGTTAGCTAAAGCGTGTAATATCGATGAATGTGATATGCTATCAAAAGCCTTGGAGTAATCCACAAATGCTATATAAATTGGTTTGTTAAATTCTTTGTACTTTTCAATTATCTGTTCTATTGAGTGAATGTGGTCCATTGTGGAGTAATGTGGTCTGAACCCTGCCTGTTCTACTGGTTGGTTTTTGTCAATTTCTGGTGCAATTCTGCTCAAAATAATAGATGAAAAAAGTTTATAAAGTGTGGATAACAGGCTGATAGGTCTGTAGTTTCCAATGTCGAGCGGGTCGCCTTTCTTGTATAGCAGTACAATGTTAGATTCACACCATTGCTTTGGTATAATTTGTTTTTCAAGAATTAGGTTGAAAATTCTCGATAGATATGGGGCTAGAATAGGTGCTCCAATTTTTAGGGCTTCATTTGTGATGTTGTCAGATCCTGGGCTCTTTTCCGGTTTTAGTTTTTTGATAAATTTCATAATCTCGTCTTCTGTTATCTGGGCTGGTTTTGTTTCCGAACTTGTTTCTTTAATCGTACTGTTTTCATCTCCTTTCATTTCTTCTTCCATTGGTTTTTTGTATAGTTCGGTATAGAAGGCTGTTGCACTTTTCAATATGTCATCTCTTTCTCTAATTTCACCCTTTTCATTATTCAGAGATTGTATCCACTTTTTATGAGTTAAGAGTTCTTTAAAAGCTCGTTTGGAACTTCGATATTTTGACATATTTCTCTCAATGACTACTCTTCTGTGATTGTCATAGTCTCTCCTTATTGCTCTATTTGTTTGTTTGAATAATTTCTTGAGTTCTTCTCTATCTTTTTTTGTTTTGTGTTTTTTGGTTAACAATTCAGTTCGTCTAGAGATTAGGTTCAGTGTTTCTTTGCAGATAATTTTATGTTGGCTGGTGTTTGCCTTATGGTCCAATCTAATTTAACAAAATTACCAGTGGCATAACTATAGGGTGGCAGAGCTGGCAAAGTGCCACAGGCCCCTGACCCAAGAGGGATACGGCCCAGGAGCCCGCAATCTGAGAAATATTTTTTTTACATTGTGCCTGAGTATTTCATTTTACTTGAAATTAAACTAAGTACAACATGATGATTTTTTAGTTATGCCACTGAAAATTACAATACAATACTATACTTCAGTTTTTTGAGCAATGGAAATGACTAAAGCTAGAAACATACTGATGCTGGAGGCGGAGCGGTGCGGAAGCGGTACCGGTTGAGATATTCGAGCTAACATGAAAGAGGGTATACAGAATACCGCGCGGGAAATAAGCGTGGCGCGGTATTCTGTGTGCCCTCTTTCATGTTAGCTCGAATATTACAACTGGTATCACCTCTGTGTTGCACCGCACCGTCCCACCACCGCTTCTGTGTGGTGCTTAAATAATAATGAGCTAAGCTAAGCTTTGCTTCATTTGGGAGTAGGTCAGTTGGTGTCAAGTGTCCCCATGATATTTATTTACTTTATATATGACCTAAAAAAAGCATTTTTGATTAAATATCTATAATACATTTTTTTTTGTATAAAGACAGCTCAAGATTGTTTGAAATATTTTTTTTGCCAAATAACTTGGTTTATCTTAAAATTATTATAGGTAGCCAAGGAATTTGGCAATGGATGCCAATCTCAGCTTGTGCTGTGCTTGAATATTTATTAGGACTCTATCTAAATTATGAATAATTTTTGGCAAGTTCAGTTAGAGTTAGAGGTTACCTGGTCCGGAAATGAGTTTGAATCTGTACACAAATGCACAAATAGTCAGTTGAGTAGGTATGTTACTGGTCAAAATCAAAGCATTTTGGTATGCATAATCAGCAAAGCTGCCCAGGGTTAACACATTTTGCTACTGTTCATTCTCTATTCAGGTCAATGTTCCACTCCATTTAGGTCACAAATTGACTCTCCCAAATATTCATTTCCTGTGGAGCTTTGGTTCATGAAAGTAAAATGTTTTGTAAACAAACATCAATGAAATCGCCCCAAAAGTAGCTGTGAGTCATCCTGTTTACACTTTATTCAAATAAAGACATTAACTCCAGTTTCATGCGCTATGAATAATTTTATTGAGCATTACTATCAAATGATGTTGTTGCAGTAATGATCCCTTTGAAGAGTTTTTTGGGAACCACTTCAAGACGCAAGATCAAGATATCACACTGTTCCACAAGCTATCTGTAACTGCTAGGTGAGTTGTTTAATTTTATTCTTTAAAAGGGCTCTACACTGTAGAGTCTACAGGGTGGAAAGTTGAGATGGGGCAGCAATACTGGGTCAAGACACTAACTTTAGTTAAAATGTTCAGTTATTAGTTGTCCACATACTGTTTAATGTGTGACTATGCCAGCCTCATTGGAAAACTCGAAGGCCACATTCATCAAACACTCCTATTGCGATGTCCAGATTATCTGGCTGCAAAGGAGTGCTTGATGAACCTGTAAATTCGTACTGCATCTTTCAATACTGGACAACTTAAAATAATACTCACTGCACTCATGGCTATCCTTAGTCAATACACACTCTACCAAAAAATTTATTAAGTCCTCAATCTTATTAAAATCCGCGCACATTGGGGATTGAACTACTAGTTGTCTACATACTGTTTAATTTTCTTTAAGCATAATGGATTCATATTTGTAAAAAACGCAATTTGCAAAATTCGCAAATTAGTACCCTACGAGTATGGAAAAAGTTTTCTTTGATTTGTGGGTGTTCTGGTACTCTTATCCTTAGTTGGTCTCAAAGAGTGTTTTAATCCTTGATAGAAAAAGCTTCTTTTCTTGCTGACTGTACATTTCATCAAAAATCTGTGAGTGCTGATTGTCACCACTCAAAAAGTTAGTAAAGGTCTAAGAGCGTTTTCGCGTAGCTGCAAGGGATCTAGTAGCTGCCCTTGCTGCCCCATCTCAACTTTCCACCCTGTATAGTAGACTGCGCGGAAGTAGAACCTAATATCATATTTTCCTCTCACTCGTTTGAGACAAATGTGAGCAAGAGAGCAATATGATTTTGGGCTCTACTATTGTGCCATTTACTTAACCTACCAAATCCTGAATCAATCTTTATTGATATTATAATATGCAATAGGGCGAATATCCGAGCGTTTTGACCGCGCGGTCAAACGTCATTAGCATCCCACGTTTATATAGCACAACGGAAAGACAAGTCACAAGAATTTTAATCACGCTACATTCAGCATAGGCATTGTCTTAAATTTTCATAAAAAAACAACCCTGAGCATTATCTCTTTTAATAACACCTGTGAGGACACTAATGAATGACGAAAAAAAAAACGCTGCAAAAATGCTGAATGTGAATATTCGCCCAATAAAGTTTTGTAAAATAAAAGTATTGCACTTCTATTTAAATGTTTAAACTGAACTGTTTTATTTGTATGCCCGAATCAAAGTCATTTAATTCAACTTGTTGATCATTAGAACTTTTTTTTTTTTTTTATACGACTGGATGGCAAACGAGCAAGTGGGTCTCCTGGTGGTAAGAGATCACTTGTGAGATGGCCAGCCGTCTGGTTAGGATCAGTGTCAATGATTACGTTCAAAGCCACAAATCCACGTTTAAATTTAGATTTTACATTATAATTATTGAAATAAATGCAGGTTGCTCACATTTTAGTAAAGAGTGTTCGCGAAGCACAAAGAATTTCGCGACAGGGACGCATATTTAATAGTAGATTATACAACGAGAGCATAAAACGAGCCATTTTACCCAAGGCGTTTATACAGCCATGGATTGACACGTCAAAGGGAAAATGGGTTTAATGCTCGAGTTTTACACTGCTTTTCACTTCGATGGCGAGGAAATGAAATAGCAACAGTGGAAACAATGATTCACTTTCTATGTACCTTTTATTTTTTATACATTATTATAAAATAATTCCATTATTTTAATTGTAATGATTTATTATGATTGATGATTAGATTGATTTTTAGTTTTATATAAATGAAAAGTTATTTAAAAAATATATACAAACTTAATTACCTTGGTCTTGAGTTGGTATTAGATGAAGATTTCATTTTATGCACACATTCACATTTCAGACACTTCGAAAACAATATCCTGGAGAAATCCACGCACACACCGGCGCTGGTCCTCTTTTACACCGACTGGTGTTTCGACTGCGTGCGCGTGGCGGCGTCCTGGCGGCGCCTCGTGGAGGCGATGCAGCCGCTCGGTGTGACTGTGGCCACCGTGCATGCGGGGCACGAGGCTAGCCTGGTGCGGCGGGTGGGGGTACACGGCGTGCCTTGCCTCACGCTCGTGTTGGATCAGCACGTGTATGTTTATAAGGAGGGGCTCAATTCCATGCCTAAGATTTTGGGTGAGTTGTGATTTTTTTTTTTTTTTAATTAATAGCTTTTACTCTTGCAGTTTTAAGCCAGACAATTTCCTGCAGGGCCGACAACGCACTGGCATCGCTTAAAGGGATGCAGGTGTCTATGGACAGTGGTGATCACTTAACATTAGGTGACCCACTAGTTCGTTTGTCTGGCATCTCTAACATAAAAAAAAGATATATTTTGCCGTGGTGGCCGAGTGAAACCGTGTAGGCCGAATGGTATGATGGCCTCTCAAGCAGAGAATCGTGGGTTCAAATCTCGGCGCGCGCCTATGAGTTTTTCGAAATTCATGAGCGGAATTCTATTTGAAATTTACCACGAGCTTTACGGTGAAGGAAAACATCGTGAACCTGCACAACCCTGCGAAGCAATTCAATGGTGTGTGTGAAGTTTCCGATGCGATCAGAGTCAGATTTTTTAGGTCAGATCGTCCGCGCTTGTTTTGACATACACAGTACACAAAGACACCTACATGAAACACAAGGTATATGTAGTGTGTAGGGCAAACACCCGCAAGGGATCCTGCTTAATAGGTAAACAGGGTATATATATTGTAGAACATACAATTTCCAGGGCGTGGGGGGGGGGGGGGCTGCCCTCCCCTGCCCCCCTGCGTGCGGCCATGCATATGAGGAGACTGTTAGGGAGTTGGATTTGATTATTAATAGTAACATTTACAAAATTGTTTGCAGAATGGATGCGCTGGAAGTTCCCGTACAAGCTGGTCCCCAGCATAACGGACGCCAACGTGGACAGCTTCACGAGCGACTTCGAGGACAACAAAGTGAAGGCGCTGATATTCGAGGAGCAGCCCACCATGAGGCTGCGGTATCTGCTCACCGCCTTCCATTACCGGGACCGGGTCACTTTCGGGTATGCACTGCTATTTCACCATCATCATCAGCCGGAAGACGTCCCCCTTAGAACGCCATAATGAACGACAACTCGCCACTTGCATCCACCGGTTTCCCGCAACTCTCACGATGTCGTCAGTCCACCTGGTGGGAGGCCTGCCAACGCTTTGTCTTCCGGTTCGTGGTCGCCACTCGAGAACTTTTCTCCCCCAACGGTTAACGGCTATTTCACCTTATTCCCGGTATATAACTACGAGTGTCTTACATTACCAGCACTGCAAAGTCCCAAATATATGCTACTAGTTTTTGCCCGCGGCTCCGCCCGCGTGATATTCGGTTATCGCGCACTGTTCCCTCGGGAACTGTGCATTTTTCCGGGATAAAAAGTAGCCTATGTCACTTTTGGGTCCATAAACTATCTCTATGCCAATTATCACGTCGATCCGACGCTCCGTTACGGCGTGACAGACGGACAAACACACAAACATACAAACACACTTTCGCATTTATAATATTAGTATGGATTTAAAACAGATTTTCTGAAACATGACTAAAATATTGACGTGTTACAAACAATAGGCCGCGAAGTATAGCGCTGCAGGCGCTGCTTCTCGACTGCCGGCGCACGTTCAATCTAGCGGCCAGCAAAGAGATTTCATACGACTTTCCCGGCCGCTGGCCGGCAATGTAGTCTTTTGTTTCTTGTTAGGGTTCCGTAGCCAAAATGTCAAAAACGAAACCCTTATAGTTTCGCCATGTCTGTCTGTCTGTCTGTCCGTCCGTCCGCGGCTTTGCTCAGGGACTATCAATGCTAGAAAGCTGTAATTTTGCACGTATATAAATGTGAACTATGCCGATAAAATACAATACGACAAGTACAATAAGAAATTTTTTTTTAGATTACCTCCCATAGACGTAAAGTGGGGGTGTTTTTTTTTATCATCCAACCTTGTAGTTTAGGGTATCGTTGGATAGGTCTTTTAAAACCGTTTAGTACGAGAGTGAGGGACGGTACGATACGAATTCCGAATCCCTGAACTTGTTCTAGTTTCGTGGCGATGTCGATGCGCGACACCCGCAACGTGACGGCGCGTTACGCGGTACAGCGTCACACTGACACCATGGTGCTGCTGAAGGAAGACAGTCCGCAGCCCGCTGCCACCGTCAGCACCGGCGAGATACCCAGCAAGACGCTAAGGGAGCTCATAGAGGCCAATCAGCTGCTGACTCTACCACGGCTGTCTTCGCAGGTGCGTGTTCTACCGAGTTAGCTTATGGCCCCGTATAGGTCATTGAACTTGAAGATTACCAGCAAAACCTAAGCGAACTGATTGAGGCTAACCAGGCTCGCTCGCGATGACCACGAATTTTAGGTGGAACGATATCGAGGGAGTCATGGTCGTTGCAGACGTTTAATGGAACTAACCTATAATAAAATTATGTTTTCACTTGTCATGCTCGTAAAGTTCGTGTTACGCTGGATCTAGGCGACTGATTTTTTATGCTCTAGTGCATAAAGTAAAATCTTCGTCTAAGACCAAGGCAATCAGTTGTAAACAGCCAGAAACATAGAAGTTTCTACATATTTTTTTTTTAATTAATTTTTAATTGATTTAAAACTAAAAATCAATCAAAATAAATCAATAAAGCTGAAAAATATAATCATATAATAATGCATGAAATATTAAAGGTACATAGAAAGTGAATCATTATTTTTACTGTTGCTATTTCATTTCCTCGCAATCTAAGTGAAAACTTGAAAAGCACAGTGTACAACTCAAACATTAAACCCATTTTCCCCTCGACGTATCTATCCACCCTCGCCGTATACTTGGGTAAAATGTCTCGTTTTATGTTGTTGTACAATGTTAATCCAGGCAGTACTGGAGCACGTGTGCCCGGTGGAGTGGCGCGCGCACCGGCGGCGGCTGTGCTGCGTGCTGGTGTGCGGCGCGGGCGGCGGCGGCGCGGCGCGCGGCGAGCTGCGCCGGCTGGCGCGCGCCGCGCCCGACCGCCTGCAGTACGCCTACGTGTACCAGCAGCGCCAGCCCGGCTTCGTGCAGGCGCTGGCGCGGGGCTCCGGTGAGTGTATGGCGCGCGGCGAGCTGCGCCGCCCGACCGCCTGCAGTACGCCTACGTGTACCAGCAGCGCCAGCCCGGCTTCGTGCAGGCGCTGGCGCGGGGCTCCGGTGAGTGTATGGCGCGCGGCGAGCTGCGCCGCCCGACCGCCTGCAGTACGCCTACGTGTACCAGCAGCGCCAGCCCGGCTTCGTGCAGGCGCTGGCGCGGGGCTCCGGTGAGTGGGGGATCCAAAGGATGCCTCAAAAGGGTGATACTCTTTCCCTGCCCGGATAACACCGACATGTAAATACCGGCTCTCTTTTTTGGGTACACGCCCATAGAAACTGACAGGAGCTTCTATGGGCGTGTACCCAAAAAAGAGAGCCGGTATTTACATGTCGGTGTTATCCGGGCCGGGAAAAAGTGTCAACCCCTCAAAATTGCAAGTTTTATCAGGCATTTTTCCAGTAGCCGGAAAACCAAATGTATGGCTCGCTTTTTCAGTCGCCGTCGCCAAGGTAGCAAGCTTCCCACTCGGTACCGGCCCGGCAAACTGCATGTTGTATATGAATAGGGATGTTGACGCCACCAATCAACTGACGTACTTTTTATGAGCTGTCAAAACACAATTCTCCCATAGAGTTTCAATGGATTCGATTTGTGGCATTCGAACATGGCGGATGTAGACAATATATAATTTTGCTATTTCTGTTTCTTTGGCTAGTTGAAGTATAATTTTGATAGTGTTTTATGCGGCGATTAACCTTAACAGTGATCACAAAATTCTATATTGCTCTCGTGTCTGACATTTTTTAATGCGCAAGTAGTCTCCACGTGGTTTTTGGAATTTTACTATCAAGTTACAAAAACCACAATCACCGTACAACGTTGCCTCTCGAAAGAGAATACTGAGACACCTTCGAAATTGTCCTATTAATTAGGACAGAAGCCATATTTTAAAAGAGAAGAAGAAGAGTTTCAATGGCAATAATGACTTATGACGTCATTATCCGCCAACTCAATCAACTAACTATTTTTTTAAAGCAACAATAATCTAATTTTACAGTAAATCGAAAATTAACCTAGTATTCAGGACTAAAATGAAGCGTTTTTTTACTTTTTAATTATTTTTAAATGGCGTCAACATCCCTATTTTCGGAATTCCTCATTAACGCCAATCTATTTGCAGGCAGCGACACCTCCCAAATGGAGCACCGCATCGTGGTGATATGGCGTCGCGAGGCCACCCGCATCCAGTACGAGTGGCTCAACGAGACGTGGCCGGCGTGCGCCAAGTGCGAGGCCGACGAGGCCGGCCCCGAGGCCCTGGAGTACCAAGAACGCCTTAACGAGACCAAGCGCGCGCTGGACCAGCTCATCAAGCGGCTGCTGCGGCCCAGCGAGGTCTTGGCTTATGAGGTCCATGTGCAGGTTAGTATCACCCGGAAAAAAAAAAAAAAAAAAATGTTCACTGTTGTACAAAGGCCTTCCCCTTAGAATAAAATAAAATAAAATAAAAATAAAAATTGTTTATTTAAAGATAACCTTATTAACATTCAATGAATATCCAGCGACCCCACACTAGGCTATGCCTGTCACGTGGCGGCCTGATTCGGTTTTAAAATAAATTAACAATAGGAAAAATTACTTAATATTAGCCGATGCTACAGGGAACAACAACTTGCCATCAAGGCTCGGATACCGGTTAAATTTCCAAACCGTTATCATGTACTTGGCGCAAAACCTTTTCATTTTGGTTTCGTTCGCGAAACCGTTATTTTTAAACCGGTTTTTAAGGGAACATTTATATAAAGTTCGTGTCAGATTAACCGGTTTAGAACAATAAAAACCGGCTAATTCGGGCCAGGATAAACATCGCCGCCGGCCGCCGGCGGCCAGCTGTCACTCGTTGAATAAACCGGTTTATTTAGGTTATAGCTAAGTTCTTAATAACGTTCGCGTTCTCATGAAAGTTCGGAGTTAAACCGAAATAAACCGGTTTTTACCGCTATTTTATAAACCGGTTCCGAGCCTTGCTGGCCATCTATGTCCACCGGTGATTTAGTCGGTTTAACTAGTGGGAGGCCTGCGAACGCTGCATCTTCCGGTTCAAGGATGCCAGAAAGTCTCTGGACCGGTTATTTGGTCTTCGAGCGACGTGGCCTGCCCATTGCTACTTTAAATTACATCTTCATCGAGTTACATCGGTGACTAATGCTTCGGAAGGTAGCGCGCAAAGAAACTCCGAGTATAGCTCTCTCCATAGCTCGTTGTGGAACTCTTAGTGTTAGTATAAGATTGGGTAAATGAACGAACGATGATGATGAACGATGAACGCGCAATCAATAAGATAGACCGCACCATAGTGATATTGCGTTGCGAACTCGCAGCTCAAAATTTTACAGTTAAAATAAAAAAAAACTTTACTAAAGTTGCGTCTTGGAACTATTGTATAACGGTCAACGACCCCAATCAATGCACCGCACTTTCCCGGTTATTGACCTTGTATTTTTCTCGCCAGGACTTACTAGACGAGGCGGCGAAGGGTCCGGTGTGGCGCGCGATCCTCCTGGTCTGCGAGTGGACGGAACGCGCGGCGCACGCGCTGCGGACCCAGAAGGCTATCTCCTGCGCCTCGGTGCTCGCCACTGTCGCCGTCGTGCTCGCCGCTGGATACCTCATGGCTTATCTAATGTCAGTACTGGTAGTCAGTCGGCGATTCGGTTGCCGCTAGGGGTGAATGACCTCAATTGTAATCATAATGTGAATTGGCTGCTGGATTCCATGTTTCGTGTTTATTTACTTAACAATACGGTCGTGTATACATATTTTTGCCGCTACGCCTGTGTCATCATCATCATCATCATCATCATCATCATGTCAGCCGAAAGACGTCCACTGCTGGACATAGGCCTCCCCCAAGGCTCTCCACTCAGACCGGTCTTGTGCTTTTCGCATTCACCGCGATCCCGCCTGCCGATTACGCCTGTGTGACGCATATAAATTGTAACAAACTAATTTCCAATGGGAAGTCCTGAAAATTAGTGTAAACTAGCTTTTGCCCGCGGCTCCGCCCGCGTGGTATTCGGTTATCGCGCGCTGTTCCCTCGGGAACTGTGCATTTTTTTTTCGGGATAAAAAGTAGTGATTCTTTCGTAATGGCCACGGAACCCTATTTTGGGCGTGTTCGACACGCTTTTGCCCGGTTTTCTCTTATTAACTTTGCGGTAGACTCGTATTACAATACTGAAGTGTTTTATGTCTGCAGACGCGTGGAGGAAGAGTCGGTGCAGCGGCAGAAATCCGAACGGCGCCGGCAGAATGCACCCGGCAAGCGGAACAATAACGAGCCCCAGTCCGAGTTGAGGCTGCATGAACTGCGCTCTGAGAAGTTCAACGGCCTCGTCAGGTGAGAGCAGTTTCTAATGTCTATAGCCTTTGTAATAGTTCATTTTTTAAGGTTCCGTACCTCAATCGGCAAAAAAAACTTACTGCCCTTTTAAAGCACAAAAAAACACTACTTATTTATACATTTGTATAGGTTAAGAATAAGCTGGCCAAGAGTAGAGACGAGTGGAATAAGAAAGGGGAGGCTTTTGCCCTGCAGTGGGACACATTATAAACAAATAAAAAAAATAGGTTAAGACATTCTGCATCAGATAGTATCTTATTGACCCAAGTGAGTTTTTTTAGATACCGACTTTTGCCTTGTAAGGGCCAGTATACATACATAGAATCATTTTGTGTCTATCCGTCCGTCTGCGTGGAAGTTCACAAGTATCCGGCTGAAATTGATATCAAATCCTGGGGTCTGCTACCCTTAGAAAAAAACTCAAACTTCTAAGTCTACGCAATCAAAAAAGGTGTTTCCCTACAAATTGCTGGGAAATCGAAACCTATATTTTAAACCTTACTTTTAAAGTTGAGCCTCATGAGCTTTTTTAGACTTACCTGCCCTCTATTTCACCATTTATTGATAAATTTCATGTCCCAGTTATCTGTGATGATATCTCTGTTTTTTTTTGTCCTCATTAACAGAGACGGCATCACATTTATCTGTCGCATAAAATTTATTAAAGAATAATGTAAAAGGCCCTTATCCTTGTACGCGCTAAGAAACGAGGCGAGACTATAAAATTTGAGTATTTTGAAATACAAGCGAGTAACCTCAAACACTCTCACACACAATATAACTAACTGGTGATATAGCACGAGTCATTGCCGAATCCAAGTAGCTGGCCAAGGCACATTGCTAGAAGAATGTAATGACCGTTGGGGTCAACGCGTTCTTGTGGCGACTACGTACCGGAACCTACTCACTCTGCGACTTCCGGCGTGGTCGCTACTCAAGAACACATTGAACTTTCACAAGGCGAACTGGTGATCTATGCCAGTCAAGCGGTAGTCTTTGTTTAACAGTATGCATTGAAAAGAGATTTCCGTTTATAAATTGTAACATATCTTCGTGAAATGGGCATCTGGTGATCGTCGTAGGAGTCCAGGAGCGGGTGGGCAAATATTCGAGCGTTTTGACCGCGCCGTCAAGCATCATTAGCGCCCCACGTTTATATAGCACAGCGGAAATACAAGTCACAAGAATGTTAATCACGCTAAATTCAGTATCAGTGTTGTTTTAATTTTTCATAAAAAAACAACACTGGGCATCACCCGTTTTAATAAAGCCTGCGAAGACACCGATGACAAAAAAAAAAACTGCAAAAACGCTGAATATTAGCCCGGGTGGAGCAGGATACATTGTGGCCTAGCCGCTACGTTTACGGACATAAAATTGTGCAGGGGGTGTTCTTCATACAGCTCAAGGACTGATATGGTTTTTTTTATGGCATTACATAGTGCCTGACATAGTACAGTCGCTATCCGACATTTCGGAGCGGCTAAGGTGGTCAAAAATGTCGGCACATGCATTCTATTATTAAGGTATTAGAGTTTATGTATCGATATGTTTGATCACCTTGGCCGGTTCGAAATATCTGATGGCGACTGTACAAACTCAGCTCAAATGAAAACATTTCATTTAAACTTTTTGAACTATATTTTTCTTTGCAATTTAATTTACAATTAATATATATTTTTTTATTCTGTAGTTATGGATTTCTGTGGCGCAGTTCTTTGTTTTTATCTGGTTTGGAATTGGAAAAGGCAATGCTGTCAGAGTACATAGAGTTTTGTTTCCTCATCCTTTCGTTTTTTTCTTCCTTGTTTCCTCACAAATGTGATGAAAATTACACGTGAGGTACGGAAATTATGAAGCTCTGCTTACTAATGTACGATTTGTATATGGCGGATCAATAAATGGAAACTAAAATAAAACAGCAGTGTTCTACATTATTTTACTTTTCTTTATAAAAATAAATAAATTACTTTGAACTCGACTTAATGAACTACAAACTTTGATCGCGAAGTAGAAAGGTAAAAAGTATTAGTGCATTAATACGGTATTTGACTGTTTTTTATATGTTTTATAAATTAAAACTTCACAATGCCTGTTATCGAATAGAGAAACAATTTTTAAGCTACCTTAATTACGAAGTTATAAAGTAATACAGATAAAGACATATTTGTATGTGACGTCACACGCAAGTAGTACCGTACTTGCTGCATAGAGAAAAGCGTTTGAGAAAGAGATCCATATACCTGGATTTTTCAAAAAACCATTATATATCCAATTTTCTACCGATTTAAGTTTTCTCTTCACTAAAGACTCTGTATATCTATATTTTCAGAATAGTGTGTAAGACATGGTAAATTCAGGAGTTGTCAAATACCTAATTATTCTATTTTTATTAAATACACGGACAAATTGCTGTACACGTGCTGTTGCCACGTGGAAAAGTGATAAAAAGTCAATGACGTCTTATACTTTGATCATTTAATATGACGCCTTAAACATTTAAAACAACGCTTATCAGCGAGTTATGCCGAGGCAGTAAAATAATAACTATATTCAATAAAATGAGATAAACTGACTTCAATTAACCTTATGCCAATCATGTTAAACAAGATATTTATTGATATGAAAATTAATATTGGCGTGCGACATTTGTAATCGAAATCAATATTGATTTGGTTAATAGTCTCATTGTAAACTTTACTTGAATGTATACTTTGCTACAGTGAATTTGTCACAATAACTTAGTTAAATAATAATTGTCAATAAAATTAAATTGGAATAGTTTTAAACATCATCTATAAAGATTAAACAATGACATTTATTTTTAAAGTGTGCATGATAATGCCAAATACTTTAAAATAAATTATACATCTATATTGATGATCGTGCATATTGAACCTTACTCTGTATGCTTCAAAGCTCAGTTTGGTTTACGTATTTATATAAAACATAAAATACGAAATCTTTGCCAAATAGTGATAATGTTGCACATGGTTAATGTCGCAGTTCCACTACTACATTATTGTCGTTTAATTATACTATACATACAGATTATACTAGTTAAAAAGACTTATTAATTGTAATATTATGCTATCATACTGCGACAGCGAAAGTCACGGAATGCTGGCCTTGCGCTCGCGCTGGTATCTCAGTAAAAGGCGACTTGTACGCGCGTAATTATTATGCTCATTGACAGATACAACGAAGGTTTTGTGCGCTACTAGGTCAATGAATTGTCAGTGCAATGACCTATAGAATACATTTAAATAAATAAATAAATTCATTTATTTCGGGCAACTTAGGCCCATACAATAAATACCTTATAGACTAACATACATATTTATAAACAATAACATTTAAATCTAACTAGGTGACAAAACGGCGTGACCCCGTTGTTTCACGTTGAACACGTTCAGCCCCAGCGACACAACGTCTGTGGCTTTTTAGTTCTTACTCCTATGCCAGTGACACGTATTTGTGACTGCTTTGGGATATGCGCTAGGTCTAGCGTAAGAGCTTAGTGGATCGCGTTCGGCTCCGGCAACGTTCCGCTAAGCCCTGCCAGCCTTTAGAGGAGGTACGAATTATTTTGACCACATGCGTGTCACTGGCATTGGAGTGAGAACTAAAAAGTCACAGACGTTGCGTCAATGGCACCGGAATGTATTACGTCTGTGACATTATACGTGTCACTGGCATAGAAGTGACTGCTGTAGGATATGCGTAGGCTTAGCGTAAGAGATTAGTGGATCATTGCCAGGGCTAAATGTGTTAAATTTGACAACATTACTTGGTCAACTCCTCGGGCACGGGGGTATACTTCAGCCCCGTGTCATTCAGCATTGTAACCACCCAAGCGTTTTTCGGCAGCTTTCCCGAATTCAATAATTTGACAGCCGCCGCCACATTAGCCCCGCTAGTGTACCCGACGTACAGTCCCTCCTTCTCTCCCACAAGCTTCTTGTAATATATCGCCTCCTCGTCAGTCACACTGATAGTGCCATCCATGTACTCAAATTTGAATAGAGACGGCACAGCTCCGTAACCTGACCCTTGAAGCAAATGACACACTTTCGTTATCGGAGCACCCTTGATAGGCTCCGAGCCTTCAGGCTCAACGACAAAAGACTGCAGCTCGGGATTCTTCTCTTTCAAAAACTTAGAAGTACCCGTAAAAGTACCGGCGGTTCCGACGGTAGCTATAAACGCGTCCACGTGACCGCCGGTCTGCCGCCAAATCTCGGGTCCGGTCGACTCGTAATGTGAGGTCACGTTCGCATCATTATGGAACTGGTTGACCAAGAAAGCGCCCGTCTCCTCCACGATGCGTAAACCTTCACTTTCAGCCACTTCAACATCGGCCAATGTTACTTTCCCATACGTTCCTTCGACTTGGGGAACTCGCACGCATTTCGCTCCTAGAGCTTCCATGTGTATCGCTCGTTGGACGCTGTTGCCTTTGGACATTGTCAGTGTCAGCGGGTGCCCTAGCACTGCGCAGACGACAGCCAATCCGCATCCTTGATTCCCAGACGTGACCTCCACAACTGGACTGCCTGGTTTCAAATCTCCGTTCTTCCGCGCCGTTTGTATCATGTATAAGGCTGAACGGCACTTTATTGAACCCCCAGGGTTCATGAACTCACATTTGGCCAGAATCCTTCCCGGTCCCTGGTACAATCGGTCAAGGGCGACAATTGGAGTATTCCCGATCAACTCCAAAGCCGAAGCTTTAATTTCATCACTTTTGGATGGAGACATTATGCACTTCACTTTCTATCACTTGGTACAGCAAAGGCACTGCTGTCGCGTCCGAGTGCAGGTCGGTTAAATGCCGAATGCAGTATAAAGCAGCTTTGTAGAGCGTTCTTGTTTATTGTAAAGAAAGCAAGGTCGTGAACGCTAAGCGATTCAATTCGGTTTAGCTTATGCGGTCACTTAAAACAAGGTCGGTCATTTCTTTAAATATTTTTTTTTGTGTGGGATCGCGATGCGAGCGCTCCCGTGTGCTCGCATGCACTGGTTTGGCACGGGTGGACATTCCGTACTTGTACATGTCCATTATTTATAGACGTTATTGGCTATCATGAAGTGATTACGTTGAAAAGTTATGACGGGTTTTTTTTAGTTTTTTTTTTTTATAAAGTAGTAAAATGGAATGTAGATAATGCGTCGTTGTGATTTATGATTTCTGTCTGTTTTTAATTTTATATTATATTTGGAAAAATACTTCCGAGAAGATGCTATGTATACGGACGTATACATATTATGATTATGAAATTGGGGACGTTTGTTCTAGTGCCTAACACATATATGTATATCTATTATTTTCAATAATATCGTCAACATACGCACGTCATACATTGCATATAGATGACCTTTTTTAAATTGGTTAAATAAACAGTAGTCGCCAAGAAAGGTTGGAAAAGCCCAAAGTTACGAGGCTAAACAAGTAAACTCCATATTTTATTTTTTTACCAATTTCGGCTACAACAGGATATAGATGCGATGAGTTTTCATTTTTTACCTAAATTGGTTTAGCCCCCTTTCCGAGATTTACCGATGTAAGCCGATTTGCCGCTATATAGGGATACTATACTTTATATAGGTAGTGGTTATGATGTTATGAATTTATCAATTTTATCATTTATCGTCTCTACTTTGAAAAAAGCTGGCATCTCAAAATCGATGATCTTTCCGAGTGAACTTAATGAACATTGTTTTAAGGGTCAAATTTGTTAGCGTATTGATTTTAGATACGAGATTTTTTCAAAGTCGTGATATGGTGGCACAGATGCTAATTAGCGTGCATTAAATGATATAATTTTGGCTGGTGGCCAGTTCATTTTGCGTTGTATAATGTATCTACGCATAGTTCCGATTGACTTTTTATAAAAAAAAAAAAAAAATCCATTTGAATTCTCAAAAATTAAATCGGGGTTCTTATTATCAACGTTGCATTATGAACAACCAGTAATGTCGAAGTGACAGATAAGGACAAATGAATTTTAGCGGCATTTCAAATAAAATAGGTTTGATTGTCGTTTATGAATAAGGGGGTTAGTCACTGTAAAATATAACTAATTTGCGGAGAGTTGTGATTTTAGCGATTTACAGTGATTCATTGGACTGTAAATTAGTTTTCCCCGACAAGTAAATATTTAATGTCATTTGTGTCATTACTCCCCACGAGGTTTTTCCCTGCAACACTGACCATCAACTAAGAATCTAAGAATTACATACGTTTTAAAAGTAGTCTTGAATACAACCAGGCCAAATTTCATTACTCTCAACCCAACGGTTTAAATTTCGTTATGTTATCTCCCCGTGGGAATATCGGGATAAAAGTAACCTGTGTGTTGTTTCAGACGTCCAGCTATCTACATTCAAAATTTCATCCAAGTTCGTCCTCCTGTTTTAGCACCACACACACACAATCACAAACTGTCGCATTTATAATATTAGTAGGATAAATCCCACCTAAAAAGATGAACGTCATGAACTGTATTATTTAGTTATAAGTAATTTTTTTTTTTTTTTTTTTTTTTTTTTCTGGCTCGCGCGGTTTGCGCATCCGCCACAGACGCGTTTAAAGGTAAGGAAACGAATCAAAAGAAAATACGGGAATTTGGAATACGGAATATGGAGTTCAACAGGAGAAGATTACATGGGATTTAAAGCAAAAGAGATAAAAATATTTTACATAGATACACATGATAAATTAAAATTAGTGAAATGAGGAATACATATTTAAATTTTTATATCATTATTATTTATAAATATGTTCAACAAGTTATATATATTAATATCATTAGAGGATAAAAGGACAGTGATGGACGTAGGTAATGGGACTTTGTAGGATGTAAGCTGTTCATAAAAGAAGGAGTTGTCATGGAGAGGACATGAGAGAAATATATGGTTAGTGTCAGCGATGCCCAAGCCACACTCACAAACATCGGACTCGACCAGTTTAAATCTAGCAAGGTTGGCGGGAGTACACACATGACCCAGTCTCATGCGGATAAGGCAGCAGGTGGCTCTCTTACCAAATTTAAACTTGCCAAACCAAGGTTTAGACGGAATGCTAGGTTGAATAGAATAATAATGTTTCCCCTTGATCTTGCAACTTTCAATCCACATCTCTCTCCAGCTCTCTCTAAAAGATGAACCAGCAAGAGCGGCCAAATCATGACTGTAATTCCTATATGGGAAAAGATCACCATCTTTAACAGCTTCATTGGCTAGCCGATCAGCAATTACATTACCAGAAATATCACAGTGACTTGGAACCCAACCAAAAGACACGGAGTACCCCAAATCAGAACAATTGGCAAGGAGAGTTCTTAATTGTATAATAACAGGGAATATTACTTTGCAGTTAAATGGGAATTTACTAAGAGCTTGAAGAGCGCTTTTTGAATCAGTTATAATTAAAGTTTTTCTGAGTTGGGCAAGTAAAATATATTCTACGGCTTTAAGTAATCCAAAGCATTCTCCCGTAAATACTGACGTTTCAGGAGGGAGTTTAATTTTCTGAATAATTTTGTATTGAGCATGGTACACCCCAACCCCCACATGGCCGAAAGACGCATGCTTGGAAGAATCAGAGTATATATGATGCCAGCTGTGCCACCGATCGTCTTTAATAGAATTGAAATTAACGTTAGGTTCCATATCATTTTTAGTTACTCCTAAATGCAGTTGAACATCAGGAGATAAAGTAAGAGCAGAAAAATTATCACAGAAAAGGGGATATTTTGGATAGTTATAGGTTGGAGATTGTAGGGACATATACCTTTGATAACTTTTTACAAGGCACGGAGTTATTTTATGCGACCAATAACTAGATGATGTCAAAGAGTTATTTAATAGTGGAAGGCTTGATCGTAGGGGATGATTGGAGTTTTGGAAGCAGCGAAATAAAAACTTATCTGACAAATATTGACGCCTTAAAAGTAAAGGTGGTTCCACACATTCGACTTGTAGGCAATTTATAGGGCTTGATTTCATTGCACCACAGATCACGCGTAGGGCTTTGGACTGGACAGCATCTAACCGTTTAAAGCCATTAACTTGTCCCGGGACATAGTCGCAGTGGGGAACACCAGTAAGTTTAAAATCCAACACTACACCAAGGAAACGTGTAAAACTTTTCGTTGGAATGGGGTGGCAATCAAATTTGACAGATACCTCAGGTGGAACCCTTGTTCTGGCAAAAGGAACCACGACGCTCTTAGAGTGGGAAATCTCAAGGCCATTGTCATTCAACCAGTTTTTCAGGTGGATAAGGGATTCAGTTAAGCAAACTGAAGCCATTTCAGAATTTCGGTTTGAGCAATACACAAGCAAGTCATCGGCATATTGCAGAACTTTAACCTCTTTACCTAAATAATCTTCTAGGTCATGGCTGTATATGTTGTAGAGTAATGGACTTAGAACCGAGCCTTGAGGTAGCCCTCTCCACAAAAGCCTAGATTTCTTAATGTCATCTACAGTAAGATTGATACATCTTCCTGACAGCATATTTATAATAAAATTGGAAAGCAAAAGTGGTACTTTAAGGTTTTGAAGTTTTTTATGGAGGCGAGAAATAATAACATTATCGTACGCTGCCGAAATATCCATAAATGCTGCAATCAAAGTATTGCCATCGGAAAATGCTTGTCTAATGTCCGTGATAAGAACAGCTATATTATCAATGGTACCTCTGCCACGCCTAAAACCAAATTGATTTTGGCTAAGTATATTGTTGGTTTCAATAAACCATTCTAGGCGATTTTTGACCAGATGTTCCGTAAGTTTCATTAGGACAGTGGACAAAGCTACAGGCCGGTAAGAAGAGACATCGAAAGGGTCCTTATTTGGTTTCAGGAAAGGCAAAACATCTTGACATTTCCAAGCCTCGGGAATCTCGCCAGATATCATAATTTTGTTAATTAATTTTAGGAAGTATAGAAGAGATGTATCATTTAGATGGGTAAAGAACGAATATGGTATACCATCAGGTCCAGGTGCTGAATCTTTGGTTTTAGAAATTACTCCTTTGAGTTCTGGTAGGGTGAATGGGCCATTAAGCCCGCTCAAGTCCAGCACTGGAGGTAAAGGAATAAACTCAGGAACAGTGGGAGGAGCGAGTTTATCCAGAAACTCATCTGCTAATGTAGAAGGAAGGTTGGAGGAACAGTCTTCTTTAAAAGCAGATCGAAATCTTTTAATATTATTCCAAACCACAGAAGGGTTTGTATTAGGAGATACAGATAAGCAAAAGTTTCTCCAACCTTCAAACTTCTTTTTTTTTTAAAGTTTTTTTGTCTTGTCTATTGCCTCCAAAACCAAATCAAAGTTTTCATTGGTACTAGATTCTCTGTAAGCAAGTTCAGCCTCCTTCCGCTTTTTAGCCGCTGAAGTACATTCCGAATCCCACCATGGTGGAGAAGGAATGTTGTTTCCGCCTACTTTTTTCACTGGAAAAACATTATCAGCAGTCTCGACCATTATCTTTGCCAGAGCGGCTGCACATGTGGCTTCATCGCTGTGTTCGATTGGAGGAAGAGAGGAATTTTTTTGATCAAGATGTTCCTTGAATGTATCCCAGTTTGCGTTACTTAAATTATACTTTAAACGAGGAGGACGCTTTTGAGTAGGAGAATTATTGAACGGAAATGAAAGAACAATAGTAAAATGATCACTTCCAAATGAAAGAGGAGAGACCTTCCAGGATAAAGAAGAAAATAAATTTGGACTACAAATAGAAACATCTGGGCAACTTATTCCCTCTCCAGGTGCAGTTCGTCGGGTGGGAGAACCATCATTTAAGATGCAAAGATTATGGGAGTCCATCATATCAATGACTAGATTACCATAGGAATTGGTGGTGGAACTACCCCAAGATTGATGCTGGGCATTCAAATCTCCAAGAAGAATAAGAGGCTTGGGAAGCAGTGTCAATAAGTGATCTACTTCATTATAAATAGTTGAAGAAGGATGAGGGATATATAATGAGACAAAACAGATATTATTAACAGAAACAGCAATTATAGATATATCATTATTATGAGCAGGAAGAGGAATGTGTGAATAAGGAATGCCATGCTTTACAAGCAAAGCAACACCGGCATATCCATCAGAGCGGTCCTCTCTTATACAGGAAAATCCTGATACCCTGAAGTTGGATGAAGGCTTTAACCAAGTTTCTTGCAAGGCTATTATTTTGAAATTATACTTATTTATTAAATAAAGTAAATCAGCTTTCTTTGGTATTATGCTTCTACAGTTCCATTGAAGAATTTGAAATTGGCTGTTCATTATCAGTTAAGAGTTGAGTGAAAAAATTCATAATAGGGGCAGCGTGGGACGGTGAGATACTACTACCCAATCCAGATTGGGACAGTAACTTAATGATCAACAGAATTATTTCTTTCACAGATTGAGAGTTCTCATTAGGTTTATAAATATTTTTGTTAGTGACGGGCATGTCATAATCCCTTGTCAAGGCATTATGCGCTGCCACATCATATCCTTTAGATCTAGATTGAGGTGGGGAGCGAGGTTTCATAAAGATAGTTTTCTTATAAGATGTAATTGGGCTAGGATGTGAGTAAGGTGTAGTTGGGCTAGAGTGTGAGGAATCCTTTTCTGTTCCGTTACTATTATTACTGAGCAGTGCATCAGCATATGAAATTTTTGAAATGGGTGGGTGTTGTTTATTAGCTTCAAAATATGACACACAGCTTTTAGCCATGGTCTCTTTTATATTTTTTTGTCTCTCAAATTCTAAACATTTTTTATCAGTAGCTAGGTGAGAACCTTTGCACAGACAACATCTTACATGCTCATCATCAACTTCGCATTTTTCTCCAGTATGTCCCTGACCACATTTGTAACATCTGGGAGTTGAGCGACACTGACCTCTGACATGCCCAAAGCGACAACAGTTTTAGCATTGTATAGTAGGATATATGTATAGGTCTACAGGGAGTGCTGTGTAGCACATGAATATGCGTTTGGGCAAAACTTGGCCATCAAAGGTAAGTACCACGGACTCTGTGGGTTTTAACTCGCTGACACCTGATTCTATAGCTTTCCTTTTTAGTCTTCTAACTTTTAATATCGGTCCACAACCTATTGGAACAGAGATATTTTCTAAGACTTCTTCCTCTGACCACTCAGAGGGAACTCCTCGTACAATTCCCAACCGGGTGACAGAGAAAGTCGGGATGAATGTCTTGTAATTAGATGCTGACAGGGCAGGGTTAGTCAAGAAGTTATTGGCAGCCTAAAAATCACTGAAAGAAATAGTCACTCTATTCCTTCCAATACGTTTCAAGCTCCCATTAACTATTTGGGAAATATTATTTTTCCTTAGAAACTTCCCAAACACTACTGGGTGTAGGGAGGTATTGTCATTTTCTGAGGTTTGCAGTCGTTGAACATGTACATTAAATGGTGCAACATCTGATTTCAGGTACATCATTCTGCCTACTGGTTGGGGGGCTGTGGATGTGGGATTGGAATTTGGCAATAATTGAGCCGGCACTGAGTCATTAAAAGTTGCAGGTATACTAGCAGCTGGAGAAGTGGTGTGTTGTGGCTGTGGCTTGGGGGATGGTTTTGTAAATATATTATGCATTCTTTGACGGCTTTCATCAATATTGCAAGCACAATCATCCTCTTTTATTATCAAAGGCTCGCCATGACGTTGTCTCGACCTTTTTTTGTTGCAGTGGCGACATGTTTTTACAGAGAGTCGTTTCCTCCTGTTAATATTATCTTGGCTACAAGAGCCATCAGTGCTAGATCCGTCTACAATAGTCACATTATGTCCTATATCTGGGGCAGTCCCCCCTGGGTCTTCAGGTAACTCCATGAGGAGTTACCTGAAGTACAAAGATTGCAAAAAAACTTACCCTTATATGTCCAGTATTTACACTAATAATTTACAAAAATATACAAATTTACATATAATACTTGTATTATTATTTACACTACCCAAATAATCAACTCTTGTGAACGAAAATTATCAATTTTTACAATATTTGTAAAAACAATTAAAAAACACAACCAAACGACCGAACGTTTCCCGCGCTTTCATAAGTAAATTACTAATAATGTATGGATCTTTGTTGTCTGAATAAATAAATGAATTATTATTTATTATTATTTACAGGTTATTGAAGCCCGGATGCCGCACGATCGTGCTTCTGGTAGACATGCAGAGTCGGGTGCAGCTTCTCTCCAAGTTCCATAAAGTCGTGTGGCCGTACCGCAAGTAAGTGCCGCGCTTGTGACGACGGTGATGATAGTCAAAATACCTAACGTACCTAATACCTAACCTAAATAAACAACGGGACTTACCATGTTAAAACACACGAGTAATATTTACCAAGACGTTTCAACCACATTACAGTGGCCGTGGTCACGAGTAGACTGAAGTGTAGGGTGTCAAGTCAGCCTATAACCGCGAGTCCTTCGAACTACCCGCACTTAATCACAAAAAAAAATACCGGCACTGGTATCTCGAACTACCCGCATTTGGTCATTTTTAGGGTTCCGTACCACAAAAGGAAAAAACGGAACCCTTATAGGATCACTTCTTGTCCATCTGTCTGTCTATCTGTCAAGACACTTTTTCGCAGGAATTTTGCTTAAGAGTAGGGCTCTGCATACACTAGATGTATTAAATCACTCGGGAAAAGCGAGAAATATCTTCAAGACACGATTCCCGTTTACTTCATACCTATAAATGTGTACGGAACCCTCCCGGAACTTGCCCAGTTTTTTTATTTGTCACCCCATCACACCGACACAACACTAACAACGTCCGATCTTCCCTCCGAATAAAAAACTACGAAAACGATACGCGACTTTTACAATGAGTGAAAATCACGAAAGTTTATAAAATTATGATATAAACCGAGACGGTGATGATGTCATTACCGGATGTCCTAGTGGACAGTAACCCTGACCATGAAGCTGGAGTTCCCGGGTTCGAATGCTAGCAAGGACAGCCGCTTGTATGTGGAACACGGATATTTGTACTTGAGTCATACAATGTGTAACAAAAGAAATAGTAAGAAATCAAATTATTAAAGCGAAAAATGTCAACCCCAGTAAGCTGTCATGTCGTAGTTACAACTGAAGTTAGCATAGATTATTTGACAGAAGGGTAATACCTAATTTAAGACTCTTTATATATATTTTCTAGGCTTGGTAGGCCTCCAACAAGATGAAGCGACGACCTGGTTAAGATCGCGGGATCGCGGTGGATGAGGAAAACACAAGACCGGTCTGAGTGGAGAGCCTTGGGGGAGGCCTATGTCCAGCAGTGGACGTCTTACGGCTGACATGATGATGATGATGATGATATATATATTTTCTAAATGTTATATCTGGGTCCATATCGGCTCGCATACTTATTGAAAGTCCGAATGTAATTTTTGTCAGAATTATCGTTTGTCATAACTCTTTTCTCTAAATCCAATGATTAGTTAGAATTTTTATAAAATAAACCTAACCTAACCTACAGTTTTCTATAGGATGAACATTTAATTTTTTTTGAAAAATATAAGGTTTCAGTGCGAAAAAAATTCGGACAAACGATGATTCGGACAAAAAATACGGTATGACTAGCGAAGAGTATGCGAACTTTGGCGCTCCCGTTATATCTATTATCTTTTAGTTTATCGAAATTATTGTAAAAACACTTCTGATGTTAGTTAACCAAACGATAGCTTCAGGTCAAGAACAGTGATAGCTTGTCGTCAAGTTATTTTAAAGAGAAAGATAAAACCGAACACTAGTTCTTCTGACTGTTAAAGCCACACTCAGATGCGCCAATTAACGTTAACAGATAACTAGTAATAACTAGTTCTCTTTTGAATTCATTGTCGGTCGGTACATTATTTTTTTTGGAATAAAATATCTTTATTTACACATATTCTATAAACTATACATAGTAATAACAAATAAAAATTGAAGACAAATAAATTGATTAACTATGAAAAAAATAATAATAATAATTGTCAAGTCAGTCTGTCAGTCGGAGTGTGGTAGGGCAGCACCATCATCAAAGCCAAATAGCTTCGCTGCTGGCTTCCATTTGTGACGGTTTCCTCGAATGCACATGCTGGTCGCTCTAAATATGGAAGTTATTATACAAGCTCTCAGCCAGCCCATGACGCAAGACAAAGATCGGTCCCAGCGAGATGACAGTGCTTCCCCGAGGTGTTTCACAAAGGATGCCATTTGTGGTGCGAAAACTCCATCCACGGAGGTGACAAGGGGTGTAAGTGGCATGACGCAGCTCGCTGGCATTGGCATATTTGTTTTGCTTTTCTGATTCGGCAGATTTTAAGACGGAAGCAACAGGGCGTGAGATGTAAGAAGGAGCGTCGGTGTCTACGACACGGATATCGAATAACGCCTCCCTCTGGGCAACCCATACGCCGCGGCAAGCTAAATCGCCTCGTAGGCCATTATCACCTTCAGTGATAATTGGTTCTTTGACTACATTTCCCCATGCTTGTTGACATAATTCACAAAAGAGATTGTCGGTACATTATTTCGATAACATTTTTAATCATCGACGCAAAAAGAGGGGTGTTATAAGTTTGACCGCTGTGTGTCTGTGTGGATCTCTACGCCACTGTCTGTGGTGCGGTACGGCACACAGCTATCTGTGGCACCGTAGCTCTTAAACGGGTGGACCGATTTGAATGCGGTTTTTTTATTTGATAGCAGGTTTTCTAGCGATGGTTCTTAGACATGTTTCATCAAAATCGGTTCAGCCGTGTTTAAGATATTGAACTTTGAAGTGACGAAGTCGGGGGTTTTCCAACTTTTTGTTGGTTAAGTTAGATTATTGAAATGATATGTTCGTCGACACTAATAAACGTTGGTTTTAATTAAAATTGGCTTTAATTGACCTATCTGAGTACTGCTGGTAATGTTGCTGTCAAACAGCAAACGATGTGACATTCCTTAGTATTAAGCGATAAAATAAATGGCTTATTGTATTTCAAAGTTATTGCTCTTAGTATCGAGAAGTTATTACGCTCTGAACTCATAATAAATAACTAAATTACTGTTACGTTTCGCAAATAGAATGAGAGAGCTCTATTGAGAAAATCTTTCTAGTTTCTCTCTTCTTGAGTCACAGACGGTACTGACAGAATACCAGCGCTGCAGGCGTCTAACGCCTCAGCAATATGCTGAGTCAGCGGCCGCTTCACTTTTGCGGGGACACACAAAATCGTATATTTTTATTTTGGTATTTCCTTTATGTTTTGTTTGTGTTTGCTGTCTATTGTTATTTTGTTGTTGTTGTATTTGTGTGTCTTTGTGAATGTGAATAAATGTCTTTCTTTCTTTCTCCAATTTAAGTACCTTGGACACTCGCTAGGTTAGGTTATCACATTTATCCGTCAATTTAATCAATGGATTGTGAAACAGGGGTATGAGTGAGTTTTGTTTGTGACTCATGTGCTTTTTCCCCAGGAACAAGACGCTCCTGTTCGCGTACCTGCAGGTGGAGCGCAACATCGAGTGGTTCCGGCGCGTGTTGCAGCTGTCGCTGGGCGGCGCCGAGCTGCGCGTCAACGCGCGCAACTGCGTCGGCACCGTGCTCGCGCTCAACCCGCACCGGAACTACTTCTGCATATACCACGCTAAGCACCCGGAGGGCGCCAAGCCGCACAAGGTGACATGTCTTTTACGCGCCGACTATGGCTGTTTTTCCAGACAGGATTTAGTCAGGGTATCGTTTTTGCACTGCGCCGGTGCCGATGCCGGTTTACGCCCGAGTGGTACAGTACAGTACTGACACGGACTTCAGCACATTTTGTCCCTACTAATATTATAAATGCGAAAGTAACTGTCTGTCTGTCTGTTACGCTTTCACGTCGAAACCACTGAACCGATTTAGATGAAATTTGGTACAGAGATAGATTAAACCTCAAGGATCAACATAGGATACTTTTCATTCCGATAGAGGGCGCCAGCGCGCGATAACCTACATCCGCGCAGACGAAGTCGCGGGCATAAGCTAGTATACAATATGCAGTTATGCCGGGCCGGCACTGAGTAGGAAGCTTGCTTGAAAAAATCAAAAACCCGGCTGCCTTAAAAAATACTGAAAAGAAGAAAACAAGTCCAGTGGGCTAGAACTTTGTTAAGTAGCTGACTTAAAGTTCAACAGTCGGGACTCATTTGAATCGCGACGCTCAAAAATTTTTACCTTATGGGTCCCGACTGTTGAACTTTAAGTTAGCTATTTACAAAGTTCTAGCCCACTAGACTTTTTTTTAGTATTTTTAAGGTAGTCGGGTTTTTGATTTTTTTAAATTTATTCTTTTTATATAAGACCACGAGCATGTTATTGAAACCCTCGCGTCGCTCATGTAATCAATAATATCAGCAACTCAGTACGTGTCAAACTTTGTGCTGCAGAGGATGTCCCGCATGACGCGGTCGCTGGGAGCGACGGTGGACCCCGAGGCGGGCGCCTTCATCGGCTTCACCGAGCGGGACTCCAGTTCTGACGAGGCGCCCCCGGAACCGCTGCTGCAAGGTACTAAAGCGTAAAACACATAGGACGGCAGCGGGTCGGGAGCGGGTCGGGTCCGGAGTGCGGCGGGCCTATCTACGTAACCGTATTTATGAATTTGAGGGTTATCATCGCTAGTGCTGGCTACCCTGCGGTGGGCTTGCGCGCTACTGCAGGCGCGAATGGGTGATACTATTTATCGGCAAGGATAATACTGACATGGAAATAGCGATCCGATATTTCGTGTACATGCCCATACAAACTGGTGTCAAACTGACAAGAGTTTCTATGGGCGGTACACAAAACATCATGTCAGTATTGTACGTGCGGTAACTAGTTAAGTTAGTTAGGAATTAACCCACTGCACGGCAATGATATGAACAACATCACGCCGAAGTCGGGCTCGGGGCGGGTCGTACTCGGGCGCCGCACTTTCGACCCGACTCGCTCCCGACCCGCTGCCGTCCATTGTGTGGTATACGCTTAACTGTACAGTCAACGAATTTCAAAGTCAAAGACAAAATATCGTTATTCAATTTAGGCTAAATGTAACAAGCATTTGAATGAATGTTATAAAAATCTACCACCGGTTTGAATAAATCTCTGTTGAGAAGAATCCGGCGAGAAACTCGACGAGGTATATTTTTTTACAAGCTTTGATTTAACTCGCAGTGTATGTGTGTATGTATGTATGAGCGGGTTAAATCTTGAAAGTAAATGACGCACTCCTATAAGTCGGTGTAGTTGGATTGACTTGATGGCATTCTTATGTAAATCTGGTGACAGTAAATTGTAAAAAAAACTGAAATTGTGGTGCTCGGACCAGGATCGTCTCTACAGGATGAAACTCCTCAACGGTTAATAGCATCGACTTGAAATTTGGTACAGAAATGTAGTTTGGAAGAATGCAAGTTTTTTTCAGAGGAGGGTTTAAATTTGCTGCCAGTAAAATTTGGAATGATCTCCCACCACCATTTAGAATACCTATGCCACTGTTAAGATTTAAAAAACTAGTTTGCAACCATTTGCTCGAAAAACAAAATAACCTTTGATGAAAAAATAAATGTTTATACACAAGCACACACGCACGCACAAACACACATGCACGCACACACACACACACACACACACACACACACACACACACACACACACACACACACACACACACACACACACACACACACACACACACACACACATGCATGCACACACACACTCACATACACAACTTTAGTTAAGTAGCTATTGTAATTTCTTTTCTTTTGGTTGCTATATTTGTGTAGTTACTGTACTCGTAGTATGTTCAAGCAGGGGCTGCGATCAACCACCACAGGGGCCTTTCTGAAAATCAGCGCTGAGCTAATGAGCCCAGCACAAGCTGAGACTGGCACCCATTGCCAAACACTAGCAAACTACAGTACTTATTCTTTTTTATGTATTTTTTAAGTTTTTGGTAATAAACATTTTTTATTTTTTTATTTATTTTTTTATTTTTTAAGTACAGTCGATAAAAAGTACAGTCGATAAAAAGTACAGTCGGCGAAGGAAGCTTGCGTACAAGATACTAACCTTTTTTTCTTTCTTTGATTTTCTGCAGAGAATCTTCTAGACGGACTAGAGAACTGGCTGGACCGGCTGTTCGAAGGCAGCACTCACCGATACTACATTAACTACTGGCCAGACATGACCACCAAGTGAACGCGATCCAACGAGGCACCGCGCTACCTCGCGTAAACTGAGCTGGTGGGGACGCACCTTTATGAACGTTAAGTCAGGTAGGGATTGTTAATGATTGATACGGTTTTAAAGTGATGCTTCGTTTGCTATAATGTCTATGTTATAGTGTTGTTACTTTATCTTTTTTTTTTATTACGAACAGAATTCATTTCAAGTCTTAGAGTTGTTTGTGATTAAAACTGAATACGAAGGTTATTTTCTGTATTGTGTAAGGTTTAGAATTTCTGAACTGTTGTGTGAACTCTTGTGTGATACGCCTCACGCAAAATTGCAGACCATAATTTGTTAGTCGTTTAACGTTAAAATAAAGAGTAAGAAGGAATTTTTGGCAACATTGCTTGTGTGCGGTTGGCCATACGGTAAATATTTGATTATGAAGAAAATACCTCATAAAGTTGCGTTTCTACCAGAGATGTCCCAGGAATGTGTTTTTCATGAGCCAATAGAAACGCTTCATTTACCTCGCCTCGCTCCGCTCAGCTGTTTCCACTAGAGATGCGCTGTGCGAGGAATAGGTAAATGAAGCGTTTATTGGTTCATGAAAAACACATTCCTTGCAACACATCCTCGCACATCTCTGGCGGAAACGCAGCCTTAAACTAAACAATTTTTTTCATGTCGTACATTTATAGCAACGAAAGTTGAGTGGTCGAAATTTTTTGTCCTAACAATGCTTCTTCGAATGATCGTTTCGTATAATTGTTATTACACTGAGACCAACGGCTTTTCAGATTTTTTTTTCATAAAAAAAAACTAACCAAGTGAATTCTTGATAGCATATGTATGTAAATTATTAACGCAATATTTTCAGTTTCAACCAGAGAAAAATTATACCAAACTATTGTTCGACCAAAATTACATTAGGACAAAAAATATTTTCTACAACACGAACTGCACACAGATCAAATCTATGTTTGAAATGTTATAAAAAATTTCTTAAATGTTTAAAGTAAAAAGACTCAATGGAAACTGAAGGATGTACCATCTGCCAAATAAGTGATCTGTCAATTTTTAAACAAGTTCCTATCAAATGATAATGTCGCTGAAGTCGAACTTAAGTTGACAGACACTTCTATTGGCATTATTGTTGTGTGATACTGATATGCAAACGATTATCAACTTTAGGATGGTAGACCACATATTTCGCTGACTGTACCATCGGCCAATGGGTCTACCACCCTAAAGTTGTAACGTTTGCATATCACGAAACAATAAGACCTATATGTAGACGTGTCTGTCAACTTGAAAGTTCGACTTTAGCGACATATTCATTTGATAGGGACTTGTTTAAAAATTGATAGACTACTTATTTGACTGATGGTACATTATGTTTATCCCGTATTGTAAATTATAAGTAAATAATACTGCCTATTGTATTTATGTGAAGCGACAAAAGCTGTTACACGGTCTCTTGCTTTTGCTCGAAAAACTTAGTCAAAATAATGCTTATTTATATTTCATTCGGTCGTGGTCAGGTATATACGAGATGTCTTCCAATTCGTCCGGAATGCTTCATCTAAGTTGCGTGTGACTACACTTTGATTCAAAATTCAGATGCCTTTACAGAGGCGTTCAAACTGACCTCATAACAATTTATTGAATCAGGCGTTACTTTGTGGAGGTCCATATCAATGAACTAAAAGAATTTCCTTGCTCATCCGCGACCCGATAACCTCCTGAAATGCCCTGGAATAATTTGAAGATATCTTGTATTTTACTAAAACTCGTTTTGTTTGTCTTCTAGTAGCTATATCCTAGTGCATGAAGGGCCCTTTTTAAATGATAAAGCGACTTAAGTAAACCGTGATCGCTGCAGCTAGAGTCTATTTGTGGGATTGGTGAATGTTAAGGATTTTAATTGTAGTTTTTTCTATTATTTGTTACCCACTCTATACTAATTTTGGCATACTATTTTAGTTCGGAAGTAGTTTGTTTGTACGAGTTTATTTCATATTATCGATCTTAATAAGTTCATTGTTGTTGTGTTCAAAACGTATAGGAACATTTTGTTTTATTTAATACGAATCCCGCGGTCACTGGTCATTTCAATACGTACTCTCAGATGAAGGCACTGGTCCCACCGGCGGCTACAAGCTATTAGCGAGTAAAACTATAAACTACAAACGAGTGGGCGAGAGGCGAGAAGCGAGTATAGTTTTGCTAGTTTAGACGCTCGGCTATAAGCGAGTGTTTGCGTGCGACGGGCGATTACTCGCTGCACTAGCTCAGCCGGGGGGCTATTCGCCAATGACCTATACGATGTACAGTCGAGGTCGAATATAGTTAGTGTTTAATTTTGTAACTAAGGGACCCCATACATCCCTGTATTATTATTTATTTATTTTTTGTAATTTATGTTAAATTGTTTACTGTAGTTTTTAAGTATTTTATTTGTAATTATTTTATTTTGAAAAAATGACTTTCTGCCAAGTTTCTTGCGGCGCATTCTTCTTGGCAATGATGGTCTTTCCGAAAGCGCTGGTAGTTAAAAAAAATGACGTGTAAAAGTGCCCATTGCGGCCTATTTACTGAATAAATGATTTGAATTTAAATTTGAAAATACATTTTCACCACACTAGCTAGTTTGAACGCACTGTATTCTTTTCTGAAATAATTAATTTTTTGCATCCAAATTTTTCTTGTCATTATTTTTAAAATATTCCTTTTTTTCTTCCGTCTCTTCAAAATGCCACTACACACACGCTTTTATAAAATACATCATCATCGTCATCCGAACTTGACAACAAAGATAGTTCGTATGATTGTTTTAAATTCATTGTGTATACGTGCACTCGCATTCACTTTGAAAGGTAGAATGATCGCTCTGATCGCCAAGCAGGCTTCGGCGAGTACCGTTGAGCTAGTTTTATAGTCGATAGCTTATCGCTGCGGTCAACTAGTAAACAGTGGTCCCACCGCCAGCTATCGGCGAGCTCGGCGGTCAACTAGTAAAATTCTGTACTAGAAACAGATGACAATCGGCGGGCGGCTAGTAAACAATTGTATGGAATTATCGCTTACTCGCCGGGCGGTGGGAGAGTATCCTCGCCGGCAGTGTGAACAGCCAGCTATGAACTATAAAAATATAACTCTCTCTTTTATGTACACGGAAGCGATTATCTTTTGTTCGTTTCTTAGGCTAGAAAATAGCCGATAGCTCATAGCTTACTAGCTCGCGGTGGGACCAGTGCCGAAAGGTGAAATAGACTGACGATAGAATAATGAAGGAACTGACTTGCGACGAAATTCAATAATTTTTGGTGAAGATTCTGATCCGCACTTTACGCCGTTTTAAGGTTTGAATTAACGATCAAATTGTAAAACACCTTTCTCGGTATTTCGAGCACAAAAGCGAACGAGTTTGTAGTGGTCAATCGAGTTGCAATGTAATGCAACTTGCACGATTTTTCTTGTAAGTCTAAAGTCGGTTTTAAAATAAATGGATTAGGTCCGCGTGGGCAGTACGGCTTAGGCCTTTGCGTTCTGAGAGGAAACCTGTGCCCTGCCGTAGGGTGGGATGTACATGGGTCGACATATGATTTAGAAGTGGTTTCGGCGATACTATGTCTGTCAGTCAGTTTTTCATCTGAGAATATTTTAATAACGCTAAGGAGGGAATAAAAATTGGGCTATTGTAGTTTTGGTATGGTCAGCTACAGAAGCGCTAAGTTGTGGAGCTCATAAAATACACACCTTTTGTTACATTTGCAGTAAAATCCTGTGTAACCACTTCTGCTGCTGACTGTACGAGAAAGTTTTTTTTTTGTCAGAAAGCGTGAACACAGTTTATCATGTTCTAGAGTAAACAGTCGTTAGCAAAAGCAATTCACACTTTTATATAAAACTAGCTTGTTAATTAGCAGTTTCTGTCACAATAACTAGTATTTAAAAGTACATTTAAGCACTTCAGAAAAGGAGAGAAAATTCACCCTAGGGGTCGAGCAAAATCTCGCGACATCTCACCAATAAGAGGGGGGGGGGGATCTAAAAATCGCCGAAATTGCATCACATATTAATGGGTGCCCTCTTACGTCACACTGTTTTTTTTTTTTCATTCTTAGAACTCTCTCCCCTCCTTGTTACATTTATTACTATGAAAATCGCAATGTGTCACAAATCGTGAGATCGAACCCCCATCCCCCTGAATGTCTGACTTTATCTTATAGATGACCCCTAAAGTGAAGTTCAAAGGGTAAATCTACATAGAAATTAGTTATTACTTTTATTTAGTTTTCTTTTACCTTAACTTTTAGTCCGTCTTATTCTAAAACCGGACATGGATCGAGTTAACAACATACATTGTGCTGCTATTTTGTGGCAGCAGTGGTTGCCAAAAACAAAAAGTTTATGTCAACAGAGCCTTAACAAGCGTTTATTATATAAATAAGACATATTTACAAACGTAGCTACATACTAGACTTCGTTAAAGATCAACATCTGCAAAAAAGCAATACAATTTTATTCAGTAGTCTTTTTACATTTTATACAGTATTTAAATGTTACGAATATAAGACCGCGTCTCTCATTAAAATCGCAGAATAATGATTAATATCATAAGTCGTAAATTGTCTCGATTTAATCCATTAGTTATAGTTTTTATGAAGACACAATATTAATAGTAAATTTTCACTATTTAAAATTTAAAAAGCTTGAGAGTTAAAAATTGTCAGCCAATTTTGTACTAAACCGAACGGAAGGATACGTTTAACCTATACTCCAATTCAATAGAATCTGACAATTCTGTAGACACTTTCAGCCTACTAATATGAACACCGGGCTGCCTAAGGCTTTGTGATGTGACTATTATTCATTTTTGATTTCTTTTAGATGATAATTGCAACAACAGGGACATATATAATCAAGCGTGCCCACGTTAGGGTGTGTTAAATGTGTAGAAAATTGTTAGATTCTATTGAATTGAACTTTAATAATCTTCGGATTGAAACCGTACAGTATTTCTTACTAAAAATCAGATGTTTAAACACCTAGTGAACAAAAGGCGGTACAAAAAACGAAGCAAAGCCGCACAAGTATCAACTACATTTCCGTTATGATCGCAGTTTTGGTTTGATCCCGCCATTTTAATAAATATAATGTGCCATTATTTGGCCCAGTAAGAATAACACCAAAGTTGAAGAGTAAAACAATAGTTATGTGACTTATTTTCGTCACTCGTACCACTCTTTGAGGCCTTATCAATTATCATATTCGAGTAATTATTTAGCTTTCAATATAATCAATCCGCACGCAAGCCACGCACCTCGATTAACTTTACATTATAAAGTTAATCTCTTATATACACATTAAATGACGTTCGGATGGCTAAGTGGTTAGAGAACCTGACTACGAAGCTTGAGGTCCCGGGTTCGAATCCCGGCCGGGGCAGATATTTGTATGAATAATACGAATGTTTGTCCTCGGGTCTTGGATGTTTAATATGTATTTAAGTATTTATTTATCTATATAAGTATGTTTATCCGTTGCCTAGTACCCATAGTACAAGCTTTGCTTAGTTTGGGACTAGGTCAATTGGTGTCAAGTGTCCCATGATATTTATTATTATTATTATTTATTATTAAATGAAGTAGTTAACTTGTAGTTCGACACCGAGGATAGTTAGAAGTGAAGTTTGTAAGTTTTTTAACGTCTCAATAATATACAATTGTAACTCGAAAGTAGGATAACACGGTATAAACATAAATTTTAGAAATTCATAACTATTATGTCAAATCGGAGTTGGTGCTAGTTCGTTGAGTGAAAATGCAGATTTTAGTGCGAATTTGGATAGACTAAGCTTTCACGTCGGCGTATTAGCCACCATCTAGACCACCAATGACACTGAACTGAAATTTTTGGAACACGCATTGGTCAGGTCGGTAACCGTCGTTACAAATATAGCTAGATATGTTTTTGTCTCATAGCTATTGCTTAGAGAATTTAGTCTGATAGTATTCAAAAGTATTAGCTCTCTCCTACGTCTCGTGTAGTCTTGTCTTGCCAGATCTTAAAACAACACGGGTTGCCATGTACTAGTCAAAGTTTTATACCAAATATTATTTATTAGCGGTTATTAAGTAATTATTTAATAGTTATAACTAGGTAGCGAGATCTATTAAAGTAATTTATCTCCAATATATACTGACTAACGCAGTACACCCAGCTAATTGTAGTTTTCGTTGTATATTTTACAATTGTATGGTTATTAAGTTACTGCCCTAATTAATATAATCGTCTTGCCTTATTTAAGGATGTTCGAACAAGTAATAGTTCGTCAAATCCACAATAATCATTATACAAAGAATTTGTCATTTCTGTAGTTGAAAACTGTTGTATAAAAACGATGTATCGCTTAATAATTTTATATTTAAAATGTTTCACTGATACCATTGTATCAAATCTTGGCTGCAATAGTGAAATGTAAGTAGAAACGTCCACTACAGGTCCCTGCCACTATCGAGAAGCTTATTATGCGTATTACTTATCTTGATTCGATATAGGAACAGTCGCGAGCGTTAATTTGGGACCCACCTAAGGTCGAATATCTGTCATTTTGTATGACAATTCAAAGGATGTCTTGACGCAATGGGTCCCAAATTAACGCTCGTGACGGTACGATTTAAAATCGTCCTTGTACTCTCAACCTCGTGTCTACCCGAACTGTATCAACCAAATCAACACTGTAGTCTATATCAGACTTAACATAAAGATGATTCTAGTGCAATTTAATGTGGCCAGATACGAGGTTGAGAAAGTACATGGACGAAATATTTATAGCCTATTTAGTATCCCACTTTAAAGCAAAGGCAAAAAATTTAATGCTGTGAAAAATCTTTACATACTTTTTCAATTATGTATTAATTTTACTTTATTGTTAGCCGTACGAGGCAGCTAAATTAATGCGTAGGCAATATTGTAATAAGTAGAGTTATTAGCTGCACTCGTTTATTTTTGGGCACCTGTTAAATGTATGAATTTATCGAAAATGCATTTTATGATCCTTAATCGTTTGATAAAAAGACAAATTTTGTATGTTTATGTCGACTTGTATTGTTATTGTGTGGATTATATGCTTGTGCTGTTTGGAAAGACTCTTAAAAGGATTAATAACTTTACAATAATTATAATGGACAATCGATCATCTATCCTGGTTTATATAGTCGAATGTCCCCAGTGTTCCAACAGCCGCTGATTTTGTCTTGTTGGTAATTCCAATCCGTTGTCTTCGCCAATAGGGCATACTAGGCAAAGCTCTGCGCAGGGGGCGACACTGGCACAAACCGTAAAGAAACCGCCATGACAACGTCAGTTCTCTTTATATTTTGCCGCCATGGCGGATCATGACCAAAGAGTACTAATACCTATAGAAATCATGACATATTTATGAGTAGCAAAATAAATTATATTTACATCGATACTAGCGATAGAGCTATATTTCCAAAAAAATAATTGAAATAATACGATATTACGGCATCCTACGGACATTTAAGATACTCAAAAAACATAAACCATAAACATGGTATGTGCTAGTGCTGCACTCTGACGGGATAAAATTGCAAATATTCCCTATTAGAGTTTCTTGATAGGCGAATAACGCTAGATGGCGTTAGTTTTGTTGGGTTTTCAACAGTATCGTGAGGTCCGTCTGACGTTACAGTCTTGCTGTTTGTCATTGGCTCACTGTCAAATGCACCTCAAGATAGGTACTAGCGCTGGTACTAGAGCTTGTCCTTTAGATATTTCGGAGCAGCCAAGGTTATCAAAAATATCGAAACATGAATTCTAACACATTAATAATAGAGTGCATGTACCAATATTTTTGACCACTGTAAAATAAATAATGTTTGTATTGTAAACACGTGAAAATGACCATATTTACAATCAAAATCTGATTCATAGGAACAAAATTAAGAGTCTTTCCATTCCCTGTCGTCCAAAAACCCAATGTAATATGGCCAGTAGAATCTAAATCAGAAAAAAAAATTAATGCCATTAATTACGTCATTGAATGAATTAAAAATGGTAGAATTGTTGCCAGGTTCAGCCTCTACTGACCATCGGTTTACTATGTGTTGTGGTTTACGAGACGTATTGGTATAAATGTATGTGTTGTCATGTTCTGTATTAAAATTATCACCATGTTGGGTGTCTGTATATGGGTTGTTGACAAGCTTTTCATCTATTCATACTAAATATAATTACTATTGTATTCAAATTATTTTTATTGTTAAGTGACACTAAATCTATCCTTTATCTTAATTCCAGTATCGATTTGTACAATAAATTTATTGTTCTTTAACCTTGTTTTATTTCTAACTACAAATTTTCTAAGAATTATGGAATTTACTGCAATAAAGTGGCCTATAAAGGTAATCCAAGTTATCCTTATCCTTATTACTATTATAAAGGGGAAAGTGAGTTTGTTTGTTACGCTTTCACGCCATAACGGAGCGACGGATCGTCGTGATTTTTGGCATTTAAATAGTTTGTGATCCCGAGAGTGACATAGGCTACTTTTTATCCCGGAAAAATGCACAGTTCCCGTGGGAACAGCGCGCGATAACCGAATACCACGCGGGCGGAGCCGCGGGCAAAAGCTAGTATGTAGATATTTGTAATTTCATCAAAATCTGCAGCCATTTGTGTCATTTGAGTAATGAACATTCAAATTTTCACATTTAGTGTTTCAATTTATTTATTTTTTATATAAGAGGGAAAACGAGCATGCGGGTCACCTGATGGCAAGCAATCACCGCCGCCCATGGACACCTGCCAAGACGAGGGGTGTCGCAGGTGCGTTGCCACCCCTTTGAGACTGATAGGCTCGTTTTTGCCCTCGCCAAAACACGTAGGGCAGCCTTATCAAGAATGGTCGGGGTCAAACTCAATTAACACATTCAGCCCCAGTGACAACTGACTTTTTAGTGCCTTATTAGTTCCCATTCCCTTTACTTTCTTTATAATTTGAGTTGGCGGGATTGAACGTTAATAGATAACTATGAATAATCAACAATATCCAATCTAAATGTTGAATAATCACCTGACAAAAGTGGTATTCTGAATAAAATGCATTTATTCCATAATTAAATAATTATTAATATAACAACACAAAATTACAATATTTTCTAAATAAGTGTCTACTAAACTTGTCGTTAGAGAAATGCCCTGATCGCATTTGTGTTTGTGTATATGATTGAACTTGCAAGTCCTTATCTGAAACAAACGGAAATTTGTAAATTAAATAACTTTAACAATATCACTTTCCCTTGTTGTCCCTACTAATATTATAAATGCGAAAGTAACTCTGTCTGTCTGTTACACTTTCACGTCCAAACCACTGAACCGATTTTGATGAAATTTGGTATATAGGTAGTTTGAACCCCAAGGATCAACATAGGATACCATTTATTCCAGTAGAGCGCGCCACCGTGCAATAGCCTAGATCCGCGCAGACAAAGTCGCAGGCATAAACTAGTAACAACATAAATGCAAGGCAGCTATATCATGTAATACATGTGTGTTTTCATGGAATGCCACCTGAGATGTGATTCCAGAGATAAAAAAATATTTAATGATAGTGAAACATTTCCTTCATAACTGGTATAGCTATAAACGGTTTTGACTGTATCTATAATTTTTTTTTTTTCAATTTTTTTTACATATTTTTTATATTCGCCTAATCAAATGATTCTTAATAAGGAACTCCACTCGGAATTTCAGTCACTATCCAGAGACAGAGTTATCCGTTATAATATCATTTAATATGAGCGGGTCTCACGGTAGTTTCATGATTAAAACTGTCCGGAGAGTAGACACATTGGACACTTAAAAACTAAAATGTGTAAAGTATAATTTTAGCAAAGCAAACTTTTCAAATGTTAAACAAATAGTACCTGATAATGGTAGACTCCATTGCTTTGCAACTCTATGAACTGTTCTTTTTTGGATTTAACGAATATTCGCAATTAGCATATGCTAGTCCTATGCCCATGCCCATGCCAGCTATGATGGGCCATCTCCGCCGGCCGAGGAACAACACAGATGCCATCGTACCTAGTAACACTCCGCCGCCTGAAATATTACACAAAAGTTTAGTAACGAGACTAAATTTATATTTGATAAGCACAAACCATGGGACTTGTTTATAACAAGAACACAACTAGCTATTATTGATAAATGTACAAGGTAGCGTAAACACCTTCTTCGCAGAATGGATCTTAAATATTATGTAATTGCCTATTGACCTTAAGGATCGCAATATCAACTAAAGACTTCGAGTTATTTACCGGTTTTAACAATTCCGTCTGTGAGACACATGTCCAGTTTAGCGGAATAATCGTCAGCGTCGTTCTTTCCTTTCGCCATTTTACTGTTTGTTGGTTTTGAGCTTCAATAATAAATAAAAACACAAGCTGCACGATTCCCGTAGGTCGTCGATGAAAATATCAGATAAATTAAAATCCTTTGCACTTTTACATAATTCGGCAGTGAAGAATGAAAATTTCACATGACAATCTGCTGTGACAGTTGACAGCTATTCATAATTGTTGTTTCAGTCAATGATAAAAAAGTCGCCCTTTTGTTTTTAGTACCAACACCTGGCAACGCAAATTTCTCCAAAATATGCTGTAATGTTGACTGCAATTAACATAATATTTTACAAATAAATCACGGTAATATCTTTGTTTAACCATTTTGATTACAAAAATTTATGGCATTGAACATTAATTCAATATCTCAAACAGACTATAAGTTGTTCGAGTTATTGATAAAAGCGTTACGATGTTGCCAAACTTTTAGCAAAAACAGAATAGATGCTTGAAAACACAGCTTGAAAAGAACGTGATGTCAACTTTTGACATTCCAGAATAATTAAAAAAAAAAAAAAAACTTTTGACATTGACATGTTGACATAACTTTTCTTCTTTCTTCGCCTTTCTTTGTGGCTGGTTGTGGCCTTCGCCTTGATTGAGTTTCCATCCCACAGCAACAGCAAATTATGAATAGAAATGATGTCTAATCGAATGTATAGGCATGCTTCATGCCTGAGAGTAATATCCAGGAGCACAAGTACTACAAACGATGCGAAATCGATGCAAACGCCTAACCCTCGCAAGGTCACCAGTGACATGGTAGGCCCACCAGATCCTGTGTCCAACCTTCGGAAGATAATTTATAAGCAGCCAGCCAATGAAACTGAACTAGAGAGGAGATACCGGGAATTAAGGATAGAGGCTCAGAAATGGAACCAGGAGTTCTGGACAAAGCACAATTCAAGATTCTTTCAGGTAAATTTATGTTTCTAAATTACAATGATAAAAGTTACCAAACCTTAAAAAGGAGTTTTATTAAAAGACCTGTTGCATAATTCCATTTTTTTTTTCATATTTAGTTTATTTCAAATATTTGGTGAAACCATTAAGTAAATTTGTGTTGACATTAATCTAAACATAGTATAGAGACAGACCAATTAGACATCAGATTAAGTACACAAAACACTACATTTTTAATCAATCATACTCATAGATCCCACTCTAACCTTATATTTTATTTTAGGAAAGAGAAGATTACCTCAAAAAAAACCTCCCAGATGGTAAACAAAACTTGACAGCTGATGAAATGAGTGTCTTCTACAAAGCCTTTCTGGACAAAAACTGGAAAGCACACCTCGCTTACAACATAGAGTGGTACAAGAAGAATATTACGCTGCTTGGACTAGCAATACAAGTTAAACTTAGACAATTATTTAGAATAAAGAATGTTAAATAAATGAATTTGTATTCTTTAACTGCATAGTAGATATCTAAATAAATGTCACCCAGAGAAAATGCCAGACCCCCACAAGTTTATAGATAATCAGGACAGCTGTTTTGAGTCTTGGTTTGAGTGACCATACATCTAGTACAAAATTGTTTGCAAAAGTGAAATAATCCTATAGAGTTAAAGGCCGCTGCACAAGTGTCGAGCATTATTAGCTGCAGCACCCCTGTGTTATGGTCGACTTTAGACTTTACCTTCAAAAAAACCTGTGTGGAGGGCATTATAGTCATTACAATTAATATTTATTTTAGAATTTGGATAAGTGTGAGATAAAGAACAAGATGCGATTTATAAACTAACTTTTTAATCACAGCCCTGTCACTTTTAATGCTGGCATTTAACATGAAAAAGTAAAGCCATATGCCATCCAATGTCAATTGTCACAGATTTTACTATTTGTAGAAAGAAATATGATTTTGAATGAATTTCTAAAATTGATTGTTTATAAAACTTAAAGCAAGATTAGCAATTATGTAAAATAGATTTTATAAGAAGAAAGTAACTTTTCCAATGTATATTGCATTTAAGTGGCTGACTGCATTGGCTGTGATCTTGTGGCTTGCCCTTTGCTGTGTTGACATATATCTGAAGGAATGTAAGAAAAAAATAACTTTGGGTAAGTAAATAATGCCACTTATTAACTATATTATGTTAGCACCCTTATCTTAATTATCATTCTGGACCTAATTGTTATTGTCTTTTTTCATCAGATACCTCTGTCAAGCCTTATGTTTTCGTTAAATACACAAATGGCTCAATTCCTGTTGAAAGAAATTTTAAAACAAAAGATAAAGCAAACTGGAAATACATGAAGCAAAACCACAGGCAACAAAACATTGCTTTCCTGCACTACATAACATTCCTGGCTGGTGCTTTTGCTGTTTCAATATTCCATAAAAAAAATGAAATTATTAAATACACGCAAAATCATATTACAAAGACTAATATACTGAAAGGCGTCAAGTGGGTGAATATGACCACTAGCGCAATACATTTAAAAGAAACCGCCATGTGCGCTAGTGTTGCCACATTGAATTATTTGAAATTTTTGTGGGGATCTGCTCGGCATTTAGCGGCAGTTGCGTTCAAAAAACCTGGTGAAGCTCAGAACATTAATTCAGCGTTACTTAAAAGAGTTAAAGAAATTGGCCAAGATCGTAAAACTTTAGGGCAATTACTACTTGCTGCTATCAACGACAATAAAAATATCAGACTGCGTTGTCAATCAGAAACAATGGCTAAAAACAGACTCATGCAGTATATCGAGGAGACCCAAAAGCTAATCAAGGAGAACAGAACGCGATATGTTAACTTCCAGCAACTTTATTCAGTAACTCACAAAGAGAACGTCTTTCTGAGAAGCCGTATCAAGAAACTAGTGAGTGAGAAAGAAGACGCTGAAAAGAACTTGATGACATTAATTAATGAGGTGTATCGGTCTCAAAATACTAATCTGAAAGCTTACTGCGCCCGTTTTATTGTGCATACAAAGAAGAATTTGTTGAACAAGGACGTTAACGCTGAAATTCGGAAATTTCTTCAGAAATCTAATGAGCCAACAAGTGTTGCATCCAGAGGCATTGGTGATCATGATCAACTCGGCATTATGCTATCGGGTACGAGCAGTCTTCCCGAGTGTTCCCTTCGCGTTACGGATTTGTTGCATGATGACACCCACCTCGTGCGTTTAGTCTCTGATGCTCCAAAACTCCGTGGACTGCCTGGGGAATGCGTTTGGACAGTTAAAGACAAAAATGGAATAATTGAAAAGCTTTACGAATATGATTATGAAACTGACTATGATAACGGAGACACTATAAGAAGAATAAGGGAATATTCAGTTTATCACGATAAAGACTGGCTGCTAGATCAAACAAAGTAAGCACACGTTCTTTAATAGCATTTTAAAACGTAGTTCAATAGAATGTAAGTAACATTTTCTTCAGAAGACGCTCTTGAGGTTGTATCCATCTTATTTTATAGCTAAACAGCTATGATGTAGGCAGGCACGGCGTCTACTGAGTATATCCCTTATTTTTCACTTTCACTGCTGGGCAAAGGCCTCTCCTCTTGACCTCCACAATTCTCGTTCTAACGCAATGTCAGGCCAGTATATCCCTTATACTGTATTGTAAATAAGTTTCTGGCAAAAAAAAATACAAGCTGTTTTTTGCTGGAAGTTGGTCAAATTTAACTGGCAAGATTTGATTACAGACTGACAGACAACGGGACAGGTGAAACTATCTAAGGCACGTTGTTGCTCGACTGCCCGAAAGACGGACAAATCAGTGGCGGACTAAGCCCGTCAGAGGCCCGGGGCGGCAAAGATGAATGAGGACCCAAGCTTTAAAAAAATGCACACACTAAGCACATTTTTAAAGTCTTGTAGGATTTGATCAGGGGAACGCGGAGGCATTTGCCCCCCCCCCCCCCCCCCTCCAAGACCGGAGGCCCGGGGCGGGCCACCCCTTCCGCCCCCCTGTTAGTACGCCACTGATACAAATTGAAATATTTATTTAGGTAGGTAGGTACTCATTAACCCTTTCCATTCCAACCTAGTTGAGTATGAAAAGGACTACGATAATGGACCTTGATAAACTAACAATAGTAAGGTGGAAAAATTTAAGTAACGTTTTTTTTCCAGTCTCATACCAAAACTACCGGATTGCCCAAGCTTGAGTGCAAGTGCTGTTAGATTACGACTTGACGTAAAGCCTTTAACGAATATGGGATTTTTGACAAGATCCAAACAATTCAAAAGTTTTTTGGAAAATTCACCTGGCTGCGTCCCATCGAGAACGTCGTCGTCTCCTTTATCTTGTGGTTGATGTAAATTTTATATTTACGTAATTTACAATTTTAAATAATGTTTTTGTGAGATTAAATTTATTTATATTTTGAGCACTTGGGTTATTTTTAATTTGTAATATGGGGTTTACACCACCAGCGTGCTGGTAACACTATTAAAGTCAGGGTGGCTAGCCTACTCCGAAATTTAAAAATCGAAGTTTGTATTGTACCGTCCCGTACAATAAGTAATAATAAAAAAAACTGACGGTGCCTAGGTACGGTACACGGTACAAAACAAAGCGTCAAGTCTTCGACGATACGACGAACGAACGAAACGAATGAAGAAGTAGTCGATAGCATGAAGAGAAGCGTGACAACGTGAGTCATAATTATAAGAAGTACCTATTCTAATTTAAGCAAACTAATCTTAAAAATTCTCATGCATTAAGAAGGGATACTTTTTAAGATCTTTATCACAACATAATTTAATGCAAGAGTTTTAGTTTGAGCGAAATGGTTTTAACATTTTTACCTTTTTTCGGGTTAAACGTCAAATTGACATAACAGTGATGCCATGTACATATAAAAAAAATCCGAAATATATTTGTATTTTGTAGGCAAATGAATTCGCTACAACAAATTGATGTGCCTTCGATAAATTGGAAAACTATACGGAAAGAAGGACTCGATTTGGACTACGCTGTTGCTATTCCAAGGATAATTGCTAACAGTATTTTAAAGGAGCTTGAAAAAACACTCGAGTACTTTACAGGAGATCTGTCAAAAATAACGTACGTAATTTAATCTATTTTTACAATCGGGAATAATAATTTAAATATGGCGGTTGTTAATAAGGAAGTTTGATTACCTATCTCAGAGTCTTCGGAAAAGTACATCCTTTGCCGCGGCAACAAGTAGCATACGGCGACGCAGGCGTGACTTATAGATATTCTGGAAAAACTATACCAGCACTGCCGTGGCCTGCACCAGTCCTAGCTTTAAGAGATTTCCTCGAAAACATAAAAGGGATTAAATACGAGTTCGTATTGGTGAACAAGTAAGTCAACAAGTAGTAATAACGTCATTCCTTTCGCAATACGTTAAGTTAGTCTGTTTACGATCTATTTAATACTTTGCGGAGTAGAAGTTTATTATTCAAAATAAAAAACAGCTGCGCTCAGTTAAATAGATACGAGTATGTATATTTCTCATTTATTCGTACCTAACTGGTACCTAACCGTCAGTTTTAAATTATCTAAGCCATCAGTGGACCCGATTCTACAGCGGCCGCTAAAATTCCTAATTTTATTTAGACGTCGCTAAATCACTTTGCTATTCTATGAGCACCTGTCATAATCAAATGACAACGCTAATTTAATCTGACGTTTCTTATTTTAGCCGATCTATCTAGCCGGTCAGCGTGACTTTCTGGAATAGCACTTGTTAAATCAGCCGTCTAAATGTCAATTAAAATTTAGAAAATTTAGATTTAGACAATTTAGCCGACGTGCGCGTAGAATCGCATCCAGTAGGTACATGATCTATAAATTAAAAAAAACTTCCCATCGAATGAATACAAGTAGGTATGTCTTTAAAGTTTAATTTCCAAGTTGACAGCAGGGGTACTCCGAAACTCGAAGTTTGTGTCGTGCGATCTCTCTGACACTTATACTGCAGACACGTCATATCGACATCCACTCGACATCATTGTTTTATGATATGCAAACGATTATCAACTTTAAGAGTGGTAAATCACATATTTGGTTGACGCATTTGCATGATGGTATATTTACTATTTACTATCTGGGGTGCGTATGGACTAAAATATTTGCTATTGATAGGTACAGAAATGGAAATGATCACATGGGAGAACACAGAGACAACGAACCGGAATTAGATCCTGATTACCCTATTGCTTCTATATCCTTCGGACAAGAAAGACCTTTTGTACTCAAACATAAAGACGCAAGAAAAGTGGGACCTAATAAAAAGCCTATACCTCCAGGTAAACACATTTTATTTCAGATCTTCATACTTATTAATAGTTACAGAGTCATCAATGTTTCGAAGCTTATTGAACATGTAACGCAACAAACGGGCTTCGTATGTGACTGTTTGCTTTGCTTTTGTATTTGCGTCTTCTTCTTGGAATGGATTTTCGATGACGGTGCTCACGCGCCGTCCATAAGTTTCACAGCCTTCCAGAAATTGTAGACAGTCCCTTATGGTGTTATCTTTAACGACAATCAAATGCTTAGACAAATTTTCCAAAAACGATAAGAAGCAGCGCTTAGTGTAGAACCACGTGTCTGTCCCCAACCGCTTGTTAAAAGGTTCGAGTGATTTAATAACTCTCGAAATGCCAAACTCGTAGTTCCCTTTAGCGCAATACAAAGTACCGATGACTAAGTTAACGATACATAAGTGGTAAAACTTTTTCTGAGGATCCTCAAAAATTTGCTGTTCTTCCTCTTTCTCTATTTTACGCATTATATCCTCTGCTTCCTCATTTTGAGATGTCATGATGTAAGAGACGCATAAGTTTGCTAGTACGACTGCGCTTATTTCTAAAATGTTATCGTACTGCTTCTTGACAATCGGCTCGTAGAAACTAGCCGCTTCCTTGTACTTATTTTCTTGCATGAAGAGAACATGTGCTACGTTCAGACGCCAAACGTCAGATTCGTTACAGAATTCGACTGATTTCCTGAATATCTTCTCGACCTGTCCGTAATTTTCCATATCCCAATAAATTTTTGCTTGTGCCATAACCACAGGAATATATCTCTCTAAAGCTTCTTCATATTCCACGACAGCTTTTTTAACTTGATCATTATCTCCTTGAGATCGACTCTCTTGGACAACCTTTGTAAGTTTTCTTAATTGTTCGGCATGTTTCGAAGCAATATCTTCATATTTCTGAAAAGCCTCTTCAGGCGAAGTTTGACTTGTTATAATAGCATCCAAAAAGTCATACAAATATGGTGTCAAATATTTGTATGTAAACTGTGCATTTTCTGCTAATACATCTGCTGCCAAATCATAATACTCGAACTTGCAGTAGAGAAGCAATAAATTAGCGAATGTTTCGGGAGGAAACGGGTCTTGTTGTAAAAGAAAATGGAGTTTTTCAAACCCGTCAGTTGGTTTAATATCTATTGAAGTCAAGGCCACGTTGTGTAATGTTACGGCATCTAGTTCATGCTCGTGTCTGGGAGGCATATCATTAAGAGCTTCCCTTGCGGCTTCAATATTTTTCAATTGGTACTCGATAGCCGCCTTGAGATTAAATACTTCAGTGAGTGCAGTCTCGTGAAGTGTAAGCGTATTACCCACAGACTTTACTTCCGAAGTCTCTGCTTGCATACCTACTGCTAGTTCCGGATGATCACGGATACCTCTTTCTATCACAAGAGTTATGTGTTTTAAAGCCTGTGGATACTCCTTGAGCTTAAAGTAACAAAGTGCCACATTGTAATGAAGATGAGCATTAAAACCCAGCACGCTCAAACTGCGTGAAAACTTCTGCAATGCCTCTTCATACTGATTTTCTTTGTATAGTAAACATCCGAGGTTTATATCTTTGTCAACGTCATCCTGAATGTAAGAGTCTACTAGACTTTTCGCTGCAATGATATCTTCTTCTCCATATTTTATAGCGGATTGCAATTTGATAACTGTCCTTTCTAGCTCTGGAGCGGTAATTTGCATGGTAATTTTGTAGGCCTCATCAAACATGGATGCTTCGTATAATGCTTGAGCGAAGTATAGTTTATATTCTGGCACATCTGGGTGCATGGCAGATAGTTGCTCGTAACAGTTTGCTGCTTCAACGAAGGCTTGCGTCCTGAAGTAACAGTATCCAAGTAAGGATAATGCTGCTCTATTAGGATTAAAATTGATGGCATCATTTAGTGCTTTAATGGCGTCCTCGTACCTTGCCTCCTTAATCTGTAAATACATCAAAGACTTAAAATTAAGATACTATCTATTAGCATTGTCGAGAGTTGCGCAATGTTTGTTTACTTTATATGTATTGAGTAAATAATCTGGCACATGCCGCGAGTGAATGCTCCCTTTGAATCTGATATCTTGACGATATGAACAACAAATGCACTTAGATAAGCACAGCATGTGTATGCCCTCTAGACTAGAAATAGGTTGAGTGTTTGTCATCCTCTTGCTTGTGCATACCATTAAATTATACTGAAAATTGCTTCTGTCCTGTCCTAATTCACTGTTATGCCTGAATATGTTGCTTAGTAGATGCGTAATGCCATTGTTACACGTTCTAGTGTTTTATGGATGACGTTATTTAATTATCTACATCCCTATACAAAACCTTCGAAAGTTAGACTATCTGAATTCAAATCAAGCTCAAGTACGCTGTAATTATTGTAGATATATATCTTTTCTAATGTTGTTGTTCTATCACTAAAAAAACAAGTTGATAATAATAAAATAACCATATCCTATTTTTGAAGTTATAAACTGTTACACAACTGTTTGTATTATTATCTATTCAGTCACATACTATAACTATAAATCTATAAACATATAAGCCCATGGATATCTAAGCGAAATCCCTAAAACCAGCAGGGTTACTACGAAACTCGAAGTTCGTATCGTACCGTCCCTCTCGCTCCCGTATTAAATGGTGTAAGTGTCAGAGGGACCGCACGACACGAACTTCGAGTTTCGTAGTAGCCCTGCAGTATCGTTGTGTCGTTAATCTTATCTTTGCCTCGTTACGGCATGTACGGCGCAGTAGGTATTTTATTTACCGCGGACTGAAAACGGCCCGATAGGGTACCGTTTATCATGTAACGAACCGTCAGCTGCCAAGATATCGCTATTTCCGTGTGCCCGTTTCGGTTTCATAATCTGTCTATCTGTAAGAATCATCAATATCTAAGTATTATAGATACGAAGCACACCTTTCCTGCATAACGGTAGGCTAGCAAAATTTTTCCGAACCAGCTATGATGTGATGTTTAAATTGATTGGAATTCGGGCTTGGAGTTTGCTCGGGACAATTATCTAATATTGCTGGTACTTATAGTTAAACTCTACAAGCTAACGAGCTAAGTACCTACCTAGAAAGCTCAAACAACAATATAAGTACATAAATTATTATAAATGCCTTAAAATCCATGTACCTAGGTACTATCCTAACATATTTATGCCGACAATTCACAAATGCTACACGTAGTTCATAATAACGGTTACTCACCATGGTGTAAATAGTTTTAGTGTACTGACCATCTTTTATTTGCAAATAATCCATTTCTTTCTAATAAATAACTTGCAAAACATGAATTAGCCCTAACTAGTTTTAGTCATTACTAAGCTATGTTTACTGTATTCTTGTTCCTATGGTAACTACTACAGACTTAAAAAAAGGATTGCCTTTAAAGAATCAACCTTGTACGAATTATAATTTAAAGTTTATATTTCTTTGTGATAGCTATTACTTAACAAAAATAATAATTAATTAAAAATATTAATTCGGATTATGTAATGAACTGAATATATTTCTCTAATTTACATTTCATCTTAATTATTTTTTTATTGCAGTGAAAATCGACCTGGAGCATGGAAGTATCTTGTTCATGAATCCACCGACAAACAAAATTTGGTACCATTCTTTACCCACTAGAAAAAAGTTACTAGGGGTTAGAATTAACCTGACTTTTAGGAAAATGCGAATGAAATAAATGCTGGATTTTTATTTCTTGTTATTATTCTGCTAATCTACGATATCTATAAATTCTCTATTAGTCACCGTAGATGGTTTTCCTATGGACTGATAACAGTGTCATGCTCAAAACGAGTGAATTTTCGTGTGGCTGAATGTGCTTTTTCTATAGACATTATGACGTGCGTTCAGTAAAAAAAAAAACTGAAACGTCAATCTTTGTTTTGAGTAAGTGATCGACCTACGTTTCACTGAATGTGTTTAAAAATATCATATTTTTTAATAATTTAGATCAAATTTGCGAATCAATTACTATTGTATTGAAAAGGTAAGTTCGTCATCCTATTTTCTTCAAAGAACTTAGCAGTGTTTTTACAGCTCATTACGTGTACTAGTTTCGGTTTTCATTTCAATAATTCTATTGATTCATTTAGTTATCAGCGATCGTCTCAAGTACACATACATGATAAGGGAAGCCTATATAACGGGGGAATCCGTTGAACGGCCCCCGTTAACTACAAATACTGCGATGAATGCTTTCGCCTTCGCTGAAATTTACACTTGCGATTTGAATTTGTCTCTGAAATGGGCTGAGGTCGGCCGCAGCCATAGTTTTGGGCGAGTTTATGAGTGCAGAGCGTTGAAACTGGTTTGAGGGGACTTCTTTGTGATTTAAAAATGTGGTTTGGTCCTAATCTACAGAGGTCTTACAAGTACATGATTGCGTCCAAGATGCCGTCAATCAGGCTAGAGGCAGGCGATCTGAAGTGCAAGAATGGCTGCGACTACTTCGGCAACCCGCAGTGGCAGGGGTACTGCTCGCAGTGCCACAGGGACCACATGGCCAAGCAGCGGAGAGCTGGTGAATATTTACTGACTTTTTAATTCTGTTGTTCTTTATTTAAACCTAGTCTTTTTATGTAAGTTTGATTCAGCTGTCATTTAAAATAGGTCTGACATGGTGATTAAAATGTATAAATTGTAAATAAATATTGTTGGATGATTTATACCAATTATAGTCCTTAACTTATTAAAGCATGTACAGTCAGTGCCCTAACATAAGTACCCACATTTTTAAGCAACTAGTATGCAAAAGTGGATACTTAAGTCCGGGAACTGTGCTAAATGTTAAGAGCTAAATAACAGATAAACATAATTGATTAATAAATTAACTTATGTTGTAGCTACATTGAAAGGCCAAATAATTCATTTTATATATTGTATCATTCTATTTTTAACCCATTACATGTTGGTCCCTCCCACAGAGATTTACTCTCAAATCGATGGCCCAAACAAATAAACGTGTAATCGTAAAACAGCAATTTTACAGGAAAAACAAAACCAACTTTAACTTTGTATGGAATAATTACCAATGAATAAACAATTAAAACATTTTATCTCAAAAACGGTTAATCGGATCGGTGTAAAAAAAAATGACGACATACTTTGGGCCATATGTAAGCTAAAAAAGCAAAAAAAAATTTTTCGTGTAAAGGCCTTTGCACGTTTATTCGATTGGGCCATCGAAATGTCTTCATACAAACAAGAAAGTAAGGGAATACTGTAGCCCTCAAGAGCCATCCCTCTCACTCTCATTTTAATTAGTAGAAGTGTCAGAAAGACAGAACAACGTGAACATTTACTAATTTCGTAGTAGCCCCACAGGACATTGTGATAAGTTAATCCAGGAACGGGGAAACTGCGGGCTGTGTGCCATCTCCGACCCGCAAAGGCTTGAAATCTGGCCAGCGACCATAAAACAAAAATTAAGAGAAGATTTTGTGTTTTAACATGTATTTAAGTATGTATCTATCTATATAATTATATTTATCTGTTGCTTAGTACCCATAACACAAGCTTTGCTAAGCTTACTTTGAGACTAGATCAATTGATGTGAATTATCCCATGATATTTATTTAGTTATGCTGACCTGAGGCATGTAGTGGGGGTAGAAAGTGCTGGTTTTGCCTGCCATGCTTTTGCTAATTTTGTTTTTTTTTTAATCCATTGTGGAGCCTTGGGCACATCCCCAGTGTGCCCAGTGGGGAAGCCCAGTGGGTCAGGGCTGACATAATATAATCTAGCAAGGTATTTGGTTTTAGTTAATTTTAAATGGCGTGCATTGAGTAGACAGCAGGATAGGCAGCACTAGTGCTGGTGGTAATAACTACCTACTAACATGTTAATACACAATTTTTGACAGATTTTCACCTTTCTTTGGGCAACAAGACCATTATGGTAACATCATTGTGAAAAAGTTGTTTTTTTATCCTACTGTTTACAGTTTACTGAGAAAATTGAATACACAAACAACCAAGTAAAAATCAATTTTAATATCTCAATGTCAACTAAACCCCCTTGCAAAAAAAATAGGGCACCTACGGTTTTTCAGATTTTTAGGCATTGAAGCTTAGAAAGTAAGCTTTCATGCACATAAAATACAAAAACCAATAGGTGCCCGTTTTTTTTTTGCAAGGGGTTTATTATGTATCTGCATTTGAAAACTTAATGCTACATGTTTTGAGTACAGCAAATAACTTGAATAAAAAACTTCAGTTCTAGTTTCAGGTTTTCATCAGGTTACTATATTTCAAGTGCAATAAAAATTACATAAATATGCAACACCTTTTTTATAATGAATACTTTGCTAGATTGTGGAATTTCATTTAATGTTTTGTGTTTAACTATTTTTATCAAAATCATGTTTTATACCAGCATTGCCGAGAGAGAAATATTTGCCTCAGTGAACTTGCCAGAATCAAAATTATTCTACCAAAAGAGAGTAGGTACAAATTACTAAACTGTTAAAATCTCAACTCAAACAAACGTACCTTATAAAAGTAATTATGTAAAACCAAACAACAGTTATTTTATTATTACTTTATTACGGATTACTTTTAACCTTGATTGAAAAAAAATTGTGTAATTCAACTTAATGATAAAATTAACTGTTCCTACTTCAAGATAAAAATGAACTTCACCTTCAAAGTTTATATCTTAACTATTATTTGATAATGGTTTTTGACATAACATTGTGTCATAATCACGGTGAACTGCACCCTAAAAATATATTTCGCTGGAATGCCGTAAATAAAGCTGATACGCAATTATTTTCTGCAGCCATTACGTTATCATTATCGGAAACGCATTCGACTGCAACTAATTTATTGGGCATTGATAAGAATTTAGCGAAAAAACTAAGTAATATTATGTTATGCATGTTTTTGATTGAATTTCCATTGAACAAATATACGCATAATAACGAGTCGTAGTAACTAATATTAAAACTATTTTTATTGAGTTTTATGTGACACAAATTAAATGAGTAATTAATGATATATTTTAAAAGGCGATATACTTCGTTCGTTTAGCGATAGAAATATTCTATGAATAATATGTTTTTTACTGATAAACGCGAGTACATGTGAAACCGCATCAAAATAAAGCACATTGTTATTTAACTGTAACTTCCTGTTTTACAAAATATTTATCAATTAAATATGCGTCAAGTTGTTTTTCTTCTTTCTTGTAAAATAAAAAACAAAAGAAGGCAGTTGCATGCAACGCTTTTTTTAAAACGCCTGATACCGTGTGCGGTGCAGCGAAATACAGCCCATCTCTCTCTAACGTTTGACCAACGCTAATTTCGCGTGTTTATTTTTGTGGCAGAGAAAGAGAAGGCGTCGTCGGCGACGCTGCCGCGGGCGGAGCACCGCAGCCCGGAGCACCCGCGGCTCGCGCCCCACTCCTCGTTCTCCAAGTTCGAGCAGAAGCGCCAGCGCCAGAGCGAGACCCTCAAGAAGGCCAATCTGCTCAAGTTCAGCGTGTTCAGCAAGAAGAGTAGCACAGGTGAGCGTGAGAGACGTTGCCATAACCTTAAAGTATTACGTAAGCAGATTTTTAGTAGGTTTTGACTCCCCGCCCCTCTCCCTTGTCAGCAAAAGTAAGGAAAGTTCTATTCTAATAAATTACTTAAGTTTTTAGGGGTTTTTTTATTGTTATAGACTTTAAAGCACTCGGTTGATTTATGCGATAAACGTTGCGTCAAACGCAGTGCGTCAAATCTAATTACCAAACACTGTCTTACGCGGTGAACGCAACGACAAGCGCCTGTCTGGTAATTAGATTATCTGATGCAAATTGTGTGCCGTAAACGCATTGCATTTCATGCAACGTTAATGCATAAAACAACCAAGCGCTTTAGACGAGTAAAACTAGATAAGTTTATTTTTATGGGTTATTGTAGTTTTCACTATTTTTGACTTTTAAAGTCACTCTTTTTGAGTCCCTAACTGAATTTTCTTCTGATCCATCTGGATCCATCTGGATCAGAAGAACATTCAGTTAGGGACTCAACTCAAACTCTTTGAGTGGATCTCCACTCAAAGGTTAACTGATAGAGATCCCTTCAAGTTATGAGTTCGCCTTTGTACGAAACGTCAATCTGAATGTTCGCAAATTATTCGTTTCTCTATTTTTGGACAGCAGAGTTTACGTGCATACATACATTTTTAGAGTTTAGACCTTAGGGATTTTTTTATATGTTTACGTCATTTGTGAGTAAAACACCCGTTAACTATCTCTTGGATGCAGTGCTTGAATGCTATCGGTACTTCCCTCGGGGATCCCGACTGTAATGACTCACATTTTTTTTAATACATACTACATTTTTATAATTTCATTTGCAAAACTTTGTTTATGGTGACAACACCATTTGTTAATTTTCTGTTATAAAATTTATTTATTAAATAGGTATACTGAAAAATGTTTTTTGTTTTGCGTAAAGGTAAGCACCTATAAGTTTGTCTTACTAATATCAGGAATATGAGTGTACAGTGACCTACTTTAAAATCTGCCACAGCAGAGCGTGCAAACTTTTCTGACTCGTTCTACCAGCGAGTCGTATCAGATATTTATGCGTGCTCTGATCCGTCAGATATTGGTGCTGATGGCCGTACAAGAACATCCTTCCTTACTATTATAAAGTGGAAATTGAGTTTGTTTGTTTGTTACGCTTTCACGCCGTAACGGAGCGAAGGATCGTCGTGATTTTTGGCATAGAGATAGTTTATGGTCCCGAGAGTGACATAGGTTACTTTTTATCCCGAAAAAATGCACAGTTCCCGAGGGAACACGCGGGCGGAGCCGCGGGCAAATGCTAGTTAAAAATATAAAAAAAAACTGTTACAACAAAATGTTCTCCTATCTTTTTCAGACGACCACGACACTCCTGAAAAGCGTCCTGAGTTCAAGATCCCATCTTCAGTGCTCGAGAACATGAAGAGGGACTTCCGCGTCCGGTTCCCGACCCTCACCGCGCAGGTGGACCGGGACGCGCGCGCCTTCGTCCACTCCTTCGTGATGGACGTCATCAAGTGTGCCAATGTGATGAATGTCGACGAGCTGTCTGAAAGGGTGCAGAGGCAGTACCAGGTGAGAAATGTTATCGAGTTAAGCTTTGTTTAGTGTGAATGGAGTATACGGTTTTAGACTTTACATTAGAGTGTCGCTTGAGAAAATGGATAAAACTATAGTAAAATAGAATAAGTAGGTTCACTACAAACAAAATACATCGCGCGGCTTAAATGTGTGCGCGCCGGTTGGCGCCGCTATGCACGCACACACTGATAATTTAAGGAGGATTACGTTTTAATTAGTCAAGGCTGCGCTGGCGTCGCTGCCGTACGTTTCGATTTTAGCTCGTTCGTCTTGAGGTGATCACCTTTTACGGTCGCGTACTCGTGCTTACGTATTTTTTGTATTAGGTGTCATTTTTGTATAGAGCGGCAAAGAATCTTGTTTCTCTAGACACAGATATTAGACAATTTTAAGTTAACTTTAATAATAAAATCATTTGCTGGTAGGTAATTATTAATCTAAAATAGGACATCGGCAACCCTAAGCGTCCGCGTCGGAGTAGGCAGTTAAGTCTCCTTAAGGGAGTGTGCATACTTCTCTTTTATTACGATAAAACCATGCGAGTAACCGGGTAGTGTGTCTTTAGCCTTAAAAGGTGCCATCTCTGAGCGAAGTACCCAATCGTTTTCTTGATGACGGTCAGACAAGTACCTAAACTACGGTTGAAAACTACTGTCATTTTGAGCTAATACCTCACGTGATAGTCTTTTATTTTTCGTCCCTCATGAAACCTCCAATGAAAAAAAACCTCTAAACTAAATCTGCAGAACAGAACCGTGTATACAGGGAGGATTTCGACGAGAGACTTTTACGGAGATATTGCATTGTTTAAGTGATACACAGTTGATTTATAATGTTTAGAAGCTTAAACAAAGTAAAAAAAAAAAACACAAAATTCACTAATTTTTAACTGTGGTGATAACCCTATAATTGCATCCGCACATAACGACACGATGGCTAGATTAAGGAGTCGTCGTCGGGAAAACTCGGGATATTACGTTTATTTCCGAGAGTTGTTGTCATCGTACTGATGTAAAAATGACACAAAGTCAAATAAATCAAATAAAATGCAAAAATACGATTATCAGTTACTTTATTACAATTTTTACATACGGTGTTCAAATGTTCCTCCGTTATAAGGGTGAAGGCGGGCACGTTTAAGAACTTTTAGTACTGCGGTATGACTTATTTCGAAATGTCGACCAGCTGATCTCGAACTTTTTCTTGGATTCCGCTCAAAATACCTCAGTATTCTTTCTTCAAGTCTAGCCTCAAGACGAATAACGGGTCCTCCACGTTGATCGTTCTGAGCTGTTCTTGGTACAACGGGCTGATTGTTGGCGACACGATCAAAAGCACGTAAAATTGCCCTACGACCTGTTGGGTGTGGTGGTGGATATGTTTCCCTGTAACGTCGTAAAGCTTCAGCCGCATTATAATTGCAGCTCGCGTATAACATGAGAAAATTTAAATATCCACGTGCATCTGACAGACGCATTTTCATGTAAAGTAAATAAAATGAACTTAAATGTCAATTTCATTTCAAACATCACATTTATGATATGTTTATGATCGATTTTCAATCATGCAAAGAGTTTCGATAGTTGTAAAAAATTACTACAACTTTAGTGCAATATCCGTCAAATAATGTTAAGTATTAAATTTTTTGACGATAACCGAAATAAAAAAAGGACAGCCTATTGTATGAATTGCTGATCAACTGGGGAACAATTTCAATTCATTCGAAAATAATTTGCTGAAGCAAGTTAACGAACTAAAACCTTTTTATCATTTTAGGTAGGTAAACAGAGACATTTTATTTATGATGAAAGAGGTTACTATCTTCTTTAATTGTTTATGACGGTTGAGTACATTCAAGTGAATGTCAGTGCCATGTCATATCATGTGAGTTATTTGTTGTGGTTAGAATTATTAACTAAGAAATTACATAAATACTCTAGAGACAATCACCTCTGCAAATCCTGCAGTGATTTTTTTAGCGTTGCACGCAGACCTCTAAGAATGGACAAATGGCAAAATATTAATGTAATATCCTGACGTCTAAAGATTGTTTACAAGTAAGAACATTGACCCAGCCATCTGTTTAGGGTTGGCACAAAGTAGTTTTTGGTATGAATGTTTAAAAGGCTATAACTTGAAAACGGTAACATATATTTCCATAGTTTCTATGGGGGAAATATAGTGCTAAGGTTGAACTATCTGCCTCTTTCGTAAAGATCCCTCGTCAAAATCCAGCCTGTATATATATTAATTAGTAATCGTGCTCATAAAATTTCGTAAGAATCTGCTGAGAAATGCGATGTGTAGAGGAGAACAGACAGCCGGACGGACATATGAAAGTATTTTTTCCCAAGCTGAATCGGAGACGTTTCGCGCTTGCTCTGCCAACAATGTAAAATAACTACGTCAACCGCGGTTAAATCTAATAAGACTTGGAAATCGTTTTTGTGTAAATAATGTTATCTATACATTTCAACTCTTTAATTCCACATTTACACTTTGGTAACTACTATTGTTTGAATAGAGATTTGTTCATTGCTGTTATTGTTCAATTTACTCTTTGTTCATTTACTATGTTTAATTGTTTATACGACTTGTTTATATGACCGTTAGTCACCTCAGTTTTCCGCAGTAAGGATATAAAGATATAAAGAAGACTACTTAAAAGAAGTATCTTCGTTCCATTCTCCATGCAAACATAGTCCCGGTCTCATTTTAAAACTAGGCAACAGAAATAGATGAAATTTTGTAAGTATGGACTAGACGTAATTATCTATGCCTGTGGTTTTTCAGATTTTAATATAAATGTGTAATATCAGAATTACAGGAGCTCAAAAGTCGACAAAAAAAAGATGTCAATTTTGCACGAGAATTACAGACTATTAAAAGCATTTTTACAAAAATCGAAAAACCACATGCATAGAAAATATAATGAAGATCTTGATTTTTAAATATCATTGATTTCTGTGCTATACTTTTCGAATAATATGAGGACAACGAAACCCAAAATTCAACCGCCAAAACCTTGAGAAGCCTACAGCTATCTCGATATACATTAGCGGGAAGCGGAGAAGCGGGAGGGGATGTGCATGGGGGGGCGTCTGCGAGCGCTTATGTCACGAGCGATAAAGACAGCAATATCCCAAACGAATACCTAACGCGGCCGCGAGGCCGGCAGGGAAACTTCTCTTAATCAGTTCTAGTTACATTGTCTCCAGTGGTTTATGATATTATGCTGTATAATCCGTGAGCTCTTAGAAAAACCCTTCGGGTTTCGGGGGAAATCTAAAGGATTCGTTTTATTACAGTAATGTTTATTTTGTACTGATGGTTATTCTTTACGTAACTTTTTACGGTAACTTTGAAACGTTTTGCAACTTGATAACAGAACAGAACCGCATATCACGATCGCGTGTCATCGTCAATACCCGAAGCATGCTTCTAAAATCGGAAGGTTTTTTAAGAACTCACGGAGTGTACCTGAGTTGTTATAGTAGGATGTTCAAAGAAAAATCAAAAACTCATCATCATCTTAGCCGTAGGACGTCCACTGTTGGACATAGGGCTCCGGTCTCTCAGGTTGGAAACGGCGGTAGATGCACTACCGTGAACCCGCGAAGTACCCATCACTCGCTATTAACGTTACTTCCTAAGACATAGACGGAATACGTGATACGTTGGTGATACGTTACACGTTAGAGTAAGTTTATCCGTGAAATAACGGCGGATTTTGACATCCGCCTTTAATACATCCTTTGAACATAGGTATAAATGACTTTTTACGAAATCTAAGCAAAATTAAAATAAAATCTATAGCACACTTTATAAAGAACCCTTGTTAAAACCTTATTGCCAAGTTTCAGAGAAAAATGTTTAACTGTTCAAAAGTTATGGTATAAATAACAATTTCTAAGATTAAAACTGCTGTACTGTAAAGTTGGCATACATTACATCCGTCTTTGTTCTACGTTGATGACGATTTATGTGTGCTCATTTTTTTGTTGTAGCGTTTCATGAAACACATGGAGTCGTCGCCACACTTCGCCAACGTGGACTCGGAGACCAAGGAAGTGCTGATGGACTTCGTTGAGAAGCACGCTATGACGTATCTGCACGAGTAAGTGGCATACATACGTCAGTTTTTAACCTAAAAAAAGTTAGTCAAAAGCCAACTTTTGTTAATTATAGTCTTTCTGAAAGCTGGTATACCTACTCAAAAAAATATATGCAAAAGATCCATTAGTCTACTTACCAAAATGTTTGAGTGATTTTGTAACGTTTTAAACTTTCGTGATTTTCACTCGTAGTCAAAATACCACTAACGGGACTTATCAGTCTTATCACGTAGTAATATTTTACAAGTAGACTGACGTGTGGAGTGTCAAGTCTGCCTAGCCTAAGGACTCGCGCTGCTACGCAGACTTGAAACTCCACACTTCAGTCTACTCGTGACCGCCACTGCAATGTTGCCGAAACGTCGACGTAAATATTACTCGTGTGTGTTAGCGCGTTGGTGGTTTTAGGGGAAATTGGGTGGTGGAGTAAAAGTGGCCCTTAGCAGGACTACTTGAACTAGTTTACTGAACAGAACTCGAACTGAACTCTAACTCACTACATTATGTACATGCTAGCTTATATACTAAACTATCTCTAAGGCACTGAGATGGCGGCGTGGCTTATCTGGACCGATCGCGCGTGAGATAAATAACACTGCATTTCAAATTAATCGAGACGATCCAGATAAGTAGACATCGGATTATATGCACTATCGAAATGCCAATATATGCATGCAAATATGCACTAAAAAAAGGGCGAAATATGCACAAAATATGCACAATCAAAAACCATTCATTATTAACAATTTACATTATTTTCACATTATATTTATATGTATATACATATTTTCTATTTCTGCAGCTAAATGGAAACATGTTGATCGATTTGATAGTTTTTTTGATGAATTTTGGTAATTTTGTTTTGTCCAAAATTCCATTAAAGTCAGGGTATTTTTTTACTGGTGGCACTATTTCAACATAAAGAAGATTTACGTAGATAGTTTGAACGTTTCGACAGCATAATACAATACGCCTAACACGTAAAACAACTGAAATATGCACTGTCAACGAAAAAGTACCGAAATATGCAATAACGCTATAAAAATATAATTATATGCATTTGCATATGCAAACATGCAAATGAATATAATCCGATGTCTACAGATAAATCATTTGCCATCCATGTCACAGTGGTATTTTGACTATGTTTGATTTTGTGATTAGGTTACCGTCAGTGGTGTTCTCGCCGTCGGGCACGGACGACGAGCGCTTGGACCGCGCGCTGTCCGACAGGATCCAGCAGCTGAGCTGGGTCGGCGAGCGGCGGCTCGAGTGCCGCCTGGCGCCGCCCGCGCGCTGCCGCCCGCTGCTCTACAAGGCTATCAACGGTACTGCCATTAGTAAACACTGACAGGATCCAGCAGCTGAGCTGGGTCGGCGAGCGGCGGCTCGAGTGCCGCCTGGCGCCGCCCGCGCGCTGCCGCCCGCTGCTCTACAAGGCTATCAACGGTACTGCCATTAGTAAACACTGACAGGATCCAGCAGCTGAGCTGGGTCGGCGAGCGGCGGCTCGAGTGCCGCCTGGCGCCGCCCGCGCGCTGCCGCCCGCTGCTCTACAAGGCTATCAACGGTACTGCCATTAGTAAACACTGACAGGATCCAGCAGCTGAGCTGGGTCGGCGAGCGGCGGCTCGAGTGCCGCCTGGCGCCGCCCGCGCGCTGCCGCCCGCTGCTCTACAAGGCTATCAACGGTACTGCCATTAGTAAACACTGACAGGATCCAGCAGCTGAGCTGGGTCGGCGAGCGGCGGCTCGAGTGCCGCCTGGCGCCGCCCGCGCGCTGCCGCCCGCTGCTCTACAAGGCTATCAACGGTACTGCCATTAGTAAACACTGACAGGATCCAGCAGCTGAGCTGGGTCGGCGAGCGGCGGCTCGAGTGCCGCCTGGCGCCGCCCGCGCGCTGCCGCCCGCTGCTCTACAAGGCTATCAACGGTACTGCCATTAGTAAACACTGACAGGATCCAGCAGCTGAGCTGGGTCGGCGAGCGGCGGCTCGAGTGCCGCCTGGCGCCGCCCGCGCGCTGCCGCCCGCTGCTCTACAAGGCTATCAACGGTACTGCCATTAGTAAACACTGACAGGATCCAGCAGCTGAGCTGGGTCGGCGAGCGGCGGCTCGAGTGCCGCCTGGCGCCGCCCGCGCGCTGCCGCCCGCTGCTCTACAAGGCTATCAACGGTACTGCCATTAGTAAACACTGACAGGATCCAGCAGCTGAGCTGGGTCGGCGAGCGGCGGCTCGAGTGCCGCCTGGCGCCGCCCGCGCGCTGCCGCCCGCTGCTCTACAAGGCCATCAACGGTAATTGCCATTAGTAAACACGAAGGGTTCCGTACATCTATACAACATTACGCACCTTTAAAATTAAACTGAAATAATTCGAAATTTTCTCATTTCCAAATTAAATCAGAATGTGTTTTATTTAAAGTTTATTTAGGAACTGTGAATATTTCGATTGTTTCAGTCTAATTTTAAAGGTGCTATAGACATTAGCAAAAAAAGTCTAAGTTTGTTGTATGGGAGCCCCTCTAAAATTATTTATTTTTAAATTGATTATAAATAAAACGAATTGTTCTGTGAATCAAGAAATTTCAAGAGTCTACCTATTGCCGTTATTAATATCAAGTAAAAAACGGCAAAAAAATCACGTTTGTTGTATGGGAGCCCTCCTTAAATATCAATTTTATTCTATTTTTAATATTTGTTGTTATAGCGGCAACAGTAATACATAATCTGTGAAAATTTCAAGTCTCTAGCTAATACGGCACAAGAGATAGAGCCGTGTGACAGACGGACAAACGCACACAGCGGACAGACACCGAAGTCACAGTAATACGGTTCCGTTGGTACTCTTTGGGTACGGAACCCTAAAAAGGACCGGCGAACGACCGGTAGTACTACAGGGCGCCGCGTGCGCCAGCTAAACTTAACCACTAATAATGACCCATTATGTAGAGAAAGAGAGGTAGACCGCAAAAAAGATGGGTCGACGACATTGTCGGGTTGCTGCTAGTAGGATAGCGAGAAACAGACATGAGTGGAGAAGGCTAGAGGAGGCAAGGGCAACCAGAACTACAAAGAAAGAGCAAGGCTCAAATAATGAAGTTCTAAAATCCTTTTATTTTGGAAAAAGGCTTAATAATAATAATAATGTGGTGTGTGCAGAGTTGCTGGGTATGGACAGCGCGGCGTCCCCGGGCGGCAAGCTGGCGCGCGTGCGGCGCTGCTGCCGGCACGTGCTGGCGCTGTGCGGCGCGCCCGCCTCCGCAGACGACCTGCTGCCCGCGCTCATATTCACGGTCAGTATTTACCCGCTGGCTTGACATGGGAAATGAACGCCCGAGACTTATCTCAGGACCCCACATCGATCAACGCGTGGTGTCTGAGGTGCTGAGGTCAAAAGTTGTATGTGTCACACGAGACTAAAGTTTTTTTTTTCCATCTCGTTTGTTTGAGTATTGAGCGCAGCGACCGAAGCTTTTTCTTTTGTATTGTATCTCATTTGTTTGAATACCTCACTGCGCTCAGGATTTTAGCATAGAACCACTTGCTACGCTCATGATGCAAGTATAGAGGTTACAAACCTTCGCTTACTCGGCGATTTAAAATGAAAACTCGCAGAAAAAAAAAATATCTTTTGTTGCACAAATAACTACCCTCATGGCAGCGCTAGCGTTGTTTACCCTCATGGCAGCGCTAACGTTGCCTACCCTCATGGCAGCGCTAGCGTTGCCTACCCTCATGGCAGCGCTAGCGTTGCCTACCCTCATGGCAGCGCCAGCGTTGTTTAACCCCATGGCAGCGCTAACGTTGCCTACCCTCATGGCAGCGCCAGCGTTGCCCACCCTCATGGCAGCGCTAGCGTCGCCTACCCTCATGGCAGCGCTAGCGTCGCCTACCCTCATGGCAGCGCTAGCGTTGCCCACCCTCATGGCAGCGCTAGGGTCGCCTACCCTCATGGCAGCGCTAGCGTCGCCTACCCTCATGTCAGCGCTAGCGTCGCCTACCCTCATGGCAGCGCTAGCGTCGCCCACCCTCATGGCAGCGCTAGCGTCGCCTACCCTCATGGCAGCGCCAGCGTTACCTACCCTCACGGCAGCGCTAGCGTTGTCTACCCTCACGGCAGCGCTAGCGTCACCCACCCTCATGGCAGCGCTAGCGTTGTCTACCCTCATGGCAGCGCTAGCGCTGTCCACCCTCATGGCAGCGCTAGCGTTGCCCACCCTCATGGCAGTGCTAGCGCTGTCCACCCTCATGGCAGCGCTAGCGTTGCCTACCCTCATGGCACAGCTAGCATTGCCTACCCTCACGGCAGCGCTAGCATTGCCTACCCTCATGGCAGCGCTAGCGTCGCCTATCTACCAACCTCACTGCATGCAGTGATAGAGGCTTGTTAAGTAGAGTCTGTGTGGTGCAGGTGCTGAAAGCCAACCCGCCGCGTCTCGTCAGCAACATAAACTTCGTGACGCGGTTCTGCAACGCGCAGCGGCTCATGACCGGCGAGGGAGGATACTACTTCACCAACCTGGTAAGAGCAGGGGTTTAAATAAATACTACAATGTTATATTAAATATATTTTCCGTATAACTCACGTTTTAAATCGAGTTTAGCTCGACATGTTTCGGGCTAATCCGTAGCCCTTCTTCTTTGAATTGATTTGAGACGTGAGTTATCCGGAAAATATATTTAATATGAGTAAGTCTCACGGTAGTTTTATGTTCAAAATTACAATGTTATAAATGGGAAAAAAAAAATTGTTTATTTAAAGATAACCTTATTAACATTCAATGAATATCCAGCGGCCCCACACTAGGCTATGCCTGTCACGTGGCGGCCTGATCTCTCTGAAAGTCTGTATAATATTAGACTGGATGTTGATGAGGGTATACTAAACTTTTTATGTTGCAACTTGTAATCTTACATATTGCCTGGCAATGATGGAAGCGATTTCTAGCATCATTCCGAATAAAACATAAAAATTAAGTTTTATACTATAATGAATTTGATGGTACAATTTTATATACCTTTACTAGCTGTTACCTGCCAAATTCCTGAGTTGGAAATTGTTTTTACCTGTTAGGAACATTACAAACAGCTTTTATAAAATAACGAAGGTCTGACCGTCGCGGGCTCTTGCTCTAAAGTAAAGTTTGTGCTGTTGTAGTTATTTATCTATTACTGTTTGCACTTGATAAGTTTTTTTATTGTTCTTCAGTGTTGCGCGGTGTCGTTCATCGAAAACTTGACGGCGGAGTCGCTCAATATGGACAAGAAAGAGTTTGACTGCTACATGGCTATGCCGGCCTCCATCGGAGGCAGCTCTTGGGTAAGATCCATGATAGTAAAAGTGAAAGCTCTTAGACTAGAATGATTTGAGCTAATGGGTATTTCTACGAGCGTCCCAACCGCTGTCAGTCCCTTGCCTGAGATTTTAAGAATTAGGAGGCAGATTGTTTTTTAATTATGATGTAAATAGCTTCTGTACTCAGACCAGAATCTATTTCAATACAAAAATCAATGCATATGAATTATTTACTTCTTAATATAAACAGCTAGGGACTGACAGCGGTTGGGACGCTCGTGGAAATACCCTAATAACGTCTCGGAATAGCGACTGTCGCTTAGTTATGGCAAGTTTCGTGACGAGCGTCACTTGTCACTATACTGAATCAGTCGAACAAATTGAATCATGACCCAGGGTGGAACCCACAGATATAGATTACACTAGATTACGCAAATGCATCTACTTCGCGTGTCCGAACCCCGACCAAACGTCGGGGTTTGCCCCATACAAAGACTGACCAGTCCATAACTAATATATAAATTAATACGTGATAGGTTTGATTTTTATCACAACGTCGCGATGAAATTTCAATACGTCAGAGCCTTAGAGCCAAAAAAGTTGCGGACGCTAGGTGGCGCTGATGTCGTGCACAGAGCCAACATGTTATGTAAACTCATCTATGGAAATAATTCCGATCCGCACTAGCGATCCCTTCAAATAGTGAACCTACTGTGTTAAAAATAAAATTGTGTTAAATACTTGTAATGTATAGTATATTATAGATATCATTTATAAATATTGTGAATCTGTTTTTTTTTTTTAAATACCTCGTTTGAGTTTCTTGCCGGATTCTTCTCAACAGAGGATTTTTCCGAACTGGTGGTAGATTTTCTGCCGTTTATAAGTGCTTGTCATAGCCTAAATTGAATAAAGAGATTTTGACTTTGACATCTCTCAGGCGGCGGCGCTGTCTCTATGCGCGGAGCTTCGCGAGGCGGAGGACCAGGCGGCGCTGGCCGGCAAGCTGCTGGCGCAGGCGCGGGAAGTGGAGGCCGGCGCGAAGACGCTCGCCGACAACGCAGACTCCTTCGAAGTAAGCCCACGCTAATGCTACGCTACGCTAACGCTGTCGTTAAGCTCAAATTTGGGCTCTACAGAAAATCAGCGTTGCTGCACCCTCTGTGCAGTGGCGTGCCTAGGGTATCAGACTATGGCAAGCCGAGAGATATGTTTTAGTATTTTTTATCATTTAATGTAGGTAAATCCATCTTGTTGCCGCTTTACTCTACAATCTTTACTAGTCTGTGAAATACAGAAGTCAGAAGTCGGCTTTTGGGACGGAATTATATCTTTCTTTTCAATAAAACCACAGAGTACGTAATATAATAAAACTTAATGTATTTACCCTTCCACCGATTATTAATTCTTTTATACACTTGTAGTCACACAAGGGACAATTTGGTCCGTTTCCGAACTCATTCTCTCTTACAGGCACCGCACTTTACACCGCACTAAAACCACAGAATATATACTTAATAGTACTGACGTACTGCTAAAACCAGAATACCTAAGTACCTACTTATTAATTTTTTGAAATGATTGCATCAAATCACAACTCTACGCTACGGCCCACGGTTCGAAATAAACATGAAGTTAAATAGAAGTTATTCATCTCGCGCCCGCGCACTCGCTTTCCAAACCAAACGCAACAAACTTCACACCGTAAGCCAGCTTCAACATTGCAAAGAAAGTTCTATACATGCAGCTATACATAAATATTTGCAACACTAACGTTATTAGAGTAAGAAGAGAGCAAACGCTTCCAAACGTAAGCCCCGTAAAAGCCCACGAGAGCGAGCGAGATGTCATGCTATTTACAACGTACGCCACTATCGCCGCGTTGTATGGACTCGCCGCGCAGCCGCTCGGTCGCAATTGGCGCCACTGGCCATGCACTACTATTTTACGTAAAATAAAGCGCGCTAAATCATTAAAGTGATTTTATTAGAACTTTTTTTCGTTTGGACATTGTTCGATTTATAAGGCAAGCCCGGCTTTTGGGCTTCTATGTAAGGATCGCCACTGCCTCTGTGTAGCAACACATGCTGAGTAGAGACCCTTTTTCGGTGACAATTGGTGTCGCCACCATACAATTTATTGTAAACTAGCTTTTGCCCGCGGCTCCGCCCGCGCGGTATTCGGTTATCGCGCGCTGTTCCCTCGGGAACTGTGCATTTTTCCGGGATAAAAAGTAGCCTATGTCACTCTCGGGCCCATAAACTATCTCTATGCCAAAAATCACGCCGATCCGTCGCTCCGTTACGGCGTGAAAGAGGGACAAACATACAAACATACAAACACACAAACATACAAACACACTTTCGCATTTATAATATTAGTATGGATTATGCTTGTATAGTAATATATATTATTGTTTTTAAGTTTGGTGGTGGTACTGTTGGGACCGTCAATAAATCATTTTTCTTTCTTTCTTCTAATGCTGGCGACAGACGTTCCTACTACGAAACTCGAAATTCGTATCGTAGCGTCCCTCTCGCTCTCGTATTAAATAGTATAAGTGTAAGAGGGCGGACCGCATGAGACGAACTTCGAGTTTCCAAGTTTTGTAGTAGCCCTGCAGTATGCTTCCAAAAATTCGTGACCACAGACTGCTCAAGTGTCGTGGCCAGATAATAGTAAAGTAGTGGCACCAATGATCGACAGTTTAGTCATTTAGTTATCTTTAAACCAAAAGTAACGATTGAGTATAGTAAGGTGTATTATTTTTCTTAGCTATATATTAAGCTTAGAAGAAAATCCGAAAAAATAAAAAAAGTTTTTTTTTTTTTTTTTTGTTTTTTTTTTTTAAACGGGCACCGTACAAAATTGTCACTTTAGCCCATAGGGCAAAACATTAATTAAACAGAGAAAAAAAATTACATCTTACATTTCATAAAAACTAGTTTCTTGCCACATCAGCCAACCTGAAAAGCATTAACGCCATGTCTGAGGCCGGCTGAGCTAAAAAAAAAAAAAAAAGTTAAGTGCATCTGCCAGATTACAGGCGAAAATACACTTGTCCTACGTACGCAACGTATGCAATGCATTATGATACTTAATTACTGATAGATGTGTGGATATGAATCTGTTGTTTATTTATTTGCAGCAAGAGATCGCGAAGAAAGTGCAGGATGTGTTAGAGAAGACCCCACTCGAGATCAAACCGCGGCGGGTCCTCCCGAAGTTCGGCAAGGTGAAGCAGCTCAGCACTCAGCCTCTGATCGAGCTGGAAGTGGAACTGCCTCCCGAAGCCACGCCGAAACCTCTCGAAGAAGCAAAACCAATAGAAACTGAAGACCATTCCGATGGAAAAGTCACAGAACCATCAAAGGACACACCAACTTTAAATCCCCTCATACAAACTGAACAGCCTAAAAATACACTTGAAATGGAACACAAGGAAAAACTAAACATTCTTGGCTTTGAAGAACTCGAACAGACTCCGCCGAAATCACCCCAACACGATCAAGTATGGGAGCTAAAGCAAACCTCTTCAATGGAACTGTTAACACCTTCCCCGTTAGGTTTCACACCTTTCGACTCACGGTCTATTGACGAACTTATGACTCCTGACGAATTTGTAACGGACCATTTGGCTCCTGGCTTGAGTAACATAAACTATGACATCGACTTGTCAGATTTTAGTGGTGACAACAGCATAGCTGAAGAAGCACCTAAGCAAGAGAAGGACCCTTTCAGCCCTGAAGGGTTGAAGAAAAACACCTTTGATCCGTTTGCGCCCATACCATCTAGGGACCCTTTCAGTCCTGACTTGTTTGATCAGTTCAGTCTTCTTGATGCAAAGAATCGACCTTCAGATCCTTTTGAACTTGTCTCGAAAACTAAAGATCCGTTTAGCCCAATTGCTAGTGGGTCGGCCAAGCCTCTTGATCCTTTTAGTCCCCAGCAAAAAGTACATTCCACATTAGATGTTTCAGTTGATCCGTTCAGCCCTCAACAAAATAATGTTTCTACAGTCAATGATAAACATGATCCTTTTAGTCCGGAACAAAAAGAATCTTCCATTTTAGACGACCACGATTCTCCAACGGCCGAGTGTCTTCTTCCAACTCCTATACTACCGCAAAGTAGTGGAAAACATACATAGTAATTTATTTTGTTGTTAGAATTCTTTTAGTATTAGTACAAATTTAATTTGGTGCTTGATATGGTCCTGTTTTAAGACTTGTTATGTTATGTTAGCATCCTATCTGTGATATAAATGTTTTGACTATCCTATCAATTTCTTACTTAAATTAATATAAAAATATGATTTACATTTTTCTTATTTATTGTTAAAAATTAGAAGTTTCTTTTTATGATGTAAAATTGTTCAATAATTATTAAGGATTTTTAACGGACACTAAATTAATTCATGTTAAAATAGGTTTACATACGAGTCAGGAAAATGGTTCAATAAAATATGACTTGGTTGTCTAGTTTTAGGAGTTTCCAAGTATTGTGTTAAGAATTCATAATAAATTAATTTAAGTACAACTATTATGGAGTTTTTGTTAGTGTAAGATCCCACCTTAAAATTCTGCAACTATCTGTTATTTGATCAAGGGTTTACACATGAGGTTTTTAACAAATAATTACTCAATAGAATAGACAATACATGGATATATTGGAAGCAATGGATTGTTAGAGAGGGACTGGGCCACAGCTGTCCTCTTTCCGTCAGGGAGCACATGTGACAGCTTCAATCTTTTGATTGTTGCTTACTCATGTTCAAGCAGCATGTTCGGCAGTGTTGGAGTGAATATTTAACTTATTGTTCTGTTTCATTCTGTAGTTATTGATAATTGTTGGTATCCTAAATTATTTTGATACTTTTGAGTACCACAGAAAGTTGATTGATATAACTGAGATGAAATAAATAGGTTACCACAATATACTGGCCATTGCCACAACTTTGAAGTATAGTCCAGGAAATATGAATTGACCGTCTGTAAGCTCACTAAGTACGTAACAAGTTGCCAATTCATATTTTCTGTATGTACCATGGTAGTCTGAAGCCTGGCTCTTACCAATTTTTTTACTGCACTGCCAACACAAACAGTTGTCATAAAAAAAAGTTACAAAAACAACAAAAATGTACCTATAGCAAGATTTTCTCTCTTTCTGTCTATGACTGCACTGTATGACTATTGTGTAATCTTTAATCTGCAGGCTCATCTCATTAAATAAATGGGTAGGTGTCGAGTTTTACAGTAGGATCTTAGGCTATAATTAAAACCACTTCATATATTACAAAAGGTTTATTTAAACTAGAATCTTTCGTATTTTTCACCAGGTTTACCCTAAGAGACAGAAGGTTTAAACAATAGTATGGTGCACTACCAGCATCGACAATGAGGTAGCACATATCCATTTGAGTGGATAAACTCATGGAAGAGTAATAAAGTACAGAATAACTAGGCAATTACATATCTATGATTAAGTAACATGGTCTTTGTATAAATAAAAGCTATTAAATCTAAAACAATTGATCAGAACCACTAAACAATGCCCTGAATAGTAAAACTATCCAAAATAATATTCCTTGAAAGCATACAACATGACGGTCAGGTTTATATAGCATGTGACCATTTCATTCTTGTTATATTTGATTTTAAACGTTAATACAAATTATGGCATTGTAGGGCCTAAACAGATGAACTGATTTCAATGCAGCTTTCATATTGAAAGCTGACATTTCTTAATTGGGTTTTAATCAAATTTGGTCAAAATCAGTTCAACCATTTTCAAGTATCTTTGTTGCAATGAAAGTTTTGGCCTAAAAATTTGACAGGTTATATTTTCACGGGTTAACAATTAACATAATATGCTTGCTACATCACAAATAATGTGTTCGCCATCATAAACGCGCATCATGATAGCAGTGACATGGCCAATCAATTTCCTTTCTAATAAGAAATTTACTTCTGCTTATTAACTGCCACACTCTGAACCGTAAAATAAGTGTATGAACCCGTGGATCCTTCTTCAGTTACATTTATTTTTTATAATGGAAAATCATTGTTGATATACAAATATAACAATGATTTAAACTATGACCCTGGAATATGATCTGAACAAAACAATATTATGAATTAAAAGGTGGCTTACACAAAAACTATATTATGAAAAAGGTGTACCTGTGACTTCTGATATTTTTCATCAAGAGCTTGGAAAATTGATCTAAATTCTATTTTGTGTATACAGTATCTTTAAGTAGTCCATTGTTGCGGTTCAAAAATGTTACAAAAGTAAAAAAAATCAACGAATGCCTTTATTGAATGATTTATTATATTTCACTTGCAATCTCATCTTGCAATACTTTAGTCTTTTCTTTATAATTATTGAAAAACCAAGACAACTTGGTGGCTTACAGCTTGCAACCTGTGTCCAGTCACTGCCAACACAATTAAGAAGTCCTCGAAAGCAAAATCACACAGTAAAAATAAGTATAGAAATTGCCCAAACATCTTAATATTACACCTTCATGCATATATACAAATGATTAAATGTTAACAACACAAATATTATAATTTGTTCATATTTTGGAATAAAGAAATCACTTCCTCCCACTTGTGAGAGGTCACCATCTGTTGTATTATATATCTATGTTTACAAGGCCTTCTGGAAGCGAACCTATTCACCTCAATTAACTTTCCACTACTTAATGCTAAAATGAACACACATATACAAAATGATAATGAATTAAAAAACATTTGGCTTACATTGATGTCCATAGTAAAGTATAAAACATGTCAAGTCAGGAGTACTATAAACAATGCAAATTGTAACAATCAATATTATATCCACTTTGATAAATTTAAAACACTGTCTATAATATCATAAGAGATCTTTTATGGTTTTATTTCACTGACAATTAAAATATAATTAGATTATCATTTATAGCCAATGAAATAAGTTCTTGTGGCAGGTATTTTCTAGAACATACTAGACGTGGCAATGTTGTTATTAGGCAATAGATATTGTGACATTTATTCCAAGGTTTCCATTGTCAGCAAAAAGCTGCGCAAGCGAAGTGTCAAAAACGAGGCAGTCAGAATTCATAATGGCTGAGGAGACCCCTTCATGTATGGAGCGCGGCATGGCCTCCCAGGTAAGCCGGCGCCGGTGGCCATTCAACTCTAACCTGTATGCAAAGTTTTCTGCCTCCTTCCTGGAACCTATTAGCTGCACAATTGCAAAAAACTGCTGATGTCCATCAAATTTCTCTTGTTTCTCAAGAACTAGCATGAAGTGATGATTGAAGCAAGACTGCATCATAACCCAGTCTACGGCTCCAGGAAGGTTTATATCTGTAGCCAGAAACACTATGTCTTCTCCTTGTAAGGTGGTGATGCTTTTGTGGGACATCATCAGATGAGGCATCACTTGGTCTAGACCGCCCTGCCATTTGCACGACGCGCCAGGGCAGGGACAGGAGTAGGGCCTGAACTCGCACGCTTCCTCATGTTCAGCTTTTTCAGTGTGTACAAGGGTAACAGTGCAGCCTGTGTTGGAGTGCTTGCAGGGGAACATTACGTTGCTAGCCACTTTCTCCATGGCGAGGTTACGGATGTTGCCCAGGGGCCCACGGCAGGTGGGGCAGCAGGACAGCTTGGGGCGGCAGCTGGAGCACACCAAGTGGCCACTCTGGCACTGCAGGATGGGCGGCAGGACATAGTCGAAGCATACGGGGCACTCGAACAGCGAGGCGAGGTCGGCCGACATGGCGGTGGGCACACTGGCCAGCGCCGCAACCCCCGACACAGCACAACTGGAACCGCTAGCTCCCCCGCGCCGCTTGCTCGTGCTCATGTCACCGTTACGCGCACATACGTCGACCAGCGTTCACCGATCAACCGATGTACGAAAGACCTAACTAAATGACAACATCACTCACTTGTAACCTTCCACTGCTGATTTCTTTCGTTTGGTAGTCGCTTTGAAGAAAGATTCCATCACACTTTTGGAGGCCACTGCTATATTTTTATTGATAGTCAATGTTAACTATTTTCCATGTCTCGGGGGCACTTAGAACTGCATTATCGAGGTAGACATGCAATTTTATGACTTAGATTAGAAAAAGGAAAAAAATTATGATGTACGATTGTTCTATTTAATCACAAAAGGTTGAAAAGTGTCGCACGATTCAATGACGGACGACATTGACGACCAATCGAATTGAGCATCCAATCCAAATTTCGTCAAATGACAGCAACAGTGTTGCCACCTTGCCCAAAGAAAAAGTAGCTAAACATATGGTAAAAAGTGGCTAGTTTTGAAAAAAAAAAATACTCTGTTAGAAGTAGCTAAAAGTGGCTAAACAAAAAAAAAGGCAACGGATAACTTATAAGTCTTAAATTTTTATATTTCTTTATCTTACATTATTATTTACGGAAAAATTTATTCAAAATTTGTCATCTTGTGATGTTAAAAGTCCGGCTTCTTCATTTTTTTCGGGTTTCTTAGTTTTCCTACTTGTTTCTTGAAGGATATTCTCAGGAATTACGTAGGTAGCGTACGGAAGTACGTTTTACATTACAAATTAAATTGATTGAAACAGTGGTTACTTAGTTGCTGAAAGTAGCTAGAAAATGTGGCTAAAAAAGTTGGCTACTAAAATTTTTTTTGGTAGCTAACTATATCGTAAATGTGGCTAGATCTAGCTATAAAATGGCTAAAGTGGCAACACTGGACAGCAACCATGATGACATAGACATAGAGTTAGAACAACGTTACCAACGGGTTACCAACCATCCAAGTCACGTCCAAGTCCAACCAACCAACTCTCTATGACCACCACAATAAACATTAGCTGGGTTCGAGTTGTGCTAAATACTAAATTAAGACCATATTTTTAATTTTTTTTTTGTTGAGTACGACAGTCACAGAGCAGTATTTTTTGTAACTGAAAACGATGTTAAGAGCGTTTTCACATTATCCGATCCGATATCGGTATCGGACGATGATACGATATCGGGGCAAGGTACCTACGCAGTTAGTCAAACTCAAGGGTCCTACGCAGGTAGGGTTACCAGATACAAATTTAAAATTATCTGACGCTAGGTTTACGGGTGTGTGTCCGGCGGGTGCTCGTAGGTTTCAAATATTACTTTTTTTAGACTCTGGCTAGCGAAAGCTGTCCACGAGAAACCGCGGCAAATTAAGAAATTAGGCTTACTAGACATCTTTTTACATACCCTGATTAAACTTAGAAATTATTTAAATTTTTCGGATAATAAATTATAATATAATGCTAGCTTTTTCCCGCGGCTTCGCCCGCGTGGTATTCGGTTATCGCGCGCTGTTCCCTCGGGAACTGCGCATTTTTCCGGGATAAAAAGTATCCTATGTCACTCTCGGGCCCATAAACTATCTCTATGCCAAAAATCACGTCGATCCGTCGCTCCGTTACGGCGTGAAAGACGGACAAACATACAAACACATTTTCGCATTTATAATATTAGTATGGATTATTCAGGACTACAACCGAATCCTAAATCACGCTATCGAAGTTTCTTAACTGCTATTTGAATTTTGAACAGATGGCCTGTCCATTAGTTAAGCGTACGTTTTTAAAAAGTAATATTGTAATTTTGAACAAAACATTGCATTTTTTCCTCGCATTCAAAGTGAAAAGTAGTGCATAATGCCACTCGAACTATAGCTACCCTCGCTCTGCTTGGGCAGAAACGCAGCCTTCGAAGATATTCAAGACGAAGACGCAGTCTCACAGCAGGCCAGACTAACCACACCGTGCACCACTAGCATGTGTACCTACATATGCCTGGTGTCTACAGTGTGACAACCTCAACTCAACGCAGCTCACGCCACGCAGCTCACCGCAGCTCACGCCACGCAGCTCACCACAGCTCACCGCAGCTCACGCAACACAGCTCACCGCAGCTCAACGCAACTCAACGCTCGCCGACAAGGCTTCGAGCAACCAAGCATTCAAGCTACTGGCACCTGCAAGCGCCCACATGACGCACAGATTGCACCGCACTCCACACCGACCTCCGGTCTAAAAAGGAGGGCTGATGTAGCGACTCCTAGCGCCATCTAGTGAGCACATATGGAAACTCCGTACATGTTCTACATCGCGCCATCGAAGTTTCACAACTCGGACGCGTGTATACGACTACCGACGCTCGTCCTTCGGACTTCGGTCCCCAGGCATAACACCTGCCTGGAGAGAGATCTCTCTATTGGAGCCTCCCCCCCACATCATTATGGTTTGTTTTAGTCCCTTGTCGAACAATCCAAAAAGGGGCATTATCCGGCTGTAATGCCGCTTCATTGTTTAAACAGGGCGTTCTAGGAAACGCTCCTCTATAATCGTATCCTCTATAATCTTAGAAAATTCGTCGCAACACGCTATGCTCAATGCTTACTGTCGAGCTACAATATCCAGAAGTACCTATACTCCATTTAATTTAAGATTTGAATTAACTCAAATTGTAACACATGTTTCTCGGTATTTCGAACACAAATTCATGATATTTATTATATTTTTAGTATAGAAGTTAACACAACTTTAAATAGTTTAATTGTTTCATTTAAAAACGTGTGCAATTTTCAAATGTTAAAATAATGGAGTATAGAGCAACGTTTCTTCCTCGTGTCCTAACCTGACCCAAATTCGGGCTGCGGGCGGTATTGAGATGGGTCGCAGGAATTCTCCGATCAGAGATTTTAATTTTTATAAAATAAAATAAAGGAATTTATAAAATAAAAAATATGAGCGTAAATTAATTTATTAATACAACAAATATTTTTTACAATTCAATTTGTGAAAATAATTATAATCCAACGTCACAAAATACAATACACAAGCACTAACCTAGTCAAATAACTCGCCTCTTGCCATTCCCGGCGCAAAGGTAAAAAAGTTAAAAAAAAAAAAATAGTCAAAAACCGTATTGTATAGCTTGCGTTGCAATATTTTCGGTGGCCTCGTCAAAAAAAGTCAAAGTTAAAGTGATTTGTAATACCCCTGGTGTTGCAGATGTTTATGGGCGGTGGAGATTTCTTACCACCAGCTCTGAAATAACTCATAGGGACTGTAGGGCTACTCCGAAACTCGAAACTCTTAGTTCGTGTCGTGCGGTCCCTCTGGCACTTATACCATTTAATATGAGAGCGAGAGGGACCGCACGACACGAATTCCGAGTTTCGGAGGAGCCCTGCTGTACGTACACAAACCGCAGGTAGTCAAGTGTCACAAGTATCAAGATTCCTAGAAGCAGCGATGGCGTGCAACGCGCGACGTCATTTACATTGTGATTGTGAACGTTGCGCGCATGCGACATTCTATTCTAATTTCAGTTTACACAACGGTCGTTGTTTATTTATAGATTTACTAGCTGTTGCCTGCGACTTTGTCTGCGAAGATCGATTGTTTATCCATCGGGATAAAAGGAATTTATGTCTCAATCGATGTGCCGAATTTTATCTTAAAAAATCTTAGATAATATATATATCTAAGTAAAAACACACAATAACGTTCCGCCAGAAGTTATATTGTGTCTTTTTTATTTATAAGATGGCAAGTGCCGGAATTATATTTTTTACAAGCGTAGGCCAACTTTATTTCCGCCGCAAATGTGCCTTTTTAAAATAAAAAAATCGGGTCTGTACTGCCTGTTAACAAATCCAGGACTGAAGATGGTAAACGAGCTACGGGTCACCTGTTGGGAAGCAATCACTGCCGCACATGGATATGAATTAAGTAAAGACCATCGAAATATCTTTACAAACTTAGTGCTTGAAGGAGGTGCATAATGTACGTTTATAATACACATTAAGGACGGGAGCAGGCAATTCACGCTTTCCATTCTGCCAAAGTAAATAGGTAGATAGATACCTACATGATAATATTTTTGTATGAATGTCACTACGAAAAGCGGAAGCATTTGTGAGAAGGTTTTACATATTTTTACACATATCACACACACACACACACACACACACACACACACACACACACACACACACACACACACACACACACACACACACACACACACACACACACACACACACACACACGCACGCACGCACGCACACACACACACATCACATCACAGGTGCATTGCCGGCCCTTTGATAGGCTGATCTGATTGGTTCGTTTTTAAAGGTTCCCAAGTTGTATCGTTCGCTCCGGGAATCCTGTCCCAGGAAGGATTTTTTTATGGTATAGGGGGCAAACGAGCAAACGGATCACCTGGTGATAAACGATTACCGTCGACCATGGACACATGCAACACCAGAAGAGTCAGGATCCAGCCTAGATTTTTGTCATGAGTGGGAAAAAGTTCCGCTTAAAGAGGACGGCATTTGTATACATAGGATTATCATTATCATTCCCATCTGCTTAGGACAGACTCAACTGTCAACAGAGGTTTTTCCGAGCCGGTGGTAGATTTTTTTGACGTTCATAAGAGCTTGTCATAGCCTAAATTGAATAAAAAGATTTTGACTTTGACTTTGACTTTGACTTTGAGCACAGGCCTTCTCTCTCTGCATATACATATTGGTTTGATTCCAGGGTAGGCAGTTGGTAAATTGCGCTTACTAGTAACAAGGTCCACCACATCCGGAAGTAGGTGACAGGAAAGTACTATTCGTCATCGGAATACGAATTTTTCAATGCTTCATACTCGTATCTCGGTCATATTTTGAAATATCCGGTTTGAAGGACCACGTCATCATTATTTCTTATTAGATTATTAACGGAGGCTTTTTTCGCTTTAACCACTAAGTTTTGACTGGAATGTAATACCGGGATTCAAAGTCAAAGTCAAAGTCAAAGTCAAAATCTCTTTATTCGATTTAGGCTATTACAAGCACTTGTGAACGTCAGAAAATCTACTACCGGTTCGGAAAAACCTCTGTTGAGAAGAATCCGGCAAGAAACTCAACGAGGTATTTTTTTTTTAAACAGATTCACAATATTTATAAATGATATCTATATACTAATACATTACAAGTATTTAACACAATTTTATTTTATTTTATTTTTAACACAGTAGGTTGAGAGATTGTAGTAATTTGCTTTGGAAATTTCCAAAAATGACATTGTGAGACGGTTCGCACCCGGTACTGGATTTCCATACAAATACGGTACCGGAACCGGGAGTTCACGGTTCTTGCCATACAAACTCAGTACCGGAAGTAAACCCTAATCGTGAGCTATAATGAACATATCATGTCATGTCTCTAGACAGAGCGGTTTTAAATATTTTGGAATTTTACATAGATTCTGTGAGAATATCTAAATACGAAAGCCTAGGTATTGTTATATCCGGGACTTATATGCGACAATTATTGTTAATAATTACCTCGATGTTTGATCCAAAAAATGCAAATACCTAATTTGTCAACAAACCCTCCTTGTAAGCAAGAAATGTATTTACTGTGGAGTGCCATTGGTGATGGTACCTGCCCAATGAGATGCGAGTTCTAAAAAGGATTCTTTTAATACATATGACTTCAGCTCTCAGCTTCATATTATCATTTTATCTACCTAAGAGTTCACTCTATCTCGCCAGATAGATACATCACAGCTGTCTCCATCGTACCTACAAAACACTGTTGTTATCACAACCAGGGCAATCGAATAAGATATTATAGTATTCTTTCTCGATACAAAGGAAATAAGATAAAATTTTTGCACTCAGTATTTCTGATTCTTGGAACTAAAGATTGTAAAAAGCTCATAAGACTGAATGATTATCTGATTAGATGGATTTTGTTCGAAAATGAACAGTTAGGGGTTGTAACACACTTTCGTAATCGGTATCTATGAATTTATGAATGTAAATATATTTCGCAGAGATTTCGCAGAAAATCTTAAAGGGTGGACCGAGGAAATGTATTAAAACGAAATAAACAATAATATAGCTGCTGTCCTTGGGTGGCTGCTAGTTTTCCATCTGTTTTTCCGTCGTACTCACGTCTTTAATTTGAGTGCAAAAAATATGGAGCCGACTATGCTTATTAACCTACATGTTATTACGAGAAAACACGATTTTAATAGACCTGTTGTTGACACTAAGGTAATAACAGTTACTAATCAAACAAAACAATACCTGCGTTAACAAATCAAGCAATCTTACGCATTATTATACAACCGCGTGAAAAAGTAAACAAACTTTGTTCAAACCTCTTGGCAGTGTATGACATTTCCTTTGGCTGGCTAGCGTTCGCGCGGGAAAAAGTTGAACTAGTTTGTGGTAGGCGTCGTCTTGAGCGCACGTTGCTTCAAACGCGCATGGCGGGTAAATTGTTAGCAAAATTCGAAAGATTTTTTGTTTTCGCAAAGTGTTGTGAGTTTTTGTGCTACACATAATACAATTGAGTTGGTGATCCAATTTCCGAGGAAGTGAACTTTTTACAAACGAATGCGAAGGTTTAAGGTGAGCTAAATAAATACCGTGAAACTGAAGTAAGGTTTCAGAAATGTATCAGTCACCCCGGAAAACCCGAACTACCTCGTTACAACTAGTTTTTGTATACAATTTTAAAATATTAAAAATAAACATAATCACGTCAGCCAAAAGACGTCCACTGCTAGACATAGGCCTCCCCCAAGGCTCTCCACTCAGACCATAACCATAGCTAAATTTCGTCTAAATACACAATACATTTGCAATGCAATGATAAACTGTCATAATAATTACACAGCATGCAGACTTTTTTTTAGAATCTCAGAAGAAATAACAAGCTCTATTACGCGTTTTGTATTGTACCTAATGTTTAAAATAGGTTTTTCAGGAAAACTTATTACTTATATGTACATTCTTAAATTATTTAACCGAACAATTAAATATCAGTAAATTCATTAATAGGTAAGTAAGTACAGTTAGCATCAAAAGTAGCGAATCACTTTTTTACTCTGTCGCTGTCGCATTGACACCTTTACAATCTTGAATGGCGATTAGTAAATACGTGGCTGTAAAACGACAAAGTACGAAAGTGTAGAGCTACTTTTGATGCTGATTGTACATCGTCGTTGTTACAAGCTTTTAAGCTTGTATTTTTTGCATGTCATATTGCATGAAAAAATAGTCATGGACCCAAAATAACAGGAAATAAATCAACATGCAGACTGTATGTACCAGATCTAGATACGAAATAGAAAATTTTATTTTTAAAGAATTTAGTATTTTTAGGCTTTCGAAATTATGTATGTAAACTCTTTATTGTACAAAAGAAGATAAAAAAATACAATTGACAAACTTTGAGCTACACATGTATTTTTAACGAACTACACATGTAGCTCAAAGTTTGTCAATTGTATTTTTTTTTATTTTCTTTTGTACAATAGAGTTTACAAATACATACTTTCGAAAGCCTAAAAACACTAAATTCGTTAAAAATAAAATTACAAAGGCACAAAGTTTCAGAAATTATACACACTGCTGTCGTAATATGCATAATATAGATGTGCCAAATAGGTACATAAGGTCAGAGGTGCGTGGTAGAGACCTCAGATAGAGCATTGTGCATTTGCAATAGATGCTAGTTTCCACCACTAACGTATTATTTTCCTTACATACTTCCTTCTTTAAAAGTACAAGCTTTTATTTAAATATAATTATTACATTACAATTTACATAGGACAGTGGTCATCCGACACCAAAAAATGTATTCGCGAGTGTCGGATAAACTTGTTAGCGTCTTTGGCGACCCCGACAAATGATTTACATAAATAAATACTTACATTACATAATATCTTAAACTAAGTTAAAATTATTAATAAAGGTACAATAAAAGTACCAAATAGCTAAACTATTACCAGATAAAAAATGGTAAAACTTTTATAATTGAGATACCTATGTGATAATGTAGCTTCTCATATATAACGATAACAAACTCAGTAGATTTCTATTCAACACATAGATGGAAGGTATTTAGACCCGGCTGACTACATTCTTAATATAAATATGCAAGGTTGTATGAAGTGCAATAAATGCATGATTTCAAAATATGAACTTACTTACTTACTTAGACGGATTCACTCGAATTTTCCATCACCGAGAATAACCGAGGAAAAGAAAAGTGTAAAGTGACACATGAAGTCAGTAAGTAACTGTTTTTGGCGAGCTTAATAAATTGAGGGATAATACAATTACCTAACAAAACCTTTTACTTAAGTAGGTACCTACGTAACATACTAAGACCCTTAGTGTAAGTTTTCAGTGAGACGTCACGATCGCGTTCGCATTAAAATCTCAATTTGTATGGAAACATGAACATCGCAAACGTTCCGATAGAGGCGCTGTTCGTGTTTCCATACCATACAAATTGAGATTTTAACGCGAACGCGATCGAGACGTATTTTGTAACCGAAAACTTACACTAAGGGTACAGTACCACTACCATGAGTTTACAGTGATCGTACTCGATAGCGATGGCGTAAACTATTTTTATCGAGAATTGTACAGCGCCTCTACAAATAATTTACGCCATCGCTATCGAGTACGGTCACTGTAAACTCATGGTAGTGCTACAGCATTATACTTAAATTAATCGCAATAAACCTATTATCCTAAGTCTCATTTCTTTTTAAACTCTGTTTTTCATGTTCACAAGTCTACTTGGAAGTCTTTCTCACTTGGAAGACTTAGTTCGATGAACATTCGGCAGTCTCCTTGACCCTTCTTTAACTTTACAGTACTTGCCGCAGCCTCTATAGAATTAATTATCTACATTTCCACATTCACACCTATGTTCTCAAGTCTGCTAATATTCGTAGTCCACACGTCACGGTGACGTGGTCTACAATAAACCTTATCACTGCCTTATCAAATGGTTATTTAGTTGCCTGTTTGTTGGCTATGTACTAATCACCTGGGAGGAAAACGGTTCAATGAGCCGAGATTGTTATTTGGTTACTGAAAGGAATAAAAAAGGGGAAAGTTAGTAAAATAACAACGATATAGTATCACGGAAATACTCGTATATGCGTGCGGCTTCATTCAGTTTTTCTCATTTCACTGATTCAATTCATATAAAAAAGGTGTATTATTTCTTTCAACTCTAACGTAAAATAATCATGAACTGGCTCATTGGTCGCGGTCTAGCCAGGTTTACGTCAAATAATGGATTTCCTCAAAGTAAAATCTGCTTTTGTAATGCATTGCCACGTGCAACAAGTGAATTTGGAACAGTTTTGATTGTTAATTGCATCTCATCACAATATCACAGAATTAATGCTCTCGTGACATCAAAATACGGATCGTTGGTTCTAATTGTAGAGCCAATTACAATTAGAGACAATTCAGAATGTCACTATAAAACATTGGTTGTGTGAACACATATTTCTTTTCCTAAATATATAATTGGCTCTACAATCCTTGCTCCTTATTGAATCCATAACATAAGGTTCATTATCATCATATTTTATAGTAGACATAGGATTATAATGCATTACTAGGTGCCAAAAAATGCTTCCGATCCGAAGCCGTGAAGTCGTAGAAGTTGTTGAGTGTATTTGTATGGTGTGGTGAAACCAGACTTTCACGGAATCGGATCGGACGTGGTGGGAATCGCTCTAAATAGAGATTTATATGCAAATTCATAAAATCTAATGTATATTTGTCACGGCTAGAATGCAGAGCGTGCATATTACTGTTAAATTCTCATGATTAGCCCATGAGCTGAGGCAGTTCACAAGACTGGGGTCCCATGACCGTTACAGAGCGATAGGCACGTTCTAGTAGCATTCAAACTGCTGCATTGGCATTGTACTTTGAAAATATTGTGTGAACACTGTTCAGGAAGTATGAGAATGCCCTTTTTAAGCCAAGCATTTTGATGTCTAAGTGCATTCCCACTAGAATCTAATTTAACTCGATATGACAGAGAAGTCTTTTGTTTCGCACAGAGTTGGTGCGAAAGTGTAGTTTAATCGAATGATCGTTACATTTAATTTTATAAAATCGAAAATATTGTTTGGGTTATAAAATAAGTGCGTACCTATTTGACTAAGTTTTGTTCGGAGTTCTTTATAAAAATCAAAAACACGCGTTTCTCCACAGAAGAGTCCAAGTAAGGTAAATTTTTGCCCTAAAGTCTCCAAACAGTTCATCTAAACTGTTAGAGCCGTTTCCGAAATCCCGGAATAAATGAACAAGAGTTACTCGTTTAAAGGCTCGTTAAAAGTTTCGTCAAATTAGGAGTAACTAGGCTAACAGGTTAAGTGAATAACATCTTAAGAATAGGAAATACTTAAGTAGCTTATACCCTAATTGCCAAAATAATAGTAATGCAACGTATTCAATAAAAATATGCCGCTGAAATTACACGCGATATCTCTAAAGGTTTATTTAAATGAAGATTCATTAGATTTGGTAAATCGTCATAAATCCACACGGCCATGAGCGCACCTAGTTCATTACCAACCGCTCATTTGTTAAATGGCCAACTTTTATTAGAGGCCCGTTCAAAATGAGTAAAAACGGAACCTCTATTCTTTAGTACCAGCTTTGCCAGGATAATTTTTAGGAGAAAATACGGAAAGGACCAATTTACTGGGTTTTTTACAGCTTTGTCTGCATCTCACAAAATTTTCGACAATAGAGCTATATTCCGGCTCTCCTTATTTGTTCCATTTGTATCGGTTTTGAGTGGTGTTCGGCCAGGTGTTTCGCATAATTTTTTTGAGTGCCTAACTCTAGCATTTCTTCTGTAACACAGGTTTAAACCTAGCTCAGAAGTCAGGGAATTTATTTTAATTCTGTACCTTATTGTCAACAAAAACTTTATTATTATTGTTATTTATTATTTATAAGTGACATGTCGTCAATTCTGTTTATTTTTCTACTTCTTGGGTTTTCTTTATATGAAAAGAAAAAACCCGAACCCTCGTCCCATGCGTCAATCTAACTTAGCTGCTTTTTAAAACTAAAACAAAGTAACTTTAGTAGAGTCGCGGTTAGTTAATCTTTGTAAAAAAATCTTAATTTTCCTCGCGACCATGAGGTCCGGATGATAATATGTTAGTAGATACAGTCTACAGCAGATACGCAGGATTTTTGGTAGAGTTTACATATTTTATAGGCTAAAATCTACCTAGGGTTCAATTTAAACGTTTTTTAGTGAATATTGTACTATTTGTAGGTAAACTAGATCAAAGTATATGGAATTCAAACATCTTATGTTTACACGGACGAAGAGTTTAAAAACAACTTTTCGCAACTCTATTGTCAAATTTTTCATAACAAATTAACAAAACAATCAAACTATGCAGCTTCATTTCCACCTATTTACTTTCAGTTTTTTTTAACTGTCTTGATATATGATATTTTTATGTAGCTCCAACAACAATGCAGTTAGTGCCTATTTGGTAGCTATAATAAAGTAATGAAAAGGCTAGCCTATACTAGGTTTATTGGTATGCACTTCTTTTAAAGATGTTTGTCCGATCTGCTACTTACATTCTACTGCTGACTGTACGTCGGAGATTTCGGTTTGATTCCGGCGGAGCTCGGAATTTTGATGCGTGGGAAACAGTACGTGGCTAATTAGCGCGAGTGCATACTTAATAGTATTAAAAAGAGTCAGAGTACAGTTAACTTGAGTTTGGGCTTAAAAATAAAATTGATAAGTTGGGATCATTGGAAAAATATCGACTAGTGCTTCATAATTTTAAAGGTTTATTTAATTAAGGTAAAATAAGTTTTTTTAATAAAATAAAAAAGTCGGGGCATTGATGATATTTGAAAAAAAAACTCGTTTTTTATTAATCAAGTGTATTGCTATTAATGCCTTCTACATTGTAATGTAATGTAAACATTTAGACCGATTGTTTTTTTTCGAATGTAACTCTGATTCATAAATGGTAACATTGCTTACACGATCACGTCATTTTTACAAATAATTTACAAACATTATCTCTTACAATGTTGTTACATATCTCAAAGAGGAAATCAATTCTTAATTTTCTCGTTCAAATTTTATCAACGAACGACTTCATCGTCATAAGATAAATAAAACTAAACTTGTGTCGTTTTCTTTTATCTGATTCTGTGTACATAGTTATATTACATTACATATCCAAGCGTTACTTTACTTCATGGTACATTTCCATGCATCCACATAAGTGAAATGAAAATGAACACTTGCATTTTCACTAGAGCGATGGTGTATTAGTCGAGGTTATAAATATAAGTTATAAACATTGATGCTCAGCGGTTGCGTCGAATACCTTATGCAATATGCATTGTGTACACTCGCCATATCACTGTACCGGGGAGCTACAAAAAATATGTCTCATTTCTGACAAAGACACATTAATTATTTAATTTTAAGTATAGCGCCTGTCTTTATTTTCCAAATTGCCAAGTATTTTGCAATATTGTTATATATAAAACATCTGTCAACACGAATTTCTCCCGTATTGGCTAATTAATCAAAGAGTCAATATCAGCGTCCGCGCAGAGAATCTCGCAGCATATCTAACTTTTTGCGTCGATCTCAGTCACGCGTGCGCATTATAAATATTCATTTGCTTTCCATTGTTTCATTAGTTTGTTAGACTTTCATTACTGTTATTATTATTTAGTTTGATGAAAATTACAAATAATGTTTTACGAGCAAATCTTCGCAGCTTGAAATATTGTTTTTGTATTATCCAAAGCACTGATATTAAAATTGTTAGTATTTCTATTGACTCTATAAAAAGAAGCACCAAATAAGTTTTTTTTTATGTTTACTACCTCAGAACTCGGTCATACATGAACCGATTTCGAAAATGATTTATGCTTTGAAGAAAAAATACGAGCGCTTATTTTTTTGTTAAAGTTATTTAATTCAAATGTGTATATATTGTGACACCTCGACAAAAACTTGATGTAAAACCGTTTTACAGTTCCGCACCCATAATGGCTACCATCCGTGCGCTCCCCGCTGATTTCCGCAAATGGATTTGACATGGTTTCTTACCTACTGTTAGAAAAAACTAGCCATCTCACTTGCCCTCTTTGCAGAATCTCTATGCAAAATTTCAGCTAACTAGGTATCGGCTTTCTAGGCGTTGAAGAGTTAATAGGCCAATCAGTCAGTTGTTTATTAAACAAAATAAGTTACATTGTTGTTGTTGTGTTGTTATGTTTATCCGTTGCTTAGTACCCATAACACAAGCTTTGCTAAGCTTACTTTGGGACCAGGTCAATTGGTGTGAATTGTCCCGTGATATTTATTTATTTATTTATTGTATTCAAATGTTGCACCAGATTTTTACCCAACATTAATCGTTCGATTAAATTAATATTTGAGGTAGGTTTATAGATATAGAGCTTTGATGACAATCAAGTTACTACCTTAAGTAAATAACCGCTGGGGTAAACGAGTTCCTGAGTGGATACCGCGGATCGGCAACGGTGGTGTGGGACGTCCTCGGACTGTGGAGTGATGATCTTCGCTGGTGGTGGGAGGTGGCTAGCAAAAACTGAATGAGAGTGACCGAGGATCGTGCTCAGTGGCGTGCAATTGGAGAGGCCTAGGTTGTGCAGTGAGCTAAGATATACCCTGATGATGATAAAAAAGGCCAATTAAAAATGTACACATTGTTTTGACAAAAATGTAGTTATTCGTCATTGAGTGCGTGATGCGCATGTAGATGCAGCAGTGCGCATGATCCCAGTGCGCTTGTTCACGCTTGATATGCTCTCATCGCATGATGACATCGCTTATTATTTGATCTTTCGTTGATTTATACTCAATATGTCCTGAGTAATTTAATCATCATCATGTCAGCCGTAAGATGTCCATTGTTGGACATAGGTCTCCCCAATATACATCCAGACCTCCAGTTGCGTTATGAGGGATACGTTACCCATACTCGCCCCGCTTGAGAAGTGGGTTAGCGAGCGCAGTATATTATGTAAAGGTTGCTAAGAAGACGTTGCTGCCCTTCTGCTGGTATCCCACAAATGTATTTATGACCTGAAAATAAATCTGTTAAGTATTTCGGTTGCGGTTCGAACAAAAAGTTCGAAGGAATAGTTAGTAAAAGCATCCGGGAGAAATGTTTTTGATCAAAGCTCGTTCCCTTTACATCTGTTTCTTGCTAAATTGTCAATAAAATTTCGTTTACCGAAACCGCCTTATCACTGATTGGCCGGCTGCCCATGCGCATCCATTTGCCGTAAAAATTAAACAGTAGGTAATTAATTTTCTGGGGAGACTGCCCGTTTTGTTTTTCAAAACAATCGTCTTATGTGCCTTGCGTGTGGGGTAGGTCAATCAAATACTTTGTAATTAGTTTAGTAATAGCTTTTGCCCGCGGCTCCGCCCGCGTGGTATTCGGTTATCGCGCGCTGTTCCCTCGGGAACTGTGCATTTTTCCGGGATATAAAGTAGCCTATATCACTTTTGGGCCCATAAACTATCTTTATGCCAAAAATCACGTCAATCTGTCGCTCCGTTACGGCGTGAAAGACGGACAAACACACAAATATACAAACACACTTACGCATTTATTAAGAAAATCTAATATTGTCAGATGTCATTCATTTGGTAGGTAGGTATATAGGGTCCTTTTGCAGTTGGTCAAATAAGATATAAACATTTTAGAATTTTTGCCTGAAACATCTGAAACACAGGGAATCCTAGTTCAGGGACTAGTTGTAAATATTTCCCTTACAGTATGTTTTAGTTCTTAAGTTAAAATTTATGTACCTAAACTGAGTTGTTTTTTTAATAAATTATAATTATTATAATAAAGCTGAAGTGAGACTGGGCCGGACATGTCTGCAGCATGCACCCGGACCGATGGGCACGAATCGTAACCGAATGGGATCCGAGGGATGGCCATAGGAGCAGAGGCAGACCCAAGAGGAGATGGCGGGACGACCTGAGCGCTTTTCAGCTCGATTGGCAGGTGCATGCCCAGGACAGGGGGGAGTGGCGGAGGAAAGGGGAGGCCTTTGCCCAGCAGTGGGACATAATATAGGCTATAAAAAAAAAAAATTATATACATCGTGTTTTTCTTAATTTTCGTTAACTTCGACAGATGGCTCAGTTTATTGTTCAAACTACTAATTAATTAACTTTATTATATTATAAAAAAATCATTTATTTATGTAACACGTCCATCTTTCGGTTACCGATTTGCATGTATATCCAATTTCCAACTCGATTAGTACTATTTCCGGAAAAAATTGGCTGTGACAGACAGACAGACACGCGAGTGAACACGTAAGCCTTCCGTGTTCTTTTCATTTTGAGACCCGAAATTATTAAGACTAATGTTAGTATGCTATTAGTTTGGAAGAACTAACGAGTTACCGAATTGAATGGCCACTCTAAAGGTTGATGCTTGCTTTATGACCTATGCTGACGTTTTATGCCCATTTAGAATATTTAAAAGACATAATTTTTATTATGAAGAGCCATTACTGAATATCGGGGAACTTCAGCGGTAGTTAACACGCCGCATGCAGCTCCCCTGCCTCACCTGCCTGTTAGTAAAACATTAATTGGACCGAACTGGGCCGGAACGATTTCTAAATGGGCTTCCTAATGGCTTATCGGGCTTTGCTTTCAGCAGACTGACTAATTCGTGGAAACAGGTGGCATTATGTCTATAAATTAAAGGTAAAACTTATAGAACACTAGCTTATGCCCGCGACTACGTCTGCGCGGATCTAGGTTATCGCGCGATGGCACCCTCTATCGGAATAAAAGGTATCCTATGTTGATCCTTAGGGTTCAAACTACCTGTATACCAAATTTCACCAAAATCGGTTCAGTGGTTTCCACGTGAAAGCGTAACAGACAGACAGACAGACAGACAGAGTTACTTTCGCATTTTATAATATTAGTAGGGATTGTCAAAGTAATCTACGGATTTAGGGGCTGTTTCACCATCCATTAATTAGTGTTAACTGACGGTTAGATGTGATGCCGTTTCTATTTGTTTTGTTCGAATAGACGGAGAGGGCATCACATTTAACCGTCAGTTAACACTAATCAATGGATGGTGAAACAGCCCCTTAGATAGACCATGATTTACATAGAACCGTCTGTGAAATGTTATATTTAATATCAGGTCGTGGCTATATCTCAATAATTTTAAAAATAATTAAATTAGATATTCTGTTACGTTTACTCCTGTTACAAGTGGTTACGTACCTACATAACTCGTGGTGTTTTTGGTTTAATTAACAAAATAGTAAAAAGCTACATTTTTTTTTATTTATTTTTTTATTCGACTGGATGGAAAACGAGCAAGTGGGTCTCCTGGTGGTAAGAGATCACCACCGCCCATAAACATCTACAACACCAGGGGTATTGCAGATGTGTTGCCAACCTAGAGGCTTAAGATGGAATACCTCAAGTACTAGTACATAATTAACTTTTGTAACTTAACATTATACAAACCACGTATTTCATGGTAGGGTATCGTAAAGTAACATAACTTGGATTGCTACGTGCCAACATGACGTCATAATTTTTCAAATTAATATTATAAGAAATGTTGCAATTGACTAATGAAAAATAGAAGAAGATCGAATTATCGACGAAAAAAAAATCCAAATATTTTTATGATAATGTATGAATTATCTGCTTATCATAAATAGTTGATCTTTGCTAAGCCAACCTTAATAAAAGAAAACGTCACTATTAAAATATTTAATCTTAGTCGTACAATGTCGTCGTAAAGTCGTATAAAAATAAAGCCAATAATATTTTTAATATTTATAATACGTTATGCAGCATTACAAATAGAATTCAGGAACTCAGAAGGAGCTCGTGAACCCTAAGCAAGCTGGCATAAATTAAACGTATAATTTGCTGTAAAAACACTTTTATTGAAAATTTAAGCCGCACAATATACAATAAATAGAAACAACACACAAATAAGTATAAAAAATACCAATAAAACATGAATTGGATTAACTTTTGTATCACATGTTGGAAAAACGGCGCTGTTTTGTGAGTTTTACCTACACATTTATTTTATGTAACAATTTAAAATTTGAAAGGTTATGAGGGAAAAATCATATTCAGTCGCAAGCCAAATAATTACCAATGACGGTGTGAAAAGCGCTTATGAAAAGCCTTATTTTAGAATTTTGAAAAGGTTAACATACCCTACTACCAGTACAAAAGACAAATTAGAATTCCAGGGTAATTCCTGGTTTAACGGACCTGGTTAGTTTGCTAGTATTAATGCCTACATGCATGTATTCACTAAGTAACTAACGTATAACCTATAGTAACGAAAAACAACTATTAAAATATCTTTCGCACGAGGTAGGTAATTATTCGAAAAAACCTTTTAGCTAAAGGAGCGTATAGGAAAAATATATAGATAATTAAACAAAATTCGCAACGAAACGGTATCCTCCTCAGGAACTCCACGCCGACGGAACACACGAAGCAGTAGGCGACACACGCACCAGGCTCACGTGACTAAACGTGCGGACAATACCACAAGTCGGCACCCATCACGAGTAGGTGGTTGATCAGGATGTGAGTAGGGGTATAGGTAGGACTGAAAAGAAAATTTTAATTAGCCCACAACAAGAAAAATAAACCCAAACAAACACGACCCCCTAGGCAACCACGGAATAAAGACTTACCCGATGAAAATCGGCAGTATCGGAAAATTCGATAAAACGTCCCGTCGCACGGGCGTGCAGCAGAAAAGCAGCGGGCAAACGCTTAATAACTCGTGGCACAAGCTGGCCACTTGGTAAAAACACTTAAACTGGCACTGGTATCACAATACTAAAGGACAAACTGGACGCATAAAAAATTCAGGATAAAAATTTCAACTCGGACGAGAGCTCCGCGCTATCCAACAAGTGATCAAGGAATCAAGGCCAAAACAAAAACATTAGTCGAACCAACGAAACAAAAATTAAATTTTCAAATTTCAAATCAGAAACCAAAACTGTAATACGAAAGAGTTAACTGCCAGCATACAACCGGCCAGTAAAAATGCTTGCAAAAAGTTTGCAACATTTAACGTACATGCAGCGATGTAATGCTGCAGTTATGTCTAAGAACTTCACGGTTAGGTTAGGTTAGTTCTGCGTCAAGGCGCGGAGAGCCTCAACTGGGCGGAATAGGAGCTCCGCGAAGCAGAGCTCCGTTGACCCTGCCACGTGATAGTTCACACATAGGATATTCGACACTCTGTACTTCGATATTTATATTTTTCGATGTCACTTTCGTAGACAATTAGATTTTCGATATATTGGACGTAGGATAATCTTTTTTGAACATCGAAACTTTTCCTGTAGATGTTTTACTTTTGGATATTCAAATACGTATGTAACCAAATAATTATTTGACTGCAAAACTTCCAAGCTTGCGTTTAACTTACGAGGAAGTTTGAGAATAAAGCGCAGGTGCCGTGTGAATATCTACTGGAAAAAATAATAAATTCATTCGATCCTGGTTTCCAAGCTAGTTCACATCGTATTGTTTGTAATTAACGCATTGTTTTATTATACTTAGTATCGTTTCGGGAAGTGAAAGTTGGGAAATGGACACTTGAGTGGTTATTATATCGCACGTCAAGCAATTATTTACTAAGCTCCTGTCATTAAATGTTTTAATTTCAAGAACAATCGTGCGTTCTTATTTTATTTCACTGAGTAAAAAAATACCTGTTTTCATTACAAGCCTTCCGTTATACGACTGTTTCCAAATCCAATTTAAATAATAACTGTTTTTGTTAGAAATCATGTATAATTTTCTACTTTTATGCATCCGATAAACACACTGAAATAACAATATATATAATATGAGTATAATCATTTCAACACGTTTAAATGTAAATTAACAAAATGGCTAATGGAGGAATGTTTTTATAGTGTTAAGGATTATTTAAATAAAAAGAATTTATAAATTTTCAAATACTAATTAAATGACATAATGTAATAATAATCTAGCAAATTTATAATTAAATGTCCTATGAATTAATAAAATGTAGATAGATAAAATAATATTGACAAAAATTACAACCTAGATTTTTAGTGACCTAGAACTAAATATTTGTACGCTTGCTTGCATGCTGAATACATGTGCTAAACCTATTTTAAGATCATTTTACTGTATTCTTACAAATAAATGTTTTTGAATTTGAATTTTTGAATTTGTATTCCAAGTTATTTTGAGAGGAAACAACCTTCCTTCGTCTTTATTGCTTACTTTACATGAAAAGTAGGTAGGTTAATAGGTAACGTGAGTTGACTAATGGAATCATATAACTGCATAGGAACAAATTGCTTACTCTACTGTTGTGGTTAAGTTCGTTGCACAACTATGGATGTTTTTGCTATCTTGATTGTACGCCATGGTACCTTAATTATCACTGGACAATGCTCTTGGCAACCTGTTTCTTGCTCTATTGATAATAGAGACAAAGTGATTGTTACTTTGAATCGATTGAGTTAAAAATCTCAGAAACCTTAGTGTAAACTTAGATAATAGTAGGTTTCATTCAGACGTTTAGACGTCATAAGGTTTGGACAGTAAGCAAAATATGTAATGCATTCATGCAATGACGATCAGCACATTATGTACTTTATATTACATAGCGAAATTCCAGAATGCAGTTACCTACATTTTATTTACAGTAACTTCACAGAGGTGGACAGCTCAGCATGCAAATGTGGATGTGATCTTAATCACATAATCTTCGCTTGCCAACTTAATGATCGTTCTTCATTTCTACAACAACTGTCACTACTTGGTGTTCCGTTTGCCGTAACTGTTCCATCCCTCCTTTTAATTAATGATGAATCCTTATATTTAAAGCTCTGAATACATTTCTATCTCATAACAATATAAAACTATAAGTATTATTATTCATTTCTTTTACCTTTCTTGATCTTTTCCAACCCATTTTTCTAAATTCAGATCCTTACGCAAATGCGTATGGAAAATCCCATATCTACTTCCGTTTCCCCGTTTAGCTAAATGCGCCATGAGCGCGAAGCTTTAAAAAAACTTCAATATGACACTGCATATCTGCTGGAAACCTTGTTTGTAGATGTTTGTGTATATGTCGGCGGCCGATCGTAAAATCAGCCAGATCACGAAATTCCTAGGCACATCATGAAATGGCGCCATATCATGATATGCCTAAAAGTTGTCTAGGCATATCACGATGTGCCTGAGAAACAATACGGCAGATCGATTAGGGCAACGCATTCGACGATATTCCTAGCTTTATACCGGGCATATCGTGATATGCTGAAAAAAAGAAAAAAATAGGTACGACGAGCGAAGCGAGGAGTGGTTAGTATGAATTGTGACTACTACGCACGAGCCGAGCGAGCGAAGCGAGCGTGCCGCGGCAGCGGCCGGCGAAGTGCCAGAAACGATTTGCCGGCATTTCATGATATGCCTAGGAATTTCATGATCTGCCTAAACTAGCCAAATCATGAAATGGCGGCGTTTCATGATATGCCTAGGAATTTCATGATCTGCCTAAACGTCACCAGGCAAATCGTCAAACGGTGAGTTTTGAACGATATGGCGGATGTCCCTTAGCCAATTCATGAAATGGCGCCATTTCACGATATGCCTAGGAATTTCGTGATCTGGCGGATTTTACGATCGGCCGCCGACATATATACGAAAGGAAATAGGTTTCTTAAGTAGCATAAGTACAGGTTAACCTTCTGTTACGCGCTTAAACAGCGTAACTGGAGAAAAAGGCGATCTCGAATAAAAAGTCAATGTCGTTTTACCTATAAAACGGTTTACCATTCAGTGTTACAATAAAACGGAGATGTGTAATTGTGTTTACACGGCTCGTGTTGTCCGTGAACCAATGAAAATCTGTTTCGGTCTCCGTCCAGTCTTACCATAACAGTAATAGTAGCGGGAACTAGAAAAATAAAATAAAGCTAATTTAATATTTTTTACGAGCTTTTATTTAGTTTCACCTGCTGGGTTACGAAACACGAAACTCGAAGTTCGTGTCATGCGGTCCCTCTGACACTATTTAATACGAGAGCGAGAGGGACGGTATGATACGAACGTCGAGTTTCGAGTTTCATAGTAGTCCTGCTGCCCCGTTGTCTGTCTGTCTGTCTGTCTGTCTGTAATCAAATCTTGCAAGTTAAATTCGACCAACTTCCAGTGGTTGGATTGATTTGAAATTTGGTATGATTATGTAAATTGCGTGGTAATAAAATAATCTGGTACTAATATCCTGGTAGTCCGGCCAGGATCGTCTCCACAGGACGGAACTCTTCAACGGTTAATGGCATCGACTTGAAATTTGGTATGCAAATGTAGTTTGGGTGACAAAATAAGTAGGTAAAGTCAACAAAAAGTACAGTCAGCAAAATAAGCTGTAGGTCTGGATTTTGTCAAAATTAAGTGATAGATAGCTTAGTAATATACAGCCTAATAGGTAAAAACTCGTTTTAGTGATGATCCGGTTGTATGTATAAATATTTACCCACTCGTAATACGTGCATAACAAATAACGCAATTTGACAATACGATATTGTACTTATGTAAGATGAGACGTACTTAAGAAAATTGTTAGCAATCATTATAGTAATAAAATAAATGGCTATGTTTATTAGGTTAGAGTCAGTCGTAAAAAACGTTATGTCTATGGTCTGGCTGGCAATGGATTAGGCTTTTGTTCGCCTTAATTAAGGGATTCCCTGCAATTTTATTTACTCACTAGCTTAAGCCCGCGGCTCCGCCCGCGTGGTATTCGGTTATCGCGCGCTGTTCCCTCGAGAACTGTGCATTTTTCCGGGATAAAAAGTAGCCTATGTCACTCTCGGGCCCATAAACTATCTCTATGCCAAAAGTCACGTTGATCCGTCGCTCCGTTACGGCGTGAAAGACGGACAAACATACAAACATACTTTCACATTTATAATATTAGAATGGATTATATCAATTTGTGCAAGTGTTAATACATGGAAATGAACATTATCCTACAAACCTGACGAAATAATACCTACTTTGTGTTAGACTGCCAAGTGCTGGAGCATTGTCCGATGCAATCTCCGATCTCCCAAATGTCCTTATTATTATGATGGTCGTTAAGATTACAAGTATCTTTATAAACATTAAAAAAATAAGTTCTCATTGTAAGTTGTAACTTTTATGATGTTTGTTATTGTTCATAAAGCCGGAAGGTGCTTAAGCTGTAAACAAGGTCGTATTAAACACATTGGGCGATGGGGTCCAGATATGAGCCTGAGATATCCTCTCCGCTTTTTGGAAAAAAATATATTGGGCCATTATTGGAGCGTTTCAACCGTTTCATTTTTCTGAACAATTTTTTGTAATACAGGAACTCAAACAAATAATCGAAAACGGCAGCCAATTTGTAAGAAATTTGACCAAAAAAATGAGGTGATTGAAACGCTCGAATAATTGCACTTTTAGGGGCTGTTTCACCATCAATTGATTAGTGTTAACTGATGGTTAAATGTGATGTCGCATCTATTCGAATAAAACAATAGAGACGGCATCACATTTAACCGTCAGTTAAAACTAATCAATGGATGGTGAAACAGCCTCTTAGTGTTAGTACATAATCGTCTTGTTTACGCTTGTTGTGAGTGGAATTTAGGATTTTAAAGGCCTTAGATTTTTTGGTAGACTTTTTATACTATTCGTTTCCATTATTATCCATTAGGTACACACTATTGCGTGAACTGAGAGAACTTAATAGTGAGAAAACGACAAGTGTTTATGATATTTATCAGGGTCTAACAGCCAGCACTAAAAATGCGACTTTGTCTCTAGTACCAATAGGTATCTGACATAGCAAAGCGTGCATAAATATCTTAAACGACTCTATTTGAACTTCTGCATTAGGTAAGTATTCTTTTTATTCTTGAACGCTCCGCTGTGGTAATGCAGGTGATTGTACGAGTACACAGCCGTTCAAAAATCACTGCACACACATCTTATTGTCAGTGACAGAAGGGCTGTCTGATTATACGTAACAATAAATTTATTATCTTTTATTTAGTGTCGTTTAAAATAACATAATCTACAAACTATTTAGTCAGCAAATGTAAATCTATTATAAGTGCTTACTTACGCAAGTTACTATGTTTTTGCGTTAGCTGTGTTTGCATTTACAAGTACCTCTACTTAACTGAGACAAGTGGTCAGTTCATCGCAGTTTATAAAAGCCTGTCCTGAATTTGCCATGTCTTATATATTATTATGAAAATATACATATACAGACAGTGTTTAGCGAAGAGAAAACTTAATTCAGTTGAAAATTGGATTTATGATTTTTTTAAAAATCTATATACCTGTCTCTTTTTCATACGCTTTCTTCTATGCCGCAAGTATGGCGCTACTTGCGTATGACGTAACCTCACACCCATATATGCCTTTCTCTGTCTAATCTTGACTTTCAAACCTGTATAACTTTGTTACTTGTAAAGGTAGCTTCAAAATTGCTTGCCTATTCGATAACAGGCAATGTAATGTATTAATTTAAAAAATAGTCAAATATCAAACACACATATCAAAAAGTCTTGGAATACTACACAAGTACAACTACTACTGTTTTTGGGATACTAGACAACTTTTATGTTTTGACTCAGTAATATTGAAATGGTCAAAGCTATAGGTAGAGTCATTCACGATGACGCGTGCCGTGGTTCTTATTACAGTGTCATTATGGCTAATTTTGACAAAACCACGCATCTTCGTGGGTGGCACTAGGTATAACTAGGAATAAAATATATTCCTGGGCACTTTTGATGAGTGTATGTTTGTGTATCTTCAGAAAAAAAGGAAATGACCTGTTAGTTTCTGTGTTTGATAAATAATGTCTCTATCTAAGGCTTTGACGTGTGAGTCATTTGTCGACATATCTGTATTCGCCAGAGAAGGGATGTTGCTTATATTTTATTCACGAAGCGGCTATAGGCAGTAGATTATATCAAAACCTTTTACGATAACATCTCCATTTGTACATGCTTTTCATACATGGAGATGCTGTTTTTATTTGAGAAATAACACTTACTATCTATTTTTTAACTGAAAAATCATATGCAACAATAGTAGTAACAAAATAAATAGGAATTTATGATTGAACTTCGTACCTACTAGCGTTTTTTCGTGTTCAGAAATAAAAAATATATTTTAATCTCTATCTTTAGGAACTATGTCGATATATCTTTAGGAGCTACGTCGAAGTTCCCAAGACGATCCCATAGAGCTTATGGGAACGGAAGCAATACCATGCCCTCGGTACCGCTCTGCTTTCAGAGCATGACATGAGTGCGTGTGAGCTAACTTTGGGGGCGGCAGACGTGAGCTTGCCATCGGAATCCAAAAGCTTAATGGTTACTTGACCTGAAATGCATATTTCAGTTTTTTTTATTATTATTTTATTTTATTTTTTTTCATTTATGACGGTGGAAGCATTCTACACTTCCGCTTAACGTAGATATAGTTAGTGTTTAATTTTGTAACTAAGGGACCCCATACATCCCTGTATTATTATTTAATTATTTTTTTTGTGATTTTTTGTTTAATTGTTTACTGTAGTTTTTAAGTATTTTATTTGTAATTATTTTATTTTGAAAAAATGACTTTCTGCCAAGTTTCTTGCGGCGCATTCTTCTTGGCAATGATGGTCTTTCCGAAAGCGCTGGTAGTTTAAAAAAATGACGTGTAAAAGTGCCCATTGCGGCCTATTTACTGAATAAATGATTTGAATTTTGAATTTGAATTTGATAACTATGCAAGAGTGCTTGTAACTGGTTATGCCTAGTGCCATCCACAAAGACGCGTGTTTTGTCAAAATTAGACATTAATGACATTGTAATAAGAATAAGAACCATGGCATGCGCCATCGTGAATGACTCTACCTATATATGTGTTAAAAGTTATTGAGGTTTTGCAACTTTTGTATTTGTTAGGGACAAGACTTGAGCAAATTGTATATAAGTACGTATAGTTAAGTTATTTATAGGATAGTTTTCACTTCAATTGTGCCATTGGAATAATGCGTATCGCTAAATAAATAAACTAACTAATTCAGAGAAGAAACGCTGCCAGTATCTTCCGAACCTTGTCCAAGGGGCTTCCTTTTAATAATAAGTTTCAGTTTTTTTTTATGTACACTTACTTTTTGATATTGTTGTACGTTGAGGTCAAAAATATCTTTAAATTAGCTACCTTTATTTAGGTGCTTACTAATACCTTGATCACAGTAGGTATGTCGTCTGACAATTTTATGCAAAAGTTCAAACATGAAGTGAGAGTAACAAGGTACTAGTGTAAAGATAACTTTGACCTCGACTGTACATAAATAATGTCCTCATTTAATTGTATGTAATATCCTGTTTTACTTTTTAATAAATGTTGCATTATATTAGATATGTTGCTTCCCTAGCTTGTCAATAAAATGGACCCTTTCATGGTTGTCCTACTTTCAAACATTGAGTCATAATATGACCTAGGACCGTAGGACGTCCGAAAGGATGCGCATTATCTGACCTTCCTCATATCTTGTGCTATATATATATCTATATATATAAAATTCAAAGTCCTGACTGACTGACTGACTGACTGACTGACTGACTGATATATCAACGCACAGCCCAAACCACTGGACCTAGAGACTTGAAATTTTGCACATAGATACCTTATACAATGTAGGCATCCACTAAGGAAGGATTTTTGGAAATTCCCACGGGAATGGGAAAAATCGTGATTTATATATTCGATTCTGAGTGACCCTATCTCAGAAACTATAATAACTAGACTCTTCAAATTTTATACAAAAGTAGGTATTACATTAATTAAAACATTATTTTCAGGATTTTTCTAAATTCCCGCGGGATAAGGAAAAAACGGGATTTATATATTCAGTTCAACTCAGTTCCCTTGAACAATAATTACTAGACTCTTCAAATTTGGCATAGAAGTAGGTGATTATAATAGTAAAAAACTGTTTTAAGGATTTTTGGAAATTCCCACGGGATAAGGAAAAAACGGAATTTATGTTCAGTTCAACGGGATGGATTTTTCGTTTTACTGATCGTAGAAAGCTGAAATGCGGCATGGAGGTTGCTTGGAGAGTGTAGAGGAGCATTGAGAGTGGAGTTTTCAAAATTCCCACGGAAACGGGAAAAAATGGGATTTTTCGTTTTACTGGTCGTAGAAAACTGAAATTTTGTATTTAGGTTCTTTGGGGAGTGTAAGGGAGCACTTCAAAAGAATTTCCCGAAATGTCTTACGAGGACGATAAAAAACGGGATTTGTCATTTTATTGGTCGCAGAAAGCTGACATTTGACATATAGGTTCCTTGAAGAGTGGAGGGAAGCATTAAGAGTTAATTTTCCGAAACTCTTACGAGAAAGGGAAAAAAAACGGGATTTACTGGACGCAGAAAGTTGAAAATCGGCATATAGAGTGCTTGGGGAGTGTAGAGGAGCATTAAGAGAGGACTTAACAAAATTCCCTCGTGGACGGGAAAAACGGGATTATTCGTTTTACTGGTCGTAGAAAGCTGAAATTTGGCAAGTGTGTTCCTTGGAGAGTGTAGGGGAGCGTTGAGAGAGGATTTTACCGAAAATTATTACGGGAACGGGAAAATCGGGATTTTTCTTTTTCTTTCTTATTTATTTAAAAAAATACTTTTTTATTCGAAAGATCTGATAACGTGATCACGTTACGATACGTTTTTCAGATATTTTCTCAAGCTATTTAAGTATTTGCGCCTGATAGACATCATCTCATGTTGATGAGCTGATGATGGAACGTAAAACTCCTTTACGGTTAGGAGTTGAGGATATATTTTTAATATTATTATAGGTACGTATAGACCGTTAGTTGTATTCTTTCAGGTTATTAAGGTGAGCTGATGATCGAAGGCTTAACTCCTTAACGGTTAGGAGTTAGAGGAAGTTTCTTTTAATATCATAATATGCAGGTCTAAGACCTTTAGTTGTTTTCATTTTGGTTACTCAGGTGAGCTGATTTTGGAAGGTAATTCCTTAACGGTTAGGACACATTATTACCTACGCCTAACCAATTAACTCAAAGAGAGAAAGAAGAAAAAAAATGTAAACTTTGTCTGTTTCTTTGTTTATTGGGGGTAATCTCTGAAACAACTGAGCTGATTTAAAAAAAAACTATTAGTGAAAGCTTTTTAAAAATCGCGGAAAGTGTGGTTTTCTATTGAATTTACTTATTCCTATCCCACGGGAATCCTATATCGCATAGGTACGAAGTCGCGGGCAAAAAAAACAAGTAGGTTTTTTTAAATTTCACCCCTGTACTGAAGATGTGAAACATGGCTTCAAAGTCGATTTTTAAATTCGAAAATTTGCTAATATAATCCTCCGAAAAATCAATTAAAACACGAACATAAAGATCGTAAAAAGTAAATCTGTGCTACCCCAAATTTAACGCGAGCGAAGCCGCGGGCAAAAGCTAGTATGTACATATTACATTGAAGCACTGAAGGCATTTGCTATAATACGCTATTGGCAGAGTCTTGGTCATCGATTTGCGGCTAAATCATTAACAAATCAGTAAAATCCACACTATCATTACATAGTCATAGTAATATTGTCACCAGAACGTGACTCGGTTGCAATGCAAATACTGGCTAGCCTGATAAACCTTGTCTGTTTACTCTAAATTACCTATTTGATAAACAGTTTCAGAAAAACTTATGATTCATCACCGACAATATTTTTATGACTTGTACAAACATCCATTTTCAGGCATAGTTTCACTGTCAACACGCTCACTGAAGAAGAACGCATTGTAAAAGTTTACTATATTTATTTGTACTTTAATGAAGATAAATACAGTAACATGCACGTAAAACATTTACTATTACATTTAATGTATGTATAAAATAACGTATTGGGATCCCAGTGCGGTAATGCAGCCAACTTTATGGGCACTCTTCCGCAAGTTATTTATAGGATAGTTTTCACTTCAATTGTACCATCAGAATAATACGTTTGTACAAAAACAATTCAATTAAATATACATTCCGAATGTAAAGGCACTTAGTAACTTAGTAAATACATGTAAATACTCATATCTCTTCACCACAGCTAAAGAAAACGTTTCTAGAATACAGTGGAATGTAGGGTAGGTAATATGTAATGTTTCATATTTGTGTGTCTAAGACAACATTTTACAGAAAAAAGTGCTTTTTCTTGCACAACATTTTTAACAATCTGGCGCGGTGTGTACAAGAGCTACCTCTAAATAAATTTAAAAGTTATTGCAGATACAGTCAGAAAAATCTATTATAGTGTAAAAAAAAATTCTCATTTACTCTTCAAATGTTACAAGTTTTGCATGATTTTATAATTTAAAATAGTAGTATAAGCTCTCTATTGTCTGAACGCCACCTAATAATTTTGATGAAACTTCTCTGCAAAAAACTACATATACTAGACAAAAAAAATAAGGGCTACTTGAGTTTCATCGGTAAAATAAAATCTATATAAAATATACTTGCGTTCCATTTGAATACAATACATTTAAAATGATCGAATAGTATTTGTATTGTGTTATGTGTATTATAAATTTATGTATACCAATGAAACTCACGTGACCCTAATTTTATTTTGGTTAAAATATCTATTCAATTCTAAGAACCAACTGTTCTGTATACGGTCATATTTAATTTAGCGTATACATACGCGATTGCTTTTAGTATTGCTCGATAACATATCAGCTCGGTGATGTAAACAGTAATTCGCTGCACCCTCAAGACCCGCCCTGAAAGAGGCATTCCCCTCGAATATCCTAATCAATGGTATAACTCGGAAAACATATATTCTTATATAGATGTGTAGAAGGTTTCATGAGATAAGATTGCTAATACCTACTTTCAGAAAATTCCAATGTAAAAGGACAGCTTGTTTATCTGAAACTAAGAAAATATCACAATTTAGCCAAATATAAGCATGTAGGTACTTTATAAGCGGCTTTGTTTTGATTCTCTTCATCAAAATTGCTTTACTGAAGACTAAGGGGCTATTTCATCATCCGTTGATTAGTGTTAACTGACGGTTAAATATGATGCCGTCTCCGTGTATTCGAACAAAACAAATAGAGACGGCATCACATTTAACCGTCAGTTAACACTAAATACACACAGTTAATGGATGGTGAAAGTGCCCCAAAAAGTCCCAAATATCAAACTAGACTTCAAGGGGACTATAATTTTTTCAGGAGTATAAAAAGAACATGTTTCAATAATCCTTTAGGTACTATTTATTTAAATATGTAGCTATTTCTGATAAACGATGGCCTAATCGTTTATTTATTTTCGTTTTTATTATTGCAGATAATCCTTTGATAAACTAATAGTCGGGTATCAACATGTCAAAATAAAAATGTTTAACATGTAGGTATGGTTGTTGTTAAATTTAAGTATTGACGATAATTTTATGTAATTTTTACATTTCTTTTTTAAGTAGTCTTTATATTGTCCAACTGCTAGGCAAAGGCCTCCCCTCCCGATCTCCACAAGTCCCCTTCTGACGCTTTGTCAGGTCAGTCCTTTGCGTACGTATCCAAATCATCCAGCCAGCTCCTTCTCGGTCTGCATCGACGTGAAACCTGCAAAATTAAGGGTTAAGTCCTTTTAAATTAACTCTTACGTATCTGATGGCGGAACGCATCTAAATATCGAATATATTAAAATATCGAAGGAGTCATAATATCGAAAGGTTTATTTTCTGAAACCGTAAACTTCTCAGGATTCATTAAAACGGCATCGTATAGAATCAATGGGTTTGGTTAGGTCAGATTTATAACAATCTAAAAAAAATACAGTCTTAAGAAAAATACCTTTTCGATATTTTAATACATTCGGTATTTTAACATTCGATATTCAGAAGTCTATGTATGTTATTACTATTAATGTAGTTTATCTAGATATATCTTACATAAAGTTTATAAGTGTTCCTACCTCTTGCTGTGGTCAAATAAAATAGCATAATATGTAAATGTATAAGTTAATTAATGTACTTAACTAATTTTAAAATTGCTACGCAGGGCATCATTTTTTATATTCTTTGTAAAAGGTGTTGCAATAAAATAAATACTGAATACTGAAGATACGTACCCCTGATGGCCGAACATATTATTACGAATCATTAATAATAATGTAACAAGTATCTACTTAGGTATATCATATGTCTAGTGAATAAACAATTCATTCATTTAATACACTTCCTTTATGCTTTACCATACTTACCATCGTTAGGGCTAATTTAAAAGACGTTTTCCGGATTTAATAAAAGGAATACAGGTATTTTGCAAATGGTACTTCAAAGTAATTTATTGAGATACTGTTTTCGATTAATAACAACAGTTTCAAGTGTCTCGGAAGTTACGTCTCAAATTGCAGCAAAATGCTTTATTAACATAAAATATAGTTAGGTAACTCCAGCGCAAGTGTTATATTTTACTTACGTATTATATTTTAAATGAATGTAACAGTTATTCTTACAGGTGACATGAGGATGACGAAATGTTATTTTATTTGGTCAGTATTGTTATTCAAAAGCAGAACTTCCTCTGGCAATATTTAAATCATAGCAACGAATCGGAAAAACGAATTAATGTCTACACATTTAGATTTAACTTAACTTGCTTATTTTTGTTTAGCTAATTTAATTTTGGAGGCCTCTGGGCAATGAAAAAGGCAAATAAAAACTGTGGGAAAATCGAAAAGTTGTTGATAATCAAAATTATAATTTTTATTAAACCCTCTATCGTGGAGGCCCTTCCTCGCCGAGGCTCCGGGGATATAGCCCTGGATGACTTAAAATAAATTTGGACCTGTTGCTGTAAATAATCCACATAAAACTCAACAGTAACAGCTAATCATCATCATCATGATCATCTCAGCCATAGGACGTCCACTGTTGGACATAGGCCTCCCCTATAGACCTCCACTCGCTTCGGTTGGCAGCGGCTTGCATCCACCGTGCACCCGCGGCGCTTGCCGATCCGCGGTCTCCACTCGACACAGCTAATAATGTAGAGCTAGAAGCGACAGAAATAATCAATTATGTAGACTCGTGGGCTAAGCTAGCTCCTTGCTAAGATTTAGTTACACTTATCTGAAGTGAAGTTCAACCAAAATTTCGTGAGATGTAGCATCTGAGAGACTTCATTGTAAACTGTAGTCCTTAGTGAGTCCTTAGTAGGTACATTTTCAGTCTTCATCGGTTACTTTGTTATTGGCCTACCAGGCAGAAAAACTATTTATAACCATTTATAACTAAAATAAAACTATATTTTGTGTGGATATTAATCTGAAATAAATATATATTATTATTATTGGTGTGGGTTTCTGATCACTTCATTATTTGAAAGGTATTCATGGGGGCGACGCCAATATAAAGAGACCTTTGGTACTGTATTATAAAAATGTAGACGGGCGTAGCTATGGAATCTATCTTCTAAAACGTACCTAAATGAAGACCAGCTAGCGAATAGTCCTCCAGAGTTGCCAAACTATTGCCAGACAGGAAGCGACATAGAATGGGATATGGGTTCGGATGTTGTGTTCGGGTGAGATGATGGACACCCAACTATTTAAATCACAGATAAAGATTACACTAGATTACGCAAATGCATCTATTTCGCGTGTCCGAACCCCGACCAAACGTCGGGGTTGGCCCCATACAAAGACTGACCGCTAACTGACTAATCATGACTAGTGACTGACTCGAGCCCCACGGCGCGGGCGGGCGGCGCATTGGAATCGCTTTTGCGCGGACATCGGGAATTCACATCGCTAATTCGCTCTTCAGACGTCACAGTAGATTATAAAAAAGTGACACGGTTTGTTTTCATACAGATTGAGGTGTTTGCGTTATCTAGTGAAATCTATATCTGTGATTTAAATCTTTCATATTTTTTTAAGCCGGCGGTGACTCGCTGTCCAATAAATGGGCATCTCAAACTGTCATCCACTCGAAGCAACGCAGCGGCAAAGTAATAGGCTTTGATGAATTATACCTGTAGATTCACAATCGCGCGCCCAAATATGTCCGAGCCAAATGAGCGCCACTTCGGTAAAAGTGGCCTTCTTTTTTCTCAGTACGTTGTTGTCAAGTGTCAAGCGTTGTGGAGTTTTGCCGCTAGCGAAATTCGCCCGTAATAGAGTAAAGACTAGGTTCAAATTTCGTCTCGTATTATTTTAATTATTTTGTGTGAGATGATTTTATTTGTCACGCAAACAAATCAATAGTTCTGACATTCTTTGAAGGGGATTTTGTTCGGCAATGTGCGTCCTGGTTTAAATGTCATTGGTAATAGGTATTATTTTTCATGAAGAAGGTAGTAGGTAATGCATTTCATGAGATACAGGTACAATATTCAATTCTCCAAAGTTAACCACAACACGTTTACTGCTATTGAATACACAACAATGAATGATAAGGTGGTATAATAAAAATACAAAAGAGTTCAAGTTTCATAGAAGTAAAACAATTCAAAAGGTTATTCAAACATATTGTTTAAACAAGTGCATCAGTTTCTCAGTAGTAGACAAAAAACAAACTTAATTGTGCTGGTGGGCAAAACACGAACTGACGTTGCCACTTAGTTTATTTGGTACAAAAGCTGCTTGACAGCGATTTGGTAACTTGTCAGATAAATTTGTAAATGCTACACAGACATTTCGTAACACAGCATGTCATTTTTAATCTGACACAATGCCGCAGACATTAGCACAAGTGTGTTTAAAAGTAAACTGATATTGCCATGCGCTGTAGTTTATCAACATCATCTTGGCCTATATACGTCCCACTGCTGGGCTTGTGCTGTAGTTCCCACGCATGCTCAGAACGGATGGGGAACTTCGTAGATAAACCATCAATTTGCTTCGCGGGTTGTCCAGGCTTACTCACGATGATGTCCTCCACCGTAAAGCTCGTGGTTTTCTAACGTAACTTCGCACACGAATTCTAAAAAAAGGTCAAATGATTAATTTTTCAACCGTTTCAAATGAAACGAGTGATTTTTTTAGAAACTGTAAGTACCTACTTCGGGTATGTTATAAAACAAATCTATTCTAATCTATGGGATTCTACAGGATAGTCCTGAAATATATCTTGAATAGTTTTCAGTTACAGAAAAAAAATTGTTCGTCAGTATAAAAGAGTTGAGAAATGAACATTTGAGAACCATAATATATTTTACGCGAAAAGTCAGGTATCGAATTGCTGGGGGATATTAAAACCTGAAAAATTGAGTGATTAGAAATATTAAACTTAAAATGTACAGGGCACGAACAACCTATACATCCATTGAATGAAAAAAAGTACTATTGTTTACAATAAATGCTTCGAATGCGACAAATGACAATCGGCGAGGCGGGACGGTTTTTTGCTCAACCTTTGTTTTTCTTATCAGGCAGTGAATCGACGGTATAGACATTCTGATACTGTCACTTACAGTAAGCTGGTCGTATCTAAGGTTACCATATAGAAAAACTAAATGTCCTGATAAAAATCCGGACATTGCCCTAAAAATCCTGACAACTTGATTTATAATTGCAACCAAATAACAACAGTAAATGGTAAGTAGAGCTTTAAACAAAAATATTGATTAAGATTTTTTTAGCTGTAATTATTCTATTTCAAATTGATTTAAAATAAGTACCTATTATTGATTTTGTCGATTGTTTTGTTTATTACTCTTAATTTATCGTTCTATTAATCAAAAACTGCATAAACTTTGTAATAAACATATCATGCATGAAAATGTATATGTAGTTTTTTTATTTAATCAGGTCATTTCTAAAAACCCTGACATTTGCCAAGTCCGGCCGCAATCCCGGCGAAAGATAAAAAATCCTGACATGTCAGGACAAATCCTGACGTATGGCAACCCTAGTCGTATCTCAATTGCCGGTGACCTCAACGGATTTGGGGGAAGTTTTATTTTCCAATAGCGTTAGTCACAGTCGACATTCACATAAATATATGGATGTCAATTTACAGGAAACTCTTGATAATCCATGAGATAAAGATAAAAGCGATACGGATTGGAGGAAAATCACATGACAAATGATTTGTCCTTCCTTTATAAAAATAAATAAAACAGATTAGAACAAGCGTTAGTAAAACTATTTAGCTACGTTCGACATGATGGATAATTACACACACAAATAACAGTTAGGGCCTGTCTTACCACTTGTCGACTAACTTTAAGTGTCAGATAAAAGTAATACCGTCTTTGTTTATTCGGACAAAACAAACAGAGACGGCATCACTGATATCCCTTACTTAACGTTAGTCGACAAGTGGTAAAACAGACCCTTAAACTGTTAAAGTTTGTGCCATTTAATGAAAAACCCTTAAACAAAATCAATCATAAACTGAGTTTGGATTTTTAATGAGAAATGGGCCATTAAGTATTTACGCTAACGCCGCAAAAACGTTTCACGCGACTATTTGCTTCGCTCAGATCGATTGGACACAATCACGCTAGGCCAGGAGATAATCCGCCTTTCGTGATTCATACAGCTGACTTCAATTTAATCTTGAATACTATCGAACTATAAAACGCTTAAGTGTTATCTTTGTAATATTATAAATTTAATAAATAAATAAAATAAATAAATATTACGGGACAATTCACACCAATTGACCTAGTCCCAAAGTAAGCTTAGCAAAGCTAGTGTTATGGGTACTATTTGAAAATTTATTTTACGCTCAGAGGGTTGCCTACGGTGCTGGCTGAAAATCAGCGCTGGGGTGTTTTTAACTCTTCAGCATTATGCTGAGCCAGTGTCCGATTCACAGCCGCAATGACACATACCTTTGTGTTGTTTATTTGTACCAAATAGTATTGTTGTCTTGTGTTGTGAATAAATGTATTTTTTTTCTTTCTTTCTATTTTGTTGCGTTTTGAAGTTTAAAGTACAACTAGTATGAAAAAGTGGATCCATAAGTTAGGGAACCGAGTGTAACTACTCAACCGATCGTGATAAGATAAGGTAGTTTTTCCTCCCGGAAAATTTTTAAGTTCCGCACGCGATAGGTAAATAAATAGAAGTAGAGTGTGTGTAGTATGAGGATTAAAAAAAAAAAACATTTGTGCGTGACAGAAGGTGGAGAAAGAAAAAAAATACATGGTCATGCGAAACAGTGCGCAGGCATGTTGTCGCATTTGTAAACAAGGCTTGCTTATCCATAAATTTTCAAGTGTTAAGAATCATCTACAGATTTATTTATGTATAAACCCAATTTGAACTACAATATTTTCTTGTTTAAGTAGAATCTGATTCAGGCATATCCTGCTGAACTACCAAGAAAAACTAATTTTCACGCATATTTAACTCCCACGCGTTATAGGTAATAAAAATGCATACTTTTGATGAATGACAGACGGATACACATCGCGATCTAAATCTGTAATTGTGTTTACAATCGGAGGTATCAAGTGCGACGACGTGTGGAATTCCTGAGCTGATGCCAATCACGCATCATTAACTGGAAACGTCGATCAATGGCCGTTTTTGCTACTATTTCTACGCGGCGTAATGCCTCAATTTCGGACATGCTTCGTCATCTTTTGCTTTACCAAATCTAATAACAATTTCACGCACGCAAATATCTAACCAAAAGATTGTTTCACAAACGTTTCATTTCAACAAATGCATTTTATTCTGAAACTGTAAATGTTTAAGGATTTATTTTAACTAACCTAACCTACATGTGGTTATTTTATTTTAGATTCATGTATATTTTAAAATTAACATTCAAGTTAATAAGTAGTAAATGATGAGTATTTTGGGAAATAGTCATATAGCTGTGTTTTTCTATGTGTTGGTGTGTTCAATAAATTGTTTTAGGTTTTTTGTAGCTTTACAATAAATAGATAACTAGGCAGTTAAGTTTGTTAGTAGGTAACCTAACCTACATAGTTCTAAGAACGAGTACATAAAAGTCTTGTACCTAATGAATTCTGAATAGTTCCCAGTTTTCGAATAAAAATGTTTTTAATGAACCCTCACCGAATCCGACTAGCACTTACTGTTTATTTTACGAATCTGTGCCGTCGTAGGATTTGATATATTTATTTAAATAACGTGTTACTTTCTTTTTTTCAGTCCATCGGAATCCAAGGCACCGTCACAGCCAAAAGGAAGGAATTCAACGCAGAAGGTTCCACTCGCTCTTCTACTTACCACGAGGAAAACAATTAATCACTTTATGGGACCAGAGCTGCAGTCGTGAATAGACATGGTCACTGTTAGAACCTTGCTGAATGGGTGTTTCGGTTTAGTAACGTGAACATTAAAAAGGTAAGGGAATTAGCTTTAGATTCGGTTAGCTGTGTCACTTTTGTTGATGCGTTTCTTGAAAATACAAACTAAAATATAGATGCACAGAAAAACCAGAAAAATAAGACCAGCACTGGGAATCGAACCCAGGTCCAGTTCCTCGGTTATTTAGCAAAAAATAATCCTTACGATGAAGCCTTTCGATCGGTATGATAAAGCTGCAGGGTAATTTTTTTCTCGTGTAGCGTGTTCGGTTCCCGGTTCAATCATGTAATTGTTTAAAAATCTATGAATGCAGTTTAAATGGTTTTTTAAATCAAAATAATGTCTTTTTTCATTAAAATGTTCCATGTACAATATTTAAGGTACTTTCCTTCCATGTGGCATAGCCGTGGGACGCCCTGTATAGGCTAGGATGATGATAATGATGATGATTTAGGTGGTAAAACCACAATACACACAACACAACTTAAACTTTTACGTTTATTTTGGTAAAACGGCGCGACCCCGTTGCGTCACCGTCTCTGACGTTGCAGTCATCAGCGGCATGGTGCCCCTGAACCAGGAACGTGATCTACGTACAGAGATCGAATATTCCATTACATTCTAAGCAATCACAGTTTCGTTGATGTATACCCAATTGTACACCGCGATATATGAGTGGTACTCAAATTAATTAGAATGTTGCCGGCATAAGGTCAAACTTTTTAGCAGTTATTTTGTCAAACGGCCAGAGCTCTAATTTGCTTCAAGCATCAACCACAGTATTATTGCGCCACTTATGGGAGCTGTAGATTGTAAATTCTTAGAACGATAACACGGCTCCATAGTTTATAGGAAAATTACTAACTTATGGATGTTTTGATGCTTATTGACTGATGGATTCGGTTTACTGTTAATATTTGCCAAGTATCATCGAGTAAACGCAGTAATATCGCACCGAGCTATGAAGGGAGCTACGCTTGGAGTTTCTTTGCGCGATAGAATCCAGAATACGGGAATTCGTCAAAGAACTAAAGTCACAGGTATAACTGTAAAAATATGCAAGTTGAAGTGGCAATGGGCGGGCCACATCGCTCGAAGAATAGATAACTGTTGGGGGGAATAGTCCTCGAGTGGCGACTAGGTGGACTGACAGGAGTTAGTTTCTTTGCTAAGCTATGCACGGATTTTGCGACTCTGACACTTAAAATCTGGAGCATAGTTAATGTGCAGTTTCATATAACTTAATGATTTTAATAATTTGTAATTTTGCATGCAAATTACTAACAAAGAAATAAAAGACTTTTTTTATTATTTTATTTATTTATTAATTTTGTATGCTGTATGTCGGCTGATATGATACTATCATATATAATTCAATTTAACATCATATGGACCTACGTGCTCTGAGCAAATAGATATTTCTTTTTTTCACATATGGTAACTGGAAATTGTAGAGGGAAATTTTTGAGCAACTTGTCTGCTTTCTTTTAATTGTACAAAAAGCTCCCAAAAATTAAACCTTCATAAAGTAAAAAAAAGCTTGTAAAAAAGGGTCACTTCTAGTCATGTTCTTAATGTGACACACTATATCTATTTACTTACAAGCATGAAGAGTGGGAGTCCCGTTATACTTATTTTCTCGTCAGTATTTACGGGGTTTCGCGTGTAGTCAGAGTAAGAAAGAAAGAAAGAAAAATATTTAATTGCCAACAGTACAAACGATACCACACAACAATATAAACAATACAAGATAAAATAGTACAATACAGTACACAAGTACGTATGTAAGTTAGCAAATAGGTACTCTGTCTGTCTGTGTAAGCACTAAGTACACTTACACTAATTACGATACAAAGCCAAACAATTATTTAATAATAATAAATTATAATGTTTAATCACCTTTAATAAAAATAAATTCATTAAAAATAAAAGTATTAAAGTATTTGTACGTATTAGTTTTCTTTTGTATTTAGTAACTTTGGTTTCAATAAAAATAAAACAGCGAAGTAGGCAAATATGATAATTGAAATATTATATTTATTTTTCACCTCACTAGCTCGAAAATGCTTTCTTTATCCTTCGAAATCTGCGTGGAAAGTGGCTTTTTATCCTCTAGGCTGGAAAGAGTTTTTGAAATTCGAACGTTATCGTGAACGGCTGCCCCCTTGAAAATACATGGACCGGTTACTTTGACAACCTCGTATCTGGCCACAAAATTCCTAAAGAATTATCTTTATGTTAAGTACCACGGAGTGTTTATTTGTTGTATACAATTCGGGTAGATACGAGGTTGAGGAAGAAAGCGTTGAATATTGACGTGTTCACAAAGAAAGTTCGTCATACATTTGTTGAAGTATGTAATATTTAACTCTCTTCTTTCTCAATAAATAAATAAAAAAAATAATAATAAAAAAAATCAGTTATTTAATATGTTTATTCTTATTACTAAACATTTATTTTGTAATTTTACTTTTAATTTTTAGTGCACCTCGATACTTATGCCATACAACCCTTTTCAAAATAGTAACTGTATGTACATACCCACTGTAATACCATTATATCGATTTGGATTGCAATTACTGCTATACCTTTATAATACTAAAAATGTTTGATAAGTGGATAATAAAACCGACTTATTAAAAACTACTTTTACAGTTTTTCTTCCATTTGCCATTTTCTCGCTGTAGTGAGGTGAAAAATTGTGTGTTTCGCTCGGCTGTAAAGTTGTTTAGCGTCTCGTGCCTTTGAAACCCTCGACTGCGCTCAGGATTCTTCATTTGAACCACTCGCTTCGCTCGTGGTTCAATCCTAGAATCCTTCGCTTGCTCAGGTTTCAATATATGCACTCGCGCCAAACAGTCACTTTCCAGCCTTGCATAACAAATAACTATTAGTAACTCTTGCAAGTAAATTGTTCCAGAATTGAGCTATTTTCTTAGTTCAGATACCACTATCCTCCCACAGAAAACAATGTTCCCCTATTTCCATAATCAAAGTAAATAATGTCGGAATACATGTAATAGCGTTAAGTGGTTGATTGTGTATATCTGGTCTCGTTAACACCGCGATTAGATAACGCGGGCAGATCACACGAAAACATTCGCCATTTTGTTGTTTCAGATGCCTCTGCCGCATCAGGATACCGTCGTGTTGGCTGCTACCATAGCCCTCCTAGCGTGGGGCAATGTAGTTCTGGGAGAACCCAAGAAATCACCACTATGCCCAATAGGTTTTGACTTAGCTTACACAAAACATAAAGATCCCTATTGCTTACGGCTCAAAGGACCTGAAGCCTTTGAGGATTCATTTGAGGACTGCGCGGGCAATCTCTACACATCCCAATTGTACTACAGTCTCAATCTCACCAGGCCAAACGTCGATCTTTGGTCAGGCCACAAATCTTTGTACCCCGGCGGGCCTTTTATAGATTGGTCCTTCACAGATACCACCGGATCCGTCTTAACATCGACGTATGATGTTAAATTTAATCCTGCGTTAGGTTTAGATGAAGAACTTTGCGTAATAATAAGTCCTGTAAGCAACTTTACTGCCGCTAGATGCAATGAGAGGCATTATCGGTATTGCATTGTGCACCCTTACCCTGACGCTGACGATATGACGAGTGACGGCTGCGGGGAGCTGACTGACTACTACAGGTTTTGGAGTCCAAAGCCGACCTGTTTAACCCCCGTGACGGGTATAGGGGGTGGAGGGGTCAGAGCTAACTGGAGGCAGGGTCAGGACTTGTGCCTAAAAAGAGGAGGGGCACTGCTGCAACGAGGATGGAGATACGCTAACAATCCATTGCTGCACGTAGTGGATACTAATTGGACTAGTCCTTTGGGCATCGAAATGATGTCGGGAGATAATTTGAGATGGGTTAACGATGAAGACGGTAGTAGTTTAGTAAGTATTGCTATCAACTATCAGCTTACTTAGATCTGGCGTTTTAATTGAAATTTGTTTTTTTTTTTTAAATTTCCGTGGCAATTTTTAACGATTACATCTAGTTATTTTCTTAACTTTGGGCAAAAAAATCAAATGTCTAATTTAATGTCACTAAATGGTTGAGATTTCGGGATATAAATAATCCTCCTGTGAGAATATCGCAATAAAAATTAGGTTGTCTGTTGTCTGGGGACATGCCAGGTAGCCAAAATTTGGCTCTTGTGGGCTCCCTTATTTCTTGGTCGTTGTTTTAAAGAAAGAAAAAGAAAGAAAATATATTTATTCACAACACAAGACACAACAATGGCATTAAGTACAAATATACAACACACATGTTTTCTAACTCAAACTCAAAAAAGAGATAGAGATATTTTCATCGACACCAGTAGTATGTATGGAAGCCCACAAAATGTCACATTTTAGCTAAAATTACTCGTTTTATTACATCCACGTTCTACGATTGGTTGTTTATGCGATTTTACTATTTTTTATAAACAAATTACCTCAATTGAGACTTGACACGTTTTATAGCGTGTTTTTGTTTGAGTGTATATATTCTATACAACCTGTTATTTGTATCCCAAGCTTTATCCAAACACAAAGTTTTAGTTGCACACAAAGTTTTACCGTGAAGGAATAATAAACACGAATACACTCACGGATGCATGCACGCACGACGCGCAACTTTACGAATTTATAATATTAGAAGGATGAACTTATTGGCATATCAAAATATTATTGTGTCATGTTGACATCTCATAGGTAATTTTGTCCAGAAAATCATAGTGAAATTGATTATTAAAAGGTTCCACATTGGGTCATGGTTCAGTTTGTTCGACTGTACATACATTGATTAAGAAATAATTAAGATGCTCCTTACTTTTTAGGTGCCAGAATCTGAATGGAATTTCAAAGATGAGGATTTCTCTCTGAACACGTCGCTGGTGGCCCTCCGCGATGGTACCTGGCACCTCGTGAACGGTTCTTACGTTTTCAGAGACGTCATCTGTGAACGTTCCATACATTTAAATAATGTTAGTTTGAACGTCACTGTTGTCGAGTAAGTTGCTGTTGTAGCGTAAATTAGTTATTTAATACAAGTATCAGATATAAGGTATTATGTCAGATTATTTTGATAGTTACAGCACTCTCGTTAATAACAAATTCATGTATGACGACATGTTGAAGAGATCGATCACAACCCACGCTGCTTATCTCTATGTTGTTTTCTGTTATACAGTTTTTAAGCAACTTTCACACAGATTCCTTTCTAAGAATGAAAGTTACAATGGATTCAATATAGTTAACATAACATTTGGATTTATAAATCCTTTTCTTTTTCAGAAATAAAATCGTTTTATCCGTAAATGACAGTGTTGACGAATCCGATATTTATTGTTTCACCGATTCCATCGTGTACTACCCTTCCGTCATCAAAAAGATGCGTCAAGACGATAACACATACATTCTGAAGACAATTGCTGATGGCCATTACTGGTGCATCCACATCGACTCCCGAAACTTTCGCGTATCAGAATCAAACAAAGCCTTGCTCGTACGAGAAGACAACGTCGAAAACCTTTACGCCATCAAAATCAGACTGAAAAGGAAATACAGATTTGAAAACCTCGACAAAATTTATCGCGTGTGGGAGAAAAAATTAAAAGAATACATTTACTACAGAACGAAATATGTCGAGAGGTTTGGTGAGGTCGCTATAGACGAGCCGAATATGGCTCAGGAGACTCTACAGAAGTTCAAAGACTCAACAGAAGGGTCCGGTTGGAAGGACAACGAAGTGATATACCTGATTAAGATAAAGAGGCTGTTCTTGGACGGAAAGACGGCACTGCTCCACGTCCAAATGAACCCGAAGATGAGAGCGGTACCTCCAGGATTTTGGGAGGATTTGGAGATCATTTATATGAAACCGGCATATTTCTGCAATAGGAATGATGATGATTCAGTCCCATTTTCGAGACGCGTTGCTTTAGGTAAGTCAATGTTTTTTAAGTACCTACATAGTTGTTTGTACTAGTGGGAACAAGTAGGTATTCTTATGTGTATTACTGGGAAAGTATCCAACTTACTATAAGCAGTTTAGTAGTCAATCACTGCCTGAATTTATCCTCTGATTAGTTTGCTAACTTTATCCCTAACATTTAAGATTATGGGGTTGTTTCACCATCCATTGATTAGTGTTAACTGACGGTTAAATGTGATGCCATCTCTATTTCTTTTGTTCGAATAGACGGAGACGGCATCACATCATTACATTATACTTGTTTATTTTGTGTTGTACGTAATTTGCGAAGTGTGAATAAACATTTCTATTCTATTCTATTCTATAACATGAACGTATACTATTGGGCCTAGTGGCTTACTGGTTTAATTCGTGGCATGATCTTTCAAGCAGAGAATCGTGATTCAAACTCGGGCTAGACCCTCTGAGTTTTCTAAATTTTTTTTTTCTAAATTCATGTACGAGATTACCTTCGAAATTTACCACGAGCTTTACGGTGAAAAAACAACACAAACCTGCGAAGCAATTCAATGATGTGTGTGAAATTCCCAATCCGCACTGGGGCCGCGTGGGAACTATAGCCCAAGGCCCTCATTCTGAGAGGAGGTATGTGCCCGTCAGTGAGATGTGTATTGGCTGCGATTATGATGATGATGAAACTATCGGCATCATTTAAATAATATTTAATACAAAAGCTTTATTTTTATTATCTTTTACTGGGATATTGTAGAGATACAAAGAGTCCTATAAAGTGCACATTGCTCCCAGTAATTGTACCAAATTACCTCATTTGTTTCCGAGTACCAAGTTCAGAGCGTCAGGGGTCAAAAGGCGACAGAGCGAAATTATGGTTCGTAATATGAGCTGTTAAGGAGCAGTGTTACCATTGTAAAATAATAACATCTTATACACTACAGTAGCAGTATTATTGGTTCATTACCATTTTTGTATTAACCTAAATACTGTATGGGGCTGTTTCACCGTCCATTGATTAGTGTTAACTGACGGTTAAATGTGATGCCGTCTCCGTCTATTCAAACAAAACAAATAGAGACGGCAACACATTTAACCGTCAGTTAATACTAATCAATGGACGGTGAGAACAGCCCCGAAGTATAAATAAGTTACTTTAACCATAAACGGTTAAAAATGGGTTAATTTTTATCCCAGAAGTTTTCTCGTCTTTTTATTTTATTATATACATTTTCTCGGTGTGCCAATTCTACTCGCACTTGGCGGTTTTTTCTTAATCCAGAACACCAAAGCTTTTGGTCTCATGATAAACATTTCATGTTTCAAATACGGTGTAATCACCGCAATCATCCTTTGATTTACAAAATGATGACATAATTACATACTTAGATCAAGTCTATCTAGTACTAGTTAATTGCGAGTCAGCAGTAATTCTTCATCTTAAGAGGCTTAATCGCTCCATTTTGTGTTTAGTCGGCAATTAAATGCCCTACGGTTCTTGAAATTGTCGCTTACTTATGCAGCGGTGCAAATGTCGAGCGCAGCGAAGAATAAAGACTCTGTTTATTTTGAAATTACCATTTGGATTTTTTTTTAATACATATACAGCGTGTATTTTTGCTACTACCTCAAACTGTAACTAGATGGAGATTTGAGTGCTGGGAACTGATATCAAATTTTTTTTTTATTTAGTATTAACTACCAGAGCGTAAATAATTTTCGAAATATTTTCGTGCAGCAATGCAAGGCGTAAAATATTTTGATACTAGAGAGAAGCGGTCTGTGGCAGCTGTCACGTCAACAAGTGAGACGTCTTCAACAAAAACAAAGTAGTATCACGTTGCATGCTAATTAATTCTATAAGGAAAATAATAAGTCAATTTTTTTACTAAACATAATAATATGTGATAATTAGCCATCTTGCTCGCTAATCCTGAGCACTGCTGCGTTTCGGCGCGGAGAGTAAGACAGCCGGTGAAATTACTGGCACTTGAGGTATTCCATCTTAGGCCTCTAGGTTGGCAACGCATCTGCAATATCCCTGGTGTTGCAGATGTTTATGGGCGGTGGTGATCTCTTACCACCAGCAGACCCACTTGCTCGTTAGCCTCCCAGTCGAATAAAAAAAAAATAGGGCCTTCACTAACTACCCTTAAAGTTTGAGGTAGTATCAAAAATACACGCTGTATAAAACTTTGGATTTATAATACCGGCCAGTAAAAATTTACTTTATAGCATTAGGAACTATCTAATTATAATAAAAAAGACTAAAGTAGAATGCTTCTTCACAACTTTCATTATCAGCCTGTGGACACACATTCGCGTTAACGGGCGCAATGAATGCGTTAATAATTAGTACTGACTATCGATACAGAGGTAGTAAATAGCAATTCACTTCCGAACCGCTTCAAAGTTCCTTCACCATACTTGTACATAAAGTTGCTGTCGCCAATGTCAACGTTTGACTCATTGGTCTGTCATCATAATCCAATTCTTTTAATTGCACGAACGAATTAAAAGTCCTTCTGCCATCTGTCATGCAAGGCAAGAGGGGCTTATCATGAAACTAATAATTATCATAGGTCAAGAACAGATAGAGCCTTAATCGTAAAATATTCCATTAATTTCTTTCTACTAGAGTAAGGTGATGAAATGTGTATTCTAAGGTTTCAAAATAGGTATATTTGTGCATATTTGGCGAATACCGCAAAACAGAGCGGAAAAGAAGATTCTGTGAATAGAGTGCTAGACAGATACTTAAAATTGAACAACATTCAAAAATTTTAATAAAGTCAATTTTAGTTCAGACTTATTTGAATTCAAGACAATCGCATACATGAAACGCGACGGCGACGGTTGGTTACTGAACGTGCTTGTGGAATAGTCTCATACTTTACGATACAAATAATATATTTTTGCCTGACACGGTACGTTGCTATTACGATCATAGTTTGATACGGTGTAAAGGGTAGAGACCTTAAAGGTTACCAGGGTCTACATTCCGTAATAAAAAAGACATGCCAATAAGATCTTTGCTAAAAAGCCGTGGTAGGCTAGTGGTTTGACCTATCGCCTCTCAAGCAAAGGTTCGCGGGTTCAAATCCCGGCCCGCACCTCTGAGTTTTTAAAAAATCATTTGCGAAATTACATTTGAAATTTACCTCGAGCTTTACGGTGACGGAAAACATCGTGAGGAAACCTGCACATACATGTGAAGTAATTCAATGGTATGTGTGAAGTTCCCAATCCGCACTGGGCCCGCGTGGGAACTACGGCCCAAGTCCTTTCGTTCCGAGAGGAGGCCTGTGCCCAGCTGTGGGACGTAAAAAGGCTGGGGTGATGACGATGGTTAAGATCTGCAAAGGTTTCATTTTTGTAATTTTAACAAAGATTACCAAAAATATTCTTAGCCCATTCTTGAACGTTCTGACCGCCACTTTCCAGGGCACTCCGTGGTAACAGCGGGTTGCCGCAACTACACGTGCGTGGGCGACTTCAACCAAGGCGTACAATTCGTCACCACCTCCGCCGAAGACTGCGAGCTCCTCCCCTCCACCGCTGTCACCACCTCAGTCCGAGTCTCGCCTGACGTGTACCTGCCAATGCCGACGCTAATACCAGATATTATGGTGGTAAGTGACGAGAGAAAAATGACTATCACCATAAAAAATATAAATCTGAAATGAGAGCCAAGTTATTAGCAATATTCGTCGTTGTTGACTTAGCTGAGAAAAGAATTGGGATCTATATGTAGGCGCCAAGTTATTTTGTGTGTATTTTGTTCAAGACTTCACTTGGTTAGTTTTTAAAATATGGTATCGTCATTTCTAAAGGCTTGACTGAGCTCAAACATACCCCTTTCCAAAAATTAATTACTTATAGGTTTTGATGAAGTTAAATATTTGCTTTTTTATTTTTATTCGCTTTTTTATTACATTTTTAGTTTACATTTACTTGCATGTTGCATTATGCATCCTTAGCAAGCATCCCATTTTAACAAATAAGTAAGTATATTATATTGGTGGTAAAACTTACACAATCATTTAATGGAGGGAATTGGATTTTAAAGTGGTAACCTTATTACCATTATCTCCAATATTCTATACTTACCATTAACCGCTATCATTCATCAAGCACTAACATCAATCAACTAATTGTAGCCCGGCGAGGAGTTAAAAACAAAAACCGACGAAAGTGTCGAGTCTGACGTTACAACGGTTACGCACAGTTGTTCCGACGAGACTACCGAAGTAGTCACCGATATGCCTGAAGTGACTACGGTTAATAGTTCTTGGGAGGTGACTACGGTGAACAACGAAGTACCCACGATTACCTGGCGACCGATACCTCCGATAATCACGCGTCCTCCGCCGGTGACTACACCATCTACCGAGCCGCCTACCGATCCACCCACTGAACCTACGACTACAACTACTCAGCGACCTAGACCGCCGGTAAGTGTATGAGAAACCAAACAGCACTACATACAGTAGGATAAATGGTTGAATTTGCAGTTTAGAATTAGACAGGCAAATTAACTTCATCTTCCATGAACTCTTCACATTTTTTTAAAGGACTGCATTGAAAAGCAATAATCACACGCTCATCTTCTTTTTATTTTGCATTTGCACGCTAATTAACATGGTTTAGTACATTACTGTAGAGGCAGGGAAGTAGGGGGTTGCCGGCCAAGCAGATATAGATAGGCAATAGGCAGGATAAAGCAAGATAGGGATGCGAAGCCGGACACCCCGCGTTCAAGCCGAGGCTTGTATAGTGCTTTTCTCAAACATGACATGAAATACCTAAAATAATAAAAAAAAACAAGAATTGAAGCTGGCGGAACGCTAGTCTCGTCACCATGTTGTGTGGCTGCTGGCGGCGGCGCTGGTGGCGGGCGCGCTCCGTGCCGCAGCAAGCGTTTAAATTTAAAACAATAGATGGTGGCATTGCCGGCCGAGGGCGGGAAATTTGTATGAAATGTCATTACAGGCCGCTAGGGTGACCGCGCGCAGGCTGGCTAGCCGCAACGCCTACAACGCGATACCTCCCGGCCTATTACTTGTAATACAACGTCAATATTTCATGTCACGTTTGAGAAAAGTCTTATTTTCAAGGACTACTCTTGATAGTCGAAAAGTGTAAAGTATAGTGAAGATTAGCTTCTTCATCTATTTTAACTAAGTGACATGTTCTTGCAGCCAGAAGAGCAGTTGCAACAGGTGATGCAGGACTTAGACCATCTCGTCAACAATGACACTGTACCAATTATGGTGGAAAACGTCAGCGCAGCCGTTGGTCAGGTAATTTGATTCCAATGTTCTTTTACTTAACTGTAGTTTAAGAGGCGACTCGTGACCTAGCATCTTAGAGCTTATTCAGCTCGGCCGCAGGCGGTGGCCCACGTTGCCTACATCTGTCGCCGCCTATGACAAGTAAAGCAATGGTTTGCATGAGAAATGAACTTTTTGTCTCCAATTTTTAGAGGCCATCCATAAATCAAGTAATAATTATGACAGTTGTTAAAACAATTTTGCCCCCCCCCCCCCCTTTGTCGCTTTCACTATTAAAATTACAATAATTTTGCTGGCGGGTCACTGATCGTTGGACCCTTAATCTGTGATGGTAGACGAACATAAGAAACCAACTAAACACTGCCGTCTCAAATTTCAGGTAGACGAACTTTTCGACTTAGAAGATGATTTGGAAATTCCTGGAGAACTCCTGCATCTGATCGACCAACTTGCGGCTCGGGCTGACTTGAATGGTTCAGGGACAGCTCAAGCCGTTGCCAACAACATTGCTATGTTGATGGCAGATGCCAGTCCTCAGAGCCCTGTCCGGGGATTGAGAATAGCTGCCCAAGGAAATGATGATGTGTTTTCCGGAGACGCATTTGAAATAATCTCTGGTAAGATATGAATTTCTGTTGGACTAAAATACCTGCTATGCTCGTGACCAGTGTTTTAAATGTCTATTATACAACAATGATATGCCTAGTATATTGGCCCTTTTTGCGTTTTTCAGTTTACAAAGTTTCTTTTCTTCCCTATCCCTAGTTCCATTGCTTTAAGTTTGAACGTCATAAATACTACCGCTCTTGAAAGTTATGCACATAGGTAATTTTTTTGGTTGGGAGTACTTGTGAGTGGTAATCTTGAGAGTTTACAAGATAAACAATCAAAACAAAAATAATTTTGAACCAGTAAAAATACTAGCAACGATTTGAAATAAGCCAACAGACAACTAAAATTTTGATTCTTTGATATAAAACCCCTTGCAAAAAAATGGGCACCTATGGTTTTTGTATTTTATGTGTATGAAAGCTTACTAAGCTTCAATGCCTAAAAATCTGAAAAACCATGGGTGCCCTTTTTTTTTGCAAAGGGGTTTAGTAGGTAATGCTCAAAGCATCTTTAAAAGCAAATTGAGCTCGTACCACATTACGACCACCGACAGTAGTTCTTTTGGGTCATTTGTGAGCTTTTTGAAACTATTAAAATAGATTTCTTTTGAATTTTATTATTTGAATTCCAGAGGAGGTGAACTCCACCCACCTAACAGCCGACGAGAGTGAAGCAGTCGTCCACCTCCCAGATTCAGTGACCAATTCGAGCCGTCGCATCAGCTTTGTGGTGTTCCGCAACGACCGCGCCTTTACGTCTAGTCACGGATTGTACTCCGTCAACAGCCGCGTACTTAGCATCAAGATTGAGGATGTCACGGAATTTGCTAATGGAGAGGTACTTACATTATCTTTGTGTGTAATAAGCAGTAAGTCAAATTCTTGGTGACTGGCTGGCCGGTGTATCAGATTCGTGGTGTTCCGTAACTAATTACCGCAATTCAGTCTCCAGTTACGAGTTATACTGCATCAATTGCCGTGAGCTTAGCATCAAGATTGAGGATGTCTCAGAGGTTGCTTATGGAGAACGTACCTACTTACTTATCGTTACCAGTGATTTACCTCCTTGGTGTCTGACTCAAACTAGCGTAGCAGCTTCTTAGTGTTTCGCGATGCCCTTCAGTCACGGATTATATACCTACTCCATCAACCGTCCAGATTTTATTAAGTTAATGAAATACGACCAATTTCATTGCAAATTTTTATCGGGCGCGGTTGCAGCGCAATACTTTGTAGGAAGTCCTAAAAAACTTCTAGTACTTTTAAATTTTTTTAGTTACTTACTAAAACTAAAAAAAAACTCTGATCAATTTTGTTTAGCTAAAATTGTTATTATATTACTGAACTACCTTTGGATGTATGTATGTGTCGGCGGCCGATCGTAAAATCCGCCAGATCACGAAATTCCTAGGCATATCGTGAAATGGTGCCATTTCATGAATTGGCTAAGCGACAGCTATGATAATAATATAGTTTTTTAGTCGGACATAATTATTTGATATATTTTATTAGTTATCTCGTGTCCCATCGATAAAATGTGTCTTATTAACAATTATTTGATATTTTTCAGGTAATCGATATCCACCTTCGCCCGCTCAGTGGTGCGCCCGAGCGCAACCAAACCCGAACCTGCGCCTTCTGGCACTTTCTTGACGATGACTCCGGCTACTGGTCCACGGAGGGCTGTACTTTTATCCGCGCTGCCTCCCCCGGCTTGCTCGACACCTGTCGCTGCGACCACCTCACACATTTCGCCGAGATCCTCGTTCCCAGAACGGTGTTCTCTGAAAGAAACGAGAACGTACTAGAAATTATCTCCATCGTTGGATGCTGCCTCTCTATACTAGGTTTACTCTTAGTTGGTTTAACAGCACTTATGTTCCGATCTTGGAGGAGGGACTTCAGCAACAAAATATGGCTACAACTCTGCATTGCCATTTTCATCTTAGTAATCTGTTTCTTAGCCATAGTCTTTGCTCGATTCGATCACTACGACGTCGGCTGTATGCTGGTAGGAGTGTTATTGCACTATTCCGTTTTAGCGTCGTTCTGTTGGATGTTAGTCGCAGCTGTGCTGTCCTACAGAAGATTAGTTTTAGTCTTCACGAGAGACGCGTCCCATAAACTGTTGAGAGCTTCAGCGTTTTCTTGGGGTGCTCCTTGTGCTGTTGTGGGGATTCTTTTATCAGTAAATCCCCATTCGTATTCAGGCCAATTTGAAGAAAAGGCTCCAAGCGGAAGCTTCTGTTATCCATCAGGCCTTAGTCTTTGGTTGACGGTTTACGCTCCTATAGCTATAATGCTGCTCGCAAACTGGACGCTATTTGTTCTGATAGTTCGTTCCGTGTTTGCTTCTAGAAGAATCCAGAGGCACGGGGATTCGAACGAAGCCTTGAGGTGTGCATCGGTCAGCTGTCTCCTGGTCTTCCTGTTCGGGCTGCCCTGGATCTTCGGACTATTTGCCTACAATATTGTCGCAGCGTACTTTTTTACGTTGCTTGCGACTTTCCAAGGTTTCGTTCTTTTTGTTTTCTTCGTATTGGGGAATAAGAAGACTAGAGATCTGTGGCTGAATAAGCTCAAGATCAAGCAGACGCGGAAGATTCCGGTCACTTCGTCGACCTATACTAACAACAAGAGTCAAAATTCGGCATCCGACTGGAGAGGAGGCCGCGTCGGCCCCGCTACCATCGAAGCCAACGCTTCCAAGCCGAGGTCATTAGCCTCGCCTGATGAATCCAGGTTTTCTTGACAGAGAGTGCTTAGGAAATTTTGGCAGCTATGATTTCCAGGGGTTCTTGCCAGTTCGAGTTCGTTCCGTGATCCAAGTCTACCTCTTTGTATGTTTCAGTATTTTCTTCTGGTAACTTTTTCTTATTAAAAGTTGACTTTAAGATGTTTAGTCTCGAAATTGTGTCTCGATCGATTATTTGTTTTATATTAGCGCTCGAGGAAGCCTTTTAAAATAAGCATGTTATTATCTAAAATTTAAGAATTCAGACATAAGTAAGTGTGGCAACTAAAATGTTTTGTAACATTTTGTTTTGTAATGTTGATGGTTATCTAGTCTGCAAATCTGTTTGTCAAAACTATCTTGTTTTAAGCTAATTTCTTATTTAAAACAGCGAGTTACCAAATATTGATGGAATACTTAGGTATATTGAATAAAACCATGTTTTAAGTATTTGACCTAATTAGTAAATTAGAATTAAATACATTGTTTAATTGCCTATTCAGTATTTTTATAAATTAGCCCAAAGTTGGGTTGATTTTATTGTAAATACACGTTTTATATGTAATTTTAATAATAGGTAATTTCAAATTGTACAGAACAAACTATAAGTAAAGACAGAGAGTATTTATTGTTACTAAATTAAAATTTAAAAGGCATTTATTGTAATGGTTATTAAATAAACTTAATAAAGATGTACCTTTTATCTTTAGAATGTAGTTTAATTCGTCAAAATCAAACATAAGGGGCTGTTTCACCATCCATTGATTAGTCTTAATTGACGATACCGTCTCTATTTTTTGTTCGAATAGACACTAATCAATGCAGTTAATACTAATCAATGGATGGTGAAACAGCCCCTAAACATCCAAATCGCCCTTTTATACAGCTCATGTTCCAAATATTTCATTATATGCATTCGTGTATATTTTTTCTTCAGCAGATATAATTTCGTCGGGACACAAGCAAAAGTCACTAACTGCTAAAAATTGTGGAATATTAACCTTACGATGCTATGCATCACTATGATTATCCCTCTTGACTTTAACTGGTAATAAGTGACTTTTGCTTGTCACCAGACGATCTGAACCCCTGTAGAAACAGGGTAAGGTAGAGACGTGATCAACCTACACAACACAGTAAATGATGTCGTCGTCCTATCTTCAAACTCATAAAATTCATATACATATTATATTATGGAACGCTGTTATTTCTTGATAACGCCTAAGAGTCGGCTAGGCATATAGGAGAATAGAAATGTTACACTAGCTAAAATCGTCCGCCTATACTCATAGGTATATTCATTTTCCTGGTTCAGTAACAAAGCATCGCTCGGGTCAAAGGTTTCGTCTATTTTTGGAAATTTTATTAAAATTCCTAAGTCTCGGCGAGCGGTGTCGATGACCTAGAATAAAAATATCAGAGTTGGAACTTATTAGGACTATTAGAGACTATTAGGCTGTTTTCTTTTAAACTGTGGAAGCAGCAAGTTCAGATATACTTAGTAGTAATAGTTATGACTAATATAATAAGCATGCAAAGAAAATCAACATAATATTTTAAGGTAAAAATGGATTATCGCAGAGATTGTTTGGAAAAGAAGTATATTTTTATCTATGAAAATAAAAACGTGAATAATCTATTAAACATTAAACAGGAGAGGTGAAAAAATAAAGAATTTAGTTATGAAAGAAATACTAGGTATAACTATTTATTAATGTTTCTTAGTATAAGTTCTGTAAAAAAATACAAATACAATGAACTGAGTACTAGCTAATGTTTTTTTAAATATGTAATACGGCAATACTGCAAAGACAACTGAAAGTTAAATCCGAACCACACCTATTATTCTTAGATTATGTTCAAACTGCCGTTAGGTACCCAATCTAGCCTGAGTCAGATAGCAACTGATAAGTTTAACAATCTGACACAGTCCAACAGGTGATAAAGACAAGTGCGATGTGTTTCAAACGGGTACAAACTTTAATTTTATTTACTCGTAAATAGTGTACTTCGAAAAATAATTTTGTATTTTTTTTTTATTAGAAGAAACTGAAAAAAGGTATGTCATAAGTAAATATTGGTAGTAATATGAAAAAACAAATAAGGAAACGAATCTTTGACGGAGGTTCCTTATTTTCTCAAGCAATCAAATTACTCCTTATTATGTTATAATAATATGGTAGAGCGATCAAGTAAAGTGCATTATACATTTTTTTATGATTTATAAGGCCGATTGTTCCATTGCATTGCCAGTGAAAATAGCCTTTTTATGTTTTAAGCCCTATCTCGAATCTTAGTATAAATAGTAATAGAATATCATAATCGGTTTAATTCGGTCGGGGTAGTCTGGGACTATCTAGGAACACAATTTGACATTTGATTTTTGCCTAGAGCCTAAAGTGACTACTGCATAATGGGTCGAGCACTCAAATCTACTAAAATACAAATTGACAAGTGCATATTTACATGTACTCAAATTATACGGACATCCGCATATCCGGTAGAAAGTTTATTTTCCATTTTTTTATGTTTAACTAACTAACTAACTAAATTGGCACAGCGACCCAAAGAGGGTCTTGGCCTCCGAAACGAGAGCATGCCATCTGCCCCGATCGTGCGCAGCCTCTTGCCAGTCGTCGACTTCAAGGCGTCGCAGATCCGCTTGGACACTGTCCTCCCAGCGGTACCTGGGTCGCCCAACAGGGCGGCGACCAGTCGGTCGTCCCACGTACGCTCTCTTGGCAGCCCGATCCTCTCCCATTCGTAGTAGGTGGCCGAACCAGCGAAGTCTGTGCGATTTTGTTACGCCGATGATGTTGGGTTCAGCCACCAGCTCCTGGATCTCTATGTTCTTACGGATCCTCCACGTGCCGTCGTCTCTCTTGACAGGTCCCAGGATCTTACGCAAGACCTTCCTTTCCGCTACAAGGAGTTGATATTCCTCTTTTTGTGTTAGTGTCCAGGCCTCACAACCATACATAAGGACAGGTCTTACGACAGTTTTGTAGATCCTTAACTTTGTATTCCTGCTGAGAAGCCTGGACACTAACACCTTGTGGAGGGCTGCACTGCATCGCAGGGTGTTTTGGATGCGGATGTTTATCTCCTCCTCTCTGGTGTTAGTGTCGGTTATGGTGCATCCAAGATACCGAAATATTATATTTTTTATGTTTACCAAGTTTATTATTGTTATTTTTTCTATTCTCTTAATTATCTAGGAGTATTTTTTTACTGACATTTTGTTAACTTTAGGTTATGTTAAGTTTGCATTGGCCCGAAGGGCTAAAAGCTTACAATAATAGGAGCTCCGCTCACGCGGAGCTGTTCGACACTGTGTCTGTGTCGAGTCAGATTAGGAAAAATGTTTCTGGAGATTATATTCATTTTTTGACCTCGCCTGTTGTACATTCAAAAACAAAAGACAACAGCAAAATGATAAGGGCAAAATGTGTTCTAGGTTTTCTCGGTAAGTATAGTCAATTTGTGTTTTAGTAGGCAAAATCAAATGTAGTCAAATTGTGTTTAGACAGTCCCACACCAATCCCTTGCAGCCATTTAAAGTCTAAAAAGTATCTAGGTATGTACCATTTACCTTTTGTGGTAAAATAACCTAATTTTAGTGCTCGTGATTTTTAATTTCTTATAATGAACTCAAAATATCCTACCTAACTCATATGTAAAGTGATAAAAGGCCCAAGCAAATTTCCGTCAATGTTACGGTTGTGAAGGAGTGCCTAATCTTAACTGTAGAGTAGAATAGATAACATACCTACTCGTAAATACAGCTAAAAGCGAATTATCCACTCGATGCTGTAATTGCTGATAAGTAATGGCCCAGTCCGGGCGTTGTGACGATAATGATAATTATCTACCTATTTAGAATAACTTTAAAAATAAGCATTATTAAATTTTACTTAATTTAGAACTGAGAATAATGAACAAGCTACTTGTTTATGTTTTCTTCCATTTTCGAGTACATTATTTAAAGTTGAATATCTCAAGTTCACTGTCATAATTATTTATGTTATGAGACTTATGAGTCACAGCAAACCAATATCTTTAAAACTCTCACATACCCTCTCATTAATTTTAGCTCTCTCATTTTGAGAGGTCTGTGCTCAGTAGTGGGACGTATAGATAGGCTGAGATGATGATGAATTGATGATCTTTAAAACTAACATGAACTATATCATTTTCAGATGTTTTTACAGAAACATAATTCTGCGGCACCAAAAGGCCAATCACAGAAACGACCAAGACGCAAATTAGAATCGAAATCACTACCTAACAGTATACATATCTCACTAGTCTTTTTGACATATTTAACAGTATTCTTTTCACAATGTTCGGGCTTGGAAGGCCCGTTTAGACCACATAGGCCACATGGGCCCATTCATCATTCGCATTGGCCACTGCCATTTACTCTTCTGCCTCTAAATCAGACTTCAAACGTTTCTACAATATATGAGAATGCTACAAGTTCCTACACACCTAAATCAATCTCAGAGGAATCTACTACAGAAATACCGCTGCCAGTAAGTTTACTGCCATTAATATCAACTAAATCAGCGGTTCTCAAAGTTTTTTCGTGACGGAACCCTATTTCAAAACTACATATTTAATTTTGTCGGAGCCCTAAAATAAGCTAAAAATTGAATGGGAGGTGGGACTTTGCCACCTTAAGTTATTTATTTTAACTATTTCCAGTCTTTTTGTGGAACTCCCACAGAATGAGAGCACACTTTGAGAATGGCTGAACTAAATAGTTATACAAAAGATTTCAAGGAAACAATTTATGTATAAGTAAATATTGCTTAACTTAGTATTGGGCTGGACTTCGGATAGAACGGAGGAAGTCAATGATTGTGGTTTGCGCTTTATTTAAGGGTGTTACTATACGTGGGTATATGTAGCTATGCGTAGAAAATGTATTACGTTTATTATTTGTCATTCTTAGAGATCGGATTATATGCTGCATTAAATAAAAAGCATCAAATATGCATGATAAAGGCTAGAAATATGCATGAAAACTGTCAGAATATACAACATTACAATCAAGAAAGTCCTTAATTTTTTAATTATTTTAAAAATTAAATAACGAGACTGATAATTAAATAAGTATTTCTATCAAAACGAGATGCTGTTCTAAATTTTCAATACTAAAACTGTCCCTTCAACCACTCAAAATATGAATGGCCAGCAATTTGAATTGAAGTGTTATGTCAGCATAGCTTTTGACTATGAATCAATAATCATTATACTCGTATATCCTACCCAGAAATATTGCAAATAGGTATAGTTAAAATATGTATCTTCACAAGATTTTTGGTAAAATATGCAATAACCGACGATAACCGACTAAATATGAAACTGCATAATAATCCGGTCTCTAGTCATAATATTCTTGACCTGCTTAATCAATCATCAACTTTTGATTAAATCTTTTCAAAGTAGGAAGAAAACTATGAAATAATACCCGATGATGACGAATATGAAGTCGAATTCGACGAAACGGCGTCGGCAACGGCGGCTGGCGGTGTCACCGAAAAAAGATACGAGGACCAAGTCATAATGATACGCACAACGACAGCTGCGCCGGACGTGACTGTGGTAGATACACCAGAAAACGCGTCTACTGAAGCGTATATAAAGACAACGATACCTGCAAAAACGGTAAAGGTTTTTTAAATTCTAACAATTTATTTCTTTATTTGAAACTGACCAGAATTTTTTTATACCTAAGACTGTTTTTTGCAGTCAACAATAATGATCACTTAATATTGGCAATTACCCTCGTATAATTTGGTTTAATTGGTAGATTAACTTGCATGACCCTTTTGGATTATTTTTAAGAAATTAAATACTTTATGAAGCCGTGGTGGCCTAGTGGTTTGACCTATCGCCTCTCAAGCTGAGGGTCGTGGGTTCAAATCCCGGCTCGCAGCTCTGAGTTTTTCGAAATTCATGTGCGCAATTTACCACGAGCTTTGCGGTGAAGGAAAACATCGTGAGGAAACCTGCACAAACCTGCGAAGCAATTCAATGGTGCGTGTGAAGTTCCCAATCCGCACTGGGCCCGCGTGGGAACTATGGCCCAACTATGCCCAGCAGTGGGACGTTTATAGGCTGAGATGATGATGATGATGAAATACTTTATGAATTAAAATTATTCTACAGCCAGAAGAAGAGCTGAATCAAATGTTAGAGGGCCTGGACCATTTGTTGAGCAACGAGTCGTCGATCGTGACCGTTGATAATGTGACTGCCACATTCGATCAGGTGAATACAGACAAATATTTTTAGGAAAAGTTAGGTATGTTGATTTTGTTAATATTTTAATTTTAACAAAATTTTAACACGATTATTTTAAAGACTGTATATTTTTGATTTTATTTGAAACTAGCTGTTGCCCGCGGCTTCGCTCCCGTTGTATGTTTTCTGTATTCTCTTCCATAAAAACCTTCTCCCAACAGTAACAAACACAATAAAAAAAGAATTAGCGAAATCGGACCAGTTGTTCCCGAGTTTTGCGCTTACCAACACATTTTACGATCTATTTTTATTTCTATAGATTTCGTTAAATACATAAATACTTACCAACTATAAACCTAAAAGTCAATCCGACTATAAGATAGAAGCGACTCAAATTTGATTGATTGATTGATATGAAGAACTGCAGCACCACGAGACCCCCTTAGAGGCCGTGTAGAGCGCGCGCCTGTGTGAGTATGTTCGTTTCGATCGAATTGTTCGTAGCTTCCCTACTGCTTTAGCTTATATATATATGATGACGATGATGAGTAATACATGATTCCAGTTGGACGTCCTCTTGGACGCCGAAGAGTTAGAGTTTCCGTGTACAATGCTCCACGCTTTGGACGCGCTGGGCGGGCGCGCAGACCTCAACGGGTCCCAGGCGGTCGCCACGGCGCGGCACAACGTCGCCGTGGTGATGGCGGACTCGGCGCCCGCGCACCCCGTGCGGGGGCTGCGGATAGCGGCCAGTGATTACGGGTTCTCTGATGACAGCTTTGAGATCTTTCACGGTGAGTGCAGGGAGTTTTAATTATTATGAACGTCAAGTTCAAAAGAAATATAAACGAAATGAAATATAAGAAACGTTTATTCTATAAGTTGTGTCACAAAAGGCTCTTTCAATTGTCACTTTTTATACTACCAGCGTTTCATCTCTGTTATCCTAAAACGATGGAAGTTCATCTTTGTGAACCGCTTTCAAACTTTATTGTGATGAATTTCTTGCAACCATTAATTAATTAGTTTGAGTTTGCTAATTTTGCTATACTCGTATTAGTCGTTTATCACATAGGTAAAAAAGATTAAAAGAAAGTTATTCTGCACGTGTTATATGATCACCTACTAATATTACTAATACGAAAGTTTGTTCTTATGTGCTCCACAGTTCGAATGGACGATTCCTTTTTTTATTTTGGCAATTATTTAAATAAATGTAAAGTTTTCATTGAAAAAATTATACATACATACTCCACGTTGTAAAAGATGATTTACGAGGCTAGAAGTAAATCAGCAAATTATCGATATTATGATACATTTATTTATTTATTTATTTAAATTAAAGAAACTTACATAGTATAACAGTTTAACACTAAGGCACTGCGCAAGACAAACACTGAGAAGAGAGAAAGAAATTGAGTAACAATACAACAAGACAACAATTCATAATTTTGCAATCATGATATGATCGAGCAATTTTCGTCTAAACGCAAGCATTTACCATTTCCAGGAGACGTGGATACGAACATCCTATCTAGCGACAACAGCGAGGCAGTGGTGAACCTGCCGCAGTCGCTGTCGGAGACGAGCCGCCGCATCAGCTTCGTGGTGTTCCGGTCCAACCGCGCGTTCGTGCGACACGACCGCGACGACCAGTACGTCGTCAACAGCAGAGTCATTAGTGTCAATGTGGAGAACTTCACGCAGATGAACGAGGGAGAGGTAATGTTCAACATATCTCAAGTTCAAGCTTTAGTACGAAGTTCGTGCGAGCCGACCGTGATGACCAGGACGTATTCAAACTTCGTGAACAGCAGAGTGATTTGATGGTGTCAATGTGGAGAACTTCACGCAGATGAACGAGGGAGAGGTAATTTTCAACATATCTCAAGTTCAAGGTTTAGTACGAAGTTCGTGCGACCCGACCGTGATGGCCGGGACGTCGTCAAACTTCGTGCACAGCAGAGTGATTTGATAGTGTCTATGTAGAGAACTTCATGTAGATGAACGAGGGAGAGATAATGTTTAACACTAAGTTTCATAGCAAGTTTATGCACCTACAGAGTTCGTGATAACTCGCCCCTTGCCATTCCTGGCGCAAAGGTGCAAATAACGCTAGCGTCATTGCCACGTTGAATAGCTAAGGACAGCCTTTGCACCAGAAATGATTCGGAGCGAGAATCCTCCCCTTTTTGTCTGAATTGACGGCCCAAATCCCGCACAAAAAGGTTTGCACCCGTTTCCCACCAACCCCCCGTTTCCACCGCCAACGGGACAAATATATATCTCGAGCCCAAAGGAGCATACTTCTCCCGCTTCACTGCCACCTGAGATCGACCGCCGAATGCATGCACAATGCGACAATTTTTAACAAAGACTTATTTGTAAGGTAGCGTTATTTACTTTCCAGGTAATCGACATTCATTTCAAACCATCGACACACAATCCTGTCCGCAACATGACCCGCGCCTGCGCTTACTGGCACTTCACGGACAACGGGACTGGGTACTGGTCCCAGGAAGGCTGCACTTTCATCTCGTCAGCATCAGGCCTCTTGGACACCTGCCGATGCACCCACCTCACACACTTCGCTGAAGTCTTAGTACCAAAAGCCGTCTTCTCAGAAGAAAACGAAAAAGCCCTAGAAATAATATCGTTAGTCGGATGTTTTCTATCTCTTTTTGGATTGATTGTGATTGCTCTAACTGCGATTGTGTTTCGGTCGTGGAGAAATGATTTTAATAACAGAATTTGGATTCAATTATCTTTGGCTTTGTTGATCAATGTGACATGCTTCCTTATTGTTGTATTTTCGAGGTTTCAAAACTACAACATGTTTTGTTTCTTTGTTGGTGTACTTTTGCACTATTCGGTCTTAGCTTCATTCTGTTGGATGCTAGTGGCTGCTATTATATCGTACAGGAAATTGGTTCTAATATTTGCCAGAGATCCTTCGCGAAAGTTATTGAAGGCATCTGCATTTTCATGGTTTTTCCCTTTAGCCATTGTTACTATCCTTGTAGCTGTGTCTCCTGAGTCTTACGTAAAAAAATTTGAAGATAAAGTACCCGGTGCAGCCTTTTGTTATCCTTCAGGACTCAGTCTTTGGTTGTCTGTCTATACTCCAATTGCTTTGATAGTTCTAACAAATTGGATACTATTTGCCTTAATAATCCGGTCAGTGTTTGCGACAAGTAAGATTCAGAAGCATGGCGATTCAAGTGAACTTCTTCGTCGAGCTTCCGTGAGTTGTCTACTAGTCTTTCTATTTGGATTGCCCTGGATTTTTGGCCTATTCGCGTATAACATTGTTGCTGCATACCTTTTCACATTCACAACGAGCTACCAAGGGTTCGTGCTGTTTATATTTTTTGTAATAATAAATACTAAAACTCGCGACTTGTGGTTGAATAAGTTGCATATGAAGAAGAAGAAGGCTAAGGCGCCGGTCAGTTCTTCACTATTAACGAACAGAAGCGAACCAGCAAGAGAAGAAAGTGAGCAACAAGCTTTCATTGAGCCAATATCTACTAGGACTAACATTACGTCGTTAATGAGTAACACTAGTAGTGGACGAGCTGTAGAATATAACGTCTCAAGAGGTTCTGCCTTCATAGAAGACACAAATTCTTTTCAAAGATACGAAAGTGAGGGTTCTTTTGTAACAGCAAAATCTTTTAACAATGTTTATGAAGAAGAGAACAATGAAGGCCTTGAAAATAACGATGAAAATTCTTTAGATATAGCAATTCGGAAAGTAGTTGAAGAAGAAGATATCATGCCAAGGAAAAAATCCGATTCTGATGAAACCCGTTCATCGACAAGTGAAAAATCAGAAGATGATATCAAAGACGTCACCGAAGTTCAAAAAGATGGAAATAAGAGTCCAAGAAATAGTAAAGGAATAAAAAATGATGATAATTTCCAAAAAAGTGCAACCAAGGAAATGAATGAAAATAATTCAGACGAAAACTCAAATGTTGAAAATCCTGATGCTGATACATCTACGTCTCACAGAAAAAGTAATAATAGTGAAGGTGGTCTAAAACATGATGAAAATGACTCGAGTCACAAACAAGGTAATGGCAATGAAAAAGATTTTAATAGTTCTGAGATAATTATTTACAATATACCCACTCAAAGCGCTTCATTAATAAGCTAATGTTTTCCTAATATTATCTAACATTAATATTTATGTTAAATAAATGCATTAACTGACAATGTAATTTAAGAACTATTTATATTAATGAATGAGTAATTCAGTACAATAATGCTAACTTATTGCTAGTTTATTGGTATTTTTTAAGATATTGTTATTTATTCTTTATTTTGTTGCAAGTTTAGTTGTTTATTTTGTTGATCGTTACTTAATTTTACAGAATAAAGAAAATAAGGACAAGGCAAATATGAAGGTACCTTTATACTTCATTTCATCCTTCTATGGCTCGTATTTTTATCATAAACGCCGTTATGAACCTGCTGACTTGAAACATACTTCTTCTGTAATTGTCTTATCTTATGTATTTGTTTATGTGTATCGTGCTTTTGCTTCAATTAGCTAATATTATAAAGCCGCGTATCCATTAGAGCAGCCTCAGACATAGCGCATAGGCCTAATATGGGGCTGAGGCATAGGCCCGAGGCACGTTGCGGGTCAAGCTGAGGCGACACGCCTCATTGTGATCCGCGAGCCAGTTTAAAGCAAACACGCGATGGCACCAGACGCCCACAGAGTAGCTGCTGCTTTAAATGTCCTTAGCATCATTAAAAAAAAGAGAAAGCAACAAAAAGCTATACAAAAGAGGAAGCATCTTTTTATTTAACGGATCCCAGAGAACACGGTAACACTCGTATAATTTTATTAATTTAATTGCTGATGCGTTGTCCATTGCGACCCGAGGCAACACGCACGTCTCCATCAAAGGCACGGCTCAGACTGAGGCTCCTTTGAGCACGGCCAAAAAACCGACAAAATACGGCTCGGCTCGCGGCGCCGAATTTGCCTCGTGTCAAGGCGCGCCTCAGGTAGAGGCAGCGTCTCCACTTGCGCGGCCTCGGAGCGAGGCAGCCGCTCGGCCCGAGGCTGCCTCAAGTGGATACGCGGCTTAACAGTAACAACGTTTCATTTAAAAAATGGTATTGATTTATCGTTTTCTTTAATTTTCATTTGTAATGAAGTAATTTATTTCTGAAACATTTTTTCTTTAGAGTTGATCAAATAAGTTAAGGAGAGTATCTACCTTTGAGTAGTTGCCTTTTCTTTTGATACCAAAATCGTTAATTTTTTTTTCTACTCCAATACTGTTATCTGTGACTTACTTAATCACCAACGCTAATATAAGAACATAATTAACAAGACTCTGGCAAAATCTGTAGTCTATTCCCCATAACAGCACTGTATCGTAATGTTGCTAAAACGATACTGCAGCCACTTACTTTTTTTTTAATTCGTCCGTTTTGACAAGCTAAAGTGCAGCCACTTACTTGGTTTTAATATAGAACAAAAACTTTCCCAACATAATTCATAGCTGCCAACATAAGTAACACATATTTTTTTCAATATAGTCGCTAGCAAGTTACGTCAATTAGAAACAAAGTTCACCATAGACAACTTTTGACATTTAAAATTTTTCCCGCCATTATTGTTTGCCTTAATATTTTAGTTTGAGTAAAGTTTTAAAAGTTAGAAACTAGTGATTTCTAGCAAGTTTACGTGAAACTTATTAAACATGGATGCAGATGAAAATATTATTTCTACACCCGAAGAAATATCCGCAGCAGCCCAAATAGTGACTGAAAGTTTGTTGCCTTCTAAATCACGGCACCTATATGACAAATCCTACAAAAATTTTATGTCGTGGAGATTAGAACACCAGACCTCGTAATTTTCGGAGAACGTATTACTAGCGTAGTAGGTAGGTAGTCGTAGAAAAAGTATTGTATGCAACGTTGTATAAATAAGTCAAAAAAAGCTCGTGGCGTTTTTTCTTACGATGTTCGCTTCGCTCACATCGTAACTTACGCCACTCACATTTTTTGACCCCTATTATACAACTGTTGCATAAAATACTATTAGAATTGGACTTAGATGAGTTTGAACATGGTTTGAACTCAAATCAATCCACTGCTTTTTAAAGATAACATTTTAAAATGGCAGAGAACAGCAAGGTTCTATGTTTATTTTATCACAAACGTTGCCTAGTGAAATTATGACGACTGAAATTACGGGGTTTGGTGATTTTAATCCCTATGAGTATTTAAGTAAACATATTTTTAAAATCGTAAATTTAAATGAAGTTAAAATAAGATTTATTTTTCCCAGGGAAAACCTCACCTTTGAACATGCTGTAGAAGTCGCTAATGTCAAGTTAATTGTTTATATAAACTGAACTATCCAGGAGCTATTAATATAATAATGCTTGAAGTAAATCAATAAACCTCATTTCATTATCCACTTGACAGATTATCTGCGTTTAATTAGTCGCGCCTGCTCTGGGCGCGCCCGTGCGGGTAGTCAAGCGGCAACACGTATAAATAACTCGTCGCTATGACAACCCCCTATTAAACCTTCGCTTCGTTGCCTCTCGTTGTTTACGTCGCTATGACATTGACAATATTCTTCAGTAAACTCTCGAAGCATCAACATCAATTTGCAAAAAAATCGCAACATGTTCTGGGGTCTCAGCCCAGCGCTTGATCTTCAAGAAGAATACTTGAAATATGGCGACAAAAACGCTTACGAGTTAAATTTCCTAGTTATCGGAGGCTGTGATGCACGACATCTGATCAAAACCATATCCCAGGCGTACAGGCATGAACGTCGCTACATGAATTTATTCGTCGTCGATGGCTGTCCAGAGATCGTCGCCAGGCAACTTCTCTTAATGTCTCTAGCTTTTGAGAAGACAACCAGATGTGGTTTGTTGGAGAAAACCAGACGATTTCTCGAAGTGTATGGGAATATATTACTACGCCCGCCGACATCCAGGTATGTCATAGCCAAAGCTCGTCAGTTAGTCGGCATGGTCACAAACCCAGATTTCATGAATTGCCTGTTCCCTTGTGTTTCCATTGAGCAAATGAAATATCGTGAACGTGACTACATGGAAAATCTCATGAATTTTTGGACTACAGGCAACACTAATCAGTTCAATTCCTGTGAATTATGGGAACACCGTCTCAGAAACTCTCTTGGATTGAGATACGATAGTAGAGCAGGAGTATTCGATTGGGACTATCACATGCGTTTGAAGGAAATTGCCAGCCAAATCTGCTTTCAAGAGTACAAGCACTTCAGGGAGCATGGAATAGCTTTCACTTGGCTGGAGACTGAAGTATGCCGACCAAACGTAACGTTGGCGGCTGGCGTATACAAGTGCGGAGACCGATACTTGCATCGAGGCTACCTTGGTGATATAGTAGCCTCACCTTACGTCGCGTACGGATTGACTTGCGAGGACAAAGACATGCTGAAGTCTTCCCACGGCGTAAGTTATAAGCGTGCTACGGACGTGTCCGAGCGCAATGTGATGCGTTTGCTGTATGAAGTAGAGAACCACGCGAATTTTGATGCTAGCGTGATGAGTACGGATACAGAACATAACTTAGGAATGGCAGTGATGTGTGATTTCGACGCTAAGATATCCCGAAGCGGACCCGAGGCACCCTTGCTACTCCGTGAAGACCGTGACACTTATATCAATGTGGACTACGCTAAGGTCCACTTCCTGTCGCTTTCCGCTTTAGACCACTATCCGCATAAGCCTCAGTTCCAAGGACTGTTTCACGGCGTATTTGTGGGGCACAATATGCTACAGCGAGTGAAGCCTAGCGTGTGGTCCATGGCGCGAGATGACGCTGTGGTGCTCATGGAGTCAAGAAAATACTTAGTGGAGCTGAAGAGAGATGATGTGAAGGCGTTCGGAGATCCTCTGCAGCAGGTAGCAACCGCGGCACAGTGTGAAAGCCTTTCCCCGTTTAATCCTGAGAAGGATGACTATGCCAAGTTTCGTATTAAGAGATCTAGTGCAAGTTTTGATGTCGGAAACTAAAGTAAAATATTTAAGCCGCGTCTAAATAGCTGCGACTGTACCCGCGTCTAAGTTATTTATTGTAATGTTAACTGTATGCTACAATGTCACTTTTAATTTCACTTTTGAAGTCGAATAAAGGGAATAATAAAACAATCAGTAAAATTTGTCATTCTAATTTTGTTTTCATTAATAATATGTTACATTCATTTAGTAAATCATATAGCAAATATATTTACAAGGACAAAACCAAACGGAAAATGACGTTTCAACGTTTTTTTCGTTTAAAATTCGTATTTTTATATTACATAATATCACTTAACTTTAACATTTCTAGTTTATTCAGTAGGGCGGTCGTGGTGTCGGTTTGCGCGAATCATTGCGAACGACATTACATTTTGAGCAATTCACCTCCTCGACATCCAACAAAAACAATACTTATTGGATTTTAAGTGTATTAGCTAAACTTTCTCTAATTTACTATATTATGAACTGTCGCACTGTTGAGGTACAATATAAAATTTAAGAATTTAGGCATTGCAGCTAAAAAAGCTGATTTATGTTATTTTAATGGTTTGAATTTTCAATAATAAATAAATCTGAGATATTTGAATTAGGTTCTGAAATATGACGGTTAAAACAATACTGAAAATCAAACTTGGAGGAGGAAAACATGACATTGCAGTTTGTGGTCAGAAACTCGCTCCATGCATTCGCATCTAGCACGACTAGGCAACAGTGTTGTTTAATACACAAATTCTTCAATCGGCTTACCTATTAAAAACTTTATACATTTGGCATAGCGATTTCGACCCACTGATTGCGATTTCCGAACGGTTGCAATGATTCGTGCAAGGAACAGCACTACCGTGAGCAATGGCGTATTCTGGCGCGTTCGCAATTGACGATTAGGCCTACGCGTACAAACTGGTCTGTGAAGCCTCCGGGATTCACCCATACAATATTGAAATAGGGGTCACGCTGGCCGCACAGACCAGTCTGGAGGTTATGAACGCGCGCACGTGACGCCTACTGGGTAGCTTGCATTCGCTCGTACGCAGAACCGACTTATGTTCTCTAGAGTTGTAGATTTTTGGTGGAAAAGAGACACAAGATATTTAAAAAGACTCCGATTCAGTCGGTTGAGAGTACGTGGTAAAAGTGCGCGCGGGGCGAAGTCGTAGGACATGAAGTAGGGTGGCCACGAGACCGGTGTTCTGAGGACAGAGTATTAGTTGAGCGCGAGTACAGCCGCCGACTTCGCCCGCGCCGGCGAGTGCCGCTCCCAGCTACAGAGTATTGCATAAACATCTACCCTGTACGTGTTCATAGTAACTATTTAGACTAACTTAAAGTACAACAAATATCAGTAGAGTATTGGAGATCGGGCGCGGCAGCCAGCTCGGCCCGGCGAACGTCATATCGGGACGATAACTGCCGATAAGAGGCTCGTCTAAGTTATTTTTCAATAATTAAACTGTCGGTCGGTACCCCTACGAGTATGTCGTGGCCGCGCCACCTAGCCTAGCGTAAACGCGAATGAAACGATAACGTTCTAAATTTGTTACAATAAAATAAACGCGAAACTATAACACGTTTTATCATACATTTCTTTCCATCGCGACTGACTTCGGCATAAATTCGTTTATTCAATACAATAATAATAGATATTCTGATAAAATGGATAACTTTTATATTCACATTAAGTTTTAGAATATGCGTACGTTATGTCTAGTAAGTATATCAACTTATTAGTGCACGGTGGTACGAGATCGCTGTAATAGTGTAGTGTTATTTATTTATCTAAGTAAATTGATTTACATTGTTTTATTTATTTCAAACATAACACAAAAAAATAAAAAAGAACATTTTGTAAAGAAGTTGGAACATTTAGTTTGATATTGGCGTTATTTCGTTTGTAAGATACTTTAAATTCCTAATGTAACAAATGGAACAGTGTGAAGTCGGGCACAGTCGGAGAGGTGCTGAGCGAACGTCTGTTCCAATCTCCGGGGACGGATCCTTGTCGCCCACTTCCCGCCAGTCGACACCTGGCGCTCGACATCGAACAAGCTGTACTTCTCTGACAAACAAATCATCGGACTCGCGAACTTAAGCTAAATCAACCGTTAAATTAGCATCACACCTACGACAAAACATTCACGGATCTACGACGTCGAGCTCGTCCCCTTGCATCGAATATCGACATCCTTCAAACTAACACATGTTACATTAAAGCTTCGCTTAATAATACATTTGCTGAATTTGTTAATAGCCTATCTAATCGCAAGCTACTTGAGCTTCGTCGGTCGGAAGTCAAACAAAAGCGAACTCGACGTCCCTGCGGACCCGCCCGCGGCCCGTGGCCGGTGCGGTGCACTGCCCACGGCCCGTACGGTGCACTGCCCGCGGCCCGTGGGGTGCACTGCCCCGGCCCGTGCGGTGCGTTGCCCGCGGCCCGTGGGGTGCACTGCCCGTAGCTCGCGCGGTGCACTGCCCACGCGGCCCGTGCGGTGCGCTGCCCGCTGCCCGCGCACTACTTACGCTAGCTTACTCTAGCCCGCGTCCCACCGCGCCCCCCGCCACCGGAACAGAGATAAGAGTTATAAAGCGTATCTTTTTAATAGAACAAATATAATTATTAAACATTTCAACGTAACAGTTTATGTGCCGGGGGGCGCAGCGGCGCTTACATCGCAGATCGAAACTTATAATCAACAGTTTACTCTATATTTTGTCATTACTATAGTTCAGTCAATCAATAAATGTGCAATTTAATACTTCATACTTCAGTATATGTACAAGTCACTGATTTCTAACAATAACTACGTATTCACAGGCGGCGGCTCGGCGCGCGCGCCTCCGGGCCTACATCCAATTCACTATTCCTTTATTAGATTAACTACACGTGTGAAGTATTATTGTGTTACTAACGGTTAAACTATTCGTAACGTGATTATCCTAACAGTGCGAACAGCTCGTTACATCGAATATTATTCTAAGGCGTCGGCGCGCGCCCGCGCGGCGGCGGCCCGCCCGCGCCACAGACGGTTGGCGATTTCTTGAAGATTAAAATAGACATTTACCTTAATCTAAGTACCTGTAGATTAATCGCTGATGCGCGTGAACTCGTACCGTGCATAGTTTCACTTCAAACATGCAGTAATCTCACTTATTGGCAGTATTTCACGGTAGTTACGAACGCACCCATTAGTACGTATTTTTAGTAAAGCTAAACTTCTATATACCTACTAGGGGAAGGATATACGGCTAAACCTCTATTACTCTGCACTCTTTAGCTACTCTCCTCGGTAAATCTATATTAAGAGCAAATCATCAGGGTTCGTTAATAAATACTTTAAAAATAGTCAATAGAACTGCAACTGGTATCAGTCAATTTATCCAAATCCTTTGAATTAGTCGAGCGAAGTCGTACTAGCCTACACGTTTCACATTGGTCGAATAACACAGGGATCGAGCTTCGCGAAATCGGCAACGCGTGGGGCGGGCGCCGTCCGCGCGGGCGAGTCACCTACTCGTACGTTTACGTTTAGGGTTAGATTTAGAATGCGTGCGCGCGGTCACAGTTCGGTGGCGCGGCAGCGGCAGCGCGCGGTCAGTGCTTGTACTCGGGGAAGGCCGTGGAGCACGACGCGGGTGGCCCGGGCGGGCCGGGGCCCCCCGCGCCCCCCGCCCTGCCGGGGCCACCAGCCGGCGCCAGCGAGTGCCGCAACGTGGCGTCGCTGCTGGAACTGCCAGGGGGCGAGGGGAAGTACTCTCTCTCCCTCTCTCGTTGCGCCGCCGCCGGCACCGCGTCTTCACTCGCCCACCGGGCTAACTGTTGTTGAGCTTGAATAAATTCATCACTAGAAAATGATAGAGAAGAGGAACGGAGAGTCGAGGCGTGTGTTGGCGGTGGTCGCGGGCTGCCGGCTCTGTGGCGCGGGAAAGTCTCTCGTGATGCCAAAGGGGGGAGTCACTAGTCTTATGCTAATGCCTGTTAAATAGTTTTAAGTTGGTGATTAGAAAATACCACTTCAGAATCGGGAGCCCGCGTGTTATTGTTGTGTTTGTGATGTGTTAGTTTAACTTTAACTAGATTATTAATAAAAACCCAATTTATTAAATATCATAAAATTAAATAAAACGTATTAAATTGAATCATTATAAATGATTATACAATGACATAACGTAAAATTAAACAAAACAATGGGAAATTAAATAAAATTAAAAATCATACCAGAAATTACTAATCGTGCAGAGTATTATTTATTGTGCAGTTTCTAATGCAATTTTAGTTCACAAAAGATTGTATCGTTTTTAGGGATTTATTTCAATTATTATTAATTTTGAATGGTATTAAAGCCAATCGACTCTATTAATCATGGGGCAATTTTCGATTATCTCAGAATATTAACATCTAATTTGAGAGTTTATTACGATCTTATACAGTACATACAAATGATACAGGATGGAATTATACAGGGTGGAATTTCGTAATGCCGCCTGAAGGGAAAGTACTCTTAATACTGTAAATAGAAAGTTTTACTCAAAGGAAACATTCCCTTATTTTTGAAAAGAAAGAAAACTGCAAACAAAATTTTTCGAAAATTCGCTTTCCAGAGACTGGAATCGAACTGACTAAAATCTGTAAAAATTACACCCTGTACTTTTATTGCATCGATCGTTGGGGTCAATTGACAAGATTTCATATTTCTAAGACTATAATTTGATTCGTTCTCTGTATTCTGTTTGGAAGAAAGACGCTGATATTTTTCAAATTTCGCTACGATTATTCCTTTTTTTCAAAGATGTGCTTATTCTAAAAGGGCATAACTCCAAAACCACCATACAATAGATCCATTACTTTTGTCTAGTCTCTATTAAAAAAAAAAGATCACGTAAATCATGCGTAAATCTGAACTTTGCCAAAATTATGACAGGTCCTTTTTCTGGTGAAAAAGGCAAAGGAAACATATCTATTCTGTCGTAGTATTGGCAAATTCAGATATATTTTTTAATTTTTTTATATCATTTTAGATATCGAGAAACAAATTATAATAAATATTTTCCCATGTTCAGGAGGCAAAACTCTTTCGATTCCTATAGTAATTTACAGGTTTTTTTTTTATTCGACTGGAAGGCAAACGAGCAAGTGGGTCTCCTGGTGGTAAGAGATCACCACCGCCCTTATGGGCGTATTGCACCAACACCAGGGGTATTGCAGATGCGTTGCCAAGCTAGAGGCCTAAGTTGGAATACCTCAACTGCCAGTAATTTCACCGGTTTAAAAAAAAAAGGTGTTAAAGGTGTTGAAAAAATTAAAAAATGAAATCTTGTCAATTATAAAGATGAAATCTCTCTAAAAAACTAGAGACGGAACAGAGCGTGGTGCTCACCTTTCGCTGTCGGGGGCATCGCGCAGGCGCTCCGCGTCAGCAGTCTCGTAGAGCGCGTCGTCGTCGGGCGGCGCGCGCGCGTGCGGCGAGTGCGGCGCGTGCGCGTGCGCGTGCGCGTGCGGCCCGTGCGCCGCGCCGAACAGCGGCGCGTGGTGCCGCCCGCTGCCGCGGAAGCGCGGGTAGCCGAAGCGGGACTCCTCCTCGCCCGGGATGCGCCCCCGGCAACGGTTGCTGGGGTAACGTTTCAATCGTCATAAGAATCCATACTAATATTATAAATGCGAAAGTGTGTTTGTGTGTTTGTATGTTTGTCCCTCTTTCACGCCGTAACGGAGAGACGGATCGACATGATTTTTGGCATAGGGATAGTTTATGAGCCCAAGAGTGACATAGGCTACTTTTTATCCCGACAAAATGCACAGTTCCCGAGGGAACAGCGCGCGATAACCGAATACCACGCAGGCGGAGTCGCGGGCAAAAGCTAGTAAATAAATAAATAAATAAATATCATGGGACACTTGACTCCAATTGACCTAGTCCCAAACTAAGCAAAGCTTTATACTATGGATACTAGGCAACGGATAAACATACTTATATAGATAAATACATACTTAGATACATATTAAACATCCAAGACCCGAGAGCAAACATTCGTGTTATTCATACAAATATCTGCCCCGGCCGGGATTCGCAACCGGGACCTCAAGCTTCGTAGTCAGGTTCTCTAACCACTCTGCCATCCGGTCGTATAAGAATAAGAAAAATTTATTTCATAACTAACTTAATCAATTAGGAAGTAACAAATATTCCAATAACTATCTAAGTACGTTTGTTATGAAAAAGGAATCCACTCAGCATTTGTCAGGTCACAGAAGGCGACACGACGCTGATATTATGTGGATCCTAGTTGGCATGCGATGTGTTGGATGTTGTCATCGGTCTTTTCTCATCAATCTCATATCATCATATCAGCCGTAGGACGTCCACTGTTGGACATAGGCCTCCCCCATAGACCATAGACCTGCAGTTAGCTCGGTTGGAAGGCTCGTGAACCCGTGGCTTTAACCAGGCCATCCGTCCATCTCGTTGGTGGACGACGCAGTCTCTACTGGAGAACCTTTCAGCCCCAATCTGTTCTCCGTGCTATATACACATTGCCACTATAACGAGCTAATTCGCTTGGATATGTCGGTAACCCTTGTTTTTTCTACATATCGTTAAGGTCAACAATCAAGGCATAACTTATATCATAATATTGAACTTGGACCTCATTTCACATACTTTTTGTGCTGAAATAATATTTTATTTAAAAATTACAATAAAGTGACAAAAATCTACTAGTTTCTGATTTATTGCTTTGTATTCACCCAACTACCTATCTGGATGCCCAATTTGAACTTTCCAGGTCATCATAGAGTTTGAGGTGTATTTATGAAAATTGAAGCACCTTATATATCTTATGTTATGTTATGTTTATGAGAAATAGTTTTTCATCTCTCTTGTTTGGAAAGTTTAATTTTCATGGGTCGATAGCCGGGTGGAAAGTATTTATTTTTTATTTTTCGGCTAGTAATCCAGTAACTTTGTCCCCTGAAAGTATGGGGGCAGTATGCGTCAAATCCGGTAAATCTGAATTTTTGCACACTTGTTTATGATGTTGTCCTAATGAATAATCCAAGTTTGTGACCTCGAGCGCCGAACGCAACTTTGTCAAAAATCGAAAAAACCGCGAAAAAAACGTATTTTTTTTTTCAAATTTTGGCGATTATAACCCTAAAGAACTAGTGTTTGAAAAAACTTTCTTAAAACGTTTTAAAGAAGACTAAATTTGCTACAATATGATACTAGAATTGTCTCTGTGGACCCAATAGTTTCCAAGATTGAGCCTTTCAAAATTTATAATTTTTACGAACTTCGCAATTTTTTGCGGTTCAGTCGTTCTGAATGAATTTTGACCCTGATTGTACTATCGAAGCCCTGTACTGTCGAAATGAAAAGTAGAGTGTCTAACTCGGGTGAAATTACCCATTTCTCCTCGAACTAAATATCTCGGGTGAAATGGGTCACTTTCCACCCTTGGTTGATAATTCTCATCTACTACTGAGTTATGAGGAGGTCAAAAGTGGCTTCAAATGGTTCGGGTAAAATTACACTATTCTGTTTGAACCTGGCTTGACACGCTAGTGCGTGTCTAGATCTAGATGTAATGTTAAACTAATAATTTTACTAGAAATCACGAAACAAAACAAGGAGGGACAAATATTTTTTGATGAATTCTATAGCAACATTTGTTGTTAGCTAAATACATTCTAACCGGTGGATGCAAGTGGCCATTGTCGTTGATTGTGGCGTTCTAAGGGGGAGCCCTTTGTCCAGCAGTGGACGTCTTCCGGCTGATGATGATGAAATACTAATCGTAAAAACATTAAAAAGTGTACTCACGCCGGCCCCTCTCCCGGCTCGATCCTATAATGCCTATCAGCCTCAGTCTCAGACATCCGTATGTCCTCGGAGCCCGAGGGGCTCATGTGGCGGCTCGAGTGGTGCTCCAGCTGCCGTATGAGGTCCTCGAGGTTCCTGATCCGGATGGGCCCGCAGGAGGGCGCGTCGTCCTCCTCTTCGTCTCCCGCGCGCTGCCGCCGCAGCTCTGCCTCGTGGATCTTTTCCGCGCTGGGCGCTCGCTCGCGCTTGTACTCGTAGTCTTCCAGCGCGCGGAGGTCGCCCGAGCCGGCGGCCGAGCCCGCGCTCGCGCGTTGCGCCGCCGCTGTTTTTAGCGCCACGATTATACCTTCGTGGTAGCCGTTCAGGTCCTGTAACGGTTGACACTATATCTACATAATGATGTCGTATGGTTTATGCAGTAAATTTGAAAAAAAACCGAAAGGCCTGTGTGACGAAGATACTTTTATTTTTATCCATAGGGTTGCAAAGGAATCTTTTACATGTCTCTTTTTTATACTAAGTAGAAAGAAGAATGTGCTGCAAGAAACTTGTTCCTGTCGTGTTTAACTATGAAGTTAACATTCGTTTATGTTTATTTATCACTTTGGTATTTGCCGTTACGTTAGGGGACGATATTCAAAAATGAAAGTCCTGATTATTTCAGTTAAGAATGATCGAATGACAGGTAATTTAAAGTACCTGGGCGACCGAGCATTGCTCGGCCTAAAACTCGATAATAAGCGTGCTCCCAGAGATAAGACCAAGCTAAATCGATTTGTCATCTCCGAAAACCCCACATAGCAAATTTCCCGTTTCAAGAATTGCCCGTTTGAAGGTATTGGAATATGTAGATAAAAAAACAATTTTAAAGATGTTTGGTTGGAATTTTCTATGCATTCACATAGGGAACTAATGAAAAAGGGAACTTTTTTGTAAAGTTAATTTTCGGGCAAAATGTTTTTGCGATGCGAATACGACAATATACGATCTTCATCCAAACAGCCAAAATTATAGCGTAGTTACTTTGAATTTATAGTCCATGTCTGCGACGGCGCCGGGCCCGGGCTCCTGTCCGTCGGACTGCGACCCCGCTTCCAGGTGCTCGCTCTGGGAATCATCACCCCACTTGTCCTTGCCGTCAACGGCACCGTACGCGTGTTTCTTCAAGATGCCCTTTTCTGGCACCTTCGCCATCGAATTGGTTTGCACGTCGATGAACGCTATGTCTTCTTCACCTGGAATTAGCGATGTCATGGTCTAGAAAGGCTTCTAACTATCACTGTTTGAGGTTTCGTCTGTTTTGAACGTTTACTGATGATGAGATCAGGATTATTTTTATTTTCATCAATGCAGTAGGTAACAGTTTTAGTTTTGATTGATGTGGGCAAAATGTTAAAATTAAAAGTTATAGTTACCTGAATGTGTAGGTTCATCTTCACTGCCCGAATGTACTCTTTTCATTTGCTTATGATCTCTGAAATAGACAAACATTCCATTATATTTAATGTACATGAAAAACTATTAAAGTAAATTCTGAGACGTAACGTCGCAGCTAAATTGCATAGGATTCTAAGGTAAATGAAAACGTGGCTCGTTCAGCGAGAACCAACTACTTAAAACTATAGCTATTAAATAAACTGTCATCGACAAGATGAAAGCATGCCCCGATGGCGTGGGCATGTACAATGGATCTGATGACTGATTGACTACGCAAATATAAGCAGGGATCATGACAAAAACTATTAACGCGCCATTTTAAGACCCCTAAAATTAAGATGGTAAGATATAGATGTCACGAAGCCCAAATTTTATCGAATCAGGTACTTTTATCACCAGAATGTCTCGCAGGTTTTGATTGTAGATACTTACGGATATCTACTAGTATTGCCAGGTCCGGACATGTGATTCCCGTGTCTGAAGATAACACGCTGGGAGTCCCCTCGGCTAGGGAGGAAATTCAGAACTTGTTGAGACTGCTTCAAAACATCTGTGCCTTGGCTACTAGAAGAATATATGATGCCTTCCCAAGATGCCCCGGAATTGTGTTTCTTTTGCTCCATCATAGGAGAGTAATTTGAATTTCAAGGATGGGTCAAGTGTCTAGTCTATTGTTTGAACAATTCATTGGCACTTGACGACAAGCAGGCCAAGCGCTACATGACAAAGTGAGTTCTATGTGTAAAGTGCAAATTATCAAACCTTAGGTGGGCTAAAATCAAACAAGAGTTCAAAATCTAGAGATTGTAAATCAACTGAAATCTAAGTAAGTAAGGCGTGGAAACAAAGCGTATTATTGAACGCCTAACTGTGTGATTGTGCTCGGTCACACTCGGAACACACCGAAAATCGATTGCAGCGTACCTACTGGACCAACATTTCTGCTCGTCGTCACAGAAAAATTTCAAGCATATTGGCACATAAGCGTTTGGTACAAAGCAATAATCGTGTGCGCAAGAAAAACTTTGCAGAGCGGTGGGGCGCTTCCAAGACTACCTCGCGCCAAGCTTTCGACATACCTTAGGAGATTTCTGTTTAGTTGAGGCCAGACCCGATAAAAGAGGAAATGAAATTTTAATTTGGACACGAAATAAATACACTGATAATGATATTCTGCGTAAGTTCTCGAAGCAAGACCGAATAAGACACCTCATTTGGGATTACGAAGATGCAGGGTATAAGTCAAAAGTTGGGGGAAAGAAACAGTGTAAATAGACACGGATTACGTGGGTAGGTTAGGAAAGAAAACAGAAAGAGTCAAGTACCTGAAGGTATTGTTGAAGGAGTGCATTTTCCCGCCGTCGAGGGAGATGTCCTCTTGCGAGTTGTTGCTGGTGGTGGAGCCGGCCGCGAAGCTCTTAGTGCTGGGCTTCTTCACGTATGGAGGGTCATACTTCGGCAGCGTGCTCTTTTTCCTGATGCGGGCGCGGCGTGGAACGCACACTCAGATCAATCGATTACGTTTACAAAAATCGAATTGTTTCGGACCAAAAGCGAGATCGAGAGAATAGCGTCATCGTTTCAGACGGAATTTGAAAATTTGAATCGAATTGAATACAACGAGGAACGGGAGTTGATCGTTGCTAAGCTGATTAGGATAGCTAATGTGATAGTTTTTTTTTTGTGAAATCGGTTTGTGTGTACCGCTACGCCATCGCCTGTTCCTCGTCATGTGTCTTTTATATCTGATTTGAGAGCAAAAACTGGTGCTTTTGGATATTTCAATCAATATTAAGTCATTGAGATAAATTTTTGATTTGGATTTAATTTAATTTTTCGTTTCATTCCTCATAGGAATTAATGTTACATGGAAACAGATATCAAGAGATTGATCTTAGCTTAAATGAATAGGTTCCTTCCAGTAAAATTATTACTGAATGAATGAATGAGATGTCTCTCGCATGCAAATTAATTTTAGAATGTCTTTAATATTCATGAGATTAAAGATGATGGAAGCACTTTTACCGGAAACATCCTATTGATTCCTTATAATAACATTAGGCGTTTCTAACTAGATAGACAGCGGCTTGAAAGAAGAATCCGTGCATCGCACATTCGCTTCTCGTGCAAATAGTTAATAGATTTTAGTGGTAGTGGTAGTGATTGGTGACAATAGAGTCGAGCGATCTATATCTTCGCCAATTGATCACAGCCGTTGCTTTATAGATTACCGAATGGTACGTACCTCGCGTGGCACTACGTTCGTTACCTGCCACGCACCATCCGCTGCAGGGACGTCACGCTTGTGATCCGTCTCTGTAACTGCGTTCAAGTGTTAGAACGGCACATGAGTTAGGTATATGTTAGCGCGGAGGGTGGCGTGACGGCGCTGATAACGGAAGATATAGACGCAATCGCGACCAAGAAAGGAAACGAAAACGAGTCACAGTTCACATAAGCCAATGCATACATCCAAGAGCCCAGAATCTTAAGGGTTTGAGTCGAGAAGGTGTCGCTCGAGTACAACGAGGAAAGCCTTGTCGGCATGCAGCGAGGCGGCCGGACGGCGAGGCCTCGCACTCGGCGAGTGGCGCGTGTGTGTGTGTGTCGCGGGTGTGTGTGTGTCGCGGCGCGGGCGACGCGGTCCGGCCGCCGGCGCGGACACAGAACCACAGATCAAATGCAGTTGTGGCGCGCCGACTGCGGCCGCGCCGCCTCGACGCGCCACCCGCCAACTCTAGCTCTACGACCACAACGTAAACGACATAAAAACTGTCCAAAAAAATAAATAAAACCAATCGGCCGATGTAAAAACGAACAGAAACACCAACGCTAACTTCTAAAATAAACATACAAGTATACGAAGGTGACGATTTAAATTTCTTCTTAAAGACTACCTTTGGTCTGTTTTCTGCTCACTAACCTTAGGCACAGGGAGAAGTTTTTGTGTACTACGACTGACCTGTAGCAGAGAGCGCTCAGGGCAAATACTATGAATACCCCCCCTACCACAGACATTAGCACCGCCACGAGGAACACCGTGTTCGATCCGTGGTAGTTCTCTGCGCCCAAAGAGAAGGGGGTAAGTGTGGGCCGGTGGGCCGGCAGGCCTTAGGGCCAGTGGGCCGGGGGCCGGGGGCCGGCGGGCCGATGGGCCAGTGGGCCGGGCGGCCGGCGGGCCGGGTCGCGTGGGCGACGCGGCGCGCCGGCGGCGGGCGGCGCCGGCGCTCGCGGTCGGCGAACAACACACGAAACGTACGACACGACAGGACAGGCACGAGCGACAGAGACAGTGCAACAACACCGAGTTACCGGCCGTTACCTTCTGAAGCAGTACGCCATCCATGCAAACCCCACGAACACGGACAGCACGACCGCGAGCAACAATATCACCATGTTCATGGTGCTCATCTTATTCCCCTTGTGCTCACCTGCAAGAAGGGGCCCCGCGCGTTAATACGCCGGCGCCGCCCGCTTGAGCCCTCCGAGCAATGCCCTCTACTTGCACGTCGCAACACGACATACCTTGCCGTTACGAGTACCATAGTCACGATTAGGGAATGCAAAAAAACCGGACATTTTTGAAGCCAGTCAAAAGCTCAAATTTATGTCTCCATGTCGTTATGACATTAAGAGAAATCTTTATTTAAATACTAACAATATGGTTGAACACATTGTATACATTATATTCAAATATGTAGATATCTGTGTTAGTGCTTTGAAATTTTTAGCTCGCATCAAGCCCATTTTTTCCGAAATGTTGAAACATTCGTTTTCAATTCATTCATTTCATTTGTTTCAATTTGAACTTTTAGTTGATATCTGATAAATAACTTTCTGTGACACGCCGGTTGGCGCTAGTACCGTGAGGTCCATTCGATGACTATAACGTTTGTGATTGGCTAAAAAAATGAGCCAATCACAAGCGAGACTGTAATGGCCACAGACCACGATACTATCGCCATCTTGTGATATTTCATCTCTTAAGAAATCCTCATTCAAAGCCTGTATTCTGATCTGAACTAAACAGACACATACGTCAAGTTTTCGGTGAAATAGTTTTGCATTCCCTAGTCACAACCGTATACTTACTTTAAACATGTTGCATTTGAATTGGACACGATTTTGAATTTAGAAAGCAGTGCTCGGATGTATTTGGCCAATTGAGTAAGATACTTATATAATGTTAGTAGGGGGAATATTAATAGACATAACAATGACACCTGAAATCATAAAAATTAGTAACACAAATTAGAGTATCACTCTTGAACACCATTGAGGAGCGAAGATTAATGGTAGGTACTAATATTTTGAAAATGTCTTCTGAAAGTTCAACGTGAATAGTGAGCTGATTATTTATGTGACGCTTCATTGTTAAATTAATTACAGTTTCAGTTTGCTATGTCAAATGAATAATCAGCACATTTTCATATACGTTCTACCCATGAATCAAGAAAAAAAATTAAGTTGCCAGGAAAACTGAGTACACAAGTAAAAAGAAAAAAAAAAACATCTGGTAGAGATTGACTGATGCATTTTTTTCAAGCCTATTTAATCTACTCTGCAGCTTGATTACTCTAGGTTGTTGCTTGAATATGTTTGTATTAAAATTGAATTGTGATATTTTGCTTTCATTTTGTGAACACAGTCTCTTCGGTAAGTATTAGTAGCCGATAAGCAACATTTCAGGCTGCCAGCTAAGGTTTATAAATAATATTTTAACCACATGACGTGGTCAAAACCCCGTGGCAACGATCATCAAATTTTTACAATTTATTGTATCTTTCATCGTATTACTTAGGTATCTAATAGTGTCCGGTGGCGAACCAGCATCGACTCACCATACGGTGTTTCCTTCTTGGTCATGTTGTATGCTGCCTTGGTGGCATTGTCGGGCACCCAAGCGGTGGGTGTGGGGGGGAGGATGTCGGTCTGAGAGCAGTCGGGGCCTGTCCAGCCGCGCGAGCACACGCATTTGTTGGCGTTGGAACACAGCTGGAAATGGAGACGAGAGGTGGTTAGATGGGACCAGGCACAGCAAAGCAATCGGAGTACATTATTGACGGAAGAATAGTAGTAGAACATGTGATTTATTCTATGTTTATCTCAGATTAAATTTTTAACTGCTTGAACACCTGTAAAGGCAGGGTTAAGTGAAACTTACGTTTAATCAGACACAATAAATTTTCATTTCATTTACTTTCAAAATATATCTAGACTTGAAATAAATATTTCCCTACGTTTGCCTAATCCTATCTTATTTCGACGTTTTTGTCACAGTTTCACCAACCTATGTTGACATTCAGAATGCAGCTCTATGTCCTGAAAGAATATACGTCTGCTTTTCAAGTCTTTAACTACAGTAATTTTAGGCTGTGCGTTATCTGTTAGTCAAACAGTCAGGTACGTTGTTCTATTATAGGTAACTATAGATATACTAGCAACTCAATCCAGCAACTGAATTGAAACATTGGGATTTTTAAAAATCCCCTGGGAATTCCCGAAGGTTAAATCGTAGTTTTTATTGACGTCTCACTAATAACAATCATGTAAAATTTTGTGACTCTAAGCCCAGCGGTTGTTGTTTGGAGATTTTATCCCTATCCCGTGGGAATATCTGAATAAAAAGTGGCCTATGTTTTATTCCAGATGTCCAGCTATCTACATACCAACTTTCAGCCAAATCTGTTCAGCCGTTTCAGCGTGAAGGATTACCAAATAATAATGATAACAGTAATAACAAACTCACAAACTTTCGCATTTATAATACTCGTATTAGTAGGATAAGATAACTTAAGCTACAAATAATTTGTTTGAAACAAAATCAATTTCGTTATTTGTATAGGTATGCTATTGTTTATTTTTCATGAAATTTTGATAGCGCCCAATTATCCACTTCAGTTCAAGTTAATTTAAAACTTGAAGTTTCGGATTAATTAACGTCGGGCCCTGTTGTTTTCGTATAATCAAAGTTTTCATATGTTTTCGAACACGCAATTTCCGGCTGTCGATCTGATGTAAGCTCATAATTCGACGACAAACACGGAGAACTGTTTATCAAGAAGCAATATTGTTGGATCTTTGATTGTACCTATAAGACAGGTTGACACAATATAATAATAATGTCATTTAATTCAGATTATTTTCCCTAACACACACGCACAGATTATCATATAATTTTTCCGATATTCACAGTAACATCTTTAAAACTACATTTTTAGCTAGCTTTGGTTTGACCTCTTAAGTTAATCCCTATTACCTGGGCAATAGAGTTCGTTCGGTCTAAAACTCAAAAACACGTGTTTCTGCAGAAATATAACTAAGCTTGATTGATTGATTGTTCACCCTCGAAAACATCTAAGCATTCTTCAAAACCGTTATAACCGCTTTCGAAAATAATATAATTTGTCGGCGGCCGATCGTAAAATCCGCCAGATCACGCAATTCCTAGGCATATCGTGAAATAGCGCCACTTCATGAATTGGCTAAGGGACATCCGCTATATCGTTCAAAACTTACCGTTGTTATTCTGTAACATGCGAAGCGTGAATAAATATATTTCTATTCTTTCTATTCTATTCTATTCTATTTGCCTAGTTTAGGCAGATCATGAAATTCCTAGGCATATCATGAAACGCCGCCATTTCATGAATTGACTAAGGGACAGCCGCCATATCGTTCAAAACTCACCGTTTGAAGATTTGGCTAGTTTAGGCAGATCATGAAATTCCTAGGCATATCATTCTCAGGCACATAGTGATATGTCTGGCCAACTTTTAGGCATATCATGAAATGGCGCTATTTCATGAGGAATTTCGTGATCTGGCTGATTTCACGATCGGCCGCCGACATATTATTATAGGTATACAAGACAAGAACAGCGTACAGCCAGCAGCTGAAGTGGATGAGTGGCGCTCTAAATTATCTACACGCGACTCTACTGATAAAGAAATAAGGTGCAAATTAACTCGCGCTTTATAGCCTTGACAACAGATTCAGAATAACCCTTTTCTCCAAAGGTTAGTTTAAGGGAAAGTTGACGTAAAACAAAACAAATAATCAATACATTCCGACGCGTCTCGGTCAAAGCTAGAGGTTGGGGTCACCTCAACTATGTATAGTTACGAGACTCAGCTTAGTAATACTCGTAGGTAATAGGTACTTTACGGGCGGGATTGTGGAAACTTTGTTAGTCAGAAATTTTGTTGATCGAATCTATTTTGACGTTTGTATTTAGAAAGCAATTAGAAAGTTTGTTTCGCAGTTGCACGAAACAGTTGTAGTAAAAGTCGGGTTTTCGATTTAAGTTAGCATATTGACAAGCGATTTTGATGGGTTTAGTGATTGAAATGTAAAAGAACTATTGTGAAAGTGAAAGCATCTAAATTTATTCAAGTAGGTTGATTTTTTTTAAAACGGCACAATGTTAGAATGTAAGTGCGTGTTGGATAACCTTCTCGTCTGTTCAATTAAAAGCTGGTGTTCTCCTCTAGATCCGTCAGGGCCAGCACAGTACATGGGCCAGTGTATAATCTTGGCATCTTAGCTTAGCAGATGTTAAAATGAAGCAGCCATCAGCGAAGAATAATAAATAACGTAAAAAAATTCCAGCCAAATGCGAGTCGGACTCTACCATTGGATGCGATTCTACGCGCACGTCGGCTAAATTGTCTAAATCTAAATTTTCTAAATTTTAATTGACATTTAGACGGCTGATTTAACAAGTGCTATTCCAGAAAGTCACGCTGACCGGCTAGATAGATCGGCTAAAATAAGAAACGTCAGATTAAATTAGCGTTGTCATTTGATTATGACAGGTGCTCATAGAATAGCAAAGTGTTTTAGCGACGTCTAAATAAAATTAGGAATTTTAGCGGCCGCTGTAGAATCGGGTCCACTGTTACACTCGGCCAGCGTAATGTTGTATAGATCAAAAAAGCACAAGTCAAAATATTGAAATTAATTTAATATGCTCATATTACTTGGATAAGTCCAGTTGTCAAAACTTTGGTGTGCTTTTCTCGAAATTTCAATATTTTGACTCGTGCCACTGTTACACTCGGCCAGCGATTAGACATTAGCAAAAAAAAACCACGTTAGTTGTATGGGAGCCCCATTTTTTTTAACTTTAACTATTTTAATATTTTTAAAGTGCATATATATTACTAAACTAGCTTTTGCCCGCGGCTCCGCCCGCGTGGAATTCGGTTATCGCGCGCTGTTCCCTCGGGAACTAATGCATTTTTCTGGGATAAAAAGTAGCCTATGGCACTCTCGGGCCCATAAACTATCTCTATGCCAAAAATCACGTCGATCCGTCGCTCCGTTACGTCATGAAAGAGGGACAAACATACAAACATACAAACACACAAACACACAAACATACAAACACACTTTCGCATTTATAATATTAGTATGGATATTCTATGATTATCTCAAGCCTTCATAAAAGAGTGCACATTCAAAAGTTGAGACTGCCAGTTTATCGATGTGTAATTTATATGATATTCCACTAATTTTTGGAAGCTATATTAAAAAAAAGTTTCTTTCACGCTTTCGTTTTTAAAGAACTTCTTGAAAGCGAACGATCATCATCATCGTCATCATTATCAGCCGAAGGACGTCCTTGACTTTTGGAAAAAGGCCACTACCAGAAATCTCCAGTTGCTTCGGTTGGAAATGGCCTGCATCCACCGTGGACCCGCGGTTTTAACCAATACCCCTAGTGTAAGTTTTTGGTTTCAAAATGCGTCTCGATCGCGTTCGCGTTAAAATCTCAATTTCTACGGAAACACGAACAGCGGCTCTAGCGGAACGGTTGCGATGTATGTGTCCATACAAATTGAGATTTTGACGCGAACGCGGTCGAGACGTATTTTATCTATGTTGTTTGATTAATAAATGAATTATTATTATTATTATTTATAACCGAAAACTTACACTAAGTGCTCTACCGTCCATTTCGTTAAAAGGCAAACGATAGGTACAAGAAATTTAATAACTTGGAACGTGCCGTGTGGATTCTCATTAAATTAATGTTACATGGAAATTGTGATCTAAGTTTAGCACGAAGAGTTCAGCGCCTAACTTAGGATTTAATACCGTGAATCAAATCTCGTCGAAGTCTATGACATAGGAACTAATTCGCTGACTGAATCGAATCGCATCAGATTAAACTATTACAAATTGAACTACTCGTAGTGCCGAGATCACAGTCCACAGTTTGAAAACAGTTGATCCATTGTGTATATAACGCAAAGTCACTAAAAATAATCATGATGTGTTTTAAGTGTTTTAAGTAGTGTGAGCTGCATTCTTTTAGTTGGCTTGATTTTTCGTAGTATTACTCATACATAGTAGAGTAGTACCTACTCATTATAGACAGAATGTTGTCATTATTGATCGGTAATGAATAAAAATGGTATGGTGATTTGATTTTGCTTAATACTCGTATGTTTCTTATAATCTGAGCACAAAGGTGTGTAATTTTATATGACTCTGAATAAATAAAAAAAAGTTTTTATTCGCTTGGGATTAAAAGATGCGTTTTATTCCCGCTTCGTGGGGTGTTGATATACTTTTAGAGCATGAGCAGTGAAAAATATTCATAAGGCAGTGGCTTATTAAATCATCGTTAAACTACTGAACTAATAACAGCTACTGTGACTAGGATTATCTAGGAGCGAGTTGGGCAAAATTGATGGCGCTGCAAGTTTGGCGAGCTCGTTAGACTGTTATAATGCACGCCGGTGTGAACTACGGAGGTGAGAATGCTTCAAATGTCATTGATTTAATTAAATTATATATTTAAAGTCAACTGGATTAAGCAGTGGTAGTGCCCATCATTATAGTTTTTATAGCTGCAGGTGGTAGGACCTTGTGCAAGGTCCTCCCGGATTGCTACCACCATCTTGCTCGCTAATCCTGCCGTGAAGCAGCAGTGCTTGCACTGTTGTGTTTCGGCGCGGAGAGTAAGATAGCCGGTGAAATTACTGGCACTTGAGGTATTCCAACTTAGGCCTCTAGGTTGGCAACGCATCTGCAATACCCCTGGTGTTGCAGATGTTTATGGGCAGTGGTGATCTTTTACCACCAGGAGACCCACTTGCTCGTTTGCCTTCCAGTCGAATAAAAAAAAAGCTTTGAAAAGTATTTCAGTTTTTAAATAAATTTTGTTGTGCAAGCGTACTGCAAATAAAAACATGTAATGTGATGTAACGTGAGTTTGGTGAACGGTTGTGTTGCTCTAAAGACGAGCTCTGGTTGAGTTTGAAATGCGTTAGTTTAGTATTGTGGTGGTAATAGATGGGTTTGTGTGATTTTGTGTGTGTTCTTACAGTGGAGGTGGAGGAACTGCATGAACACACTATTATAAGGTCGCGGGCTCGCGGGAGTTGATTGATATAGATTTCCGCAAAGTAACGGCTGAATCAATTAATAATTTAATTATGCTTAGGTACTCGATTTCATGAGTGAAAATGTTTACAGAAGCATTTCTAAACATTGTCTATCAAAAATATCTATTAATACTGTAAAATAACTTGATCAATGTTAAAATAGTAGTAGTAGTAGTTTAGTAGTGTAGTTTTTAAGTATTTTATTTGTAATTATTTTATGATGAAAAAATGACTTTCTGCCAAGTTTCTTGCGGCGCATTCTTCTTGGCAATGATGGTCTTTCCGAAAGCGCTGGTAGTTTAAAAAAAAATGACGTGTAAAAGTGCCCATTGCGGCCTATTTGCTGAATAAATGATTTGAATTTGAATTTTGACTTTGAATTTGAATAGTTAGAGCTCGAATAAAAATATTGGTTGAACCATGTTGAACCAACTTTCAAGAGTTGTTAGACGATTGTTAAGAACTTCAACGGTAAAATTTCTAGACGCACCACTTAATAGGTACTTACTCGGAGTCAGAACGATGGGAGTTATATACAAACATTATAATCATATTTAATGGTAACACTCTACGTTGGGTGAGTCTATTCAAAATTCAGTGCGTGACGCTAATTATCAAAGTATAAGTCACGGGACTGCGCAGAGTGGCTTCGGGGTAAGCGAACAACGGATAACGGTTACAGATAAAAAAATAATTGTTTTTTTTTTAATTTTCGTGAGGCATGAGCATTCACTTCAAAATTGTAAATTGTGAGTTGCGTTATTTAATGAATGAACAAGAAACATTAAAGGAAAATGAAGAACTAAATATAATGTAGATTAGACTGAAAATACTTTAAAAAAATTATAAATAAGAGAATTCACAGTATACACCGTATACACCACGGGTTTGATCTTCTCAAATTTAGGTATAATTAAATGGACTTCGTGTATATCAAATATTTGCGTGGGTCTAGCGTACTGCAAGACACGAAAAACAAAACTTTAATGAATTATAAGAATACCTAGCAAAAACATAGAATTGAAATTATTCAGTGAATAACTTTAAATATTCTTTAAATGAATTACTAAACTTACTGGCTCTCATTTAGATCTTAAAGATTGCACTACTTATAGTTAGAACATCGAGACTCAGGAGGACATGTCGATTTTACAGTTAGTGTACTCGCTCACGTCTGTGACTCAAAGTACAATAAAAAGGCAGCTTGAGAACTTATAATTAGTGACGTCCGAACAGGCATGGCCCAATTATATATTATCCCGGGCAGAATTAGGGGATTGTTTTACTTAGCCCCGGATCAATTCCCTGATTACGTTTCAGACAGCATTAATCAGACCAACGAATCCGAAACTAACGAAATGGATTCTATTTATAAGTCACCCTAAAATATTACCCAAATGTTTACGAACAAAGTTGGTGATGTAGAAATTTCAGTTTTTCGTTCCAATTATACCGAAACTGAAAGGTATTAATTAATTTTATTGCTTGTGTTAAAGAATCTAGGAGAAACACCACTGATAGATAAGGAACCGGGTTCCATTCCCGGTACAAGCCATATTTTTCTCTTTTCTTCATGTGTTCTAGATTTTCATGTAATTAAAAAATATATAATTATTGTTAACACAAAAACCGTCCGTAAAAATACAGAAATCGGGAAATAAAGTTTCTGAGTTAAAAAAAAAAACAAAATAATGCGGATAAAGTTATCAAGAGTACCTACAAGGGGAAATAAAATGGTACCTACTTTGCTAAAGTAACTAAGGACACATAACAAGTGTCACAGAACTTTATAATCAGCGCCGGCACTGGGTTACATCAAGAGGAGCAGTCACTCTAGGCACCAAATGGCGAGAAGCGCAGTTTCTATATTCTATTTTTCCCAACATGATTCAAACGACAGATGCCAAACTGACGGAACTAGAGTCCCTTGCACTGTTACGCAAACTATCGATTCTTTTGCATGTACCTAGTGCTAAAAGTGGCAATAGCATTATTTGTTAGTTTAAAAACGTTACCCAATAGAACTGAAAGTCTTATTTGAATTTTTAAATATAATTTATTCAACACTTGGAGTGTCACTTTCAGACTCTGACGAACAATCTTGCAAATTAATAATTAGTTCGTTTATTTTACAGCTTTTATTTTAACCGCTAACCCTAACCTCTAGCAATTGCGGCCTATTGAAGCAACATTGTAAGGGTGTTCATTAAAGAAAGTACGTTAACATAACACAATGCCTACGCAGTAATTTAACAATTTGTGAGCAAATTTGAGTTCAAATATTAGAACAATCAGCAGTTTTAATGTCATTTAATTTTTTCAAGTGTAAGAAAAAATAAAAAAATTGTTACCGCCTCACAAAGTTACATATAATCATCATGTGTCATTAGAATCATCTTAGAACAAATAGAATATAGTACAAAATTTTTTTTGGCGCCTTTTGAGAGGAGCAGAAACGGTGTAGATAATCGCGCTCTACCTTGATTAAGGGCTAGAGCCGGCGCTGGTATACATACCTACAGTGACTTGATATTATCACTCCACCGTAATTATCGACAGGATAGAATAATTCGTTGATTTGCTTGGAAAATTTTAGACTAACGCAAATTGTGTATTTTCACTGGAATTTGTGGCCATTAAATAGCAGAAATTGTGTTTGTCAATTACCGTACCTTGGTAAACATTCGAAATTGCCATTTGTTTCTTTATTTTTGCACAGTAAATTTTACATAATATAAGTACACAACAAGAGAACAAGAAGTTAATAAATTTGAAGAATTCAGTCAGTAAAAAGAAAATCTTCAGCAATAAACACCACTGAAATATCACATTTTACTAAACCGTAACGAGTTCTACCCTCGTCACGTCACACTACACAAGCACCTCATTATTTAATTAATTATTGCGCAAATTTTGACATGACTGAGCACTGCTCTTTATTTATCCGAATTTGTGTACAAATTGTTAACCGGATAAAACGGGTACACCCAATACCTTTCTCTTTTAATGGAATATTTAACAGTAGAATTTCATTGTTTACCGTTATTGAAAATATTTTTTAATTAAACCCTGTGAGGGAATGGCAGATTTCAGAACAATTATTTGGTGTAAATGGAAGTGCAATTTGTTTAGCAGTTATTATTTCTTTAGCTAAGGGAGTTCAAAATTCAATATTGCTCTCGTGTCTGACATTTTTTAATGCGCAAGTTGTCTCCACGTGGTTTGTGGAATTTTACTATTAAGTTACAAAAACTACCATCACCGTACAACTTTGCCTCTCGAAAGAGAATACTTTGACACTGGCGAAATTGTCTTATTAATTAGGACAGAAGCCATATTTTAAAAGAGAAAAAGAGAAGGGAGTTCAAAAGCCGTGATTTACCTACTTGTTTTAGAGAATCAGCTGAAGATTATGAGATCAATTTACCTATTTTAGAATGAGAAATGTATTAAAGCTACATCTCTGGCAGTGTAAAATCAAGCATATCATCCACATACTCACGATAATTTCCTCCTAGCTTACAAACAGCAGCACTTAACATGCAGTGTTGTTGTCTACTCAAACAAAATAGTTAAGTCCATTCTAACTTCAGGTGCCCACATGCAGTAAGCGCGTTTCTAAACCACAAGAGCCCGGCAAAGTCTGACCGCTGTGCCATAGCATCCTCAAACAAACTGCATATACTAGCTTTAGTTTCCTGCAGGAACTTGCAAGTGTCTATTTTCCATTTCAATTGTCCAACACTTTTGCCGCAGATGCTCTAGTATGGCTCCAGTTTTCATTCCCATCGAAGTTTCAATGGTATTCTTGTGGCTACAAGGTGTACTTTGGTTTGGTTGCACTGTGACATGGAGTGCCTTGGAACCGCTATACAGTTTAGTTACAAAAAGTGACTTTTTAATAGTTTGAGTGCCGCCAGCGGCCGCGTTTTATTCAATTTTTGCTTTTCAAACGTCTCGTGTAACGAAGTTACGTAGTGATTGATGTTCCGCATTGTTTTGATCCATAGCTAAGGTTTAGGAGTTTTCGTTTTTCAGTTAGTATATAATTATTTTTTAAGTATCTCATGTTGCGCTATGGTGTCAACCGTCATGTTGTGTGTAAACAGATAAATAAATAAATTTACACTTCGCAATTTTTTTGCAACATCACCACACACACCATCATCCACTAGTTAATTAAATTGAGAAAATTTAATAAACAAAACATGTGGCAAACTAAGTTAAATATGATACAGTTATATTATGTTCTCTGTGATACAGTATAATTGAATTTATTAAAATAGGCCAGATCTTATTTTTTACTTATTTAATTTTTTATAATAACCTGATAAATGATATTTGTCAAACAATATACAAAGTTGAAAATACAAACTGAAATATAGATGCACAGAAAAACCAGAAAAATAAGACCAGCAGCAGTGGTGTAGCGGTATAGCACGCGGCACGTAATGCAGAGGACCTGGGTTCGATTCCCATTGCTGGTCTTATTTTTCTGGTTTTGCTGTGTATATTTCAGTTTGTATTTTCAATTTAGGTTTTACGGGATGAACGTAAAAGTAAAAATTTGGAATTGAAATAAAAAAATACAAAAAGATTCCAAAAAACCATTGTAATAAGTGAAAAATTACAAAATTAAAATTAAATAAATCTAAATGAAATCGAACAACAAAACAAAATTAATTCAAAATAAAATTAATCAAGCGATAAAATTTAAATTTCATAACAATGTCATGAAAGTAAGTACAAAATAAAATAAACAATAAAATAGTAGGTAATAAAATTATATAAACCACTTGTAGTTATTGAATTGTGTAAAATCGACATAAACTCATTAGGAGGACTAGTTGGAGCCAAAAAATATCAGTAATACAAAAAACACTGACCCCTTTGCCAGAGCACTCGTTGTTGTTGTGCCCGATGGGACACTTGGTGTGGTCGATATAGGGGAAGATGGAGGTGCAGGTTTGGTTGACGCAGACGAGGTTGTCGCCGCAGGGAGTGCCGTCGTTGACCAGCCCCAGCGGGCTGATCTCGGGGTGGTCCGGAAGACCGGTGGTTGCTCTGAAACGTTGAGGTGCCAGAGTGAGTTCAGATCTTGATGTTTGAGTAGAATAAGTTGAGCTACTGAATTTGGTAAGGCCCTAAAGCTTTTCAACTGCGCTACCTAAATCGATGAATATGTACTGGAATAAAACCAATTGCTGACCAATCTTGCTACTCCGCGAAGCATGTATCTTTGTTTACCCATAAAAATCGTTTTTACAAATTTAACAAGGTAGTACCTACTTACATTCTGGGCTATAGGTAGTTATATACTTTGTAAGCCACGACGCAAACAGAGGGGTGGTATGAGTTTGCCACCTCTGTCTTTCTGTTTGTGGTATCGTCCTCGTAGCTCGCAAACCGGTGGATGGATCAGTGTTGAGCTAGTTTTAATCGAGATTGTTCTCAACTAAGTATCACTAAAATAGATTAAGACAGACTTGAAATGACAAATGTTGGGAGTTTTTAACTTTCCCAGGTTGACTACGTTAAGGTCTTAACGAATCCTGATAAAGTGAATGGCTTTGACTGGGGAATAGTCTCATGATTAGTCCTACCATCTGTTGACTTACTTGCATTCATATTCAGTGCCCTTGATGGTAATAACAGTCCGGGTGTAGTACTCGTCCATGCCAACCACAACCGGGTACCGGTTGCCGAGCTGGCACTGGAGTGAGCCACATTTCACGTTCCTGTCACAAATTGTACTTTTACTATCGATTCTTGATATTTTAACTGACGTAAGTTGGTTGACGATCTATATGATTTACAGTAATTCATACCGAGAAAAATAAACTGCATTCAATTTTATCGGAACTACAAATTCGCTTGAAATGAATGAAATCTAGATTGGAGTGCGCTGATGGGTAAAATTCAAACGAATCTGTAATTCGCTGCTACACTTCATGCCGCACTGGATGTATGTACATTATATTTGTCACTGTTTTTCCTATTGTAGACTGTCAGTAGAGTTGAACTGCTCCAAGTACCCTTTTTCCTTGTTGCCTGACTCTAAATTTTGTAAAACTACAAAGCAAGGATGAGATAGTTGTCCCAAAAGATTTTCCTTTAACCCACTTATTCCATCTCTCGCTTGATCTTCCGTTGCCATCCATCTCGCAGTGAACAATCACGATTCCTTTCAAATTTTCATTGCTCGAAGCAATATAATCTTATCTACAGATGTTGAAGCACTGAAAAGAAAGGCTGTTTCCAAAGATTTTTCTTTAACCTATTCATACTTATTCTTTCTCACACTACATATCCCGCAGTGACTTGTCTCGGCTCCTTTGAGTTAAGCGCCCGAAGCTCTGTTTTTCCATGTTATAGGTTGCCTGTCCACTGATTTGGTGCACTGGAAGGCAAGAGCAGGATAGCTGTCTCAAAAATAATTCCCTTCAAGTCATTCATACTCACTCCATTTCACACTTGATGTATCCGTTGCTGTCTTTTCCGCAGTGGCCCGTCACGGCTCCTTTCGAATTGAACTGCTCGAAGCACTCCTTATCCGCGCCCTGGGTTCCCGGACCCCAGATGTTAGAGCACTGGGAGGCCAGCGTTGGGCATGAGCCAGCAAAACAGTAGCCTTTGCCGTCTTCGCAGAGCTCTCCGTTTTTCCTGTAGGCGTCGGGTGGGCAGACGCCAGTAAGCCCAGTACAGGTTTCTTCTATGTCACATTCGTTGGCCGCGTCTCGGCAGGTCACGCCACGGGGTTTGAGCTGTGAAAGAGATTTCAATTGGTTTGAGTGAACGTGAAGACTAGTGAAAAAAAAAACCTACGTTTAAAAATCGATTAATTGAGCTTCGACGTGTCTGTAGTCTTCTCGTTAAAGTATAAACTAAGTACTCGTAGTTATCCTTCATAGAATAAAGTTTGGTATTCACCGTGGGCTTTAAGCCTAATAAAGCAAATGAATGAAGAAATTAAGTCTAAAACTAGTAATTGAGCGGAATCACCGTCGCCAACGTCACTTCTACAGTACTTACCAAAAAACATGCAGCTTAGGAATATTATATGTACTCGTAATAAAATGAAAGCCATGTTTGATAAGGAACCGCCCAGCAGGCAGCAATCCTAATTAGCTCACGCCTTCATAAATACAAACACCAGAAATAGCGTCCTAATTTGAGGGAAACTCTCAGGCAGTCGGCTACAATGTCGAAGAAAGGCTTACATACATTAATTTAACGTCACATGCCGGGCCAGAAAACATCGCGCGACAGGCCGCCTAGTTTCACAACAATAAAGTACTAAGTTCTAACGGAACAAGAAGGAGCTTACATTCTGCAGCCGTTTGGCATGTACGAGTATATTAAGTACTTAACAGCCGCATCAAAGCAATGCCATTTTTGAAGTTCTGTATATTAAAATATTAAAGTTTTTTGTAGCCATTCGTGAAGAAAAGTACTCCAGTACACAGGGCTACTCAGGTGATTTGTAATTCATTCCAACCAGCATCTTAGTTTGAAAATTTTAATACATTATTTGAAAAAAAAAAAGTTACTTAGTTTAGTGCACATAATAATGTTATTATTTATTTATTTATTTATTGGTAAAAACCATGTTCACATGGCATTACAGCTTGCACTAATGCGCCACGAAAACGAAATCTGTAACTAAACATATTATGGCATAGAGAGGATCCTCCATACTGAATAAATGCTGTAACTACTACCATCGTCTATGCTCTAACTAATTTCCGTGTGAATGGTTGGTAATTCCATACACAGCTACGTACGGTGTGTTAAAGATCAATACTGACCTGGCATCGTTCGCAGCACTCGCCCGAGGCGCACTGTGCCTCCTTGGTCAGCCGACACGTGATGGGATCGCAGCAAGGGTTCGAGTTGTGGCATTCCTCTATGGTCCCGCAGTCACATTCCTCGCCCTCGTCCAGTCGCCCGTTGCCGCACTGCCGGTGGACGACCAGCTGGTGACAAGAGGAACAGGTTAACAAAAATTGTTGCACTCATACTGATAAAATAAGATAGCATGTCGCAGCATAGATCTTAAATATTTATATCCTGTGAGTTAAGGAGCAATTACACTGTGTCGCGGAACCATTTATTCTGACACGGTAGAATGAGAATAAGATGAACTTCAGGAGAGCCGAGACTATAATTTCTTTGATTTCGGCCTTTGGAGTAGGTACTTACCATATTTAATTTGAAAACTTGGCAAAGTTATAAATCTCTGAACGTATTTGTCTGTTGAATTTGCAGTGGTTTCATATATAGCTCGTATACCAGTTTGTTTCAATATTGACGCTTGTGTACGTTCGCGTTTATGTACCGACGCCGATTAGGAATTCTCTTTGCAAACGACTAGCAAGAAAATGTCTGAAACGGCACTTTAGCTGATGTTATATTCGTTAGAATTTATCTTGCAATCGAAAATAACGCTCCAATTGAGATATCAGCCTTGACCCGCCGCGAGCGCGGAGGGACCGCCCAATTGAAACGGAGAAAAATAAAGCACTCGTACCGACACAATCATCTCTCGATAAATATGTAAACCTGCCAAATCGAAGCCTGAGTGGAGGCGCTGCATTATCATCCGGCGATATGTAAATTTATTCCAATAAACCGCCCGGACGCCCGCTCCTGTTATTATATATTCGCAAACGAAGAGATAATTCTGTGCGCGGGCAGCCCGTATTACCATAACTTTTATTAAAGGAGTGGGCCTCTGCAAGGAGCTCGCTCGACGACAAACAATGCGGCGGTCCTGATTAATTTTCGACGTGGAAATCTGTTTTGCATTCGAATGAACTATGCCGTGTTAATGGGCAGAGTGGAGTACGAATGAGCGCAGACATCGAACTTTGCCGCCCGGCCGATGGTTTTAAAGTTGTCCCGACAGCTTGCAGGTGACAAGCTGATTCGCAATGCGTTAAAGTTGGCGCGGCCGGAGGAGAATAAATAAAACAGACTCGATTTTATTCCGACGACGTCGAAGTCAATTTGGAAAGTAATTCAAGTCCTTTGATTACGTGTAAATAGAAAGAATTCGTGTTTCGAAGTGTTCGATTACAGGATCGGAGTTTCTTTTGATGATCGTCGATAAATTGTACACTGATATTTTTCTGGGAAGTGCTTTGGTTGCGTAAGATATTGTTTTGTTGTGGCTTCATAGATGAATAGATGAAAGTATTTAAAAATTATTGCAGTTATTCTAAGAATATGTCTCCTTTATATCGTAAAAATAATAGTTTCACCACTAAGACCCTCTTGCAGGTAAAAATAAATCTAGATTTAGTTGTTAAGCCTGGCTTAAGCTTGACAGTTCCATACATTTTGACACTACTAAACTAAGCTTAACGCTAACTCGAGATTTATGTGTTTCCAGCAAGTGACAATAAATATAGCATATTATAAGTGAGCATGTCAAAATCCTCACCTGGTATTTACTTGTTTGTTTCAAATTTGCCAAGTTATTTTTCATCCAGTTCTAGCTTCCAGCCAGTTCAGTTAATAGATGAGACGCACATACCTCATTCGGTTTGTTGAGAAGGCACAAGCCCTGGCCTATCCGGAGCTCGTTGATGTAATCATTCTTGGAGCAGTCGGAGAACTTGTACGGCTGCACGTGGTCCAGGCCCACGATGGTCTGCGCCATGATGCACCCGTGCCAGTCCCGGCAGAAGCACTGCTCGCGCCCGTCATCGTGACCCATACCTGGTACATGAAAGTATGATGTATGAGGGTGCTCCTATTGGATCGAGTGGGGACAGTTACAGAATCGATCGACATTGTTAAAATCCTTAAATGGCGTATTTATTAGACGCAGACAACGTGCAGTGAACGCGCGTTTATGCGCTTCAAACGAGATCCACTCACTTCTGTATTAGCTTTTTTAAGCTTTTTTCGCACCCTAAGCATCCCTTCATGCAAAGCACATCGTCTGCGCCTAAAATACACCGTGTGTATAGGGCCTTAGAGGCAATATTGAGGTTGTCGTGGAACGCAGGATCAGAAAATGTGGTGTACTTTAGGTATACCTATAGGAATACGTTAAACCATGACCGTACTAGGCATGCGCCACGAGCTTTCTTATAAACTATAGTGAGCACGCTACTACGTGCCAAATTTTATTTTCTTTCCCGTAAACCTTGTTGTCAGTAACTCCTGACTAGAAATATTTTACAGTTTTGGTGAGACACCCTGTAACCTCGTTTTGTTCTTCCAGTTATCATTGCAGCCCTACTCTAAAACATTTAAGTCTTGTGTGTCGAAGTATTGGACTAATCCATCACTCACTGTCAGAATCATTTCTCTCTTCTTCTTAGTCGTGCACTGTTGACAGAGTGGTCGTGGTTATGCTTCGATCTTCGATCGATTGATTAATTTAAAACATCGAAACAAACGAAATGCCCCGTTAGTAATTCAACATTTCAAAAACGTTTAGTCCGCTATGACCATCTAATCTTGTCCCCTGGGTGATTATACCCACTCTAAAACTCGGGAAATCCAGGTAATCTTAGTGGACCAAGTTAAAGGGGACGCGGAAATAACAAAAGATGGATAGATTGTTTGAAAGATGTACTACAAAGAGTGATGATAGGGTTGAACAGGAGACGGCGTGTTTTGTCAATCCAAAAAAAAACATAGACTGAAATACCTAAGATGAATTTTAGTGGTCAATTTGTTTGCTTGCCATTTGGTAAAAATAATATCGGGACGTGTTAGGTTTACAGCAGTACTTATTGGGCCGGTAACAGCTGTTTGTGTCTTAGAAATCAGTGTCTGTAATTTGTTTTGATAAGTTATTGTTAACACCTGGCACATCTTGATATTTCAAGTTTCATTAGCTTTGTTTTGATCTCCATTAGCAATAGAGGTCATGAACGTGATAATATTTATGTTTTACAGTTTAAAAAAATTAGAACAATAAGAAAACTGTGAAGTTGTCCATAGATCGGACGTTCCTTTACAAGTTGTATAGAGAAGAATAACTAGCAGTTGCCGTACGAGATGAGTAAAGTAGCCACCCACTCAACTATTGCATGAAATAGTTTACTTTGCTTGGATGACAATAACACATCGACATCTATGTGTAGACGGCATGTTTCTTACATCAAAATGGCGCAAAAAATTTGTTCACAGCGCGGATTTGTGAACCTTTACTATAGTTTGTTGACGTTCGTGACAGGGGTTGTGTCAAATTAATATTGATGATTGATGCGCCGCGCGTTTTCTTCCAAACAGCCAGTCTAGTGCCGTAATACATAGATGTCAATACAACAACAAGTAGTGTTCGTGCTACAAACCGATGTTGTGTCCGATCATATGCGCCATGGTGCCAGCGAGGAGATGAGGCTCGTAGGTGTTGGTGTCCACTGAGATGCCCACGGACTTTGGCGTGCACACGGTGTCCGGAACGGAGATGCCCGACTCGCCTCCGGGGAAGGAGAGCCCGCTTGAATAGAAATCATAGAATTACACATTTCGTTCATTAAATTACCCAATAGGGTATCTAACAATAAGTTAGCAGGTAGTAGGACCTTGTGCAAGGTCCGCCCGGACTGGTACCACCATCTTGCTCGCTAATCCTGCCGTGAAGCAGCAGTGCTTGCACTGTTGTGTTTCGGCGCGGAGAGTAAGACAGCCGGTGAAATTACTGGCACTTGAGGTATTCCAACTTAGGCCTCTAGATTGGCAACGCATCTGCAATACCCCTGGTGTTGCAGATGTTTATGGGCAGTGGTGATCTCTTACCACCAGGAGACCCACTTGCTCGTTTGCCTTCCAGTCGAATAAAAAAAAAAGTTAGTCTGAAAATAGTAGTCTCCTGCAATCAAAGACGGGAAATTTAATTACATTTATTGGAATAAGTAATTTTTTGTTTTCGATAGCTCTGTACATTAAAAATTAACTACGTGTAAATCTCTGTTATTAATTATTACACATATGTTTTCTGTACCGTGTGTTGGTGTTCAATAAAGAGCTATTGTATTGTATTGTACGTGTCTTTACGTAAGTGATTTGTCTACAATTGGACACGGGAGTATTATAAAACAAAATAAGTAGAATGTACTTTTTTCATGACAGAAAAGTAATCTTCCGCGTTCGGCGAGTCCTCAGAATAGCCGACGTTTCTGTTTCTCCTGTAAATAGCCTCTGTACCTATTTCAGCGTTTTATTTCTAGATACTAAATATTCCGGAATAAATGCGTACCTATATTTCGTATTATTTCTTGGATCATGAAAAATTTAATCTCCTACATAAAACGATTTAATGTAAACCCTGTTTCAGCAAATTTTGACCCAAAAAATGGCTAAATTATCAGCCCTGTTGTCCCATTACTCCACCGTTAAGCAGTTTAGGCCCTGCGTCCTTTTTAATATGGTTCGGCAAATTAAATATGGCGCTTTAATTTTTGATGGAGGCAAGTGGCAACCCTGCGAAGTGTTTTGTTTGGGTCGGCCCTGGCCGTCCCAGGGGTGTCATTAGGGATGTTTAGAAAGATTCAATGGCTGTTTAAAAGCCGTATTTGCACCATTTGTTGTTCGTAATTCTTAAAGTCTTGAAAAAGATTTGTTAAATTTTGAGCTCTACGTATTTTTTAAGTGTTTTGAACTCGTTAAATGTTTTACGTGTCTTATTTTATTATACCTACGTATAATAATAATAATAATAATAATTATTGTTTATTTCCAAGAATACGGTACAAAGATGGTCGAATTATGTTAAAGTTCGTCATATCCTACCTCATCGGCGTAGAAATGTTAGAATTACAAATTTGATATTCGTTAAATTAAATTATCCAATTATAGGCGAAAAAAAAAATTAAGGTTAATTTACATAAATTTACAATATTATACAATCTTATAGAATACATTAGTTTAATAATAATTTAGGAACTCACTAATTGAATAAAAACACATGTCAAGCAACCAATTAAATATTTTTTTATGAAATTTATTTACATCTAGTGATTTTGTGTAATTAGGAATCTTATTATATATTTTAATAGCCATTATATATACATTTTTACCATATATTTAAACTTTTTGCCTGGGAACATACAGTTTGTTTAGATATCTTCCATTTGTTTTTTTACGAACGGTATCATATAAAGGAAACCGATCAGGGTGCTTCCTGACAAACTTAGCTACTTCATATATGTATAAGCAGGGTAAGGGAAGAATTTTCAGCTCCTTGAATATTGGTCTGCAGTGAGCTATAGTAATAATGTTACTCGATAATACTCAAATATACATAAATATTGCCTAGATGCAAATGTTAATTAGGTAAATGAAATTTCTATCAATTACATCGGTAGGGAGGTGCAGAATTTCATGGTGGAATCGTACCCTGACATAATGTACAGTCAGCTGCAGAGAAAAGGTACCCCCCTGTAACGGCGGAATCCATACTACCGCCATTACAGGGGGGTACCCTTTCTCTGCAGCTGACTGTACAGTCAGTACGAAAATATTAAGACACTTAGGAATTACTTTTTAAATAAATATCGTTAACCCTGATTAAATTTCAAACAGTGGTAATAAAATGGCTCAATGAAAGAATCCCGGGTTGTGACTGCAGTCACTAGCCCCGGCAATAATGTTCACATGTTAAAAAAACAAAGCTCATAATTTATAATACCTTTACCATTTATTCTGTTCCACACGTCTAACAAAACTACAGCTTGTAAGTTCTACTCTTACTACTCTATGTATAAACATTTGCGCACAAAATTCAACTTAATAATATCTTCAAGTCAAGACGAATAAACGAGCAGCAAAATGAACTTCAACATCTCAGCTCTCGGCATATCATTAGGCATCACACCTGAACTTGCCGGTACCTAGTTGGTACGCGAACTTTCTGTATCGCAAGTCATTCCCGAAAGTTCTGTAAGTCAGTTAGCTACGCTACGTGGATAGTTCACACGTGAAAAAGTTCGCGGGGATTGATAAGAGTTTTGGAGCGCAATGTTGGAGGTTGGAGAAGAACAAATAAAGGGATGTGTAAAGAGGGATGGATAGTTTCGAGAGTTCGAGTTCTTGCTGGAACTCAATGCTGCTACAGTGTTAGCATTGCTTTTATTGACTTTACATTAAAAACAATCATGTCAAATTTCATACATCTAAGCCCAGCTGTTGTTGTTTCGAGATTTTATCCCTATCCCGTCGGAATATCTGAATAAAAAGTAGCCTATGTTTTATTCCAGATGTCCAGCTACCTACATATCAAACAACGGTATAACAAAATCACAAACTTGCTCGTTTCCCATCCAGTTGAATAAAAAAAAAACTATCCACCCACTCGTATAAGATATCGTATAAGCGACGCGTGGGCTGCCACTTTAATTAAAATAATTCTCAACATATCGTAAACAGTGCCTTCGAAATGTTTCATTACCTAAGATTATAATAGCAGTACTAGGCAAATTACAGTTGTAATTTCAGACAGCGCGCTTCGAATTACCGGTGAATCAACTACCTAGCACGCAGCCTAACGAGCCAAACAATGCTGATGCACAGTGGAAATTGAATAAACTATCTACATCTCAACTGCTATTATTCTAATATTATTTAAGTCGTGTCAATTTTTGTCTTTTTCCATTTACTTATCTATATACAAGCTGTTCCTAAGTATTAAATTGTAAATTTTAACGCATTTGGTATGAGGCTTTGTATAATGTATACTCGTATGAACCACAGAAATACCATAATCGACACATTCCTTTCAACTTTGTACAGACAGGTTGTTTACGTATATCTTTCAATAGGCCAATGAGAAACCACACGATACCCCTCTTTCTTGGTAATCGAGGAAAAAGCCGTGATTTAACAGAGCCATCAGTTATTCACGTAGCCTTGTCACACCAGACATGCCACTGCTAATACAACAACGTCACATCCAAGACAAAGGGCAGACCTCGCGAAATAAAATAACAAAGGCTGACGTATGAGGCGCTCATGAAGAATGACTAAAGTTTACGACACGTCATTGTTGCGGCGGCGGCACGGCGCGTCGGGACGAGATCCGCGAGCGAAAGTATTTTTGTAATTTGGGAACAAATTATTGGTCAAAAGTGACAAGGCAAACTAATATGTTCATAATATTCTAACGTTTAGTACTTACAATGAAGTTATTTACCTTTTATGTTTAGTCACATATTCTCAATAGAAATAAAGAGAAAACATGTCTGTTACTGTCTGTAAGCAAACAAAATAATCCGCGTACTCGTGTACCTACTCAATTAAATGGCGCTAGTCAAAAGCAATGAAATACGTACAAATGAAGGAATCGTATGATGTATACCGAAGGGAAAACCGCATACAATTAATGCAAAAGAACATCCGGAACAGTTCGACATAAACCTTATTTTTGCAGACCAAAATATTCACGTAGCAACACTACACCTTAACAAACTTCGTCAGACTGAATCAAAACAAGGCGACTCTATTTAAAAGAAGTAGCGTCAATTGAGTCCCCGACAAACTTCGTAACGAGTTGCGACAAACGCGCTCGCAAATTATAACAAAGATATCGGGAGTTGCGAACTCCACTGATACCGGGAACCGGCTCCGAACAGCGAACTGCGACTGAACCAGGCACGCCGAAGTTAAATTTAGTCATTGCTGTTTATTTAACGAAGGAGAATAATTAGAAAATTTATTATGGTAACAAAACTGCTTACCTTTTCGAGGCAACTTTCGATTTCACCCAGATGGGATTTTTTTGACAGAGTTTAAGTAATATTTTCTAAATTATTCTGTTCACAAGTTAAGAAACAGTGTCCATATTTAAGTAAATATTTTGTACAATTGACGGGTCGCATATTATTTTGACTTTTTCTTAATGAACATCATACTAATCTTAACTAAACACAATTTTTGTACAATTTTATGTAAGATTTTATAAACATTGTGCCAAATTCTCACCGCTCACTACATTTCGTTTACTTTAGCATTAGAAAGAAGGTGAGCGATCTTGATGTATCTTTTTTACCTGCTACCGAATCAAAACATCAAATTTATCTAAGGATAACGAGTAGGTATCCCGAGAGCATGCGACGTCGAAGTTCCCAAGACGACCCCATAGAGCTTATGGGAACGGAAGCAATACCATGCCCTCGGTACCGCTCTGCTTTCAGAGCATGACATGAGTGCGTGTGAGCTAACTTTGGGGGCGGCAGACGTGAGATTGCCTTCGGAATCCAAAAGCTTAACGGTTACTTGACCTGAAATGTATATTTCAGAATTAAATTATTATTATTTTTAATTTTCACAGTGGAAGCATTGTACACTTCCGCTGAACGTAGATATAGTTAGTGTTTAGTTTTGTAACTAAGGGACCCCATACATCCCTGTATTATTATTAAGTATTTTGTATTTTTTTTTCTCTTTAATTGTATACTGTAGTTTTTAAGTATTTTATTTGTAATTATTTTATGATGAAAAAATGACTTTCTGCCAAGTTTCTTGCGGCGCATTCTTCTTGGCAATGATGGTCTTTCCGAAAGCGCTGGTAGTTTAAAAAAAATGACGTGTAAAAGTGCCCATTGCGGCCTATTTGCTGAATAAATGATTTGAATTTGAATTTGAGACTTTTTTGATGTGTGTATTTTTAAAAGCGTTTTTTTATAAAAGTGATTCGTCAAGTTTACCCTTTTTCTAGCGCTAAAATAAACAAAGTATACAGAATTACACATTCATAAATGCGTAAATTGTACACGATTCTTGTCTTTTTCGAGCCATTGTTTACACCGTTCTGTCACAACAAGTCAGCTTTTACCTTACCGGGGTGCAAATAAGATTTAAATCGCCAACACCGTAGATACAGCGTAAACTGCGAGTTCAGACAGGGTTAATCAGATTGCACTGCTTATTTGCCGACTAAACCGGATCGCAGTTCCAGCCGTGTATTTGTATTTAGTGTTACGTGTTTGAATACATCTCTCAATATTGTAGCTGCAAGAGTCTGTATACGCGGGTAGTGTTTGGTGTTTACTTGGATTATCGCTGTATCCTTATATCTCTACAAATATTAAAAACTAGCTGTTACCCGCAAGTCCGTCCGTGTAGGATTCATTTATTTTTATCATGCGGGAACTATGCAATATTTCGGGATAAAAACTATCCTATGTCCTTCCCCGGAACTCAAACTATTTGTATACCAAATTTCAACTATATCGGTTCTGTGGTTGAGACGTGAAGTAGAGGTAACAAACAAATAAACATACAAGAAGCTTACAAAATTTTGCATTTACAATATTAGTGGGATTATTGGGATACAAAACTAACTTTTATACTCTTCACGCTGTTAACCGTTGAACTGATTTAGATGAAGTTTAATACCCTGGAAATATTTAGTATATTTGGGCAGTTTTTATTTTGGAAGATTGCATGATTGCCATGGCAGACGTAGTTGCGGGCTGGACTGGTTACAAAATATGTTTAACCGTTATTTAAAATTGAAAAGAGCATTTGCAAACCATTAAACCTGAAAATCGTTTGCCTAATGTCAGGCGCAGGTTTATCGATAAGAAGACTGCCAGCACGTTAATGGAATTGCAGTGAGATATCTAATGCTTCCATTCAGATCGGACCCTTGCAACATCATCCATCAGCGCTAGGAGGCAGGTGTAGCGAAATTACGATAATCGTTATCGACTACATCGCTCGGCGCTGAATTATGACTGGATCGCCCCTCCACTGTCGGAAGCTTTTATCGACATCACATATTTAACTCCAAATTTGTTAAAATTAGTGCGATAAGTGTCCTGACAGCGCAGATACACGATAAATTTTCCCCGATTCCCGGTCTAAAGTCTCAAATCACCCTATGTACAAAATGCGACCTTAAAATTTCCTTTCCACAGTCGAGATTGCATCTGCATTCGTTTCATAATTTGTGGAACTGGCAAAGCTCCTTTCATCTGGCAAGCAGATTCGTTTATCGCTCGAATTAAAGTCTACTCGTTTCGTTTTCGAGATTAATTTTGAGCTGTTTAGCGCGAACTTGTTTCTGTCTATCTTGCAATTTCGCTGCCTCAAAGTGAAAAGGGTTTTGTAAGCAGATTTGCGAAATAAGGTGTTCGGCAACGCCGAGTGTTAAATAAATTCATGGCCCTAAATGCGATTTGTTCAAAAGAACTTTTCCACCCAAATGAATAGTGCCTACATCGACGTGCGTTTAAGACTCGGATCAAAGGGCAAATTAAATAAAGTGGGGCGATGAGACGTCAACGTCGATTACCGCCGCAGAGTTTTTCTTGTCGCCCGAGTAGATAAATTGTGACAGCTGTCAAAACTTGTTCGGTGGTGTAGACAGAGACACTTTTTATCTGTCTCGATTCATAAAGTATATAAAATGACGATTTCCTTCAAAAGAATAAAGTAGGTATTGAGTTTGGAGTTCAGCACTTGGAGTTTGTTCAGTGTATGCTTAGAGCAGACGACACCTATATTTGAAAGATTTTGTCGTCAGAAGAGTTGGAAAGTTTTCAAATAATTCTATAAGTACGACGTCATAATCGCAAGGGATCGATCGGAGAGAAAACCGATAATAATATTTCCATCTAAGCCCGCAGCTTCCTTCGTGAAAGCTGCTCCAATAAGTAATAACATTTGACATGCGATCGAGTAAGAACTTGGTTTACACGGAGTTTGGATCATTTTCGATCGCAATAAAATTGTTTGTTTTAAAACTTGGAGGACAAATCGAACGTAATTAATTTGAGTTTGAAACAATTCAAGAGCGACGGCTGTTTAGAACTTAAGCTAATAATAAAGAAAGTCTCGTCTACGACTGTCAGTTGATTTGTACATAAAGCCAGAAATAAGAGAAACTGTCAATAAGTAGTAGCCCTGCTGTTTGTCAGAAGTGGTGAATGCGATTCTGATTCCAAGAGCATTAGACAATATAACCTTTGGTCATGTGCCAGTCGCATCCAAAAGTTTTTCAACCGTCAAACTCCATCTGACTAACTAGCTTGAAACCACCTGTAATATAGAAACATGTTTCTACTCACGTAAGCAGCTGTGTGGTGTCTTTCTCTATCTTGAACAGTTTGCGCGCAGTATAGTCGTTGAACTTCAGTATGGCACGCGTGATGTCCTGCTTGCGCTCGATGTCCGCTTGGTCCCCTCCCTGCCAGGACTCGATGTAGACCAACGACACTCGGGTGTTCAGTGTACGGAAGTACTGAGGAGAGATGGAAAAATAACGGTTAGCTAACTTCAATAACTTCAAGGTAACGATGTCGGAAGCCAAAACGATGTCGGGACAAGGAAACTGTATAAATTATGTAGCTATCTTTCGAATGATCGTATTTGACCATTTTGTACATTTTATTTGGAAAATACTTTTTTATTCATGGTGGCGTTCTAAGGAGGAGGCATTTGATCAACAGTGGATGTCTTCCAGCTGATGATGATGACTGGGGGCGATATCACATCTCGATAACGTATAATATGAAAACTTAGGCTTAGGGTGTAGTAGGCAGATCTTAGACTTTACAATACAATACAATACAAATATTCTTTATAGCACACCATAAAGCAGTACAAAAACTTATAATATAAACACTTAGATTCTTGCTTAAAAGCGATAAGATTTTGTGTTTGTTTGAAAAAAAAAAAATGTTTAAACACCTAGGTAACACAGGCAAACAGGGGTCACTTTTCATGCAGCTTTGTATGGAAAGTAATCCGTCATTTTTGCTCGTTAATATAGCATTGTCGTGCTCCAGAAGTAGATAACTTCTCATCTTATCATAATATCCCAAAAAAAACGTTAGCTAGCCGTAAAAACATTTCCACAGTCTGCGTGGAAGAGATCAATTTATTTCAGTGCGTTGTTACTATTGAAATATTTAGCAACGGTTGAAGGATCATAATACCAGTAAGGATTTTATTTTGATCATCTTGGAGGGGACGCTGCCGTGCTCTCAGATAATACTTCGAAAACTTGTGCTATATTGAAAATCGCTCCACGTCGTTAAATCCATGGAAGCGCATCGGAATTCTATGCACGCATATGAAATCCCACTTGAATCGATTCAAATAAACGAAAACAATTTTATGACCAAATTTTTTTCATAAAATACCTGTTCTCGACATAAAAAGTCACTAATATAATTTGTACAGGAGCCAGCTCTCGTTTGTTCGCATTTTCTTTGATCCTCACCTTTAATCATTCATTATTATACCGTTATTACAATCGTACCTTTGATGTTAGAGGAATAATGTACACCTCGATTACATTCTCATTTTGAGGGCATTGGCACGAAGTTTCCCGAGATAACGGGCGAATTTCTGACAACCCAGAATCATATATGGAGATAATGTACCAAGTTTAACACGTGTTTTAGTAAGTATTATAGTCAGTTGCAGGTAGTGCAAGGTATTACGGACTATTTGGACTACGATGATAGAACTATTCTTCGAGTGTGATATGAAGCTTAGTAGCTAACCTTTTACCATGTAATTTTACACATTATATTAGATTTTCAAATCAACGTTATCATTTTGTTGCATTGCTGAATAAAATAAGTTAACTAGCGCACGACATAAAGCAGTACAAAAGGGATAAAAATGGAATTAAAGTTCTACATAGGAAAATGTTACCATGTTCATGAAGTTTACATTAAAAATTAGTCATTTAATTACGTAAAAACTGGCGCCTTTATTTAAGTTTTATTAAGTACTAGCTTTCACCCGTGGCTCCGCCCGCGTGGAATTCGGTTATCGCGTGCTGTTCTCTCGGGAACTGTGCATTTTTCCGGGATAAAAAGTAGCCTATGTCACTTTCGGGCCCATAACCTATCTCTGTGCCAAAAATCACATCGATCCGTCGCTCCGTTACGGCACGAAAGACGGACAAACATACAAACACACTTTTGCATTTATAATATTAAGTATTAAGTACTTTAGTAGTACCTAAGTAAATTTGTAAATAAACTTATAAGCATGATTTTGTGTTATATTTTACAAAATCATGGAAAAAGTGCGTAAACCAGTTTTTATTTTCGAATTTTTTGACAGTTCAAAGGACACTAGTCAGAAACAGTTGCCTTTATTTTTCGTGTAGCGTTAATATCAAAATGGCGGCTGTCTAAATCGGAAATTAAGTGTCGGCGCTGGCAGAATTTTTATTAACGTCCCATTTTGAGCTTGTTCGCTGCATAAATAACGGTTTATGTATTTTTGGGGCATTACGCTAGAAAATAGCAGCATATTTTACGTGAAAGATTTCTGAAGTTTCATTCTCTTATATTATATGTTTGCTTGCATCTTATTTACTTCACGATACTCAAACGCTATCGTTTGAATAATTCTTTGTATCGAAAGAATATTTAACCTGGCATGATATTGTATTCTCACTTCTAGATCAAGGCGTATCAAGTCAAAATAATCCTCCATCTTAAATTAGACCTTTTAGAAACTAAATGAAGTCTAAATCAAAATGAAGTTTTATTTTGCGTTGATAAATTCTTGTACCTAATATTTCTTCAGGTCAGTAGACCTACACATCTAATCAAAATTATCCATAGAACGTTTATGCACTGTATAAAAAGCACGATTTTACCTACATCACGTTTCCTCATAACAGCGCATTCCTTATAAAACTTCACTCCTTATTAGTTCAAACCTAAACATATTGGAGTCATTTAACATTCGACCGTGCTGCGAGATTAAAAGGTTTGTAGTTGTCTGCCGCGGCTTAGTTATAGTACGGGATATGGACTGGATAAACTGGAACAGGGGGAAAGATGTGGCATATACGGAAGGGGTATTCAGGCGGGCGCGCAAGCCTCTCATTTTGCACCCGTTTAGGGTAGAAACTATGAGCGACCAGCGATAAAGGGCGTTCTAACTGGGTTAGTGTAAAAAGGGCGTATTAAGCAAAATAATCTGCGCTGATGTTTAAGTAGGCAAATCAAATAAAGCGTTTTGAAAAGAATTAAACACCTCTAGCACACCTCTTGAAAAGGGGCCAACCCGGATTGCACTCATTTAAGTAGGACCTATTTAAGGTATTAAAACGATAGCCAATTTGCTGGAAATTATTTTTTAAAAAAAATCTTATTCTACCTATTGGCATAAATATATTTATTGAAGGCACTGTAGATACGCAGAGGTTGCAGTAAATACCTACCACGCTAATCATGTTATGTGTACACATACGCATTCTGATTGTGTAGCGCTGGCGTAAGAATGTTTCACCTCCCTTTTCTTTTGTGGGCGCCGTAGAAACCAGCCGAGGGATAATACCTGAAGATGGGCAGCAGCATATTCTAGGCAAACTTATCTTATACTGCACTTGTCAACCCGCTTGCCAAACGTAATGACAACTCCGCCCTGATATCGCTCCCACATGATAATTATACACAACTTTATCCAACGAGGTAATTGTATATGTTGGAGGCTTGTTATTAATTTATTAGTACCGCTTACTTTATACATACACAAAAATCACACATGTATTCCCAAATGGGGTAGGCAGAGCAGACGGAACGTTACCGCTTCGGAGCCACTTTTAGCAATTTAAGGTTTTAAGTTTGACAAAAACGGTACAATTCAACAGGTTGCTAGCCTGTCGCCTACAGTATACCTTAACTTCAGACGCCTCTTAAGACATCCACGGAAGAAATGGAGACGTGTAATTCTAACCCGACACCACACGGGTAATACTCGTACTACCTACTTTGCTTTTATATAAAGATTTTTTAAGAAATTTTATTAATTAATAACTCATTTTATTTAAGGCAAAAGAGTTCTTTTAGTTACTAATTTTATTTGTGGCTGTAATATTAACTACAACATGTGTTTAATTAATCTGTATTGAGGTTTAGGTACTATGATTTGTGAATTACCAACTGATGCAGTTTGTGCATAGTGCAAGCATATTGCGATCGGCCGGTATCATCAAACCGCATGTTAAATCTGGCATAAACCACGCTTCGGTGCAGCGGTTAATTACGTACGCAAGGGATTGACGTATGCGCAAGCCTTGGATATTATTTAACAAAAAATATGACAAATGCGGGATGGGTATTTCATCATCATCATGTCAGCCGAAAGACGTCCACTGCTGGACATAGGCCTCCCCCAAGGCTCTCCACTCAGACCGGTCTTGTGCTTTTCGCATCTACCGTGATCCCGCGATCTTAACCAGGTCGTCGCTCTATCTTGTTGGAGGCCTACCGACAGCTCGTCTTCCGGTCCGCGGACGCCATTCGAGAACCTTTTGACCCCATCAGCCATCAGTCCTGCGAGCAATGTGCCCCGTCCACTGCCACTTCAGTGTCGCAATTCTTCGGGCTATGTCAGTAACCTTAGTTCTAATGCGGATATCATCATTTCGGATTCTATCCCGCAAAGAAACCCCGAGCATAGCCCTCTCCATAGCCCTTTGAGTGACTTTGGTATCCAATGGGTATTTGGTATGGAGTAATCGTGGTCGGGGCAGATACTTCAATCGTTGCAACGCGAACACGTTTTTAGATGAGCATATTACATACTTTAAATAAATCAGCTGTAGGGCGTCCACTATTAGATATAAGCCTCCCCCCAATATAGTTTTTATTGTTAAGTATTTCATTGAAATTAGATTTCTGCAAAGCATCACCCGATACCAAGTTTCTATATCATATCTTAATGTATCTTAGGCTGCCCAGAAATATAAGACAGTATTGTAAATAAATTTAACATAAATTAAATTGACGATACAAAACTTGAATGTGTTCTTCTTTCTTGTTAGTCGCTAGTTACTTGTAGCTTGTAGAAAAACTTTGCGGAACTCAGGGTTGCTATCAATGAAATAAAAAAGTAAAGCTCTGAAATCCAGATTTTTCTAACAGAACTTTTAAAGAAGTAAGCGCGTTAGTCGGCTACTATTTAATCACTGTTTCTAGGAAATGTACGCATTTTCTTTTATGCTTATTTTAACGATTCATTTATTTTTATTGTACTAATACTTGGTACCGCCTGAATGTAAGCTTCCGATGAACAGCAATGAAGAAAATATTACCCATGTATCTGCTGTTTTAAGTGAATAATAAGATCAATAGTTTTATTAAAATCAACGCACAGCCTAGCTATGTTAATACAGTCGTATTGGAAAAACTACATCCTTCTTAAACTATTTAAGTTCAGTCGAAACAAAACACGACCTATTTCCCTATACCCTTTTTGGCACAGCGATAGTTTACCAGCAAAATTGTTTATTTCCATTTCAGTAGACCCCAGAGTTGTGCATTTTTTACCCGCAAAACTGGGACATGCCATTAGAGTTTCTCCAGCACGCAGAGCAATTGTGTCGGGCCTCCTAACGCTCAGTCCAACGGTTATTGGCCCGGTGCGGACCGTGCTCCCCGAACATAGATTCCTGCACGTTATGGCAGCGATGACACTTTGAGGTTATAAAAAGTCATCTTTATAGTTTACGCTATGTCCCGACGCGAAATCGAGAAGTATAGCGTTAGGAAAATACGATCGGTTAGTTTTTACCCGACTGCGAAGAAGGAGGGTTATGTGTTTGACCCGTATGTATGTATGTAGGTATTTACAAATTATGTGCAGAAGTTAATTATGACGATTTGGTACATAAATGTTAATTAGTACCTACTAACGTTGCGGAGGTCTGTACAGATCTCCACAACGTAACACCCAATCCAATAAATAATTTAGAAATAGTGACATCTACAATTCAACGCTTTGAATATTTAGACCAAAACAGACATATGTGATACGGTATCTGCTATTGACATAGATCTATGAGTATGTTTTCAAAACTGACACCAAAACGCATAGCACCCCGCTGTCACGGCACTCAAGCCAATAACAACTCAATTGTTCGAGAACAAAGTCCTCTTCAACTCGCAAGGTCGTGGCTGAGGGCCAAGCCCCAATCGATCCCGTCAATAACAGCTTAAAGGGTGTCCCACTTTGATATTCCATGGCCGCTGGTACAATTTGATTTGAAAATTTCTATAGAATTGACAGCAATATTGACACACTACTTATTATAATAATAAATTTGTTAGAGTCTGGCAAATGAAAGATGAGAATGAATTTTCTTAAGAGCTTTTTACATGGTAACAAAAAAGTCGATTGTCAACCCACGTCAAACATCATTTATTCGTCTTGATACTGAAGCTTGCTTGCGGTACTTGATACGTTTTTAAGTGTTGATCATGAAAAAAAACTACCAAAAGTAATGTGCGTAAACTGCTGTTTACTATGATATGTAAATTAAACAATAAACTGACTTTTATTTTTACCATCCCATATTGTATGTATGTATATTGACGCCGGAACGACAAATTGACTATCGTGTACTTTGCAAACTTTCCAGCACAGCGATTTAACGTTAAAAATTTCAGAAAAAACACACATCTTCTTTCCTATTTGTTATTTTCAAAAGTGAAGTACTGCTAAGTAGAATATAATGTAATTAATGTATTTAATTATTCATAAAACAGTGATAGTTATTTATGTTTTACGAATATTGCTTGTTCTTTGTTGAAACTTTCCGATATTATTTATTGCACAGTATAGGTAGGGTTTCGTAGTAGGTACAATAATTACAGGTGGACCTAATAAAAGCCTTTAAAATATTGTATTAAGTACATGATATATATTTTATCACAAGTATCAAAACTATTTTTAGCACTATACGTCAGGGATACCACACATTGATTTTTGAATTTGCCGCCATTTTTTCATTCTCATCTTTCATTTGCCAGACTCTATACTACAAAGAGTAACAAAATTCACAAACTTTCACATTTAAATTCTAAGGGCCTGTTGTTTGATCATTAGTTAAACTAACTAATAGTTAAAATGCATGGAAAAATAACAATAGTTAACACATTTCAACGGAAATTTAACTATAGTGACTATAACTACTGATCAAACAACGGGTCCTTAGTTGGATACGTAACTAAATTTAAATAATAATATATGTATATAAAAATGAAAACATAAAATTTATGGAGATGTTAGTTTTACAACGTTTAAGATATCCACGATTTAATTTTGAAAATACCCGCGATTTTTGCGAAGTCCCTAAATTTCAATTCAATTGCTAACTAATGGTGTATACGCGCAGAACCGTGGGTAAAACCTAGTTTGATATAAAACTGGTGTTTATTATGTTAGTAAATTTATTAGGTGTAAACAATATTGAGCATCGTAGCACGTCGCTCGAGGGAAGTGCTGTTGAGATTGTGTACGAACAGCGATATATTAGTTTATAATATAACGCCAGCGGCCGTGCATCAAGCTTGTTATATTAACCCCGTAGTAATATATCTAGTAGACAGCCAAGGTAACTGTCAAGAGATAAACACCTAATAGGAGAAACCAGCACCGTTCGGTGGTTAGTACAGTCACCAGCATTAATATCTGCCATAGCGGAGCGTGCAAAAATATCTGACAAGTCCTTTCAGCTCTGGTAATAGAGTCGTAGTCGTATCAGATATTTATGCACGCTTGTTGTATCCGATATTGGTGCTGATGACTCTACTGGCTATACATAATTTTGGAACACATTTGTCACTTATGTGTATATCGTATAGGGCCTTGTTTTTTTAGGGTTTCGTACTTTTGCGATAGTGTATCCTTTTACTCCCTATTACGCCAAAACAAGATAGATTTTTATGAAATTTGGTATATTGTCAACTAGATGTAATATAACGCATAGACTAGGTACTTTATATCCAAATATTCTTACGGGATCGGGATAAAATTTCAAGATCTCAACCGGCAAGTCTTGAAATTTGGCACGATTGTTTTTGATGCAACGTCCAAAAAGTCCTCGATGTAATTTTAGAAAATACTCAAGATTAGAATCCCAGATTTCAATTCACCTGGCGGACCCAACTTATAACGCGTGCAAAGCCGCGGGTAATCTAGAAGATTTAGGGGCTGTTTCACCACCGTTTAATGTTTACTTATACTTTATATTTAATGTGTACATTCATGTTTTGTACGCCCATTGGCAAGACATAGAAGATCACAAAAAGTTTGAACAACTGTATCTCACAGCCTGCCTATGTTCTACAATAAACATTTTTTCTGATTCTGATTTTGATTGTGATGCCGTTTCTGTTTGTTTTGTTCAACATCATGGAGACGGCATCACATTTAACCGTCAAATGAATTATAACAAGGGCTTAATTGAAGGCACTCACAAGATCAGCGATGTTGGCAACTTGTATGGCATCGTGGACGACCTCCGCGCGGGTGCTGCCGTTGCGCCGCTCGAACATGGCCCGGTCGATGACCAGCGCCGTCTCGATGTACTTCGTGGTCTCGCGCACGTCGCGCCGGCGCCGGCGCAGCTCGCGCAGCCCGGCGTCCTTCCACCAGCGCCAGTCGCCGTCTTTCGATCGGGGGGATCTTTCACTGTGTAAAGAGAAGGAACTATGAAAACATAAAGAAGGAGACTCAAGCACGAAAGTTGCATGATTAGTCAATCAATCAATCAATCAATATAATTTAGTTATATTTATACTCAGTTTTTTTTTAATCTGTGCTATCTAATTTTATTTCTTACGTATTTTTATTAACTTAAATTTTTAATTATTAATGTAATAGGTGCTTATTACTGCGCCTAACAGACTTCATAGTGTGATCTCCTGGTTTAAGTTGTATCTCTATCACCTATAAAACTATTATGTGCAATAAGTATTGAGTACCTCTATTCATAAGAAACGCGATAATTTATTAATCAAATCTTTCTGGGACAACTGGGACAATTTTCGGTTACAAAAAGTTGTGTGAAAACGCTTTTTTTTAATTATTGTACCTATCTATCTTTTGATTGGCTAGACTTTTTTGATTTTTATTACTGCTTTAAGGGGTAGCAGACCCCTGTATTTGATATTAACTTCCGCTTGATACATCCATCCGTTCCTGAGAAAAAGAGTCGTGATACACGGACAGACAAACACACTGAAAAACAACGTGATCCTAAAAGGTTACTGTTTTTTCCTTTTGCGGTACGGAATCCTGAACAAGACAAAAAAGGATAACACGACTGACGTTTCAATTTACACTTTAATTCAAGCTGTCAAGAGTTATTTTCGTAAAAGTGGAGCACCATGCCGTTACGAAGCAACTAAGTGAAACACAGCGACTGCAGGGATGGGGAAATCGCCGGCAACTATTTACCAACAAAACGTCAGTGGAGTTATTAAAAAAGTTTCGACGAACGGCTACGAACTATGCCCGTACGCCGATAGTGTTGTTACGCGTGCCATTGTCGGCGATATTAATTTATTCAACAGCGCTCATTGACACGCGAAAACATTCCTGTAGCATTCTGATATGGTATTGATACAAAGCTTCGTGAAGAGATATAAGTGTATCTATTCAATATTTATTTAGTCAATTTGTCAATCATTATGTAAATCATACTCGTAAAAGTGTTTACATTATTTTGACGTCTTGTTAACGTCCATTATATTTATGACCTTTATTGTAGGTACATTTTTTACTATAAATATTTTTGCGTTTCAAGGGAACATTATGTATTTAAGTACTGCTGTTTATGTTACTTAATTATCTTGCACCTTAACGTCAAGAAAACTTCAATTTTTCCATTGGATTTAAAAATAACGTCATAAATCGTAAACCGCAATTTACCTTTCATTCAATCAACTCAAATATAAACACCGAGCAAAGTTACAACGAACTACAAGAACTTTTATACTATGTTACTGGCTGCTATGGAACCCTTCATGGGCGAGTCCGACTCGCACTTGGCTTCTTTTTTCATTACCTGATACAGAAACTCTAACAAATAATCGAGAACGACATCAAGATCTACAGCCAATTCGCAAAAAAATTAACCAGAGAATTGAGGCAGTTGAAACGATAGCATAAAAAAAACATTTTCAGATTTTAAATAATTATAGAATTGTTACTTAGTAACAAAGCACTTATTAAACTACATTAGTATGCTAATATTAAAAGGGTAGGGTAGGGGGTTATTTAATACCCCAGGACAATAAATTAACCGGGTAATTGATATTTACGTTTATTTTCTTCCAGCTATGGTTTTTGTTGGTATCAAACCAAATAGAAACCAGTAAAAATACGTAGCCACGAGTCAAACCGCTCGGCTCCCCGATTTCAACTCCGTTTCGAATCCAATATTCTTAGTAAGCAATGTTCGCAATCCCTCTGATAATAAAGTCCCTGACGGACAGACAGATAAAGTTGATTAGGACCGCGCTGGCAACGCAGCCCTGATAAAGAGCTGCTGACTTAATCGTTTTATTCTTTTTGTTTGCAACAAACGGTTGGTTTCCAGTAAAAATTTTGGGCGGCGTTTTATGTTCCATGCCATGATGCACTAAATTTATTTGTAGGGTTCCGTACCATAAAAGGAAAACTAAATTCTTAACGGCTCACTTTGTACTACTTTTTGTTCTTCTGTAAACACCATTTTTTTTTTTTTTATGTAATTGCAGACAAACGAGCAGACGGTTCACCTGATGTTAAGTGATTACCGTCGCCCATAGACATCCGCAGCACCATCAGGACTGCAGATGCGTTGCCGGCCTTGCAAAAAATGGTACACTCGCTTTTTGAAGGTAGCCATATCGTAATGAGTCGGAAAAACCTCGGCCGCCAAACTATTCCATAAATGGCACGTGCGCGGTAAAAAGTAACGCTTAAACCGCACAGTGGATGACCGCCACCCATCAAGATGGTGTTGATGGAAGCTACTTTTATGCCGAGTAGTGCGGTGATGGAATTTAGCAGCCGGGATCAATCCGAAGAGTTCATCAGAGCACTCCCCGTTGTAGACCCTATAGAAAACGCAAAGAGAGCTAACATCTCTGCGGAGAGCTAGAGGGCCATTTTTCTCAGGAACGTGGAGGCAAACTGCGACACGCACTTGACCGGTTTTGTTTATTTGTTTATTGGGAACTTTACCGTTGCGAACGAAGGTACATAAATAACAACGACAAATGAGTTAACCAATAAACCTGTGCTACGACCTTTTCAGAATCTGTCAAAAATATGAAATTTGTATTTGACGCTATTCTTGCTACTGTTATTAAAAATGTGGATAACTATACAAATTACGGACACCCCAGATAATAATTTTATTATACTACAAGTACATAGCTACGTAAGTACAGCACAGCAGCAACTTTAAGTATTACAAAATTGACTTAATAGAAATACGCGTCACAGTGTCTTATAAAATTTAGATTTTCAGCCCCATAATGTAGAGGACTCTAGCCGTACAAAATTATGTAGGCTTAAGCATGACAGTTATAACATTTTAATTCTACTTAGAGCACTTAATCGAGATGTTATCCAGAAACTGGTCATAAATAACGAAGCAGGGCTTTTATCAAATAAAAAAAGTTTTGAATCCTCGGCACTCGTAGCCTCGGCATTTCGGCCAGCCATGGCCTAGTACGGTCGTTGCAACTGTCGAAACGTGGAGTTAAAAAAAAACGCGATTTGCAGTTTGAAGCGAAGCGGTAAATTTAAACATCATTGTGAGTTTGGAGTGCAACAAAACAATTCTCAAACCTTCTTCCTTGGCCCAAACTCTTAAATAATAGTTGAGGCTCATTTTTAGCTTGGTCTTTAAATTAAATAACAAACAGGCAGGTTAACTACACTTTATAATCCTGAGATATTTTTGCACCATTAAAGAAAGAAAGAAAAATACATTTATTTACGAGTACTAAAGTTCGGCACTAAAAAAATACAGTTAAAAATAACAGACAACCTTATATAATCTAATATATTATACAGAAGAAAGAAAAGAAACGTGCCAAAAGAAGTAAAAAAGGCCATATTTAGCATATTGCCACAGCAGGCCGTAGCGCTGATTTTCAGTATGACCCTTTAACTTAAAACTCTTTAAAACTAAACAATAAGATGCCACCATACTACCATTAGATGTCTAGGTACATTTTCGTCAATAAGTCATACATAGCTAGACAGATTATCAGCCTTAGCGAGCCTGATAATCTCATTGGCTAAACTAGTGTGCCAGCTTCTTGACTACCTGGTTATAACTCCGAGATCACGTAATGATAGTCTTCGAATGCGAGATGCACATCGCAATCCAACTTGCAAGTGTTGCGATGCATCTGAAGCAGTTACTAACAAATTTGAAGTTTGATTCCCTAAGTTACTTTGTAATAAGTATAACGTGTAATCCTTTATAGAAATTGCTATCCATACTGACGATTAATCGATATTGCGAGTGATAGATGTTGATTGTTGGTAGAGGTTGATTTAATAGCGACAGACATACAACATTTAAAGCAGTTGAAAAAGCACAAAGATAAGAATAACAACGGTTTATCAGCTGATAAAATAGATACACTTATAGAAACAGTGATTAATATATACATGCATGCCTATTCCTACCAGCCAAAATGGCCGCCACTCAGCTATGTGTCGCGAAAAGATCTGAAGATGATATGACGACGCTGATTTTCAGTGACGCCAGTTAGTTATTTCATCTACAAACAAAGGGGTCTAAGTTCCTAATACAACTACAACTTTAACTTATTTGGTTTCAAGACTCTAGGTCCGTGGGGTCCTAGGATTTTGATGCTTCTTAAAGAAAGACCCAAAAGCTGGCAGTTAATTCGGACAAAGATTAGCTACTCAAAGAGCGAGTGCAACCAGCTTCTTCGAAACCATGCTTATGGGGATCTTTTTAATGAAGTATATTTTTGTCTAATCGATGTTAAGGATATTTTAAAAGTAGTTATAATACTACTATGCTATACGTACATACGTTAAGCAATTGTTACGTTGTAAATACACCAATCTACCTATGTAGATTGTATGCTGATAAAGTAGCGGCACTGTTAGGATCTATATCCTAACAATTCCGCTACTTTATCAGCGAATTCGGTATTCCTAAATAAATTTTTCGATCCGAATGCCGCATTTCCCTGCGCCGCGTTTCGTAAGTGTTCAAACGGCACTTGCGAAAGGAAAAACCACAAAACCTCGTCGTGTTTACTTACGACGGTCCTCCCAGCGCTCAATGCCACGGTACATTTGTTTAGACAATCTTGTTCGGAAAAAGCAAACCCTCGGATAATTTATTCGGCAAATTTAATCCCTTTTGGGACTATTTTTGCCCGGACCGAGTGTTTCCGAGCACCGGCGAGGAGCTACGGAGTTTTGCGAGGCCGATGCGTGATTCGGGTAGATTTGTCAGAGCAGTGACGGTTGAGACTTGAAACACTGCGCGGATCCGCCTCTAATGTTATTTAGGCTGTAATTATTGGGTCGGGGTGGCTTCCGAGTCACGGGACTCTCCTCATGCCAGCCGGAGTTCTAAAGGGATGATTAAAGTGCTATCTTTAATTAATTATTGTGCTATTGGCTTTAAGTTACAGTAAGGCCATTGGGAGTCAAGTCGTTCTAATGAGTTTATCAATATGCTAGCCTTTCTGCTCTTTATTAGATTCAATTATTAAATTAAAAATAATTACCCACATTTCAAATATAACGTTCAGTGTTTAATGAATGGCCAGTACAAAGAGTTTTTTCTTCTCCAAGTTGTCGTTATAGTACGAGTGTTCAAATGTCAAATTAGCGCGCTTTCCTCCCCATCCTTGGAATCGCATTAAACTTGAATCAGATACAAAAAGACATCCCGCGATTTAGCACTTTGATTCTTTTCTGTAATTCATTTGACACTTTGGCTTTGTCAGACATTACGCATTAATAAAAACGAATGAACATAGATCTTTATAGAATTTTATTAATATTTGTTTGTTTTTAAAGTAAAATTGCAAATTTGTCAGAAGCACGAGAATCTACCACTACATTATATCCCTTAACTGTATACTCTTCAAACCTAAACGCGATGCCCATCAATTTTTTCACTGACTTATCCTTTTTCTAACTTGTTCTATGATCGTTGTCTTTTACATTATTGAGATCAAGTGTACCCCATGCTTTGTGAACCGAGTATCACTCTGTGTACACAAGCGTGGGTGAAAGGGCACGAAACTTGACATTCCGAATAAAATTGAGGCTAATTTTAGACTGTTTGCTTATTATGTAATTTCTGCAAATTAATGTTGATTGGCAGTACAGTGGAAAGGTCATAGGAGACGAAGGCAAATGGAGATGTGATTATGATTATGTTATTACCAACTAATTTACCTATATCAATTGGTGTAAAGTGTCCCATGATATTTATTTATATATGTTGTTGCCCGCACTTTTGTCTGTGACCCCCAGTACAAGCTCTCTACCCAAATAAACCTTTTTCAGTATTTTTTTCTTTTTTAACCTTTGATATTGTGCAAAAAGCTAAACTTAGTCAAAGCACCTCATGTACATTTTGAGAACTAAAAACAAGTAAATAATAGCCAGGACCTCAAACAAAGTTCACCAGTTTCCATATTATTAAAAATAATAAAGATGGAATAAATTACGAAAATAAGCGGGTATATATGAAAAAATGTTTTGTTCTAACGGAACTATCAATTTTATGTTGAGACGTGTCTTTTATTGCATAGGCAGTGGTTTTGTTTTCTCACGTTCTGCATAGTCATAGCAGGAAAAATATTTCAGCTTTTTTGGCAGTTCAATTGTTCCATCAAATTTCATAGATCGTTTAGGGGATAAAAGTGAGCGAGCGAATATTTGATTGATACAAAATGCGAAGAGAAAGCGCTAAGTACTCATTATTTTGTGATAGAACATTGAGTGCGTGAATCCAACTCGCATTTGGCTGTTTATTTTCATACGTCCTTAAGTATGAAAAACACCAGCCAAGTGCGAAAGGAGCAAAGTTCAAGGCTGCAAAGCCAAACAACGCTATGATCGACCTGGCCATTATCGTTTTTTCTAATTAACCCCCTCTAACGGCCGCTCTCATTACATTCCGAAATCAAATCATTAGCTAAGAACGACAGTTTCGACGTCAAAGTCGCCATTATAAAGTCTCCGGGGGCCATCAAAGTGAAATGGGACGGATAGAGCGCTTTCTTATCTGCTCTGTGACGCGATCGGTTCGTGGATTGGTTAAAAAGGAGCAATTTTAAATGCCGTTGAACTTTCGAACGTCGCAGGTTGCAAGGAGTTGAGGGTTACAACCTTTGAAAACGAGAGTTTGGAATAGTTGACTGTGGCGAACGTGCTCGTCGTTATGTGGCGTCCGGTTTAAGATTTAATTTAGTATTCTTTAAACTCAATTTTTCGAGATTTTTAGAAATAAATCTCAGATTTTTAATTCAGACTCCAGAAAGTTCATCACATTTTTTTTTGTAAAATTGAACAAGCAAATAAAGCTACACAACACTAGTGGTTTTACCGTTTTGATTCCCGTCCCTACATACCTATTGTTATTCTGCGCATATTTGCATCATTGATAAGATATACCCATTAGTACTTCAGTAGGCAACTTTCGGCATGTTTGAGACGCCACGCGATACCTTTATACAGCTTCTCCAGGCCCACATCTCCCTCAAGACACATCATACGCAGCATCCCTCGCTTTAAACACCGCAAAGCTGTCGATCGAATAAAACGAATCCTTCGGAATATTGAGGCCCCCCTTAAGGCCCCCCTTAAGGCCTTTTCATCAGTTGGCGCCGACAAATTGGGTGCGACCGAATGATTTATGGGGTATAAGTGTCGGATCCGGCCCGGACGGCTATTCTACCGTAATGACCTGCCGCTTGTATCGTAAATGCCGAATTTCTTTTTCTTGACGTCCCGTGTTTGATAGGTGACATGATTTGTTGTAATGATTTGTGGGTGCATGTTATGTTACAAAGGGCAGAAACTTTTGGCCACAATTGAGAACGTGCAACGTTGCCCTTCTCTATTGGATGTGATGCAAGTGCTACAGAAGCCGGCTGAGGGCTGAAACCAGTTAGTTATAAATAAATATAAGTAATAAAACTTGTCAAAGTAAGGACCATCCTCCAGCTACCACCAAATCACAAGCAGCCAAAACTAGCTGATCAGTGCTACGCAAATGCACTCTTGCGTTTATACTGGTAGCAAATGCTGAGTAGTGTCCTTTTGTCACACAATATTGTCTTTACTGTAAGTTTTTAATTGTTTTTTGAAGGCAATAAATAATCTATTTCTTTCCTTCCAAAATGTTGGAGCAGACGATAGGTTTCCAGCTGTAAAACAGCACGGAAATGTCGCTCTTGTAGGCTACTGTCAGTGTTTATTGACGCTGAACCATTTGCTACTTGTTTTGTCTTTAGTATTTTGCTAGTGGTAACAAACATGTCTTTTTGTCTTTCGTTTTCACGATATTGTTTAATGTTGCTGTTGGTTACGCAGTACTAAATGCGATGAGTTTCTTGCGATGATGGTGCACATAATTTATACACGTGACTCTCCATGCGTGTAGAGTTGCTTAGAAAATTCTTTTCCATTCTAAATAACTTAAGTCAATGCTCACTTTATTCAAGACTAGAAAGTCTAGAAACTAAATACGCTACCAAGTTACAACAAGTTACAACGTACACGGCATCTCAGAATAAAACTGCGACTTTTTCCCTCGAACTTGGCACTGCATTATTCAAAAGTTGGCGGGACAAGTCCGTGATTTAATATCGTAACTAGTCGTGCTCTTGCCCAGTTATTTTTGCTTTTTTCTCAAACTATTTTGATATAGTGCTTGTTTGTTCAAGTAGAATATCTTAAGAGATACAAAGTTTCAAATAGTTAAATTGTTTAACTTTAAAGTTTAGGAGATTCGTTGAGATTGTTCGCTCAGGCATGTTTTTATAATGGCATCTTAAATTGCGTTCGAGGTGGTGAACACGGTAGACAAAGTAGGTACTGTAATTTTGTTTAAAAGACTTTAACTATCAAAGTCAACGTCAAAATATCTTTATTCAATTTAGGCTATAACAAGCACTTGATGAATGTCAAAAAAATCTACCACCGGTTCGGAAAAACCTCTTTGGAGAAGAATCCGGGAAGAAACTCAACGAGGTATATATTTTTTTATATGATATCTATACATCACACTATCTATACAATACTTAATTGAACTAAATAGTAGGTATTTAAACTATTGGCTTGAAAAAAAAAGCCTAAAAGCTATAGTTGTTTATATATTTTTTGATATGGACCTCCGAAAAGTAACTCCTTAACAATAAATTACTTACATGATAGCCAAATGGTCGTTAGCCATGGGTGTCTCGACGAACGACACGTGCTTCGTCCGTCGACTCTTGGGCCTGTACTCGAGCTTGTTGGCGCACCCCTTGTTGGCCTTGGTTCGCGCCTCGAAAATCACATGTGGGTGTTTCTGCTGAAACAAATCGAAACACAATGTTAATGGGTGTTGGACGCTGTAACGAGATAAAGATACATTCTTTTACAAGATCATTCCATGGGTCCTTGCTGTGAGACCCGGATGATCTGCAATAGAATTGCTTCACAGGTTGTTCAGGTTTTCTCACCATAAAGCTCGTGGTATAAAGTTTACTACTTTTATTTATTTAAAAGCCCATATGTTAGACCACTGGGTCACTACGGAGCTGTTTTGAAATAAGTTACACTTATCTTACACACTTAAAAAATTAGCCAGGTTAACAAATAACCAAGTAAATGAAAAGTACCTGGAATACCTACACGTGTTCAAGTTCGACGTAATAGTTTTAATTAATAACAGCATTAATTAGTGTAACTGTATTGGTTTCTATAACTTCACATAACTACGAAATTTATATTGAGCAGTCAGGACAATTTAATTTTCATTGAAACTGTTAGCAAAACAAAAACCGATCGATATATAAAAAAAAGGTTTTTTTCTTCTTTGTTAGCGGCCAGTGTTTTGATTGTAGCGCGGAGGTTGAAACAAAAGGAGTTTATCTCACTAATTACGAATGTTTGTTTGTTTGTTACTTCATCATGTCTAAACCGCTAAACCGATTTAGATGAAATTCGGTATACAGATAGTTTGAGTCCCGGGAAAGGACATAGGATAATTTTTATTGCATAGTTCCCGCGGGATAACGAGAATCGATCTCTATGCAACGTGAGTCGCGGGTAAAAGCCTGGTTTTAAATAAAATTCTAAGTCGAAGACTTTTTTCATTTACCATATGACGACCGGATGGCTAAGTGGTTAGAGAACCTGACTACGAAGCTTGAGGTCCCGGGTTCGAATCCCGGCCGGGGCAGATATTTGTATGAATAATACGAATGTTTGTTCTCGGGTCTTGGATGTTTAATATGTATTTAAGTATTTATTTATCTATATAAGTATGTTTATCCGTTGCCTAGTACCCATAGTACAAGCTTTGCTTAGTTTGGGACTAGGTCAATTGGTGTCAAGTGTCCCGTGATATTTATTTATTTATTTATTCATATGTCTGTTATGTTTACGAAACATAATGTCGTGTTGTTGTATAAAACTAAGAAATAGTATATTAACAACCATTGCATTGGTTGAAAGCTTTTTAATTAGCAGAAAGTTTAGTTCTTCACAAATTTCAAGCAAACATAAAAGTAAACCGTTTCAACATTGCAACTTAAATCTTCATTAAATTAAAACATCCATTAGCAAACGTCACTGCGGAGCCAAAACTGCAAAACTTTTCGATCATCACTTTTCAAAACTCGAACTATTTAAACTGTTCTGGCAGCGAATAATTTGTACTAAGTTACATTACAAATGTTCTTAATTGGCTGTTGACCGCGGCTTCGCCCTCGTTGTAATTTTTCTATTTTTTCTTCCATAAAAATCTACTCGTGACAATAACAAACACAACAAAAATAATAAGTGACATCGGTCCAACCGTTCCCGAGTTTTGCGCTTACCAACACATTTTACGATTCATTTTTATTTATAACTGCTTAAGAAATGCTTAAGTTAACTCGCCATGGAAATCAATTTCCGAAAAATAACAAACTACCTAAATAAATATATATTATGTATGTGGTGGTTTTAACTGCTCTATATAAATCAATGAAAACAACGAGTGCACTCTACGCGTGATGGATTGCTGCTAAGTCAAAAAGACAATTGTCATTATCTACTAACGAATCCTTCTGATTTCCCCCGAAACCCGAAGGTTTTTCTGAGAGCTCACGGATTGTACCAATATTTGGCCGGTCAAGAACCCTCATTGAATTTTAATACTGTTATGCGACTTGATCATAGAGTTGACCTTTTGAACCGTGAAGGAAAAATCGAAATTGACCACTAATTGGTCCGAAACCTCGATAAGCTTGAGATCGAATTCATAAGAACACGAGAATGAAGTCGAGGGGTTTTCCTTGGCGGTGGAATAATCGCTCAATATGAGCTTGGGATAATGAGATGCTAAGTGGAGTCTCACGAAATCTCTTCATTAACTCGCTTTAATCAACTGTCGGTGAGTTTAAATAATAATATAATCTAAGGTAATAGGAGCAACGACGAGTTTGCTTTGTATGTTTTGATTGGATCTTGTTATTTACCAAGTAAAGGCCTGTGTAATATTGTTGTGTCTTGTGTAGGGTTGTCTATTGCTGTGTTGTGAATAAATGTATTTGTTTCTTTCTTTCTTTGTTTAATCATTGATAAATTTTATGCGACAAATAAAATGTCGTTGCTTTTTTATTTGGGCAAAATAAAAAGAAATAAATAAATAAATAAAATAAATAAATAAATAAATATCACGGGACAATTCACACCAATTGACCTAGCCCCAAAGTAAGCTTAGCAAAGCTTGTGTTATGGGTACTAAGCAACGGAAAAACATACTTATATAGATAAATACATACTTAAATACATATTAAACATCCAAGACCCGAGAACAAACATTCGTATTCATCATACAAATATTTGCCCCGGCCGGGATTCGAACCCGGGACCTCAGGCTTCGTAGTCAGGTTCTCTAACCACTTGGCCATCCGGTCGTCAAAAACTTTGGGTTGTAAACTAATTTAATACTACTTCTTTTTTGATGACAAGAGATTACCACCGCCCTTACCTAAATAGAAAACAGTTCTGAATATAGTAATTCTAAAATTTGAGAACCTCCTCCTTTTTTCAAAGTTGGTTAAAAAGTTTATTTAATGTCTTAATCAGTAATCTACGCGCAGAAGACACAAAACGTGTCAAATTGAGAGTCTTTCGTATTTCACTTAGTTATGTTTCCTTTAAACTCAAAAGGGGTCTAAACACAAATAGCCAATATGTTGAATTGGATACATTGATGGACTGTGCGGGACATGCTTTGGGTTTAATGACGCAATAAAATACGATGGCAAAAATACGTGAGCTGGAAGCAAACAAGACTGTACGGGCGCGCTATTTCTGGAGATGTCTTGTTCGATTTTCAGGTATTATATAGTAAAGAAATGCACTTTTAGCTTTACGTTAATTCAATTTAGGTAAACTTTGATGCTGATTAGAACGGATTGTTGAAATATTGGCTTCAGAATTTCAAGAACTAAAATCGATTTAAAAAAAACTGGTGTTTTTTATTTTTTTTTATAAAAATAGGCTTATGTTTGGCCTCAATCTCGCTTGATGGAAGGCGAAGATGAGGCCTAAGATGGTACATGTTTGCCTAGAAGGTGTTTAGTAGTAGTGACATCAATATGAAGTGTTAAGGCCGCCTATCTATACCTGTGTTGTCTGTACATTCACTATGAGTTGATGTTCAATAAAGACCCGGTAGCTTAGCGGTGAGAGCAACCAAACTGAATTAATTAAAAAAATTTGTATTGTATTGTGATATAAGTTAGTACGCTGAAAAATGGAACAAGTGACGATATTTGGGGCTAAAAAAAGAGTTTCTCCAAAATTGCGCTAATTCGAATATTAAATAAATTAAAACAAAACCTAGTGTAAAAATTATCCTGTAACACTTCGTGGCGCGTCCATACTAATTATATTGATCGGTTGCAGTCAGATAAATAGTAATTATTGTGCCGATTTTCACCCTTACATATTAGATATTATCACAAAGTATCTATTGGCATCGCATACATACGATACTTATTTAAGGTTATCATGTCCAGTCAAAAATTTAAAAACTATTCAACAAAATTTCTCCAAGCTGACAATCTAATGGGTGCATGCTTTCGCAAATAATTGAGAACACTTTTTAACCTTTTTCCCGACGTGGCACGGATCTCATTCTGTGTCGGCCGGACCGGCTTTTTTTCTAAAAAAATCCGCTGTGGTGGCAGCACTGCGCAACATGGCGGGGTCGTAATAAAAAATGGCGTCAATTTAGAGGGCAAACGCGCCAAATTGGATATTTCTCACCGCTGCACTCCGTACGGGTTTCGTGTTTTTTGTTTGAATGTTTCTAAAAACAGGCGATTATTATGAAAGCTTAGCTGTGATTGTCGGACGGTTTGAATTATATTTTCAAAGATAGTGATGTCGAAATATGAGTTGGATGTTAAAAATAGTCAGTTATTGAGTGCGATAAATGATGAACAACCTGCATTCATAAATCAATTTTTTATACATTATTGAGTGCTTTACTTGAGAACAATTGGGCCTGATTTAAAATGATCTAGGGGAAATTATAAAATAAATTATGACTAGGTATATCACGGAAAGATATGTTTCGAAATATTTTTTGTGGTAAAATCTAGATAGTTGTCTGTCTTCAATACTTGGCATCTAAGCGATTTTAAAACATCTAGTTTTTTTTAAACTCCCGAGTATTTTCTCGCCAGGTTCATCTCGACAGAGGTTTTTCCGAATCACTTGTAGATTTTTTGACTTTCATAAGTGCTTGTTCATCATCATCATCTCAGCCTATATACGTCCCACTGCTGGGCACAGGCCTCCTCTCGGAATGAGAGGGCTTGGGCCATAGTTCCCACGCGGGCCCAGTGCGGATTGGGAACTTCACACGCACCATTGAATTGCTTCGCAGGTTTGTGCAGGTTTCCTCACGATGTTTTCCTTCACCGCAAAGCTCGTGGTAAATTGCGCACATGAATTTCGAAAAACTCAGAGGTGCAAGCCGGGATTTGATCCCACGACCCTCTGCTTGAGAGGCGATAGGTCAAACCACTGGGCCACCACGGCTTAAGTGCTTGTTATTATACCTGAATTGAACAAATATATTTTGACTTTGACATAGTTACATACTCTGAACTCGGCAGTGTGCATCTACGAGTATGTAACTTTTACATCTTTTTTGCTCAGTAAAAGCAACCCCAAAATATTTTGTAAGTATTTATTTTAAAAACCATGTGACAAAGCTTTTTGCTTCAACTCACAACAGAGAAAGAGTAAACTTAAAATCCTCAAATTGCGTGATTTATCTGTGGCAGTCTCGTACCATATAAGTTGGAGCAAGATTGTGATCCGTTATTGCGCGAACTCTTCAATGGGAGCACGTCGCGCGCATCAGAACTACTCAGTGGGACAACTTGCTGCGGCGGCCATTTTGGAAATGTTGACGTCATCTGGATAATTAAGATTACGATTTGGAGTCTTTTTGTATTTTTTATTTCAACTCCAAATTTTTGTTTCTTTTACGGTTATCCCGTGAAAGTTTAATATTTCACACGAAAACACAAGCCGAAACATGACCACACAGTCCAGTGGTGGTGTAGGGGAATAGCACGCAGCACGGAATGCTGAGGACCTGGGTTCGATTCCCAGCGCTGGTCTATTTTTCTGGTTTTTCTGTGCATTCATGTTTCGGCTTGTGTTTTCGTGTAAAATATCTGGATAATTTTCGAGATATTACGTATTTTGAGGAACAAGCAAGTATTGTTTGTGCGTTATCGTAATTCATACTTGTTATTTTAGACTTGTATAAATGGCCTGTATTTATAGTTTTTGAGTTTTGAAATTTAGTAGTCATTAGGAGTTAGGTACTCATTACAGAGGCTCTGTGAGTTGTAGAAACCACGAACAGGCTCTATATTAAAAAAAATCATAAACGGAATCGTCAAAATAGCCATAGTAAGTGTAACTATCGAACCTGCTTCCTAAATTTCACGAGAATCGGTTGAGAACAAGCATTTATGCGATCTGCGACCTTGCGGCGTGCGACCTGTGGTTGAGAAGATCCAGACATACTGATAGATAGAACGCATTTCTGCCTAAACTAAAACAAACAGATTAAGTTCTCCTTTAGACTCAGGCAGTTTATTGTAAGAACTAGTCATAATTAACTGATTTAGTTAAGTGAGGGACGCGTCATTTTGGCTTAGACAAGTTCTATTAACTTCTATCTATCACATAACCGCCTAAATATCGTATTAAAATGATTATAAGCATCCTTCTTGACCGGGGATGTTAATGGGCTGTTTTCGACAGCCAATCAGAGCCGTCTATTTACTCTCCGCCGTCAAAATGCCTGCTCCAAATTGGCTATTAAAATCATATCGTGACGTTAGACTCCCCATAGCGCCCCAACTGTCTACAACATTGTTTTGAGGTCAGAGTTAGAGACCCTCCAGGCCCTGAGAATTTGTGGTAGTTTTTAACCAGCGGGTGGAGCGGGCAGGGTGTTACTTGTTGGGAATCTGTGAGTAAACGAGGGCGTGAGGTGTGTTTATGAAAGTACGAGGCGCAACCATTTCTTTTTAAGTAGGTACATATCATGTATCACACCATTACAGATTGTGCTTTCAAATGAATTGGAAATTAGGAGTATTAATAATTTTAAACGATAACAAAACTGATAACTCATGTCTGAAATCGAGTGTAGCTTGACAGGTTTCGGGCTCCCTTCTTCTGCAGGGCTACTATGAAACTCGAAGTTCGTATCGTACCGTCCCTCTGGCTCTCGTATTACCTAAATAGTATAAGTGTCAGAGGGACCCTACGACACGAACTTCGAGTTTCGTATTTGCCAGCCCTGCTGGGAACAACGCGACTCGGCGGCTGCTGCAACACGCACGTGTGCGACGATTTTAAACGTGAGTTATCCGTTTTGTTCTCATTTGAAATTAGTGAGTCGCACGGTAGTTTCATGTTAAAAATTTCTAATTTTCCATAATAAGACCACAATCTTCGTTGTGTGAAATGAAATGAAAATCTATTATTACATACAAAGCATATTTTGTATTACGCTCTATTCTATTATGTACTGCGCTCTTTTGCGTTAGCAATTTATGTAGTTATATTCTTGGTCATTGTATTTTGGATTTAATTTTGACTGTGGAACTCTTTAACGTTTTAAACTTAATTTTGATTACCAAAATTTTTATCCCAAATTAAACTCTAGCAAAGCAGGCAAAACTATCCCTAATGTATGTGTTAAGCAATACTAAGGCCGTCTTGCAGGAAAATATAAATCTAGATTTAGTAGTTAAACCTGGCTTCAGCTTGACAGTTCCATACATTTTGGCACTAGTAAACTGAGCTTAACACTAACTCGAGATTTATGCGTTTCCAGCAAGTAGCCATAAATGTACTTTATTTAGCAATATCCTCGACTTAGCGCGCAATCAAACTAACTTTGACCCCTAGTTTCAACTGCTAAAGCATATGAAGTGATCGTTCAAGTTATATCCGACAAACTATTGATAAACTATTAATACTTAATTGCACTTAATAAACCCTAGATCTGGAGATAACATCCAATTAGTTGAAGTTAACTCAGGATAGCTAATTAATTGTAAAAGGATGTTTAGATCGATTTATGGGTGTGATTTCGAGTTGAATGAAATGACTTCAGTTTGGCCATTTTACTTCAATGTTAACTCGAAAAATAATTGAATAACAATGTTTTTTAATTCACTATCTAAATATAGTAAGTTTGTACCTGTAACGCAAAAAAGTCAAAATTGAAAGAAAATTACTTTGGCCCTTATAGGTACATTAGGAGCCATCGAAATGCATGTATGTATTTTTATTATTTACAACAGCTCTATATTGTCCTGAGGAGAGAGCGTAAACAGTTGCGAGAGGGTTTATAACCAATGCAACTGATTACGAACATAGTTTTAGGTACTTCATTTTTTTTTAATTCAATAAAAATCTTTAAATCCTTGAAGCAAAAAAATTTAAACTTCTAAATCAACGCAATCAAAAGAAGTAGGCAATTAAAAAGGTATTTTGATACATATTAAGTACCGTAACAGATAATCTTAGGGCAACGAACGGGATAGAAACTTGAAATATCGTATGAAGATAATTGTAAAAGCACAATAATTATTTTATTCTATATTTACATGTACTACAAAATAGACTACACTAATTAGTTAAAATTTGATATTCTCTGCTCCTAGTAATCTGATTACTGGCTACGCGTTCAAATAACCTCCGCTACGTCCCACTCTAAAGCTACACTCTTAACGTGTTTAGGTCTAATTGATTTGGTCCTTAAACGAAAAGCAATGTCCACTTGACATACGCTATAAAACGCTTCAATCAGCTCAACAGCAATAAGCATCGAAATAAATCTTAAACGTCGCTCGGCGACGGGAAACTCACAAATTTTGAACGCCTCGGAAAATCCTACGTATTTCACACAGGGTCATTACCCTCGCACCACGCAAGCCTTGTGCTTTGGTTATAAGACGTACAACAGAGTTTCTGAACGGCAGAAGCAACGTGGCAGCTGAACCAGGGGCGTTTTATACGAAATACAATATTAAGGGAATAATATTTCTTCATAAATCGTCGTAGGTGCACCGCTTTCATACCCGGGTTAGTGGCGGGGCTTATAAAAATAAATTCATATAACGTTTACGCTCTACGGCCGCGTTTGTTGCAACTCGCAAGGAAGCCAATGGAACTAAAGCTGCATTGTATTAAACATTATGATTTATTGTTGCTCTTGTTCTCTGGCGATTCAGCTAAATGGTAGCTGTAAATAATACATTGTGAGGAAGTTTGCACTGCGTAGTTGTGATACTTGAGACAGGGATATTTGATACAGTCGTGATTATCGGTTGACACTACCTTGTCATTGTGTCGTGGTATTAATTAAGGGCCATTGTAATTGGCACGGGTTTGTGGAGAAAAAACATTGCTTTTATAACTAATAATTAGCTGTGTAGTATATTTTTACTGAGTAAGGTGCGTGTCTCTATATTTCGAGAAGACTCCGGGTAGTGAGAATTTTTTTGCAGGTAGCCCGTATAGAAAACCACGAAGTAATTTTGGTAATTTTGGTAATTTCGATGGGAGTTGGCCCAATTGCTGCCTAAACAAACAGTGCATTATGCTCCTTTGACTAACACTAGACTAAAGCACTTTAAGATCTATCCCAGGAGTCATGAGAAACAATCGTTTACTGGCTGCGTCAAAAGTATTAACATCAGCTTATTATTTTGACTTTGACTATAGAAAAATCTATGTAGTTTATTGTGTTTCATCATTTCTGTTTGTGTGTAAATAAATATTTATGGTGTTACGAGTAAGTGTGTGTTTAATATTCGATTACGAACACGTGTTCCCCATAGTCGAAACCTTGTAAACTTTCTTTAATATTCCAGAATTTTAATTCGAGTGAGAAATCTTATTAACGTGAGTGAGACAGCAGATAAAGACTAGTAAACAACAAAATAGTTTACCCCTATTTCCGAGGACTCCAAAGAAACTAAGCGTGAAGTCTTAACGGTAATGTATCGTAAACCGATCTCACGAGAGCCAAGGAATTCAATAAAAATTCAAACCGTCCATTATTAACGGTCGGGAGGCGCCCACCAAATGGCTCTAACAAATCGACTGCAGTTTCTTTAGAGTGCGCCAATTTATGTACTGCCAATACGACGTAAAAGCGGAGACAATATAGCAGCGCGTTCCAGAGATGTCTGCGAGAGAGAGCTTATAGAATGATAGCCTGTTTTATTATCAACTAGCCTTTGCCCGCGGCTCCACCCGCGTGGTATTCGGTTATCGCGCGCTGTTCCCTGGGGAACTGTGCATTTTTCCGCGATAAAAAGTAGCCTGTCATTTTCGGGCCCATAAACTATCTCTATGCCAAAAATCACGTCGATCCGTCGCTCCGTTACGGCGTGTTGTTAAAACACACAAACACTTTCGCATTTATAATATAAGTATGGATTGACAAGTTTTGTGTGACAGATAAATGAAATAAAGAAAGAAAAAAGTTTATGTATTTACAAGAGCATTAACACATACATAAACTATTAGGTACTACAATTGGGACGTATAGGTAGAGTCATTCACGATGACGCGTGCCGTGGTTCTTATTACAATGGCATTTATGGCTAATTTTGACAAAATGACGCGTCTTTGGATGCACTAGGTATATCACGCTAATAACGAGTAATAATTATTTACTTCGATGTTGCAATACCACATTACAGTGCCCCTACATAGGTTACAGACTCTTAGATAGAGTTATGAGTGACAGTCAATTTTAAAATATTATAATCTATACACAAGCTAAAAATACATCTATGCCGAAAATAAATGAATGTGAATAATATATGCGATGACATTTCAGTTTAGTCGAACAAGACAAACAGAGACGGTATTACAGATATATATCACATAAAATAAATCTACGAATGGTGAAACAAGACGTAAATATTTTAAAATATACTGATTTTACACATTCTAGTAACGATATAAATAAATACTTTCTTATTTCTCCTTTCTTTTACATTTGGCATGGAAGTCTGAATGTGCGACATCCGGCAGACGTTCAGCCGGTTTTTTCATGTACTTCAAACGCGAGTAAAACCAGAAGTTAAAACTAGTTCGCAATAAATTCTTCTCTCAATGAAATGTGCCACGTCGCGTCTAAATGAGCACAGAGCGCACACACCTTAGTCAGTCCTTATTTCTCTCAGATCTTCTCTGGCCGCATCGGTAGAATCACTTGATGTAGGTAATTTAGAACTAGGAATAGATGCTAGAGCACCTGCGGCTTATTTATGAGCACTGGGCTGCAGCTGAATAATGCATTTTCAGTGATTTCTTACTAGCCTCTACCCGTGGGTTCGCACGCGTTTAAACCCATAGACAGTTGAATTCAAATTTCAGTATTTTACTGAATTCGTGTGGGATTTCTCAAATACTACATAGCGGTCTTCATTGATGTTGTTACGAGTATATCCTGTGTATTATTACAAAACATAGATAATATATAAGTATATTATACAGTTCTCAGCGAAGAAGAGTTTCTTTTTAAAACTATAGAACCCAGTTATATATTGTATGTATATATGTAAACTCTTTATTGTACAAAATAAGCAAAACGAAATTGACAAAAAACAAATATGTACAAAGGTGAACTTATCCCTTTAAGGGATCTCTTCCAGTCAACCTTTGAGTGGATGAGAGGAGCATTCAGTCAGGGACAGACAAAAAGTGAGTTTAATAATTAACATAGTAGAAGCTACAATACAATACAATACAATACAATAACTCTTTATTGCACACCAAAATATAGTAAAAAATTACAGAAAACAGGTATACACACAGAGACATTCTGAGGTAAGCAATAGGCGGCCTTATCGCTTCAGAGCGATCTCTTCCAGGCAACCTTTACAATGCATACATTGCAATGCATGCAATACATTGGTTTAAATAATAAAATACACAAATCTACAAATAATCCTAACATAAAAATACACTACTACATACAAATATATGCATATTATTGAATATTAGTATTATAATAGTATATGTATTATTGTTACCAAATCTAAAACTTTAACTTCATGAAATTGTCTGCTGAGTTTATATTTACGCAGCTATCGCGCTGGGGGCTGTTTATCGAAACAGATAGGCCATTTTCAGGACGGATGGCCGCTACCCGATCTGTCGCCCGAGGGGAGTGAACCATCTGTTTATTTATCTGGCTATGCTAAGACGCAGAAGAACGAAAAGTGACGATTTTAAAAATCCAACTGTATTATTTTTTATTCCATGAACTAAATGAGGTAAGTAATATATGTACAGCGTGTATTTTTAATACTAACTCAAACTTTAAGGGCAGTTAGTGAAGGCCCTAATAATCACATTTTATTATGTTTTAGTAAAAAATTTACACTTATTATTTTCCTTACAAAATTAATTAGCACGCAATGTATCGTTACGCGCTACTACTTTGTTTTTATTCAAAAAGTCGCACTTGTTGACGTGACAGCTGTCACAGAACGCTTCTCTCTTCTTGTGCGCATTACATTGCTGCTCGAAAATATTTCTAAAATTAATTACGCTCTGTTAGTTAATTCTAAATTAACAATTTGTTTTGATATCGGTTCACATCACTTGAATCTTCGTCTGGTTACAGTTTGAGGTAGTATTAAAAATACACGCTGTATTATGTAGCTAGAGAGTAACTTAAAATTTTATATGTAGTATCGAGTTTCAGATGAAACGTAAATAAAATAGTCAAACATCATATTTTGAACTCTACGAAAAAAGTTATGCTTTGGCAACTGCTTTGAATTTTAGGGAGAGCCCTATGTCCAGCAGTGGACGAATATAATAGGCTGATGATGATGAAGTAAAATTGTTGGTATCTGCTGGACATGGCCGGGATGTAGAGAAATTAAGAACAAAACAGAGACTGTGTTCAATAATTCAAGAAGACAAACACCTACGAGTATTACTAAAATTAGGCAGTTAAGTCTACACAAATTGCTTTGTTAATTACAGATTCATATGAGTACCTATGGCGGATGACAGAACTTACATTATTTCTACTTTTGGCCACTCTTAGCGCTGCGATAAATTTCATTATCCCCACCTAACCCACCCAGCGAATATGTTTTATTTACCTACCCTTACTTAGCACAGTTCTAGTGGAAACAGGTGAGCGAAGAGGTTATACCTACCTATATAGTATATAGGTAAACGATGCGTTTCGATTGATTCATGAGGAACACATTTCTCGCAACGCATCCTCGCTCATCTCTGGGGGAAACGCAGTCCTATAGCCCCTAGCCAATTCACAGGCAAGATCCCACGCCATAAACGAGCCATTAAACACTACAATTTAGCTTCTTTTGTGCTGAAATTAACCCGTAAACGCCATAAAACCACCCTCGATTGCAAACCAACTTTATCGCGTAATCACGGAGCGCGATTCGACGTCTGTTTGCACGATCTAGATACCGATTCTCCGAATCCCCCGATTCCCCAATCCGAAAGTTCCTTCCACCCGTTCAGCTTTGTCATTGTCACTATGACGTATTGGCCTCATTTTGGCCCGGACAGCCGAAGGTTCCCACCTAGATTTTAAGGTGATTTAGACTATATTCTTGCGTAATCCTGGCCAGAGATATATAGCCTTCAATGGCAGGTAAGTGATTCCGAATAGTCAAAGATATTCGCTAGACGTCCTCTGATTTATGAACGAGAATGGTATTTTGAGAACGCTGTTTAAGGATTTTTCTAGTCTTGGACAAAGGAATCGTGGAGGACAATCGTTTGATAGCACAGAGTGTTTGAGTTCTAATTTTCAAGTGGCTGTTGGTTTCAATCCCATTAATATTGTAAATCCGACAGTTTGTAAGTCTGTTTGTTACTTCATCATGTCTAAACCGCTGAAACGATTTAAATGGGATTCATTATACAGATAGTTTGAGTCCCGGGGAAGGACATAGGATAGTTTTTATCCCGGTAAATTGCATAGTTCCTTCAGGATTGCGATTACCGAATTCTACACGGACGGAGTCGCAGGTAACGGATAGTTTCGAAATAAAGTAGTATAATTATTTTTGAACAAGAACGATATGTATTTCGTACGGAAAAGTTTTGCTCATGGACGAAATAATACCATGACTTCAACAACACTCGAACGATGGCATGAACTTTGGGAGTTATTTTTGAATTTATGAAGTTAAGTGCGCACACAAACCATATAACTTCTAAGCCATTTCCTGTACCTACGCGGGGTTTCCAGTCGTAACAGTACCACAATAAGATACATAAATATTATATCTTACTCGCTGTTATTTACTTGATATTAGCTCGTGCCCGGAACTCCACCAGTAAAGGTTTTGTTAATTGCTAACCCGCGGCTATCATGCAATTTTCCGGAATAAAAACTAGCATAATGTTTTTCCCAGTCTCAAATTATTTTATCTAAATCAGTTAAGCGGTTTAAGCGTGAAGACGTAACCGACAGACAGAAGAAAGTCAGGCAGAAAGACTGACAGGCATTACGTTCCCATTTATGATATTATTACAGTTTAAACTAGCACATCTTCAAAAACCTGATTTCAAATAAAGAAAACCGCATTCAAATCCGTACACCCATTTAAGAGCTACGGTGCCACAAATAGACACGCATAGCGGTCAAACTTATATTTATTTTGTAAGTAAGCAACATGGCTCTTTTATCTTGTGACAGAACTACCTCTTACTTGTTGAATGATAGCAATAACTTTTGTAGCTTGTTCCCAAGACTATCATTTAAGTGTCTCTACATATACCGCTATTGAGTTGATTTAAGTGCACAGTGTATTTGCTCCTCGGGTCTTCGCAGGGTATGCATTATGCACCTGATCGCAGGCTGTGAGACGCCCGTTGTCGGCTTAGAGCCGCTAGTTACACCGTAACGTGTCGAGATCGCTGTAGCGTAAATCCTAGTTATGAAGAATGGATTTAAGAGAACGCGATCGGTGTACTTGAGGATTAAAATGTCTGAGGATGTTAAGTTAAGCTGACAGGAATGATTGGATTGAATGGAAGATTTAATAAAGTTCGGTTGAAAATTTCCACTGTTATAAGCGAGGACAGATTTTTGATAGTTACTGTTTCTGTTGAATGATTTATATTTTAGAAGGTATTAATTTTTAATCATCATCATCATATCAGCGGTAGGATGAACACTGTTGGACATAGGCCCAGTTGTTTAGGTGAATTCGCGGTTTTAACCAGGTTATCCGTCTATCTCTTTGAATATCCCACGCTGCGTTTGTCGATCCGCATTTGTTAATGCAGTATAAATAAATAAAATGAAATAAAAAATCATGGACACTTGACACCAATTGACCTAGTCCCAAACTATTTAAGCAAAGCTTGTACTATGGATACTAGGCAACGGATAAACACACTTATATGGATAAATATATACTTAAATACATATTAAACATCCAAGACCCGAGAACAAACATTCGTACTAGTCATAAATATGTACGTCTGTCACCTTGGTCTTGGTAAATATAGTTCAGTTTACCACTATGTTATCCTATCATCAAACAATTTTAGTGACTCAATTGCAAACTGTAAAAGTGTAAACGGTGACACTCCGGTGTGACATGATCCACATCCCCAGCGCAATGCAAATGAGTGAGACCCGCTAGGACATCGCAAACACCGCCTGATTCTGCATCGTCATTTGTTGCATTCTAATCGAATAACGGAATCCTGCTGGGAAGAATCACGTTCATTTCGACGTCTTACTGGAAACCAATGGATGGATTTGAAGTTGAAGAAAATCCCTGAATTATAGCTATATCGTTCAACATTATCCCAGCTCGAATAAGTTTCAGTGTTGGGCACAGGCCTCTTAGAAAGGGCTTGGGCCACAGTTCCCACGCGGGCCCAGTGCTTATTGAGAACTTCACACACAACATTAAAATTCCTCACAGTTTTGTGCAGGTATCTTCACTCTCTCAACATAAGCTACAAACTCGTTGGCTTGACGGCCTCCCAATGTAATGCAACTTGCACGATTTTTCTTGCAAGCCTAAGCTCGGCATAAAGTTTGTACCTATATGTATAATCAATTTCCAATATAAGTAATTATATAACAGAACGCAATTATGAATTTAGAAAAATTCAATAGTTAACATAAATATTTAGATCTGAGCAATACTGAGCATATTTACTTAGGTATTGAAAATGTAGAAAGTACGAGTATTATATATTTCTGTAAAAAGTTGGCAAGTTCTGACGTCAAAATAAATAAATACTTTGCATTTATCAGTACAACTTACATTAACTTTTAGCTTTTTCGAATAAAATATGTTAATAAAAACTAATTTGTCAGAGACAGCCTCAGTAAATTTATTTTATAAGTCATAAATTCCAACTTAACATTCTTAAATGACCGCGCCATTGAAAACGTTTCGTGAATTTCAAAGCAACACGACATTTTCTTAAAAAACTCCACCCCATACATCTTATTAGCGGTTATCTTTTTAGAAGATTAATAATTTAAAAAAAGAGTCTATTACAAGAGTCAGTTACCGTTTAAGAGAGCGGGGGAAAAAGTGGGTGAATCATAAATAATATGGTAAATGTTATGGCTTTTAAACTGATGATAAAGGCACGCAAATTGGCTTGGAGTGAAGTTCAAAATGGCGGTTTTTTTAGACGCGTCATTGGAAATGAGAATTTAGTAAAAGACATTTCTAAGTTAGTAAATTTTAGTGGGAATATACAAAAGAAAGCGATACGAGGCGATTCTGTAGACGTGATCAGAACAAATCTTAATCAACTCAGTTCAGCAAAAATTATCAATATATTAAAAAAAACAATAAATATGTACAAGAAGAAAAATAAATTAAGAGAAAATAGAGAAATTATGCGGCTGCTTACATTTGCGGGAAACCGGTAGATGCAAGGGGCGAGTTGTTTTTTCTTAATTTAAATATCCTTTGACCTACACGTTCTGCAGTTGATTTATATTATTCCATTCTAGCTGAATTGGCTGAAAGTTTCGTTAGGAAACCATGCTTTTTGCTTTTGAATATAGATTTCATAAAATGATAAAAACGTAGTGCACCGTTATATTAGCTTGTTCAGTCCACAACAAAGGCTTCAACATCGATAGCGTTGGTTTTTAGCAATGCGGTATTTTACGTGTGATTTTTTTTTACTGTAGCATTCTCTACAAAGCAATTTAGGTAAATTTACGAGGGCAACTTATATTTCATTTTTTGTTTTATTTTAGAATTGAAACTACTGCAATTGAGTGCAGGTATTTCATATTGAAAAAAATTGAACGTAGTAGAAAAGTTCATTTAAAATTATTTTTTAATCTCTGTTGCAAAAAGAGGGTTGGTATAAGTTTGAGGTGTCTGTGTGTCCATCTGTGGCATCATGGCTTCGAAACGAAAGTTTTATAAAAAATTGGTTCAGTTACTTATGAAATATTGAACTTGAAATGAGAGTGGCGGGAGTTTTTTTTAATACTTAGGTTATTTATTGATTACTTATATCTTATGATTGCGTTGACTTAGAAAGTGTCACTTGTTTTAGGGGTATCAGACCTAAGTATTTGATATTTATTTAAAATTCATAGTTCATACGTTCCTGGGAAAAGGTGTCTTGACAGACGTACAGACAGACCGACAAAAAAAGTGATGCTTAAGGATTGTGTTTATTCCTTTGATACACCGAACAAAGGTTTAAGTTTATTTGTCTTCTAACGTACAGATCGCGTCAGAGAAAAGGAACGTTTGCATAAAAAATCAATTAAATTTAGAAATCGATTAGATTGTATCCAGTCGGTAGTAAATATCTGAGCTATAACTACCCATGTGAGAAGATAAGTAAATATAGGTATACAAATAAAGAGCAGGTCTTAGTATTTCCAAGGTAACCCGGAAGTAATATTTGCCAAGCAAACCTGCTTTTCGCGCCATAAATCAAGATATGAAGCGAATGCCGATGAAATTTTCAATAGGATGCTGGCTTCATGAAATTTAAGGAAAAGTTTCCAGTCTTAAGAAAGAATTTGTGCGCAACTCTTACAAGGATTATTTTAAAGTTACTTAGCGAAAGGAAACTATGGAAAAAGTTTTGATGTTCTTTTTAAACCGGAGTGGATTACATCGTGATTAAATCCTGCTCTGGTTTGACTTTAATATCTTTTTAAGGTTCCGAAGTTAAAATAGAAAAACGGAACCTAAGCAGCGTCATTTTTATCCGTCCGTCTGACCATCTGTCCTGTGATTAAATTCAAAGACTTTTTGTTAAAAGAAACTGCATTTTGGCATGAGTATACCTATACTCCATTTCAATAGAATCTGACAATCCTGTAGACACTTTCAGCCTCCTAATATGAACACTGGGCTGCCTGAGGCTTTGTGATGTGACTATTATTCTTTTTTGAATCCTTTTAGATGATAATTGCAACAACAGGGACATATACAATCAAGCATGCCCACGTTAGGGTGTGCTAAATGTGTAGAAAATTGTTAGATTCTATTGAATTGTACTTTAAATACCTAATAATAACGTCAACAGAGTGGCTTCTTTTCTCAGATAGAAATCTGAAACTTATTTCATTATAGTAAAAAATACCAGAACAGGACTTATCGCGACGATGAGTCTAGTTACTTGTGACCACGGCCACTGTGATGTGGTCGAAACGTCGAGGTAAATATTATCCGTGTCTTTAGTGTGATAAGTCCTGTTGTAGCATTTGACTATGAGTAAAAATCACGAAAGTTTAAAAGCCTTGATATTATTTCATTCTATTTATGGAAATTTATACTTCTTCATTTATTTATTTACTTTTTCTTTCGGTTTTCCCTTTACTAACAAACTTTATTTTATTTGAGTACCAAGTTTTAATTTCTCATAGTTCTATCTCTTCTAAATTTTTCAACGTACCTATTCTGTTACAATTTAACTAAAAAAAAATAGAACAATCAAACAACAACAAAACATGCCTGGAAAAAAAAACTATTACGTTAATTGGCTGTCATCTGAAAATCCATCAATATTTTTTTAAACAACAAAATGTTTCCTGTTATCTGTTTGCAAAAGAATATTCCAAATATTCACCGTTGTAGTTTTCAATAGTGTTGTAGCGAGTAGCGCTGAAAACCAAACTTATTTTAGCGTAGGTACGTTAAATACTAATTAGTTTAGTTCTCGGGTCGACCGCTGCTAATAATGAATGTTAGCTCAAACTTTTGGCTAGGGCCTAAGCTAAGGTACGCCTTGGTTAAAGCGAGCGGGGAAAGAGGTGAAGAAATGTTAAAAAATATGCGTATTTTTCAGTGTTCAGTGTATTTTTCAGTATAAAATTCTGTGTAGCAATAAATAAGAAAATTTAAAATGCCATGTGATCAACTTATTAAAATATTTTGGAATCACATATGTCATAAATCTTTTTAAAGTACCTATTACGAGTACATAAGCGTTTTTTTATATTTTAGGGTTAGAAATTGTGTGTGAACAATTTTATAAAAAGCTACTTCAGTAATAAAGTTTTTCAAGCTATTCATTCTCATTCATAATAATTTAAGTATAGTAAGAACAGGTATATATTTTTGAAATAAAAGCCATTATCAAAGTCCCATGACACCTTGATATCTTACAGCACAAACAAACCAGAGTAGGTACAGTCAGCATCAAAAGTAGCGGATCACTTTTTTACTCTGTCGCATTGACACCTTGACAATCAAGCATGGCGATTAGTACGTGGCCTGGCTGTAAAACGACCAATTACGAAATTGTATAGCTACGCGATTGAATTTCACACGATCAACCAAGTCTCTCATTCGCAATGAGCGTTTTCACAAGCCTAGCGAACCGCTCCTCGCGCTACCGCCCACAGCTTTACCGTAGGTCGTACGTTAGCAACCGGCTTGCTAATTTAGAATGCAAGCAAGAACTATTTGTGCAGTTAAACGGATAGTTTCGGACCGGTCTTAGTTAGCGGACGTTGGTTAACCCCCGCATGCTTGTAACTAAACTTCGTTTAGTGTGTACACCGCTTTAGCACGTCCACAGCCCATATGCAAATTGTAGCTAAGTATAATATAGTGAGACGACCGGATGGCCAAGTGGTTAGAAGGTGGCTACGAAGCTTGAGGTCCCGGGTTTGATTCCCAGTAGGGGCAAGATAACCTAACCAACAAAAAGTTGGAAAACTCCAGACTTTGTCACTTCAAAGTTCGAAATAAATAAAAATAAATAAATATCACGGGACAATTCACACCAATTGACCTAGTCCCAAAGTAAGCTTAGCAAAGCTTGTGTTATGAACACTAGACAACGGATAAACATACTTATATAGATAAATACATACTTAAATACATATTCAACATCCAAGACCCGAGAACAAACATTCGTATTATTCATACAAATATCTGCCCCGACCGGGATTCGAACCCGGAATCTCAAGTTTCGTAGTCAGGTGCTCTAACCACTGGGCCATCCGGTCGTAAATAAGATATTTTTATGAACAATACAAAATGTTTGTTCTCGGGTCTTGGATGTTTAGTATGTATTTATTTATGTATCATTTCTAATCGTAAATGTTTTATTTGTTCCTCAATAAATTTTATTGGTACTATCATAGTGTCCTTTATTTGAGTATTTATCTATATAAGTATGTTTATCCATTGCCTAGTACCCATAATTTAAGCTATGCTTAATTTGGGACTAGGTCAATTGGTGTCGAGTGTCCCATGATATTATAATATTATTATTATTATTATTAATGGTGCTAACGAATGAAGAGTTAAGTTGTAATGATGGATAGTTTGGAATGACATCTGGCTAGTTATACAAGGTGTCTCTAAATTTGTTCAAAACATTTCAGCTGGTGGTACAGTCAGCAACAAAAATATACATACATTTGAAGTGTCAAGAATATGTATACTTTATTGCCTGAACATTAAAGTTGACATAAATTTTTTGCACTTTGGCTGTATTCATTTGTTGCTGACTGTACCGCACCCTACCCCAGTTAGACTGAACACTAGGGTGTGTCATTTTTCTCGAATTCTGAAATTTCAGGAGTAATACCTCTCAAAAGTTGCCTCATCAAATATATTGAACATTTGCATTTAAAGATTTCACCTTAGTTGGTACTTTTGGCTCGCTCATCGACCTTGAAGTTCTGTTAAAATTGCAAAATATATACGTAACTGGGACATTTTTTTAAAATGATCTACTATCTGTAACTGGACGTAAACTACATTAAAATAATACAAATGCCTTAAATACTTAAAATAAATTAGAAAAACAGTTCATTTTCACATATCTGCTATTTTACCCTTAGCCCCAATTACGCTGTTGTACGTCATTACCGGCAAATATAATCGTGAGTTGTATTTGTAATTAATACACATATTACTTCATAAAACTTGCCTATATTTCATTTCTTTGTATTAAATAACACATAATAAGTTAATTCAGTTACATTTTACCTATTACATTTATCAAAATGTCGTCGAAAAGTGGCGTAGAAACTAGAGTTAAAACTAAAATGCGTATTCTTGACAAACACCCGGAAAAAATTAAAAACAATATGCTTCCGACATTTGAAGATGTGCTAAGACATTGTGAGTGGCTGCGTTATGAAAAAAAACAGTTCAATCAACAAGAACCTCAATTAAAAATTATCATACGCGAAGTAGTTCAAGCCGTTATCGAAATCTGGAAAACTGCTTCAATTCCAACTGTTACGGAAGCAAGGGCAGGTCAACTAATGATGTCTTTTTGCAATCAATACAAGCAGTTATTGAAAAACTTTAACAGGGATTCAAAAGGAAAATCATATTTAAGCAAGATGCAAGATTTTCTCGTCAAATCAACCCTTCTTTTTGACATAGCAGCATGTAAGTGTAAAGATTTCACTACCTGCAAATGTGGCAAGTTTAAAGCGGTTCCGATTAAAGAACGCACTTTTCTGGAAGATCAAAGAAGCTTGAGGAGCATGGTGATCGGGTCAGTTGATATAAAAACAACTAAAAAGCTACAGAAAAAAATTAAAAGATTGCATAAGAAAAACAAATCCGTGTCTACCAATTCACAACCGTCAACTTCCAGTAATGTACCCGTTATGTCATTCGATTCGGATTCAGAATCTGAAAAATTGTCTGAGAATGAAGAAAGTGATAGCATCACACTAGGAATTTCTTCACAAGAGTCAAGAAAGAGGAAGATCCCGCAACCTAAATTAGAAAAGCTGGCTGAAATATGTGATCGTTATGGAATTTCGTACAGAGCGGGTGCTGCTATCGCGTCGGCGACTTTAAATGATGTCCAAGATAATAGTGCAAATGCCATGCCCTCTACCATAATAATTGACCACAGTAAATTGAGACGAGAAAGAATTAAGCGAAGACAAACGTTGATGCGAAAGCAACAAGTAACGTCTCTAGAAGCTTTGTTTTTTGATGGACGCAAAGATCAAACTCTTCATTACATCAAAGACGGAAAAAAGTTATATCGTCGCGTGCGAGTCGAAGAACATATAACTCTAGTCAAAGAACCCGGTTCGGAGTATATCGGTCATGTGACTCCACCCGCTGGAACATCCAAGGCTATTGAGGAGTCTATGTGTTTATATCTTGCCGAAAAGAAAATAAATATTACCTCTTTGATGGCAGTAGGGTGCGACGGAACAAACGTTAATACTGGAAGGAAGAACGGTGTGATTGTGGCATTAGAAAAACGCCTTTCTCGTCCTTTACAGTGGCTTGTGTGTCAATTACATGCCAACGAATTACCATTGCGTCATTTGATTGGCCATTTAGATGGGCAAACTACCGGACCAAAATCTTTTTCAGGGCCGATTGGAAAAATGCTCTCAGCTTGTGAGAATAGGCCAGTAACGCAATTCGAACCTATTTCTATACAATTACCTATACTTTCAAATGTAAAGTTAAGTACAGATCAACAATACTTGTATTATATGTGCGTAGCTGTGTCAACTGGAGTCGTAAGTCCTGATTTAGCTAAACGCAACCCGGGAAAAATGTCACACGCCCGATGGCTTACGACTGCTAACAGAATACTGCGTCTGTACGTTTCAACAAAGCGTCCAAGTGCTGCATTAGTTTCGCTTGCAAAGTATATTTGTAAAAGTTACAGCCCTTCTTGGTTTCAAATCAAAATTCATAGCTCATGTAAGGATGGTGCTAGGAATTTATGGTTTCTCATCGCGAGCACAAGAGATCTTCCCCAAGACATTAAAAAGGTCATTTATCCAGTAATACAGCGTAATGCGTATTTTGCACACCCAGAAAACTTGCTTTTGTCCATGTTAACAGACAATAACAAGCATATAAGAGAACTTGCTTGTAGGAGAATACTTAAAGCTCGTGCTGCAAAAGAAATCAAGGTGGTGAGGTCTTTTACCATACCGAATATCGACTTTGAATCCCAAAATTATTATGACATGATTGACTGGCAGGACAAAAAACTGGTATTAACGCCGCCTCCGCTATTGCGGCTGACAGAAACAAGCGAAATTCAAGATATGGTTTCCACGGGAAATTTGAAATTAATCGATTTCCCGAAGTTCCCATGTCACACGCAATCCGTGGAGAGGTGCGTCAAGCTGACTACTGAAGCTGCTGGTTCTGTGGCTGGAAACAAAGCTAGAGAAGGCTTCATCTTTTCTAAAATAAATTCAAGAAAAATCATGCCCAAATTTAACTCTAAAAAAGATTTTAAGTAAACCCGTAGTGATTAAAAAATGTCATGTTTTTTTAATTTTCTTGTAATTTTTTTAAATAAAATATGTAAAAAAAATGGTTTTTTCTTGCAAATTATAATATTTTCTATCCTAGGATGTCACTTGTTGCTTGATAAAATGATTTATTACTTTGTGAGGGTGTCCCAAATTAGGAGATAAAAACGGCAATTTTCACAAACTTTAACTCATTTGAGCAAGCCAAAAGTATATAAAAAACGTATTGTTTTTAACATATTTTGTCATTTCAGATCTAAAAGCAACTTTTGATAACTATTAGAAGTCAAAAAACTAACATTTTTTTTATCACCATACTAAGTGACACACCCTACTGAACACCCAGGGGTATTATGAAGAAATATTTTTAGGAGACTTTAATTTACAGTTTTGCCTTTGACGCGGCTTAGTTTAAACATCGATCAATGTATGGAAGCATCTTATCAATGACAATGTTATCATCATTATCACGGCCTACATACGTCCCACTGCTGGGAACAGGCCTCCTCTCAGAATGAAAGGGTTAAGCCGTAGCTTAATTCACTCAAACCATGGAATTGCTTCGCAGGTTTGTGCAGGATTTGATGGCCGTAGCAAATACTATAAATAATAACGCGTAGTAAATTTCAAAATGTACTATCGCGGAAGAATTCCAGAAAAACTCAGAGTTGCGAGTCCTGTTTTGAACCCACGATCCTCTGCTTGCGCCATAAGTCAAAATTATGTTATTATATTTAAATAAGTATACTTCAACACAATGACATTAATGCTCCGACCGGACTATGTAAATTAGCCAGCGTGTCCGGCACATCCCCTGTTCTACAATATTTCTACGATGGCCCTTCAGGGAACAATGGAGTCGTAAACGGGTTTCATAATAAATTTGATTGTCCGAACCACTACCAGTCTCTAGCAGTGCTGTAGTGATGTGCCGTTATAATTGTGGATTTGTGGGTACGGACAGCAATGCATGTTATTGTAATAACTGCTGCCCCCATTTGATCTAGTTACGATAAATTGATCGGGCTCTACAGAAAACCAGCGTTACTGCACATAATGTGCGGCAACACATGCTGAGTGGAGACCCTTTTTGGTATCCTGCCGTGTCACCAAGTAATATAGTTTTAGTGCTAGTTTTAATCTTAGTCTTAGGTGGTACTCATGGGGCCAAAATAAATCTTTCTTTCTTTCTTCCTATTTATCGCTACCTCCCTCCTCTCTTTTGCAGGTGGTAGGACCTTGTGCAAGATCCGCTCGGATTGCTGCCATCATGTTGCTCGCTAATCCTGCCGTGAAATAGCAGTGCTTGCACTGTTGCGTTTTGGCGTGGAGAGTAAGACAGCCGGTGAAATTACTGGCACTTGAGGTATTCCTTAGGCCTCTAGGTTGGCAATGCATCTGCAATCCCCCTGGTGCTGCAAGTGTCTATGGGCGGTGGTGATCTCTTACCATCAGGAGACCCACTTACTCGTTTTCCATCCAGTCGAATAAAAACAAATCTCGAAAATATATAGTACTTAGTCTACGCCTTCATTCTATATTTAGTTTCTCTTACTAAGTACTGCCCACAAGTTTGTTAACATTGTAATTTTATAAAAGATAAATAAAAATTAAATATTTTTCTATCTCCGTGCCAAATTATATCACGATGTTTAAATAACTACAATAGGCGTAAAAGCGTGAAGAAATAACAAACTTATATTCACTCAAACTATAATAATATTATTAGTGGAATTTGATAAAAAAAGCAATTGAAACGCAATTTAGATATAGACACACATAGTGGAATTGCGCACTTACAAAAAAAAAGAAAAATCTGCAGATCGAACTGATACGGATTTTTCTTATTCGGATATCCCGTACATCACTAGTTTCTAGATCTCTGTACAAAGCTCTATGTATAGGTCCAGTCAAGGTCAATCGATGATGGTCTTTGATAAAATAGACTCTATGTTTGGTGAATGTTGAGGCTAAAATTGGCTAAAAGTATAGTTCTGCTTCAGTTAATTAGTCAGATACACTTCTTTGCTTTGTATTTGATTTAGTTCCAGATTTGCTTTATCTTTCTTTTCGACTTACAGACTTGTAACATAGAATCGAATAGCTTCTTTTAAACCCATTTTCCCCTCGATCTATATGAACGTCTTGGATAAAATGGCTTGTTTTGATGCTCTCGTTGTACAATCTACTATTTATTTCTTTCTTTTTTTACATGCCTCTAATACCTACTGTAGTAAAAGACTCCAATTCCGCAATTTTCATTTCTGGATTAATTCAATTTGATGTAACTAGCTTAGTCCAGTTAAATTCGTATGCGCACCCTGTCTGTGCAGTCTGGGCTAGTTGACGTTAACATATCTAATTATCGTTACTAGATTAGCACTGCGGGGTTTTATAACAGGTAGTAGCTAAACTCCGGAGAAAAGGACAGAAATAGCTATTTAAACTGTATCGTAACAGGGGTCCTTAAAACTCGAGTGTGATTTTATGAAACGAGGCGTTGCCGAGTTTTTTAATAGGGTCACATGAGTGTCTTAAGACCTAATTACGTACAGTTGCATACATTTTTATCTACATCCTTATATTAAATCCTCTATCAATTGTTTTCTAGAGCCATTGAGAATGGCCTGCATCAACTCTAACTAGCTATGTCTGCCCCAAGAGCTGTGCGCGCGACGACCTGCGCCTGCTCGTGCGCCCTGCGCCCCCCACCGCACCGGTACTGTAATGATGTATGAAATCTCATTACGGTACAGAAACCTACCTACCTTACGTACCTTATTTATATACCTGTGGTCTTACAATAAATGATTAGAATCTTTGAATCTTTGAAATCTGGTTCGTAATGACCATTACGATACTGCCGTGTTCATAATAGAATCCAAAGTCATAATGCTGGTCGTAAATCTATGGTTTTTGAACGCATAATGGAGGATTTACTATATGGGTGTAGATAGAAGTTTTATAAAAAATTTAAGTGCAAGTTTTTGTAAAAATTCGGCGTCCCTCCCTCTTAAAGCTAAGCTGTTGGTTTGTGAATTTTGTAAAGCTAAGTTTGCTTGGGCATTATTAGTAGTTTAAGGGGCTGTTTCAGCACTCATTGATTAGTTTTATTGACGGATAAATGTGATGCCATCTCCGTCTCTTGGAACAAAACAAACAGAGACGGCAATGGATGGTTAAACAGCCCCTAAGAGTTTAATAGCAGCGTTATCTTATACCAACTTGGAATAATCCGTACAAAATATTACTTGTTTTTTCGTAGCGCCTACGAAACCGAGCGTGTCAGACACGGTTTTGGCCAGTTTTTTTGCGTTGCGAGAGACTAAAGTAAATAAACTTATCTTTAGCGGCAATCTTGTTCAAATTGTTATTTAATTTTGATTAAGGTATTATTTTACGGTTGTTTGTGATGTTGGACTTATGTATTTTTCTAATAACTGCATCATCAACAAATATCGTCTTTATTCCCGCAGTAATGTCAGATTTTGGAGTTGGTTGCTAACGAGATAGCAAGTAATATTTGTACAAGGACATGTCCGGGGACACGTTAATTACTAACGTTCCCAAGGCGCGTAACGGTCAGTTACAGCAAAGATAAATAAATACAAACCGGTCCATTTATCAACTGCGGAACGAGGACATCTTGTAACATGGATCAAGAAACGGAAACTAAACGAAAAGTTAACAGATAATCTGTAACAGGTTCATGCACAATTAGTTGTAGTGAAAAATTTAAATGGCCAATAAAGAGAAATTTTCAAGTTGTTTGTCATTAAAATCCAAATTGTTACCACCACGAATCGCCTACAGCCAATAAACCCCTGAAACTGTTGCAACATATTTATATTATAAACATACTAATGAAACTAAATTAGCGAAACTAATCCAAATATCAACAGGTTTAAACCACGGATTAACGGCCTAACCGAGCTCGCACCATGGCCTATCGAAATAAATTCTCTATGAAAATCGGATTAAACTGCGGACTCTTGCGTGACCGTGTTTCCAATCTATTTTGTGATTTACACCTATATAAGGACCGGTTATAAGCGGTTTGGCAGGCATTTAGGTTAAACGACGAGCGAATAGCATAGTGGTTGTGAACGTGACTACGAAGTTTGAGGTCCCGGATTCAATGACGAGGGGCCGGGGCATTAGTATGATAACCTAACCAGGTCATGATCAAAGGATAGAGCTACATTTCAAAAAAAAAAAAATTATATGATATAATGGAATCCTCATCATCATCATGTCAGCCGAAAGACGTCCACTGCTGGACATAGGCCTTCCCCAAGGCTCTCCACTCAGACCGGTCTTGTGCTTTTGCATCCATCGCGATCCCGTGATCAGAACCAGGTCGTCGCTCCATCTTGTTGGAGGCCTACCGACAGCTCGTCTCCCAGTCCGCGGGCATTCGAGAACCATTTGACCCCATCGGTCATCAGTCCTAATGTGCTTTATACATTACAGTAGAAACATTGACTTCCAGTTTATTTTAGTTTCTAGTTTTAACGTCATTGTGGAACCTGTTGAACAACTCTAAATTAAACTCGATAGCACTACAGTGAGGATTCACTTCGGTTTATACAGGGGGAGCGATTATTAACATGGATACAGTGTGATATTACGAAGCCTTGCGTGCTAACTTTGCTGTGTAATGAGATATTTCATCAGGTTTAAGTGTTACCGTTGCTATGTTATTTTAATGTCAAGTCTCATTGAGTAACACGTTGCGTTTACACACTGCCTGAGCTTAAGTATATAAATCAGACAAGACTAAGTAAGTGACTGTAAGCCATAGGTGTTTTCTCAGAATGAGAGATCTTGGACCGAGCTTATTCGCAATTATGTGCAGAATTCCTCACAATTCTAGACGGCAAAAATGTCTACTGTTACTAATGATAATTCATACTTACTAATGTTATAAATGCTAAAGTGTAGAACTCGAAATGGAGCGACGGATCGTGATTTTTTCGACGTGACATATGCTACTTTTTATCCCGGAAAACTGGACAGTTCCCAAGGGAACAGCGCGCGATAACAGAATTCCACACGGGCAAGGCCGCGGGTAAAAGCTAGTTTTATATACCTTAGTACTTTCAAATATTCAAAATCAATCAACCCGTCGATCATTTCGTTCCATACCAGCTATTATTACTCTAACCCCCGACCCACATCACACAAATACTCGCCCCTTTAGAACGAGTTACAAAACTCACATTAATACTTATCTCTCTCTCACACCAGTACAGTAAGAAAGAGACAAACATTAAGGTCGACTCGAGCTAAGTACTCTGGGGAACTGATTTATTATAAGATTCACGGAAGACGCGTGAATACAAGTCTTTGTGCTTAACCCTTCCGATTGGGACTGAATAGGGCGATGGGGTCTAATGGGGTCTTAATTGACTGTGATTTGTTGTCTCTATTGACCCCGGATTAGTTTAAAAGAGTGAATTATCGTGGGCTTGAGGGTTATAATGTAGTTGCAGTATTAATAATTTAATTAAATCGGACGATACTTTTATTGGTTTTAATCTTATAACCGTATTCTGGCAAGCTTCGCTTCTCATGTTGGTATTATTTTCCAGGTTTCTTAGGGTTCCGTAGCCAAAATGGTAAAAATGGAACCCTTATAGTTTCGCCATGTCTGTCTGTCTCTCCGTCCGTCCGTGGCTTTGTTCAGAGACTGTCAATGCTGGAAAGCTGTAATTTGCACGAATATGTATGTAAACTATGCCGACAAAATGGTACAATAAAAATTAAAAAAATTTTTTTTAGACTACCTCCCATAGACGTAGTGTGGGTGTTTTTTTTTCTCATCCTACCTAGTAGTGTGGGGGATCGTTGGATAGGTCTTTCAAAACCATTAAACGATTTTTCGATTCAGTGATTCGTTTGCAAAATATTCAACTTTAAAGTGCAAATTTTCATTAAAATCGAGCGTCCCCCCCTCTAAAATCTAAACTGGTGGGCGGAAAAATTTGGAAAAATTCAGGATGGCAGTAAGTATACCAAACTTTCAAGGAAAACTATAACGGTTATGTTTGCTTGAGAATTATTAGTAGTTTAAGAGTAAATAGCAGCCTAAGGTATGAAATATACCTAAATTTGGAATATTCCGTACAAAGTACGAAAAACCTTAGCAAAAATAACTAAATAATTGGCTATTTTTTGTTTTTTGTTTTTTATTTAGGTATTTTTTTTTGTCACGAATAAAATGTTTTCTTTCTTTCTTTCTTCTTTCTTTCTTTCAAAATATTACTTATTTTTTTCGTAATGGCTACGGAACCCTACTTTGGGCGTATCCGACACGCTCTTGGCCGTTTTATTTTTTAATAATGTCAACGTTGATAAACGAAGCTCAACAAATCGAAAATCCACGCGAAAATACGACCACTAATTTAGATGTCAAATAAATTAGAGAGATAGCGAGCTGAATTGTGCATGTAGAGTCGGGGCCCAGGCACTGTTATTATGTGGAAAACTGGCTCCAAATGGAGTCAGAAGCGCCAGATGATTAATTGCCAATCGCTTTTGATGCTGGTTTTGGCACGGTTACAAATTGACGCTCTTCTGTTTCTATTTATCACAAATTAACATACATTTTAGTCGGGACCTGCTAATAGATAGGTATTTATCAACAGACTTTGGCAGCAGAGATGCAGCTTATCGCCGCTAGCAGATTTAATGTTCAAAACCAAAGTCAATTTTGCCGGTGAGTGAATAATTGGGTGTTTATCTATTTAGGGATTCATTCGCAAAACATCATTGCAGGTGGTAGGACCTCGTGCAAGGTCCGCCCGGATTGCTACCACCATCTTGCTCGGTAACCCTGCCGTGAAGTAGCAGTGCTTGCACTGTTGTGTTTCGGCGTGGAGAGTAAGACAGCCGGTGAACTTACTGGCACTTGAGGTATCCCATCTTAGGCCTCTAGGTTGGCAACGCATCTGCAATCCCCTTGGTGTTGCAGGTGTCTAAGGGCGGTGGTGATCTCTCACCATCAGGAGACCCACTTGCTCGTGTGCCACCCAGTCGAATAAAAAAAAACATTAAGCTGACTGCAGGTTGTCAAAATAAAAGTCAAAATATCTTTATTTAATTTAGGCACAAGCACTTATGAATGTCAAAAAAGAATCTATCACCGGTTCGGAAAATCGCTATTGAAAAGAATCCGGCAAAAAACTCAACTGGTATATATTTTTTTAAAATAGATTTACAATATTATTAAATTATAATTATCTTTACAACACAACTTCATTTTTAACACAGTCGAATCAGTAACAGTTGATCAAAACTTAATAAGTACTAATTTTTAATATGAAACCCTTCAATATGCGTGGCCTGACACGCTCTTGACCGATTTTCACAATATTTTTCGCGAATATAAACGCCGAATATAAATGCGTCAGCTACAAAATTCGTTTTTTTTCCGTCAGATGAAAGTTACTTCATTGATTTTTAAAAGTCGTTGCTCTAACTACTCGTATATACATGATTACCATTTAATTTATTTTTCCGACGTAATGTGCCTTTTGAAAATAACAACGGTAAATCTTCGAAGAGCGAATGCAACCTTCCTAAAGAGCCACTTTCTTGAACGAATCATGTTTCCCACAAAATTATACTGGTCGTTTAGAATTTAGTTCTCTATTTCGAAGGAAGAGTTCCATTTTCAAATTCCATTTTCTACCGACTTTTATAATATAACCACTAAAATTGGCAACGTTAAGCAACAGTCCGTTCACACCTGCCGCTGAACTTTAAGCAAAATGCACTTTCCCTTAGCAAATTTAAAGTCTACTTCAGTATCATCTTATAAAGAAAGCTCCTTGCATTATATCGTCCATGCAATATTAAACGTTATTTTGATACATCTAGAGTGAAAGAGGTCATAGTGTACCGCGGGAAAACGGTTCCATGCTGCCAATGAAAATGGAATTTCTGTGTCGGGATTGCATTGTCAATTCGAGGGAATTGTGTGGTTTATTTGAAAGACGTGTTTTCTATAAACAATAAACAACCTTTTACGATATGATATGTATGAACGAGAGCTCAGAGATGGGGCTGTTAGACGAAATGTCACGGCATTATAACATGTATTTTCAGGGTTTACAGACAGTAACGAATGAGCGCCTTTGTTTGCAAAAACTTTCAAAGTAATACCTCTCATCTAAAGCTATGTACGTACAGCGCGTACATTGGTACGCGTGTTCTGGAACCCCATGTCCGTAAGTGCAGCTACGCGTACACTCTTTGAGAACGCAAGCCGCATGAACAGCAGGGCTACGATGAAACACAAAACTCGAAGTTCGTGTCGTGTGGTCCCTCTGACACTTAAATACTGCTTAATACGATAGCGAAAGGGACAGTACGATACGAACTCCGAGTTTCGAGTTTCGTAGTAGCCCTGCTGACTCGTACTCGTTGTTTGTAGTGTTGGTAATTAAATATTTTTCTTTCTTTCTTTCTTTCTTTCTCGTGGACGAGCCGCCGGCAGTCGGTCTTTGACCGCGCGTCAAAGAGGATGCGCTCGTTCTAGTACCCGATATTTGGACGGCAAAATGGATAAAGCTCTGGAACTCGTAGCGTTATGGACAGATTCGTGGCGGTCCGGATAGGAGCTGTACCCGTATCCAATGTACGCGTAAACACACGCGTAACCGACTACGCGTACCAATGTACGCGCTGTCCGTACGCAGCTTAAACACAGAACACAGATAGTTCAGAAATCAATTTCGCAATCAATTTTGCGCTCGAGCAACGCACACATAGACAATGAGGGTCGCGACCACCCTTCTGAATCACTTTCTCTCGCATGAACTTTTTCCATCTATTTCTGTCTCTGGCGGTGTGGAGGGCGTTATGAACTGTAGAGACAAGAGCGGTGCGAATCTGGTCAGACCAATGACATTTAAACCAGGACGCACATTGCCGAACAAAATCCCCTTCAAAGAATGTCAGAACTATTGATTTGTTTGCGTGTGAAATAAAATCTTCTCACTCAAAATAATTAAAATAATACGAGACGAAATTTGAACCTAGTCTTTACTCTATTGCGGGCGAATTTCGCTAGCGGCAAAACTCCACAATGCTTGACACTTGACAACAACGTACTGAGAAAAAAGAAGGCCACTTTTACCAAAGTGGCAGGCGAGCATTCTACTAACCTATCTACCTACTATTGACCTACCGATCGACCTATCGACCAACCTATCGACCTAACCTATCCCGGTGATCTGAACCAGTGATTTTAGGCCAGTGATTCAAAGTGGCGCTCATTTGGCTCGGACATATTTGGGCGCGTGATTGTGAATCTACAGGTATAATTCATCAAAGGGTCAGACCAACGCATCGGTCTGCGACCACGAGGCCTCTTCCCATCCACTTTACCGGTCATAATTAGCTTCTCGAGGTTGTCATCGTCTTTCCTTGCAATGTGGTCAAAGTATTTAAGAACGTATGACATATACAGGGTGGCCCATTTCTATCGGTCAGTATGGGAAAGTCTGAAACTATACGACATACGAAAATTTCTTCTTAGGAACCATGACATCGATTTTACCAGAAAAGAGGTACAAACAACCATAGAGACAATTTTATATGTCAGAATTTGTTGAATATTGTAACGGTGGACACTTCGAACACTACTAAAATAAATTAAAGTATGTGAAAACAAAGCATTTTAGTCATTTTAGACATAATGTTTCATGGAGACATTTACTGCTTAAGACGTACACAATCGATATCTAAATAGAAATAGTGTAAGTTTTTTTTTTTTCAAAACAACCGGGTTCGATTCCCGAGCTGAGTACAGGTTTTTTTAAAAAGCATGAATGCAGTTTTTCTTGTTGTTAAAATCGATGTCATGGTTCCTAAGATGAATTTTTCGCATGTCGTATAGTTTCAGACTTTCCCATACTGACCGATATAAATGGGCCACCCTGTATACGTATGACAGACGCGACTACTGTAAACTGGACTTCACAATATTAAAATTGCTGAAGCGAAGCGTAAACACACATTGAATGCCGTATAAGGAAAAGGGTTTATAAAAGAGTCCCTGGACTTACATACACACAACGTGGCTAAATCATCAATCAATCCCACACAGTGCGTTTTTATACAGCGACATTGTCAGCACGCATTGTTGGCCGTAATGCTGGCCGGAGGCTTGACAGCTTGAAATATCGTCGCTGGCGCTTACAATAACGGCCTAGCCGCTACTGTGCGCGACCAGCAGGGCTACTACGAAATTTGTAACTCGAAGTTCGTGTCGTGCGATCCCGCTCGCTCTCTTATTGAATAGTATAAGTGTCAGAGGGACTGCACGACACGAACACACGAACTTCGAGTTTCTTAGTAGCCCTGCAGCAGCAAAGCGAGCGGATTTTCTGATCGTTGCGCAGTCAGATGTCTAAATTCGATACCATGACATCCGCCTGCAGAGAGCAAAATATAGCTTAGATAAGCATGCTCTAAAATTAATACAGATTTTTTTATTGAACACAACAATCAAAAACAAAAAACAAAATTCAGAGTAAGACAATAGGTGTTCTTATCGTTTAAAAGCGATCTCTTCCAGATAGCTAATTTGATATAGGACCTAATATAAATAAGTCAAATTAGGTGGATGGTGGAAACGAAGTACTATAGGCCGCAAAAGTGGATGGACAATGCCAAAACATAATCGTCTGACGCGAGGAACGGCGCCATCTATGTGTTCGATGTGTATTAGCGGAATTCACTTATTTACTAACTTGTTAGTTTACCAAAATCCCGCTAGATGGCGCTAGTTTGTTGATTTTTTAAGGGTTCAAAAAATATTTATTTTATCTTCATGTTAGAAAGACAAATTTCAACATCCTACTGCCCATTACACATGTTGTAATTGTGTGTATTCATTCACTTCAACTCTCGTGGCAAGCTAAACATGTGTCCCTGCCAGCTGCCAGGGTGGGACACCGTGGGATGCTACCTTCGTGTAACGACATTTCTGTCTCTTTCGTATTGTGCGAAAGTGTGTGAGAGGGAGAATATTATTGTTTTCTTTACGGAGACCCATAATATGTTGCTTGTTTTTATCATCGAAACATCGACTTTACTAATCTCCAAGCAGTAAATTTACAAAAACACAAACTCAATATCGTCGCCTAATAGGATTTGAACTCGCGACATACGATTCTGTCGGAGCACTCTCAAACCACTCAGCCACTGATCTGTTATTTGAAGTCATGAAAATTGGATCTATAACTCTGGTCGCCTTAAAATTAATCGGTAAGTCATATTTTACGAAACTTAAAGAGGGTAGACTGAAGATCTTCAAACTACCAGGCTGTTTTTATTACTTTGTTTTAAACTTTGCTACCTACTTGTTCAGCTGTTCCTACTTCTCGTTCCATTGTCTCTTTCAAGTTGAATCTGCTTACTATCGTAGTTATTCTTTAAAATGATTAGTTTTCATCGCAATGTTGAAATGATTAAAAGGTGTGATAAAATGAATTTATATAAAGAAGTAAAAAATATTTCAGAATTTTCTAGAGAAACTGGAGTTGATGTGAGTTTTTTTTACGTTTATCCTACCATTTTTTTTTTACAACAATTATATTTACATTACATTATTTCATGTTTATTTATATTGTTACAGAAAAAAGCAGTTATATTATGGATACGACGATATCAAGACGAATACCTTTTCTGCGGTTTTTGCTGCATCGTCAAAGATCGGTTCGACCACGACTCCTAGATACTATTCGAAACAATACCTACGCGAAACGACGGTGATCTCGTAGTGCCCAACATGGAATCTGGTCGTATAACCATCAACCATGGGGATGGATGAGTGCCGCTGATCCGGGAGAACTTGTTAGAATACCCAGTCGAGCGAACGGTGGTGATTATGCCAGTTTGCTTCAGGAGACCATGTTGCCCACTGTTAGAATTGTTTATCCAGAAGAACAAGTGCCGTGCATAACGTTCGTGCAAGATAACTGCTCAATACACCGGTCGCGTATTATGCAAGACTGGTTTGATCAACACAAAAATAATATTAAAGTAGTTTCTTGTCCTGCCAGATAACCGGATTTTAATCTCATTGAAAATATATGGGGTCTTATTGTCCAACGTTGAGATAACTAAAATGAGCGAACTCCGGAAACGTTAGAATCTCACTGTGTAAAAATTTGGGACAGTATTCGCGGGTCTAATCTGTGTGAAAATCTAGTTGCATCTATGTGTTCCCGTCTGCAAGCAGTTATCGACAATCATGGTGGTTAAACTAGTTATTAAAATAAAATTGATAGTTTACGTGTAGACCGGGTTATATACTCAAACAATCATGTTATATATAAGTATTATAGAAACCAAAATAATTATCTTTATTTATGATCCTGTAGTATCACTTTGTTACGAAAAGTAATTATTTTATTATTATGAACAAAACATTTAATTACCAATGCCTTAATAGTTTTTTTTTGTGAGATAAGTGTGAAAGTTCAATATAATACGACTGTAATCTTATTATAACTGTCAGTAACACGCTACAGTGGATCTACGCCATCAATTATTGTTATGTTTAAAACTGGAAAACTTCACTGTTTATATATAATTTATAATAACGCCTACGAGTCTTATGATAACCCGGTCTCACATATATATACTTTCAAATGCATTTTTTTTTATTGTGGTCGCTTCAATCCTCTTTCCAGAAACGGAAATGAATACTTAAGCGAATACCTCAATAAAATCTTAAAATACAAATTTTGGTCAAGTGCTAATTAAATAACTAAAAACCTCACACGACACCCCGAAAATATTTTTGTATTTTATTTTAAGTTAGTTGTTTGCGTTTATTTTTGAAAACCTTCATTATTTCTTAAAATATTTGTATCAGTAGTTCTACTTCATTTCTAACTTTACAGTTGTAATTTGTAATACCAGATTTAGAAGAAAGTCAAACTGACAGCCAAACGGCCAGTATTAAATTATCTAAGGGGTATGAAACATTCGTAAAACATTTTTAATTGGCGTATGCATTCGTAATATTTAGACTGGGCACAATCACAACCTGATTTAAAACATCGTGTAATCGATTCTACTCCGGATTCTGAGTAAACTACTTTCTGGTTTTCAGTTATTTAATTAATAATAATATTTAGTATAACATTAATAACAGCACTGCCATATTTAATGAATAGAAATATTGTTTTAGGAATAAATTTTTTTTATGTTTTAAACTTCAAAACGTGTATTATTTTTGTTGCAACCTTATCCTTTTTCAGATTGTTTTTTGTTTCCATGTTAGTTATCTACAAAATTAAAATATAAAGTAATAAATAATAAAAAAAACGAAAACATTATTCTGAACTGTAGGATACGAACTCGGGTTCATTTAAGAATTTTTCTAAGCAGCCGATCAACTGAGCTATCGGCACATACCAATATGAGGACAAAATATCAATCATATTCATACCGTGTATTAAGCGCGCCATCTAGTGCATTTGTGGTGAACAACTAACAAAATCGCCGCCTCTCGTGTGCAAGCGATTATAGAACATAAGGTGTCCATCCACTTATGCAGGGCGGTGTACAAGAGAAATTAAAACAATAACATTAAGATAAATACAAATGTAATTTACATTGATACATAAAAACTCTCCAGCCGTTTTAGCGTGTGTCAAACACAAACACAATAAAACTTTCGTAATATTAGTAAGATTAATGAATAGGCGCACGACCCTAAAATGTAACAAAGCACATTAAGTATTTTTAGAAAGAAAAAAAGAATGAAAGATTTATATGAAACACACAACGCAACGACATTTTTACAGAAATTACTTAATATAATAGCAGGTAGTATACTTAATATAATAGCAAGTATATTACAGTGTTGACTGTGGTCTCAAAAAGGGGTCCACTCAGCATGTGTCGCCGCAAATAGTGCAACGACGCTCATTTTCAGTGAATCCATATGACAATCACAAAACATAAACGTAAAAATAACTTGCAAGTGAGAAGCGAAATACAACATAAAGCTTAGAGCAATGTCTAAATAGCAGTATTTCTCGTTTAGTTTGAATAAGGCTTAAGTCATAATAATGCACTGTACAGCGCTTGTTAGTAAGCTAAGTCGCAAAAGTGTCCAGAACTTAACAAACAAAACAAAAGCAGTGCGCGTATTTTTTCACAGGAAACGCCTGTAGCCTATTCTCGTCAATTCATAAGTGAAATGTAGCAATGACAGAACGAATCAAATAACCAGGTATTCTTCCAGAAAGTGCCGCAGCTGCGAGCACACTTAAAAAATGTCGTTAAATACCAAAAGCAGTCTATAAATAACCTTAAATCTTCCATAAAGATATCCTAACAAGAATTATAATCCTTCCCGAATCCCCGAATCTTTTTACAGCTAAAATATAAAGCAGGGTTCAGTAGGTATTTGAGAAATGAACCGGGTACATCCACTATTTATTGGGGCATACTTCAAGTAAATGGGGCTCTTAGTGGGCGCACCGCGGAACCGTTTGAATTGTTTATTTTTTTTTTATTTATTTAACCAAGGGCTGGGTTGGTTTTCTTTTTTTTAATGTTTATTCAGTGCAGGGAAAGAACGCTTTCATTTCTGCAAGATATGAATATGATTGGCTGGGACATTAGTGGCATAATGACCGCTTCTTGTAAGACACGTAATTCCCGTAAGTATGAAATACTGGTTTTAGGCTAAATTTTAGGGTTAAGTGTGTGTAAAAGATCGCTCTTAAGCGATAAGTTCGCCTATTGCTTACCTTGTATTTTTCTCTGTGTGTTCCTGTTTTTTGTATCTCTTACTATTTCTGGTGTACAATAAAGAGTCATTGTATCGTATTGTATGTTGATACAATACGATACAATGGTGGGAACTCTATAATGTTTTATTGATTTTTGTAGCTAGTGCGAAAGAGGTAGTGAGAAAATGCAAACATTTTTGTAATTTTTTCCTGAGAACCAGTATAAAGCCAGGGCTGGTTATGTCAGTTACTATACGAGTATTATAATGTGTCTGACAGACAATGCACAGTCTGAACCGTTGGAGCTAGAAACTTTCACATTGGCAAAAGATAGGTATCTCAAAGGTGCAATATGAAGTAGCTGTTTTAAGTTTCCATCAGACTAAGTCGTGGGTTTAAAATAAGTAACTAGCTAATAATATTGACTAAATAAAGTCATAAATTTGTTTGTACCCACAAACACCAATGCTACCTAAAACCTCTTACTGTTTCACTTTATTCAAATAAGATATTTCAGCTTGTAACCTTTATAATCTTACCTCTCAGATTATTCTACGTTACGTTTATACGTTAGTTTTCGTTCACTAAAATACCTTTTTCCTTCGTCCTAATAACACAAATCATTATTAGTTATTACTCACAATAATAGCATTTCCGTAAGAAACATTGAATAGAAGAACAAAAGCGAACTCGACAATTAATATTAGTCCAGAAAAACAATAAAAAAGTCGTATATCCTTCATACAATTTGAATTATGTCCTGGAGTTCATAAAAGAGCGAAAACAGTTGTAATTCGGCCTCGGCGGTATGTATCGCGCTATGATTGGCTAACATTGTTCTGGGTCCTAGTTGACGATTAATGGGCATTGTTTACAAGCTGCGAAGGGACGTGCTTTATTTTGTTTATACATGAACAAATGTACTAGTTAATGTATTATTAACCGTGGCCCTAGCTGTGCCATTCGGTCTCAAGGCCGGATCAGAAAAGAGAAGGGTTAAATGTAAGTAGAAAACATCAATGCGTGTAAAATCAGAGCCTAGAACATCTTCGTAATGTTACTCGTTTGCCTTTTTTTACCGAATTGAACTATAACGTTCGACCACCGGATGGCCAAGTGGTTAGAGAACCTGACTACGAAGCTTGAGGTCCCGGGTTCGATTCCCGGCCGAGGTAGATATTTGTATGAATAATACGAATGTTTGTTATCGGGTCTTGGATGTTTAATATGTATTTAAGTATGTATTTATCTATATAAGTATGTTTATCCGTTGCCTAGTATCCATTGTACAAGCTTTGCTTAAAGTTTGGGACTAGGTAATTGGTGTCAAGTGTCCCATGATATTTTTATTTTACATTTTTTTAACGTGTATTACATAGAATATTTAATAATTGATAATTTAATTTAATAATAGAAATTGTTATAATGTATTGAATGTTATGGAATTATCTATTTGTAAATCTACTAACATAGTTGTAAGATTTAATATTACTAACCATCTATGGACATTTGTGTTTGAAATAAATGGATATTATTATTATTATAATACACATCATTTAAAAATGAACCAAACAAACGTAAACAACTGACACAAACACGATCTTGAACAAAAATATTTGAAGTTGTTCAACCCAAAATGTAAATTAATTAGTATCAAAATTTCGCAGCAGCGTATATTGTTTCACACCAAATTTATTTGCAAAGTTGGCCCTACGGGTCGCGCCTTGAATTACATCGTGCGTTGGGCTTAAATCATTATCAAAGGTATATCGTGAAATACTGTTACTGCGTCATACGATATGAGAAGCGGTGCTACAACCATATCGCTTTCAGAGCGAGAATTTACCTTTGGTTTCAAAGGTTTCAGATGTTATTAGGCTGCTTGATGCGTAAGTTTGTTGTTGACCTATGAGTATAAATAACACTCTTTTTGCGAGGAAATTATTTATTATTCGGGAAAAAATATTTAAATGATTCTCTGTTTGAAAAGTGAAGTAGAATCCGCTGTATGGGAAGTAGACACAGAGATTTGGTAGTCATTTTTGAATGTTTCAAGTTTTATTTTTTTTCAACGAGGAAATGCTGCTAGCATCTTCGGTACAATGCCGCTGGGGCCTTTTTTAGCTATAGCTGCAACATCACCTAATGTCGTTGTTCGATTATGCATGTTGCTACTTCAATCCGCCTCAATAAGACCTTAATCGCATGGTTTCAGCTAGGCTTTGCATACGTTTACTTCCAAAAACAAGCTCATAAATCTATCGTTACCTGTAGAGGAAGCCTCGAAGCCTCTCATTTCCTCAATATATCTTCAATGCGATTGAATTAATGCATATGCCCAAAGACATATCGCGCATAAGTTACGAGGATGATTTACCTCAAGTTGAGGCTTTAGTTTCAAATCTTACGTTAAATATACCGGGTGTGGCCTGTAATTTGAGCAAATAATTAAAACATAGAGCGTACTCGTCAAAATGAACAACATTAGTTCAGTTAGCGACATAAAAATAATTAGTTTTTTTTTTCATTTTTATCACACTTTAAAGATTATTCGAAGAAGCAATGTAAAGCAAAATGGTTGATGTTGGTAGCGTGACAGGCGGCGTCAGTTGTGTTCTAGGATGGCGCGCATTGATTGCAGTATTTAATTTGAATGAAAAAAGGAAAATCTAAAGACTCCATTATTTTTAAAAGTCGCTGAATTAATGCTGTTTAGTTTGATTTATGTTTTGTATTTGACTATTTTGTATATGCTTTATAAATTAAAACTACACAATGCCTGATATCGAATAGAAAAACAAATTTTTAACCTAGCATTACAAATGTATGAATTATACGAATGTTGGTTCTCGGGTCTTGGGTGTTTAATATGTATTGAAGTATGTATGTATAAGTATGTTTATCCGTTGCCTAGTATCCATAGTATATGCATTGCTTATTTATTTATTTATTTTTATTTATAAAGATAACATAGATCTCATTTTTGTTAGTAGCAATCTTAAAAAATAATGTTAGTATTTAAAAACTAAGTTGGATTTAACATTTAAAATAATATCATTTAAAACAGGACAACACATATGATCAGCTATCGTCTTTAAGATGCTGTTTGGGCTGTTCCTTACTCTGATCAGCAGTAACGCTGCTTTTTTTTTTGCTTCGTTTGGGACTAGGTCAACTGGTGTCAATTGTCCCATGATATTTGATATTTGAAAGCAAAGCATTTTCTAAACTAAAAACCAAGAGAGGAGCGTGGCGCTAACGTATTTTCATCGGCCCATTCATCGACATTATGTGGTAAAACTTAGTATGCCAAAAAGTTTACCACTTAATTTTGTGCCTATAATTTGAAGACGTTAAGGTTATTATCTGTTAGGAGCAGGTGGCTGCTCCATTTTATCATTTCCTATTATGCTACCCCTCCCTTTATTGCACTAAGGTTCCGTAGACATTATTGGCTGGAATGTTTATTAAATTAACGAATTTAGTGAAGAAATTACTTTAAAATATTACTATTTCAAAATTACTTTCCAAAGAGTGGTAGAAAAACTTGACTGAAATAAATAATAATGAGATACTAGAACTCTTAAAATAATCATAAAAAAACTGTTGCAGATATTCTATGTGGTCAATAACTCTTTAACCGCCGTTGTCTGAATTATAAGACACAAATTATCCAGCACATTTCGCCGCAGTCTTAAATTTAAAACAAAATGTCATATAGTTTCGGTGTAGGTGGGACACGGGCAAGTTCGAACGAAAACATGTTGGCGGTTAAATCAGGCAAAATCATGAAACAATAATATTTTCCAAGAACGTATAATTGTGCTACATATTTAGGACACAGTCTTAGCGTAGCAGTCTTGGCATTATGTAGAGTAATAGTATAACAATACTCGTAGGTAGATTGCAACATTTAAGACACTATAAGTAATAAAGTATCAGCGGGCCAAGTCGCAACAGGTAATCTTAAGACGAGAAAAGTCCTTGAGTGGCGACCACGAACCGGATGATGAAGCGTTGTTAAGCCTTCTACTAGGTGGACTGACGACATCGCAATAGTTGTGCGCAACCGTTGGATGGAAGTGGCGAGCATTAGTTCATTATAGCATTCTGAGGGGGCCTTTGTTCAACAGTGAACGTCTTCCGGCTGATTATGATGATGAAGTATAAAATCTTAAAAGCTTTAAGCCTCATTCAATTGGTCCGAAAATCGTACACGATGCGGCTTATTGCTGTCGGTGATTGATCACTTATAAAACTCAGAACCTTGTGGTCCCGCAATGTAACGATACTCACACAATATTCTGTGTAAATGAAGCTTTATCGACTCGGTTTTCACGGAACCCAGATTATTATTAAACGTGCATATCTTCCAGTGAATTAACCGTGTTTACGGCCATCCCGTATTTACGAGACGAGCGGCAACCGAGCGAGCGAGATAAAATTTAACAACTAAACTTTCAAGACGGCTGGCATGACCTGGCAGTTTTTGGTTGACACTCAGTGCGTCTCTATTCTTTTGGGATGGTATAAGAGGGACGGCTGTAGTGATATACGGAGGTACAGGGTAGTTACAGCGTTATAGCGGGTTTCGTGAGGCAAGCATGACGTGGCGTTTTTGCATGCGCTTATTACTTGTCTATTTTACTGCTGTGGAGGGGCATAAGCCATTTTTGTTTAATTAAACTACCAAATAAAATTTTAATCATTAAAACTCTCATAAAAAGCAAACTAAAATTCGATTCGCATACGCAGAGTTTCGCACAGGGTAAAGTTGTTACATTGAAGATCAAGCTAAATCGATTGTTCGACCCCAAAAGACTCCGTATAACAAATTTCGCACCCATAACCGAATAAAGACATTTTGTTTTTTTTTATTCGTCGACATCGTTAGAGCTATTTCCGAGATTTTGGAAATAGATAAATATACAAAAATTTCACGTTTAATACAAACTTTATGAATTGTCTACCTATTACAATACAGTTCATAAAGTTGTGAAGAAAAATTTATCCAAAATATTTGAACGCGCTTCTACGACGTTAACAATAGTTTCAGGTTCAGATATTTTAGATCAAAATTTTGCTCACACAACTATAGCAAACTTTAGTAACATATTTTGAAGGCATATTTTGAATGACACACTAAAAACATCTTTAAGTTACATAAAAACATCTGTTTACCTACTTGCAACCCTTTAATATTTTTAAAATTTTGCTCTTTCAATATCAACCATTATTTTTATAATCTTGCTCTTTCCTAATTAAAACGAATAGGCAACTACTACTTGCCTATAACCGAACAATCCGAAGAAAAACTTATCAAACCGATACCTAGTGTCACCATAAAAAGCAATCATTCACCCCCGCCGATGACCGCACATAAACTAGGCCTGCAATCTACGAGATAAAATACCTCATAAAACCAGAAACAAATTCTTCACGCAAACTTATAGACACCATGTGCTTTTATTACGGACACGATGTGAGATAGGGAACACAGAGAAAGTATAGTACTAGTGTTGGCAGCGCTTCTGTAGTTTTACAGTAGGTACAGTCAACGTCTAAAATAAGAAATCACTTTTCTACCTTGTCGCTTTCAGTCGGTACACAATTTCGTATGGCTTTTCAAACATGGCGTTAAAATGACAAGGTACAAAAGTCATCACTTATTTATGACGTTGAATGTACAAATATAATGTTAATGTCGCTCGGGACTCGTCAATTTTATTCGTTTTCCTGAAGATTCGGTCAGTTTTTTTTTCATAAAATTGAGAAAGAGCATTTACACTCTGTTCTAGTGTTAGGTTGTTATTATTGTTGTTTTACGAATATATAAAGTGCCAGCTTTTGCTCGCGGCTCCGTCCGCGTGCTATTCGGTTATCGCGCGCTGTTCCCTCGGGAACTGTGCATTTTTCCGGGATAAAAAGTAGCTTATGTTACTCTCGGGACTATAAACTATCTCTCTGCCAAAAATCACGACAATCCATCGCTCCGTTACGGCTTGAAAGCGTAATAAACAAACAAACAAACAAACCTTTATAATAGGAAGGATTTTGCTACTACTAACTAATGAAAGGACTAACTAATGAAAGATTATAGTTATAGTATCACTTAGATTTTTCTTTTTTGATATTTTCAATTTTCGTTTTCGTATTTACGAAAACTCTACCACTGTTTTCAATGTGCGCTGTGTCTGTAGAAAAAATATGGGCACGTAACGGCCAAGATAGGCCTTACGTATTGAGGCGCCATTAAGGTCTTCTCGCCCATTTTTGGGCCATCGCAGCCCATTTGGGCCACAAGTAATTGCCCTTCGCTATCTAACTTGTTTTTCTTTTTTAAAAGATTTACGGCGGAAGATAGTGCGGGATAGTGTGGTGGCACGGAATCAAATAAATTGCTCTGGGTGTAAACATGTAGTCAGTTCTGCTGTGTTATGTGAGCTGAGTGCGGTTTTATAGTAGAAATAATTAAGATTGTAATACAGAATTTCTTAAAGAAATTTTACTTGTGTTTTGTGTATTCTGTAAGAGATAGACGAAGGTTTATGGAGGCGGAGTGGAGGTGGAGGTGTTTCTTTGCCTCGGCCTCCGCAAATGCGGAAATTGTGAAAAAAATTGTATTTCTACCTCCGCTGATAAGGCTAAATAAAAGACTATTGCCCATTTAAAGGTGGAAGACATACCTCTATATCTACTAAACAAGTGCCACAAAACAAATGGTTGCGCCTTGAATGATAATTCCAACATATGATATAATTCTACATCTATACTAATTATAAATGCGACAGCGTGTTTGTATGTTTGTGTGTTTATCCGTTTTTCACGCCGTAACGGAGCGACGGATCGACGTGATTTTTGGCATAGAGATAGTTTATGGGCCTGAGAGTGACATATACTACTTTTTACCCCGGAAACATGGACAGTTCCCGAGGGAACAGCGTGCGGTAAACGAATACCACGCGGGCGAAGCCGCGGGCAAAAGCTAGTTTGATAATAATTCTACACTTCTTATAATTCAATCTACACAAGAAGTACTACTTGATTATTATTGATTCTATTTTACACGCATTAGGTTAGGTTAGGCTTAGTTTATAAATTAATCCTAGAACGTTTTCGAATCGAATTATTACCAGATGTATCTGTTATTACAGAATCAAAACAAATGACTGTTTATTTCACGCAAAACAGCCCCAAACTACATACTAACACAATTTGGTCGCCAAAACAGAACATTTTCGGTCAGCTTCGACACTGGCCAGCGATGCCGTTAACACCAACAGTATGATAATTTATCCAGATAAGTCGTATTCCGAAACAAGGCAGCTATAACACTAATCCGAACAACTGACCGCAGTTAGTTGTAAAACTAATTTGCATTCGCTGCGCCCTTATACGGATATGGACGTCCGGTGAATCCAGGGAACAGTGAAAATAGGTCAGTCAACTTTTTAGTTGGTAACGTCTCCTGAGATACTTATGAAAAATATGAATATGAATGTGCGTGTGTGTGGGTGTGTATATGTTTACACCTTCACACTAAAACAGCTGAATTTGATGGAATTTGGTATGTAGGTAGCTGGACGTCTGGAATAGCACATAGGCTACTTTTTATCTCAGTATCCGCACGGCATAGGGTTAAAATCTCGAAATAACAACCTTTGGGCTTAGAGTCATGAAATTTGGTAAGTAGGTAGCTGGACGTCTGAAATAACACAGGCTACTTTTTGATTTCAACCGCTGGGTTTATAGTCTTGAAATTGTGGACAGTTCTTAACAAAACCTCAATGAAGAGCACAATATAATTTTTGGGAATTCTCAGAGGAACTTTTTACAATCCCGTTATCTCAAATTTAACTACCAAATTGAATAGTTTACGCGTGCGAAGCTGCGGGTAAACCCGGGTTAAAAATATTATAATTATAATTAAGGTTTTAAGTTGGTAGGCATGGAGAGTAAGACAGCCGGTGAAATTACTGGCACTTGAGGTATCCCATCAAAGGCCTCTAGGTTGGCAACGCATCCGCAATCCCCCTGGTGTTGCTGATCTTTATGGGCGGTGGTAAGCGGTGGTGATCTCTTACTATCAGGAGACCCACTTGCTCGTTGCCATACAGTCGAATAAAAAAAAAACCCTCTTTTTGCGTCGGGAGTTCAAAACAGCGGCTGCCTGACAGTGCTTAGTCATCTCAGCCTATATACGTTCCACTGCTGGGAACAGGCCTCCTCTCGGAATGAGAGGGCTTGGGCCATAGTTCCCACGCGGGCCCAGTGCGAATTGGGAACTTCACACGCACCATTGAATTGCTTCGCAGGTTTGTGCAGGTTTCCTCACGATGTTTTTCTTCACCGCAAAGCTCGTGGTAAATTGCGCACATGAATTTCGAAAAACTCAGAGGTGCGAGCCGGGATTTGAACCCCCCCTCAGCTTGAGAGGCGATAGGTCAAACCACTAGGCCACCACGGCTTCAGTCTTAGCACGGCTGCCAGTGCTTAGTAATTGGATTTAATTCATAGACCACTGTCCTATTTTCTATTCAAATTGCGCAAGCGCTCAGCTTAGACAAAATTGCACAATACACAGATTCCTGATACTAATGCGGAGCGTCCATTAAATTCGTCGTGAAACTCCATTTCGGTATAATCCGGCTGAATCGCATCAGATCTCTCGGCATCGCATGCGCCTTTCCACTTAGCAATACAAACAACGGGATCTCAAATATCCAAGTGTACTGCGGAGTCCCCTACTTTAGATACAGTAGGGGATATCACTTGTTTTGAGCTGGATGAGATTTATAGAAAACTAGTGTTTACCCGCGGCTTCGCACGCGTAAATCAATACAGCAGTTGAATTGAAATTCCGGGATTTTATTAAAGTCTCGTGGGAATTCCCTAAAATTACATCGTGGTGGTGGTTACGTTAAATTAAAACACCCATGGAAAATTTTAGTAAAAAAAAAGTTAGCCCAGCGGTTGTTGTTTCGAAATTTTATCCCTAACCCGTGGGAACATCGGAATAAAAAGTAGCCTATGTGTTATTCTAGACGTCCAGCTACTACTAGAATTTCAAATTTCAAGACTCAGCGGTTGTTATTTAGAGATTGTATCCCTATCCCGTGGGAATATCGGGATAAAAAGTATTCTATGTTTTAATCCAGTTTGTAAACTAACTTTTTGCTACATTTCATCCAAATCCGTCTAGCCGTTTCAGCGTGAAGGAGTAACAAATAATAAGGAGTAACTAATATTATGAATGTGAAAGTTTGTGAGTGAGTGAGTGAGTGAGTATGTACTCACTCACTCACTCACTCACAAACTTTCACATTCATAATATTAGTAGGACTAGCTGTTGCTCGCGATTTCGTCTGCAATCAGTTCGTTTATGTACGTACCTACAAAAGAAAAGGTGAGCGATTTTTAGCCCCGAGCGCAAAAAGTTGGGTGTTATAAGTTTGACACCAATTTCTATTTGTTTATCCATCTGTCTGTCTGTATAATCGTAACTCTCTAACGGTTGAACTGATTAATGTAAAAGCGTTAGTTGCCCGCGACTCCGTCTGCGCAGAATTCATTAGCGCTATCCCGCGGGAATTATAATTTTCCGGAAAAAAAACTATCCTATGTTTTTACCCGGGACTCAAGCTCTCCGTATATCGAATTTCATGTTAATCAGTTCAGCGGTTAAGACGCGATGAGGCAACAAACAAACAGACAGACTTACAAACTTCACATGAACTAAAATAATTTCTTTGCTCACCCGCGACCTTACGATAGCTGAGCCTATGCAAAATATGCGTGTTCATGCAGTTCCTCCACCTCTACACTGTAAGAAGACACACAAATTACACAAACCCATCTATCACCACCACCACAACACACTAACGCGTTTCGAACTTAACCAGAGCTCATCTTCAGAGTGACACAACCGTACACCATGCTACCAGTTGTTAGACTAACAAACCACCACCACTGTTTTAATTTGCCAAACACAACAAAAAACTACCCGCAAAATATTAATAAGTTTTAACTGTGCTACAAAACTACCTTGATTTTTTTATTTTTATTTATTTATTGTACTATTCAATTTTCCGAAAAAAAAAACTATCCTATGTTTTTACCCGGAACTCAAACTCTCATCGAATTTCATGTGATACAGCGGTTTAGACGCGATGAGGTAAAAAACAAGCAGACAGACTTACAAACTTTCCCATTTAAAATAGTGGGACTATACTTTCATGATCTTGTTTCCCGAAGCCCCTGATTAGCGGTAGTTATCGCCTGGCGGGGGCCGAGCCCGGAGCCCCCAAGTTGGGGGTTAACGAGCCGTTTAAATTTTTACTTCTCGGGGCCATTGTTTTTCCGTTCGAGCTTTGGGAACTTGTGGGTAATTTACAACTTCGTTTGGGTTCGCATCAGCTTTTTATTGGGCTGCTGGCATGTGCTAATGGGTTACGGTGCACTAGTTGGTTAAGTTTTTGTTTTGGTATTAGGTTGATTTATGATTATACTAGCTTTCAGCTGCAGCTTTGCTCGCGTGAACTGTTAAGTCTGGCAGTTGAAATGGAATTTTGCGATTTACGTAAATTTCCATGGGATTCTTGAAAAATAGACCACGATCTTCACGGAGAGAGAGAAACATAACAACGTATCCGAAAGAATAAAAAACGTTCGACGAATCGTTCGTTCGTTCTAATTGACGTTCTCTTAATTAGCTGATTAATCCTCATCCATCCCACTATTTTAGCTGAACAGATTAATATCCATACGCCCACAACCATTCCATTAATTAATTGCATTTATGCATCATATCAAAATTGCATTAAGTACATCTAATAATCATTACATATTTTATCCATTATTAATGTAAAAAATTATATAATTGGCACCCTGAATAAGTGTGCAATATAATGTCAAAATTTCCATCACTTCACTAAAAGTAATTACCAAATTACCTTACCTTAATTGTAACGCGGAATCAAATCAACAACTCGCACTTTCTCAAGATTCAAATCCAATATTCGTGCATCGTGCTCGAATCTAATTTCCTACTCGAATTAAATAGTTTCTCGATTCCGAGATTCGATTAACGTAACGGTAAACATTCGGCGGTTTACCTCGGTGTAAGGTCAGCACGATCATGGGGATGTTACGAGTACTATTAACTATGCAGTACACGGAACCGTAGCGGTCGAAAGTAAATGTCAAAATTGATTTGTTTAATCGTGACTGTCAAAAGGGTATTCATGATTTTTCATAGTCGGCAATGAGTAGAAATAAACTTTATTAGGTATGTAAATTATGAAGAAATTAGGTAAATTTGTTTCTTATTGAGTTCATTATTGTTTGGCCGAATTTCATATGCCATAATGTTTTGGTTTCCAAAATTTTTATTTTTCGTAATTATAAAGCATTTTATTTCTAAAACAGTATTTTTTCCTGAATTTCTATTCAAATAATGTAATAAAACCTACTGCAATTTTTTAGATGACATTTTAAACACTTGAAAATTAATCTATATGTTTTACGACAAAAACGTCGGTAGGTATGGCAACTGAAATTATGACATATAAAATTATAGGAAGCCAGGTGATTGGCTTTTAATCCAAACTAAAATATAAACGCGAATGCGACTGTCTGTCTGATCCCTTTTTAGGTCTAAAACGCTGGACTGATTTTTTAAATTTGGAATGAAGATTGTTTGAGACCCTGGAAAGAGCTTTGAGTACTTTTTGTCCCGGAAAAGTAAGCATAGGTAATTAAAATTGATAAGTATTACATCAAAACAGAGCACCGTATGAATTTGTTTTTTTTAATCTCACAATCGTCAAAAGTTTGTCAATTGCTTTTGTTTCTTTTCTTTTGCACAATAAAGAGTTTACATATATACTTTGACAGATCGGAAATATAAATTAGTATTTAATTATAAAATCAAACAACTTCGATTAAATTTCGATGCCGACGCTACGTGATAGGCGGAGTGTGCGAGAGTTTAAATTTGTTTAGCAAAGTAGTTCGACATGTCAATTTAATGGATTTGAAACCATAAAATACCTATAATCTCACGTATCATGTACATTACGATTGATTTTGGTGGGCGATACGGTGGTAGAGTTTAAATCGTTTTAGTAATTATAACGGCTCTAATAATTAATGTCATTAAGTTGTGTCTGATAATAATTGACTTGATAAAATTACATTTAAAGCCTTACCTAATTTAACGCCTTATCGACGGGATGAACGTTAAATGTTTGACAGTTACGGAACCCATGAACATTTCATATGGGAAAATGTTTTTTCTTTTATTTAATTTTTTCGTTAATTTTCCAATGTTTTTAATACTTATTATCTTAAGATATTATCTTGGGAAGGACATAAGAAATAATTATAATTGGACACTGATGGCCTTTGTAAAGTATATACCTAGTGAAAAACTAGTAGGAAAAGCCGGTGATATTTTCCTTTATTTTTCCTGAACATCTTAAGCTCTAAGCAATATAATTTGAAAGCTTCAAAAAGATATTCTAAAAAACTACCTTTGGTAGGCAGCAGGTTATCCTTACTTTTTTTTACTAATATTACGAGTATGAATGTAATACTATTACTTGCAGGTAAAAAATTGTTGTTGTTGTTGTTGTTCAATGTCGAGTGTCAACATACAAGTTAATTTCAAGCTCAGTTAATCCTGGACAGTAATAAAATTCCAGTTTCTATGAAGAATTTAATTTCAATAATGGAAGCTGCAAATTTTATCAAAATACTTTTAACAAAAGAGTTTAATCATTATAATTGTCCGGCGTTAACTGAGCTTGTACATCGATGCTTCCCACTTAACTCAATCATACAATACGAGTACTTACATACAATCAACAACAAAAATACAATTTATGATATAGGTACTACGTTAAAAAGTGAAAATTTAGACCATTTTCAATTTAGACCACTTCCAAGTTAAACAGCATAAGAATTACGTGTTTAGATGAAATTATTAGACCAATTGAAACACAGACCATTTGTATCTTAGGCGGAACGTCAACTACCCAAATAAGCTTATGTATCGACGCTCGACATTTCTCTCTTAACTCAATCCGCATTTTTACCCATCACCGTAACCGGGCTGTCACTGCTGCAGGCCCCGCTTCATCACGCAGAGTGCAGGCTTAGCCAATCCGAACCAATTTATTTAATGCCTACGCTGAAACCGACTGACGAGGTTTTTAGAGCTTAAACCGAATGATTCTGATTGAAAAATGATGGACTTTTTAAACAATACGATAATTGACAACTGCTCAATTTGCTATTTAATAATAATAATAATCCATAGTCGCTTAATAATATAAATGCAAAAGTGTGTTTGTCTGTTTGTGAGTTTGAGGATTGACGTAATTTTTGGTATAGAGATAGTTTATGGGCCCGAGAGTGACGGGCTACTTTTTATCGCGGAAACATGCACAGTTCCCGAGGATAACCAAATACCACGCGGGCGGAGCCGCGGGCAAAAGCTAGTAATAATAATAAAATCATTTATTGCCACAGGTAATAACACTACATATAAAAAAAAAAAATTTACGTAATTAGGTGGCAATGGGCTCAGGCTCAGCATAAGCTGCGAGCGAAAGAAACTTGCCGCGCTGATTTTCAGCCTGCGCCCGTCCCATGGCGTAAAATTTAACTCTAGAGCCGGGAAAGGCTGCATTATTGCTAGTATATTTCCTTAAATGTTTTGAACATGAAACTACCGTCACTTTAATATGTACACTACAGTAGCGCACAATTAATATTATCATTACACAATCTGGACAGCAAGAGGAAGTTCTAATTCAGCGTTTTTTTCCTCATTATCGCCTCAGCAAACTTTACTAAAAAGACAATCTCTGGAATAAACTTTTCTAAATCTAGCTTGATAAAATTTATTTCGGTTTGTCAGTGTTCCCTTAAAGTTCACAGTAAAAATAACAAATACAAAATCAATGTTTTAATCTGAAATTTTATGAATTATGTTTTCGCTAAAACTAACAGTACTACATTCCCGATATTAAACAACAGTTAGTCAAGCAGTTACTAGGTAATCATAACTTGCAGAATGCTAACAAGATAGTCAACTGACCCAGTATGAGCCAAGCTGTGAATTTACTGAGTTGGAGATGTAATTAACATACACCTGCGGTGATAAAGTACTTTAATGGGAATTTGAATGACCAGCTTTCGCTCGCAACTTTTGCGTCAGCAGTAAAAATAACTGTTACTGTAAAATCAACGGCGAAAAGACGTTTACTGCTGTGCCTCTAGTGTGGCGTTTTCACCAAAACATTCGTTTACTATTCGAAGACGTAAATCGAGCGTTCGATCGTCGATACGTAGCCGCCACAATACATGTCCACGGTGCGGCGTCGTCACTCGTTTTCGTTACGATAAAAGGACGAAATAGTTTACGTAGCAAACCTACACTCACAAAAGTTGTTGCACAAACTTTCCGCTAGAGGCGCTGTCCGTGTTTCCATACAAATTGAGATTAAACGCGAACGCGATCGAGACGTATTTTGTGAACGGGAAAATACAGTAAGCATACTCAACAAAGGCCTTCTTAGAACGCCACAATGAACGATGGATATGATAGGAATGGATATGAATATTTGATGATAGAACGCAAATGAATTGTAAATATTCTGTTTTTAGGATTCCGTAACCTTTTACTATCGAAAGAGGGAGGGTAACGAGCTAGTGGTTCACCTTAAGGCAAGAGCAAGTCCAAGAGATTTTGATGATGATGCACCAAAATGCCCATCCGATAAATCTCGGACATGTGACTTAGGAGGATATATTGGCTAGTGGATGCTAAATCCATTAGAAGGTCTTGGTATTTCGTTGTCGGCCTCTAAGGGAACAGTATCTTCGCGTATAGAACCCTAAAAAGTTTAAGGCCAATTTAAAAACCTTTAAAACAATGACCATCGGTACAAGTGTCCGCAAAGCGTATCTCATCGTAGCTGACAACGTAATTACGACAAAAGGATAATCCACAGAAATCCACCCTTTTGGTGCCATCCGTGATTTCCATTGTGAGGAAAGCGGAGCGCTTTGAGACCTCGTTAACGACGTACCGTCAAAAATGCCTAATTTGTTGGCTCGTTATGTTTTTAACGACGTCGTTCTGTCAAGCCGTTAATTGCCTTTGTTACGTATTTTTTTGATATTGTTGCGGGCTTCTGACGTTTATGGATAAAAAAGTTTCGCCAACTACATAATTAAAAAATGTTTCCTCAACGAAATTATCGAGACATTGGTGTAATTTTCACAAATAAATTATTAACTGTCTTAAATTGTCATGTTGGCCTGTGTAGTCGGTGCCTTAACATACTCGTAAATATCGACTTTCCACGCAACTAGTATGAAAAAGGGAAGTATGAAAATTAAGGGAATCGATAAAAAATCCACTTTTTGTCCAAAAAATGTTTTCACTTCTCGTGCTCCGTAAAGTTCGTATTGAAGCTGGATCTAGGCGACATAAAATGACTTCTTATGACCACAACATCACTCCGCTCGGTGCGTCAGAATGTTTTGCAAGAGTTCGGATAATGTACATCCTAGAAAGTATTGTCCTGCAATGCAATGTAAGACCTAAATAATGTGTTATTGTCAATATAAGCATGTTAGTCCTCTTAGCAACTGTAGACAACCCAAATATTTTTGTTCTAGGAAAAACATTGAGCACTTGCACGTCAATAATCCAACCATAATTCAGTATTGTTTTCCACGATAATGTAGAATTGGAAGATCCCAATATTCACTTCATATTATTAATATCACGAGTTTGATCTCAACGACCCAGTGAATTGTCATATTGGGACACATTCGCACTTGGTTCACGGCCCTACCACGTCAATGCAAGACCAACGGAGCTGTGACTAACTACGTTATACATTGCGTGTGCTGCTAATTTACGGCTGAGCGATGCGCTTCTCGACCATGCAATGAACACCGAACGTAACAGAGTACCACCAACCGTCACCGTCTAATTCCCAGGTTTCCGGAGCAATTTACACAATTTTTTTAGATTGACTTCTCACACGTTGGACCGGAGTTCGCGATTCGCGGTTCTTTTTATTTTAATTAATTCAAATGTACTTAATTCTTTAATCGCTGTGATTGATCTATTAATTACTTTAATGTTTTTTTTGTCAGCTTTTATACCGTTTATTCTAATCCCGTGGGAATATTGAGATAGAAGGAGTCTTATCCGTTACTCCAGAGCTACGAGTATAGCTATCTACTGTAGTAAATGAAACACCGAGCTTACGTTGACAAGACTGTTTATTTTATAATGTGGGTAGACCTTCTACCCACGACATCTTCCCCCAACAAAAATAAAAGTAAATAAATGAGATAACAGGTATCTATGTACCTGTTAGATACAAAAGGTAGGTGCATAACTACCTAACAAAGAAAAAATAGAAAAACAAATTTTAAATAACCAAAACAATAGGCAGGTATGAAGTATGTATGTAATAGGGAATATGCATGGAAAACCACATTTCTCCTTAACTATTTAACTTAACATAAAACTATAAGTGGAAAATAAGCACGATATTTTTGAATAAAATGATGCTTGCATATTCTCTATTACTTGCTATAACTACTCTGTGCCTGCTAGAACAAAGAGTTTATATCTATACCTAATTTTTTTGCCTTGTTGCGCGTGAGAGTAGGTCCAGTGACTACCTCACCGGCACGGCTAGCAACAATATCAGCGGGGCGTACTTTGTTGTCATTTGATTCTAACTGCAAATTTTGAGAACTAGTTGCCTCCGTTAATTTTGTTTCACATTTTAATAAATGTCTGCGATTGCGACGGTACTCAATGCCTTTTCGATTTTTTATTATGTACGAGCGGGGAGTATTAGCTACTTCAACTACTTTACCTCTCATTTTATTCGTTGTATTCGTGTGGTCCATTATTATAACTTCATCGTCTACGTTAAGTTTTGGGAGACTCCTACTGCGTCTATCATAGTACGCTTTATTCTTAGCTTGCCTCTGTATGAGCTGTTTGTGATGATGATCCTGCAGGGCAACCGGCTTTAACAAGTCGTGGTGTACTGGCAGTCTGCAATTGAGCCTACGGCCCATTAACAGTTGCGCTGGAGAACCTAAATCATCACGAGGCGTGTTTCTACAACTTAATAAATGCAGATAAAAATCTGTACCACTATTTATAGACTTTATTAACAGTCTCTTAATATTTTGTACCGCTCTTTCACTTTTTCCGTTTGACTGAGCATAGTGAGGTGATGACGTAATATGTTCGAATCCCCACTCGCACGCAAACCTTTGAAAATCCCTGCTAGAGAACTGACCAGCATTGTCACTTATTACGACTTGAGGTATCCCATACCTCGCAAAATTCTCTTTCATTACCGTTATAACCGCATTTGATGTAATATCTCGTAACAACGCTACTTCGATAAATCCCGAATAGTAATCTACTATTATTAAAAAATATTTCTTTTTATATTCAAAGATATCCGTACCTAGTTTATTCCATGGCAAACTAGGGATTGGTACTGGTAGCATTGGTTCTCTAGCAGGGGCATTCTGACAATTGTAGTTATAAATTATTTTAAGTAATATTTTAACCGCTGCCACCATGTAGTAAATGAAACACCGAGCTTACGTTGACAAGACTGTTTATTTTATAATGTGGGTAGACCTTCTACCCACGACATCTACTACACACCATGATTGATTTAAATTCGTCCAGTCGGCTTATGTAGGTTGAAGAAATAACAAACACGCACACTCATAAACAAAATTTCACATTTATACTTAGCATAAGTAAGATTGGCAATCGTAAATTATCTCTTTTTCAATCGTTTTGTCAATCATGTGGTAACACTTTCGGCATAACCTACCTCTTGGCTTGAAATTTTCTCTCATCACACCTTTCATCATCATCATCTCAGCCTATATACGATCCACTGCTGGGCACAGGCCTCCTCTCAGAATGAGATGGCTTGGGCCGTAGTTCCCACGTGGGCCCAGTGCGGATTGGGAACTTCTCACTTTTATTATCACAAAAATATACCAAAAAACACACGAATTATTTCCTTACCCGAAGACAGTCAATATCATAATTAAATCTCGACCGATAGCACACGTCCCGTATAAAGTAAAGGATGAATCAAAAGACGATGCGTTATCGGACTCGTTATCACCACTGGCCACAAATCACCCCCACAATGAAGGGAAGGGTTATAGAGAAGCTACGTCTATAGTTACGCAGAGCTTAAAGGGTATGTATATGACACATTCTTTACGCTTTCACACCCCATGGCCCAAATTAAAATGTCATAAACTGGATCGAGAAAAAAAACCCTTATAATTATCGTTCGAATTCACAAAAAATCACAGAATTCGACTGATAAATCTTAAATGGAGGGGAAAACAGACAGCTCAAAGACGAAATTTATGTTAGTAAGATTTTTTAACCCCCGACGCTAAAAGACCCCCATGTGTGTCTGTGTGTCTGTCTGTGGCACCGTAGCTTTAAAAGGGTGAACCAATTTGAATGCGGCCTATTTTTTGATAGCAATGGTTCTTAGACATGTTTTGTCAAAATCAGTTCAGACGTTTTTGAGTTATTGAAATTTGACGTAACAATGTTAGGGGTACTCCAACTTTTTGTTGGTTAGGTTATTTTCTGACTGTTTTCTGTTGGCTGTTCTTGCTTTGTTAATATTTTCATCCAACTTGAGGTCGTATTGTCTAACGCGCTGACGTTTACGATCACATTGACCATCCCTTTCTAGCCTCGTCTTGTACCGTTTGACAGAAAAAAGTGAAGTGAAGTGAGTGAGCGAGTGAAGTGAAGTGAGTGAGTGAAAGTTTGGCAAAAACGATTTCGATTCCAAGGGTGTCAGTCACACAACAAGGCCTATGGTTCCATACAATGCACACGTTCCAGTCATCACAGACGTGTCTGTTTCTACAATAACACTTCATATAAATCTCTATACAAGCTTCTTGTTACACCCAATATTGAGTCAACACAACACATCACTATAATGTCCAGTTTGCGTTGAGCTCTCGATCGCGCCTTCTGCCCCCGCTCTCGCCCTTTTGTACAAGGTAGGGGGGAGGGGCGTGGGTCTGCGTATAATGGGCATCCTATCGTTGAATCTAGATAATTGATTGATAAAGATCTAAAGGCGGACAGAGAACGGGTTCGGTTGCTGTGTGGTATGTTACTGGATAGTGAAGTAAAGATAGCATAATTAGGTACGAATATTTTTTATTAGCTTACATTTTTCTCAATCCTTTAAAAGTACGAGGAAAATGTATCAACAAAATTGTGTCTAAAATTAAATAAAAATTCGCACGCCAGTTTAAGTACAACTTTTCTCTTCAAACTTGGTTTATAAAGTAAAAACAACTGTCACAATTGAAACAAAAACATGTTTCTTACTATAAATTAATAACATTTAGGTACGCCAAATTATTTAAGCAAATCAAATAAAATCAGAGAACAATAGGCAAGTCGGTGTTTTCCCCAAAACTTATTATAAAGTGATATCTGATACCGAATTGAGACTTTAAATCGTTTTATCCATTAATGTTTATTCAAACTTGATTGAGTGGTTTCAAATAACAACGGGCCATTTTTAGCTTGTTAACTCGATTAATACTTTTAATTTCCGGTGGACAGAAAGTTTTAGAAACGGCGACCGATTTAGAGATTGAAGAATTAATTTGCCGTGTACAACCTTTAATACACTTAGGCACATAACTTTTGACGAATCTAGTACAATAAAGATGCAATTACTGTCACATGAATGTGATTACTTTTAATGAAGTCTCGATATTTTCACGTAGTTGCATGCATTATGATCACGAGTAGTCATAATCAAGGTCCACATCTACATATAATGTAATTAACCGCGAATCGTCAAGAACTTCCAGTGCTATTTGAAAAGGTTTATAAACCATCATTTACTAACTACTCTCTGATGTTAACGTATTGGCGTTAATACACGATATTATTTATCTAGAAATTATTCTGTTGGTACAGTTGCCATCCGATATATCGGAGCGGCCAAAGTGATTAAAATATTCAAACATGAAATGAAAATGAAAAATTGATCTAGCTTGGTCTTATCTCTGAGAGAAAGTTTGCTATCGAGTTTTAGCCCGATAAAAAAAATCTACTAATAATCTTTGCGTAATTTTTTTTCCTCCAGTAAACATCAAATAAAAATATACAAGTATATACCCAGGCAGTATCTTACCGCACCGCTGCAAGCAGGATGAGTTGCCATTCGCAACTATCGATTCAGTCTGACACAGGCACGCTATTCATTACGCTTCGAGCTACGGCTACAAGCTACGGGCTACGAGCTACGAGCTACGAACTTTCGTAGCACTGTCGAGTCCTGATTCTGATTGCTCAATTGGATTGAGCAAGGTTTATAATGTAAAATGGTTAGACATTTTGCAGGTAGTAGGACCTTGTGCAAGGTCCGCCCGGATTGCTACCACTATCTTGCTCGCTAATTCTGCCGTGAAGCAGCAGTGCTTGCACTGTTGTGTTTCGGCGTGGAGAGTTAGACAACCAGTGAAATTACTGGCCCTTGAGGTATCCCATCTTAGGCCTCTAGGTTTGCAACGCATCTGTAATACCCCTGGTGTTGCAGATGTTTATGGGCGGTGGTGATCTCTTACCATCAGGAGACCCACTTGCTCGTTTGCCTTCTAGTCGAATAAAAAAAAAGCAACAATCTAACTTGGAAATATTTTTAAGCCACCTTTTTGTAAGCCGTGGTGGCCTAGTGGTTTGACCTATCACCTCTCAAGCAGAGGATCGTGGGTTCAAAACCCGGATCGCATCTCTGAGTTTTTTGAAATTCATGTGCGGTTACATTTGAAATTTACCACGAGCTTTGCGGTGAAGGAAAACATCGTGAGGAAACCTTCACAAACCTGCGAAGCAATTCAATGGTGCGTGTGAAGTTCCCAATTCGCTCTGGGCCCACGTGGGAACTATGGCCCAAGTCCTCTTATTTGGTAAATAGATAAACAGATTTTTTAGGTATACTCGAAAATTACACAACTTTGTCGTAGCTATTATCAATTCTGACAATTTTGACAAATTCTTTAAATAACATATTTTTTAAAGTAATTTCACATGTCGTGAAAATTAAATGGAGTGGTTGTAGATTTATTTTATTTTGTTTACAGGCTCCTATTATCACTACAGAGCTGCTATGGCCAGTGCTACAAAATGCCACGAACTACGAATCTCGTAGCCAAGATGGTGTTGTTTCTACTTAGCTTGAACATGTTCACATAATTTTAAATAATGAACTGAAACAAACCCGGAAAAATGCACAGTTTCTGAGGGAACAGCGAATGATAACCGAATTCCACGCGGGCGAAGCCGCGGGCAAAAGCTAGTATCAAAATAAATCAAATCGAAGCCAGACAGTCGCTTAACTTTCCTTGTAAGTGAAAAGAATCCAAAAAACCATCTCAAATGCCCGCCAAATTCCATATCTCTTGACAATGCCAACAAAATGGCTCCACTCCTAAATCCCAGTACACACGTACGGTGTATACAAAAGACTACAGTATACACATACACATTGTATACTTGCAGCGTTTTGTCCACAAGCAGATTAAGTTGTAAGAGGATCAGTCTCCCTTGTGTTAAGGAATAAAATATTCGCTAAATTAGTTTTGCTCCGTTCCGCTTGTATTTGGCGCGTAATTGGGGAGTTTTTTTTGCTTTTGCTGGGATTTTAGTACTTGACAAATTGCAGTATAAATGCAGAATCCTATTATTGTAAGTACTAATAATATAAATGTGAAAGAATGTGTGTGTGTCTGGACTTTAATAAAATTTGGGACGTAGATAAATTTATATTTGTATTTTTATTCAGATAAAAATGCAATCCCACGGGATTTAATTCTCAACTATCATTATGTTCGCCGAAAGAAGTCCACTGTCGGACAAAGGCCGCCCCCATGGCTCAACTAAGTATAGGGACATGAATTTGCACAGGTGTAATTGTATAAAAATTGTTATATTATATTGTAAGGTGTAATTGCATAAAAATTTACTTGCAGGATTGGATCCAAACAGAAAACAACAAAAAGCTAAATAAAAGCTTGTACAAATAAACACAATATGTTTAACAGATGGCCGGAAAACCGAGGAAACTTCGCCCCACCACAAACTCAGATCCACATAGCTTAATTACTGAATTAAAAAAAACACTACTACCCCATGCGTGTATCCCCGACTTTGGCGTACATTACGGGGATAGTAGTATCGCGTGTGTGCCCGGCATTAGCGTTAAGCTGACGTGTAACGCTGCCTAATGAGTAATGCCGGTACGTAAACATGCCTTAAGAATTCGCCTTTTCGTTTTAGTTTTTGGATGTTTGTTGATGGAAGGTATTTATTTCAGTGTATTTATTAACGACTAGCTTATGCCCGCGACTTCATCTGCGCGGATCCAGGCCTGCGGGTATTTTACGTTGGCGCCCTCTACCGGAGTAAAAGGTATCCTATGTTGATCCTTGGTGTTCAAACTATCTATATACCAAATTTTATCAAAATCGGTTCAGTGGTTTCGACGTGAAAGCATAGCAGATAGACAGACAGTTACTTTCTCATTTATAATATTAGTAGGGATTGTTTACTTTGATCTCGTGTAAGTCGCGATTTTCGTCAAAATGTTGAGCAATAACAAGCTAATATAATAGACGTTCTAGGAGACAAGGATCTACTTCGGCACATTAGCATTTTAATAAGCCGAAAAGTGCAGTAGACATAAGGTATAAATTTTGCAATAGGTATTGCCTTGCTATACATATTTAATTCATTATTTTCTAATGACTGTACCTACAAACATAGAGTATCTTGACAATTGTACATCTCTATTTTTCTTTAATTTACTAATATTATTAATGCGACCGAAACTCGTTGGGTAGGTCCAACTTCGAAAAAGAGGTCGCCCGAAGAATCCAACTCGGATGGGCTGCGTTCGGGAAACTTCGTGATGTCTTCTCGTCCAATATTCCGCAATGCCTGAAGACTAAAGTCTTCGACCAGTGTGTGTTGCCAGTGATGACTTATGGCGCTGAGACGTGGTCCTTGACTGTTGGCCTCTTAGAGAGGCTCAGAGTCACGCAACGAGCTATGGAGAGAGCTATGCTTGGAGTTTCTTTGCGCGATAGAATCCGGAATACGGAAATTCGTCGAAGAACTAAAGTCACTGACATAGCTGGAAAAATATGCAAATTGAAGTGGCAATGGGCGGGCCACATCGCTCGAAGAACAGATAACCGTTGGGGGAGAAAAGTTCTCGAGTGGCGACCACGAACCGGAAGACGAAGCGTTGGCAGGCCTCCCACCAGGTGGACTGACGACATCGTGAGAGTTGCGGGAAACCGGTGGATGCAAGTGGCGAGTTGTCGTTCATTATGGCGTTCTAAGGGGGAGGCCTTTGTCCAGCAGTGGACGTCTTCCGGCTGATGATGATGATGATGATGACCGAAACTCTGTCTGTCAGCTTTTCACGCTTAAGTCATTGAATTGTATGCAAATAGTTTGAGACTTCGAAAAACATACAATAAGAGCAGTTTTTATCCCGAAAAACTGCATAGTTGCCACGGGATAGCAGTATTTAAATACTGCTATCCCGTGGGATATTCTTTGCAGACGGAATCGCGAACAACAGCAAGTGTACAATAAAAAATAGTTAAGATATTCTGTTTATAGTGAAATGTTTGTACTTTTGATTTAATTGGATAGTGCTGCAATTCAGTGCTGTGTTCAGAGGCCCTAATATCCCAAGCCCTCTTATTTTGAAAAAAGGCCTGTGCCCAGCAGTTGCAAGAAATAAATTGTATATGTCGTCACTAATCGATTCTACTTAAAAAAAAACTCCTAACTCAAAATAGATAATTTTTCCGAGTGAACTTTATTAATATAAAGTCAAGGTTCAATTTTGTTGACATAGTGATATTAGATACGAGATTTCTCCAAAGTAGTGACGTAATGCGAGTTGCTCTTTGATAAAGGCCCAAACATTTGATAAATGTGTCAAGCTGATCCGACCAAAAAAATAGGAAAGAACGTCCAATAATAGAAAAGGGAATGAAAACGTAATAATTTATTTTTCCATTTCTAAAAACCATACCTCGCGATGACATTGTTACCGCGGGGAGTGTTGCCAATTTCCGCTAAAACCAAGAAATAGGATATGACAGACGGACGGACAAAAACACGAGTCATTATCGTTTTAATATTAATCAAGGGGCGAGTGGTGACTGGCAGTTTGAACTGCTTTTAGCGAAGTTGGGTCAAACGGTACTACGGGAACTCGATGGGAAGTGGGAGATACAGTTGAACTCACTGAAAGTATTGGTTATAATAAATAGAGTACGATGGGCTAAATACAGGGAAAGCGGTGCCTTGGAAGGCGGAAGAAATCATGGCTGCGGAATATCAGGGAGTGGACCAGGATCAGCAGTGCAGGGCAACTGTTCCGGATGGCTCAAGATAGGGAGAAATTTTCGGAGTTAACGGCCAACCTCCAGTAATGGAGTGGCACTTTCAGAAGAAGAAGAAGAAATGGAGTACCTAATTTTAAGGATTTAAAGGTGAACTAAAAAAAAAAACACGTTAACACACATTTCAGAACATTACAAAGGCAACCTCTTTTTATAAGTTTTTATTTAGTTTCACCTGTCCCGGTTGTCTGTCTGTCTATAATCAAATCTTGCAAGTTAAATTTGGCCAACTTTCAGCAGTTGGATTGACTTGAAATTTGGTATACTTATGTAAATTGCGTGACAATACTATAATTCGGTAGCCACATCCTAGTAGTCCAGCCAAGATCGTCTCCGCAGGACGGAACTCTTGAACGGTTAATAGCATCGACTTGAAATTTGATATGCAAATGTAGTTTAGGTGATAATGCAAGTACACACAAAAAAATTACAGTCAGCAAAAAACCTTGTTTTTTATTATGGTTAGGTTATTGAACTTTTAACTCGAAAAGGCATATTATTAAATCCAAGAATATTTAAATGGAAGGCGATAAATTTATACTATAAAATATTTAATAACAAAACATGCGTGACGTACCTATATGCCTATACATTTGTATGCCTCATGGTGCACCATAGTGACACACGCAGGTATTTTACTCATAAGATCTCTGTACTACCTATGTTTTGACAAATAAAATGATTGATTGATTGAACGCCACTTGTCAAAATGTTCTACGTCGTAACCACTAAAAAGAATACAACATCAAGAACATCGCGGACAAAAATTAATTAATATTTTCTCGCTTTACTCCAAAAGCTGGCAAAACGGATAACAAACTCCATAATTCCTAGAAACAAGTTAAGTCGATGATCTAAAACCCCTAGTAGTGTCCATGACAAGGCAAAGTTGTAAGCACCCATATACTGCGAAACTTATCTTAGAAGTTGGGCGTTATCTCCAAGTTGGTAGCATTGGAAGCCTAAAATGTTTAATCTCGTCTTCAAATGTACGGCTCTGATTGGGTTAAGTGAAAATTGAATTGGAAACTTTTTTGTTGCGACTTTTTTTTCAATTTGGGACTGGCCGGTTTTTTGTTCCTTTTTAAGAAAGAGTTTGAATTAAATAGAATTCTTTATTCGAAATGGCTCGTTTTAGAGGAGGACAAATATCTTAAATTGTAGGTATCTACATCGTTATAGCTTTTAACAGATAAGGATGTTTACAAATTATTAATGAAAAAAATGCTTTGTTACCAAAAATGGTGAAGGAACATTTTTGTGTCAGAACTTTAATCCCCTCTCGTTGTATTTCGGTGTTAATGACGTATAATTAATTATTCGTAAGATGACAAGTAGGTATGTTCAAAATGTCGCCAAGAAAAAAGTATCGTGTCATAAAAATATGTTTTTACATTTAAAGTAAACTAAATAATCTACTTTTAATACACTATTTGAACATAAACACATCAATCTTTTCCCAATCTCCTCAAACTTGTTAACTACTTTCAAATTGAACAAAGAACCATCTATCTTCAGTGTTACAAAATATTTACTAGACGCCCGTAGCAAAATTAATAGATCATAAACATGTGACAAGACACTATAAATCTACGTTAATGCGTATATGAACTCATACACTCAGTATTCAGTAGTAATCAGGATAACTGCTCGATATTCTAAATGTGAAAGTTTACTGTCTTATGACATAAGGTGGCAAACAAGCACGTGGTAACCTGATGCTAAGTGAGATATGGATACACACAGCATTAAAGAACTGCAGACGCGTTGCCAGCCTTGAGGGCTACGAGTAAAATTAGGAACTGTAAATTTCGCTGGACTCGGCCGTTTTCTTCGTTTCCTTGAAGATTCAAATGAGATGAGAAGATGAGATTCAAAACCGATCTTTTGTTTCAAGGAGCGATATTAGCAAACTAGTTTAAGTAATCATAAAGAATTACCTAATCACTGTGAAATGCAGTTGCAAATAAAGAAATCATTTTATATCTTACCCGTAGGTCAAACTAACTTCATAAGGTTATATAGATTACAGCTCATAAGTTAATAAAAATATTTTTTATGTTTCACTGCACGGTTTACTACCCAAACTACTCTACTGTGGCGTCATTGCATTAAAAAAATCTTAGATTTCACTGAGCAAACATCCTGCTACTAAAAAAAAACAGAAGCAAATCTATTGGACAATTAGAACTTTTTTAAAAACCCTTATCCACAAACATAAAACCGCAAGCAAATCCCACTCCGTAGAACACCGAACGCGTACAGAGTTCTCACTTAACATGCGTTTATTTGCGTTTACGCGTCATAAATTGGAATTACGCCGGCGAATTACCGCGATTACTTTGAATTACAGTTAATTACGCTCGAATTGTAATTTTGTTACGCGCCGCGCTATCGGTAGGCGTTATGGTAATTTCAGGTTAAATTCTCCATTAAAATTCACGTTGAGTTGATGACGTATTCACTTGTAGCTACAAGAATACAATCTACTATTATGATCATCAAGGTATCATTCCGAGATTGATCTCTATGACCCTCAAAGGATTGCCTTCAGTTTAAATACGCCAGACTGCGGGCACAGGCCTTCACTCAAAATTGAGGCCATGGGGCCTACAATTTTTTCCAAGTTACATAAAAAAAAAAACATTGAAAATCCCACTTCCCGCTATAATATAATAAATGCGAAGGTTTATAAGTCTGTTTCATTGCACTCTGAGTGGATTCAAGAGAGTTGTCTTACACATAATTTGATATAAATTAATAATGTTTATTGTTTATTATTAAGGGCCTTCTGTATCGAATTAGGTTATACTCCTGTAATGATACTGTAAGTGATGATAATGTAAATAAATAAATTAAATAAATAAATAGTCAGTGTGTTTGTTAGTTTATTTGTTAGTTACTTCACCACGTCTGAACCGCTGAACCGATTTAGACGAAATTCGGTATACAGATAGTTTGAGTCCCGTGGAAGGACATAGGATAGTTTTTATTCCAGAAAACTGCATAGTTCCCACGGGATTGTGAAAAACGAAATTTATGCACACGGAGTCGCCGGTAACGGCTAGTATGATAATTATAAATTAAGTTTCAATTCACCCATTACACCACGCACATTACATTATATTATTACATTATATTTTCTCTGTGTACCTGTTTTCTGTATCGTTTATCATTTCTGGTGTACAATAAAGAGTATTCGTATTGTATTGTATTGTATTGTATTGTATTGTATTGTATTGTATTGTATTGTATTGTACACCTAATTTGATTTGACTTGATTTTACTCACCACAAATTTTAATATACAGCATGTTTCGAGTTCAACAGTTGCAAAATATTCCAAAGCTACGGTTATAGGGTACCCGTGTTACCAAAAACACGTGACGGCTGCGAGCCCTTACTCAGCCGCAATTTGAATTTGCCGCAGCACGGTGCAAGGCTGGGGTCGCACTGAACAAAATCATAATTACCGCAAACGTCCTAGTGTTTTACATGCTTTCACAAAAATCAAACTTTGCTGTGACTGCATTGCTTATGGCATAGGATTAGTGATAGCGATTACTGAGACAGCTTTACTACCTTACGTAAAATATCATCATCATCGTCAGCCGGAAGACGTTCACTGTATGGCCTCCTAAGGGGGAGGCCATTTGTTCACCAGTAGATGTTTTCCAGCTCATGATGATTATGAGCAGAATTTATAAAAGTTTAAAGCAGTACATTCAAAATTATAATATACATAGACGTTAATATTGAAGGCTTATTACAAAAACAATGATTATATCATGGACAGGGATATTTGGAAATAATTCCGAGCCACATAAGCGATCCCTTCAAAAATAAAATTGTGTTAAATACTTGTAATGTACGAGTATATAGATATCATTTATAAATATTGTGAATCAGTTCTTAAAAAAAAAACTCGTTGAGTTTCTTTCCGGATTCTTCTCAACAGAGGTTTTTCCGAACCGGTGGTAGATTTTTTTTTACGTTCATAAGTGCTTGTTATGTGTTATGCCTAAATTGAATAAAGAGATTTTGACTTTGACTTGCCTTCGACTTTGACTTGTTATTCATAAATACGTCCCTACAAATTTTTACGGAACTCTTAAAACGTGACCCCGACTCGCACTTGCTCGTTTTTTTAATCATCTTTTCGGAATATGGCATAACAGAGTTTACAAAACAGCAGTCTTCGAGAAACGCCGCCGGCAATTCGAAACAACCATATTTTGGTTGTTTACATTTAATTCCGTGCTCAGTGAGCCCCTGGCTTAGGGGCGACGGATTATCTCATCTCTGACAAATGTCGGTAGCTACGGTTACAGTGACAGACGGACAGACGGCGTGTTTGTCCGCCGTTACTGTTGGGATGATGTATAAATGTATAAACAAAGGATACAATGGTACACAGCTTAGGCCACTACATTGGCACATGGTTACGAATAAATGGTTTACGTTGAATGTTTGAGAGCATGCTGTAGAACAAAAATGGCAATGGTACTTTATTATACGTTATACGAATGATATCTTATTGATTTATCTTATACATGTAAGCAAAAAAATCTTGTTGTCTGTTTAAGTACTTTATTAGGGCTTTTCTTTGATCTAGTTTCTGAGTCTGACTCTTATTTCTGAGAGAACACAAGTTTTCAAATTTTAGCGCAAACGAAGCCAAATCGCCCGGGTAATATTTTATTTTATCTGTACCTACAAGTATGAATAGCCGATGGTTAAGCGGCAATTACACTGAGTCGTTCGCCGCATGCTGCATGCGGCGCCCGCAAATGTGTAAAGAACACTGTAGTCAGCCGCATTCGGCGAGTGACAGCTGTCACCGCCTTAATATGGCCGCCGCAGACGGATATACTAGGGCCACTGTTACACTTGCTCGTTAGTAGCAAGAGAGCATGTTACTATCGAGCAAATGCTACCTAGTTGCATGTGTGAACAGGACATGCTGCTATCGAGCATGCTTATTAGTGGCATGTTCGAGACGGGGTGGAAGGGGGAAAGGTAATAAGCAGGTGTGAACGCGTTTGCTTCAGTCCATGAGCATGCTCATAAGCATGCTAGTAACGAGCATGTGTAACAGTGCCTTAATTAAAGGCGACAGTCGTTCGCCTAAGTAGTTTGAAACAAATTAGGCGTCCGCATTAGGTGAGCGATGCAGTGTAATTGCGGCTTTACGGATCAAAAAGTTCAAGGACAAAATGATTTAGGATTTAACTAGTTCTTACACACGGCTTCACTCGTGCTCGGTCTGAAAGTATTATTTAAATTCCGAAGGGCTTGTTTCACCACTCAGTGATATTTTTTAATCTATTTTTTTTATCTGGATGCCGTCTCTTTTTATTCTGACAAAACAAACAAAGACAGCATCACAGAAATTTGAGGCTAATTTCATCAAAACTGTTGTCACGTAAACTGTGGATGCCCCTTAGTAGAATTACAATGAGATTACTACACAATTCACTTTTAATTCCAAATCTTAAGCATAATATGGACATAGGCCCGCAAACAATGGCTCTTATCGGTCCTATGACCGCCCCCAAACAAAAGCCCTGGCAAGATTAATTATCAATTGTCACCATTGTCTTGCTACACACCTAATTTTGCCACCAACTCGGAGGAATCTAAATCTTAAACCGACACCCAAAAGGTTAGGCATGTCAGACGGTGAATTAAGAGAATAATATGACGCGATGGTCGATTATTATTGTTTTGGTTGCTTGGGATATTTCTTGAGAGATTCAATCACTTCCTTGAGTGAGTAGCTAAGACTCTTGGTAGGCTCTATAGGCTATATAGTGTATAATTTTTATGTATTGTTTTTAATATTTTTTGTCTATTAATTCGACGTTTCTCCTGTCTGTTATTTCTGCCACATCATTAGTCTGTTTATATTTATTAATTTCTGAGTAATTGGTTGTCTGGAAGAGATCACTTTTTAGCGATAAGACCACCTATATTCTACCTGATTTTTTTATTTACACTTTACACTGCATTTGATGGTCAATAAAGAATTATTTGTAGGCTCTGAAAGCAATGAAGTTGCTATTAGTTTAATATTATTGTTTGAAACTATTTATTTACTTTTTGATTAAATACTAACAAAATAGAACGGGTTACATCGCTCGAAGAACTGCCGCTGGGGGAGAAGGTCTTCAAGTGGCGGCCATGAACCGAAAGACGAAGCCTTTGCAGATCTCTCACTGGACGGACAGATAATATCGGAGAATTGCGGGCAATGGGTGTTCAGCAGTGGACGTCTTTTGGCTGATGATGACTAACAATATTAATGAATTTATATTGGAATTGAGTTTTTTATTTCATAGTCACCTATTATTTTGAAGCAGCACCTATATTTTCCTTAGCATCTTAGTAAATTTTCCAATCTTCTTCAACTGACACTAGATTTTAGTTTCGTTATCAATACGGAGCTCCGTGTTCGCCAAATATTAGCCTCGGAAATTGGGTATTGCCCGGTCGAGGAAGCGTTAAATTACCGCCATCCCTTGGTCAACAGCTATAAACTAAATAAACTATAAATCGTTTAACGGTAGGTAAGGCTAAATTTAAGCAATAACGAGAAATTAAGTTTTTGGTACCAGGCTTTACCAATTTTTTTTTTTGTTAAACGTGTTTTTTTTTGGAGAAGACACATATTTAAGCGATAAGGCCGCCTATTGCTTACCTTGTAATTTTTTTCTCTATGTATCTGTTTTCTGTATCGCTTATTATTTCTGGTGTAGAATAAAGAGTCTTTGTATTGTATTGTATTGTATTGTATTTAAAAGACTTTAAAACATAAATTATATGCTATGCTATGCTGAGCTGCGACCGTTTTGTGCCTTCGCTCGCATATTGTTTTTGTTTTTATGTATTTTTACTCTGTTTTTTATGATTCAAAGCATGAATAAAAATATTTCTATTCTATTCTATTCTTTCTATTCTAAATTAAATAAACATGTGAAGAAATAAGCCACGTCTGACATACATTAAAATTGAAAAAACAAGAACCACGCCGATATAGAAAGAGAGACGTCGCGATAAATATCAAGAAAATATCAAAGGGTGAAACAGGACGTAGGCAAAGTATCATTAAATTGCTATTGTAACTCGTAAAAGCCCTGTCACTAACGCAATCAAACTCATAACAGACCAGTACTCTATTACATAAAATTTAATTGGCAACCTTTATGATACAAACGAAGTCACAAAGCCACAGTTGTTTGACATTGGGACGATGCAATTTGATCTACACTGTTAAAAATTTCTGTAGTAATTTTACAACGAAAGTGTTGGAAGTTTTTACGCACAACAATAAAGTAATAATATAATTCCGTTTTGTAAATTTACAATACAATTTATTTCAACTCAATTTCGAAAAATTACAAAACATTTGTTGAAATTTACCAAACGACTATCGGAAATTCGTTTAGCAAAATTACAATACAAACAATGTAATTTTGCCAAACAAATTCTGTTGAAAATGGTTTGCAATTTTAAAATGATGTGTTGTAAATTTACTACACAATTAATTTCAACTCATTATTGAAAAATTACAAAACATTTGTTGAAATTTACCAAACGACTATCGGAAATTCGTTTAGCAAAATTACAATACAAATAATGTAATTTTGCCAAACAAATTCTGTTGAAAATGGTTTGCAATTTCAAAATGATGTGTTGTAAATTTACAACTGTAGCGGAGAGGCGGGGGGATGAAGCAAAAACAGGCAAACTAGGTTTAATTAACTTATCGAGATTACAGTTTTACACGCGAAACAATACTGGCCGCGAATACTTCAGCGGGGGGTGGAGAGATTCGGGACCCCGCAATGTATTAACTCAGGGCAATGACACTAAGACGACTCAACTAGGGTGAGAGCGTATAGCGTGCACGTCCGAGTTCCTACCTCTGACTTGACAACAAACATTTCCTTGGGTCCGTATATAAACATTCGCCGGCGGACAAGCGTTAGCGAGTTTGAACCTACAGCCAGCGCCATCTGTTGGTCGCCCGCGCAGGTCGAACTATGGCCGTTCCGTGCGGCGCAGTACTGCTAGCGCCGTCTGGCGGCGTTTGGTGCTACACAACGTAATTAATTTCAACTCATTATCGAAAAATTACAAAACATTTGTTGAAATTTACAAAAACAAATAAAAAATGACGGTCAATTGAAAAACTTGATTTTTTGAGAACACATGTCAAATATAATATAATATATGTTTAATATGGAAAAAAAATACAAAAGTAAGTAATTGTTATTTGATTTTGTGACTATCTTAATGTCTGGTAAACTGAAAATCTCAAAGATAACGGGAAAAATCTTGAAAGTAAAACGTCTTATATAAAAGTTCTGTCTATTATATAAGTCTCAAAACTCTCAATATTAATACATTTCTATAGAAATTACAAACTACTTTTTTTATTAACGTTTTGTTGATTGGACTGCTAAGAATTCATGTAAAATATCATGTTAAGCTATCGAAAATTTCACTGCGTTCATAGTGCAAACGAAATACGTTTAATAATTTTAATTTAGAATTAAATATAAAATCTGTGCAGATGACTTGCGATATATCTAACCCGAGACAAAAAGTTCTACCTCTCACGCAGTTAACGTATCGCTCTGAAAATGATGATCTACAGCTTATTTAAAGACTTGGTTTGAAAATTCAATTTATAGATTATAATATTAAAAATATTTATAGATTTTTAATGACTTCATGGTAATCTCAATACTAATATTTTTCTGTAATTTTACAAAAAAATTTTTAGATCAAATTGCAAACAGATTTCAAGAATTTTAGAACCTTTTGATTCAAAACTAATTAACGGTTTGAAAAATTACTATACGTGTAAGAGAAATACACGTTTTTAGTAGAATTACAATGTATAATGCAATTTCGAACTTGCGTCATAAAATTAATAAAATTATAGGTAAATCTTTAATAATTTCATCTTCTACATTTTTTCATAATTTCACAAAATAATTAACTAACAAACTAGGGATAATAATCTGAAATAAATGAAATTATTATTATTATTATTATTATAAGTATTGTAAATCAAATTATAAACATTTTTTTAAATTTTTTTGCTTGAAATTAATCAAAAATTTGAAAAAATTACAATACGTGTTAGAGAAGTAAAAACTTTGGGTAGAATTACAATACGTAATGCAATTTTCAAGTTTGTGTTACAAAAATGATAAAATAGTTTGCAGATTCTTAATAATTTCATTCTAATTTGAGTTTCAACATATTTTCAAAATTTTATAAAAATAGTATAGTAAATCAAATTACAAACAATTTTTGTAAATTTTAAATCTTTTTGCCCGAAATTAATCAAAAGTTTAAAAAAATTACAATACATGTTAGAAAAATAAAAACTTACGGTAGAATTATAATACGTATTGTAATTTTCAAATTTGTGTTACAAAAATAATAAAATTATTTGTAAATTCTTAATGACTTCATAGTAATTTGAGTTTCAACATTTATTCGTAATATCACAAAAAAAGTATTATAAATCGGATTACAAACAATTTTGGTAAATTTACAACCTTTCATTAGAAATTCACCAACAGTTAGGAAAAATTACAATACGTGTAGGGTTATTGCAAAAAGCTTCCAAAATTACAACTCATTATAGTAAATTCCTTCACATGTCTTGTAATTTTACTCAAATTGTATTATGATTTGTATTAGTATACGTTGATTTGGAATTTTGCTGATATTTGTTTAGTAAAACCATTGTAATTTTACAAAATTTTTTAACAGTGTACGTAATAAACGGACCAATTAAACTACTGAAATCGAAATAGCCAGTTTAAATTGCTCTGTATAGCGAGCTAAAACTCGAAAATACTTAGCTAGACTAGATCGATTATTCGTAGCAAATACTCTGACATTTCATCAAAATCATTAGAGCTGTGTACTGAAAAGTGAGTTGTTATGTATTTTGTATATTCGGTAGGTCTGAAAATAGGACGTATACTATTTTTCATACTTCTACGCGGACGGAGTCGCGGGTAACAGCTAGTAACGATATAAAGCTAATAGGCTCAGTAATCTGTAGACCTCAAACTCAAGAGTCTTCACGTTTTCTATCCCCGTAGCACCACATTTCTAAAGTAATCCAAAGGCTGAATCAGCACTATGTTCCGTATAATTTTCGAGGCTGATCACTAAGCTTGATGAGAATCGGTTAAGAACAAACACGAAAGAATGCCCCCAAGCTTAAACTATGTAGTCCGCTCCCTCCATCACCTATTACAAACAAAAAATATTATAAAGACAACGAAGAGTATTTGTATTGTATAACCAAGACATTCCAAAATAGCATTAAAACCGCTTTATAATTTCAAGCTATCTCGACCTCAACCCACGCCGCTAAATGTATTCATGTCAATCTATGTTGGTTGCGCAATAACTGCACTCCGTTTCGTGCGTATTTTACTGGCAAACTTAATTTGGCCAAAGCAGGCCGTGATATACGAGCAGAGCCAGGTTACCGGCGGAAAAATACATTTATATCCCTTTGATTTACAGCCGGATGCGTTAATTAGTTGATATCGGCTTATTTCGAGAATTTAGGCAACAGTTTGTTAATTAACAAAAGGGCTATTTTAATTTGAAACGACAGGTACGGATAGGGTTTTGTATTTGGGGTGATTTTGAAATATTGCGACGTTGGAGCGTACTCTATCCAATTTCAGATACTAACTCCACAATAGGGTGTTTAAAAATGCAATGCCGCATTGAATATTTATTGTTTCTGTTGGGGGGTTTGTTTATGCAATGTTCTATGTATCATCCCATTTATTACTAGTTATGTAAATTGAGATTTAATTCCGCTTTATGGAATGTTTCGAACGAAAACTTTTATTTATTTAATTAATTAAAATAAAGTATGCTGAAAGGTAGTAGAACGGCCTAATTATTGCCTAGAAGTCGAGGCAGTCTATCAAACGCAATTTAAAAAAGAAAAACTCTCTATTTATGGACGCCGTTTTTTTTTCGAACGTGTTCCGCCTCGCTAGGTAGGTAGGTCAAATCTAATTTATTTAGTTACTATTGAGACCAGTACATTTTGTTATTTTTAAAATCCAAGTTTATTCATTTACTCGGCGCAAGAAATATTACGCAAGTATACATTACTGCTTCGTGCGGAAATGGATTCATTAGTGGTACAGCTAACGCGGCAACATAACGCAAACCTGTAAATTGATCAACACAAAAGCTACGGCACTGACCGATAGATCGCCACCATAGAAAGGGTGTATGACGAATGTCTCGTTCCCTATGTGGATGACACCGGACACGCCGTTGCACGTGTGAAACGCCGCAGAGGCACCCGGGTAGTCCTTTACCGTGCCGTGGTAGTAACAGTGCTCGATTTCCTGAGAACAAAGAGATTAACGTGTTAAACTTTCGTGATTCTCACTCATAGTCACTAGCTGCTAGGCGCTGCTAGGCGGACTTGACACCCTACACTTCAGTCTACTCGTGACCACGACAACTGTAATGTTGCCGAAACGTCGAGGTAAATATTACTTGTGTAAAAAAGCGTGATAAGTCCCGTTGTGGTACTTTGACTATGAATAAAGAGATTATTAAGCTTACTGAAATTGTAATAGAGTCAAATAAACATAGCTGGGGTGTGGGGCTGGCAATATTCTTCACCATTCACCAATAGTACGGTCAAGGAGTTTAATTCATTGGCCATCATGGAACCATTTCACAGTAAACGTCATAGTGACATCGCATTAATTAACAAGGAAAGTCGTAATGACTTTTCCTTTGAAAAGGTTCCATGGTGGCCTATAAATTAAATTCTTTGATCTGAGAAAGTAAACATAGGTAAACAGTGATTTTTTGATGTTTTCGAAATAGTATTTAAAAAAAAACCGGGCAAGAGCGTGTCGGATACGCCCAAAATAGGGTTCCGTAGCCATTACGACAAAATTAAGTAATATTTTTCTAAGGATTTCGCTTTGAGGATTTCGTATTTTGTACGGAAGTAAATTCCGGTCTTGTTCCGTGTACCTTGATTTTACCGAAGCTCAATATTTCGGCAAAGTTGAATGCGCCATGATCAGGAGACGATTGTCAAGATCAGTCGTCTTGTGATCATGAGGTGATTGATACAACTTTTCAATAGGTAGCATCTCTTTCAATGTGTTATTTTCTACTGTTTTGCATCTCGAAAATTTAAACGCACGTTTAGCATTAATTTTGTCAGCAAAAACATAAACTTAAGCATTACTTTAAATTCACCATCCAATATCAGATGAAACGATATTTAATTTATAATTCATCTAAAATTCGTAATTTCTCATAATGGGACCGACCGCTTTTCATAGCTAATAATAACCGAAACACGAGCGACGTTAAAAATTACAAAATTCAATAAAATACTCAGAGGGAGCAATTTTGCGCTCGGCGGGTCTAATTTGTCATTCACAAGCAACGTCCTTTTGCGGAGACGTCGGAGTGGGGGCTGCAATGAGACAAGAGAAGCGGAGGGTACAAACTTTTTAACCGGCTGCCCGAAGGAGTATTATGTTTTTCGTTGTATTATGTCTATATATTTGATCCTCTTTGTAGCCTAAACGGAGGGATGAATTTCAACATCACGAAATGCTACAACAGAGTGTATAATATTTCAATATGTTCAATTTTCGCCAAAATATCAAAAAAGTAGGAGATAAAAAAAATAGCAAAATCAAAAACCTGACTTGTTTCACATAATTATTGTCAAACTTAAATACAAACCATTGTAACACAACCTCTCACCCTAAACGCATATACCCTCTCCGTTCCGTCGTGGGTAAAAATGTCTTTAATTTTAAAATTTGTTAAACAGTAACCATTACGTATGGATATAAATATATATTTTTTCTTCGGGTACTGCCTTTTCGCAACGTAACGTTTGGCAAACTGTTTCATTTCTCAACTTTTCATTTCGCAAACTCTAAAACTGTAAATATTTATTTCAGGATTTATTTCAGGGCCCTCGTGTAGAACCTTTTAGCTTAGGTTAGGATAGTTTTACAAAAATCCTGAAATATTTACGGTTTCAGAAATTATCATAGCAGCGGCTTGCGTCCACCATGAACCCGCGGCTTTAACCAAGTCGTCCGTTCATCTCGTTGGTGGACGTCCTACGCTGCGCTTGCTGATCCGCGGCCTTCACTCGAGAACTTTTCGGCCCTAACGGCCATCTGTTCTCCGTGCTATATGGTCTGCCCATTGCCACTTCATCGAGCTAATTCACTTGGCTATGTCGGCGGCCCTTGTTCTTCCACGTATCTCCTCATTTCTGATTCGATCCCGTAGAGAAACCCCAAGCATAGCTCCCTCCATAGCTCGCTGAACAACTCTGAGCCTATTTATAAGGGCTACCGTAAAGCACCACGTCTCGTATCCGTATGTCATCACTGCCAACACACATTGGTTAAAGACTAAGCTCATTATCTTACCGGAATTTGAACCCAAGACACCACTTTGCAAGTCCAGCACTATACCGATAGACCATTGCGCTCACGTTGGCAACATTGAAATTGTCGATCTTATTAGACGTGAAAGAAGATGAAAGAAAGACACGGAAACACGTGTTTTCCCTGAGATAAAACCAAGCTACGTAAATTAATTTTTCGCCGTCAAAAGCCCGCATACAATAGCAAATTTAATCAAAATCGTTAAAGCTGTTTTCGAGATGGCCGAAACAAATTATATTATTTGTGCCGATGTATTAAGTTAAAGTCTAAAAAAATAAATGTCACGAGACAATTGACACCAATTAATTGACTTGGTCCGAAACTAAACAAAGCGTGTACTATGGGTACTAGATAATCTAGTACTGAAAGAGCTTTAATAGGTAAAGAGGCTCTAATCTTCTGCCTAAATACACTTTGATAAAGATGTAACTGGTAAATTGATTATGCCTTAGAGTAGTTTATAGTCCTGAGAATGGCCAATGTCAGTAGACCTAAAAGACGTCCCCCTAGTTACTGGAATGATCAAATAAAAGCCCCAAGATTTAAAGGCATGAAAAGATCAGAGATAATGAGAAAATTAGGTTTTTGTTGGGTTATTGGCAGACAGCGATTACCGATTAATGAGTTCCCAATATTTACTTCGATATATTTTAGTCATGATTAGATAACTAACTTAAAAAAAAGAATATTAGAATTGTTCGACGTGCTCGGAACAAGGACAGAGACTAGTAGCATCCGATTAAGATTGATTTTTGGAGTCTTTCTATATTTTTTATTTCATCTCCAAATTTTGTCACTTTTACGGTCATCCTGTAAAATCCACATCGAAAATACAAACTAAAAAAACGCCCGCAAAAATAAAAATAAAAACGAAAAAAAAGGCGCCAAAAAAGAACAACTAAAAAGTAAAAAATAATTATGCACTACCTAGCTGTTGCCCGCGACTTCATCTGCGAAGAATTCGTTTATCCCTATCCCGCGGGGACTATGGTGATTTCCCGCAAAGTTAGCCCAAGTTAATTTAGTATAAGTACCTAGTAATATTTTTTTTATCTAAGCGTCGTCGGTGTCGGGGGACCGCTAAGGTTAACAGGAAACTAAAGTGCATATGTTGTATTTTTAAAGTAGGTATTAACCTTAGCGGTCCCCCGACACCGACGACGCTTAGATAAAAAAAATATTACTAGGTACTTATACTAAATTAACTTGGGATAACTTTGCGGGAAATCACCATAGTCCCCGCGGGATAGGGATAAACGAATTCTTCGCAGATGAAGTCGCGGGCAACAGCTAGGTAGTGCATAATTATTTTTTACTTTTTAGTTGTTCTTTTTTGGCGCCTTTTTTTTCGTTTTTATTTTTATTTTTGCGGGCGTTTTTTGTCGGGGGTTTTTAAAATTTTTAATTTTAGTTTTTTTATTTCATGCTTTTTAAACTTTGTTATATATTTTTTTTAAAGTGTACTAGTGTATTGAATATCCTGGCTGCAGCTCAGCTCATGTTGCCATCATTGCATTGTAATGTAGAATCAAATACTGATCAAAAGGAATCAAACACGACATGTCTGCTAATTTTTTTTGAAGAGTAGGTATACTGGTGTGCTGGATATATCCTGGCTGCAGCATCAGCTCGCCGTGTTGCCACCACTGCATTGTATGTAGAATCAATTACTGATCAAAACGAATCCAAACACGACATATGTGCTATATAATTTTTTATAGTGTTCAAGTGTGCTGGATATCTTGGCTGCAGCATCAGCTCATCTTGTTGCCACCATTGCATTGTATGTAGAATCAAAAACCGATCGAAACAAATCCAAACACGATATATCTGCTATGGTTTTATCAAGAGTGTACCACCTACTGGTGTTCATGATATCCTGGCTGCAGCATCAGGTCGAGAATTGCATAATCTTGCATAGTTATATAGCATACATGGCATACATGGGTGTTTCAAATTTTACGTCCCAAATATGCTTGAAAGTAAAGTAAATACCCATTATGCATATAAAATTCCTACCGCAGCGAACAAAAGAGCTGATGATCTTGAAACGGCTGAACCGATTTTGATAAAACATGTCTAAGAACCATCGCCAAGAAACCAGCTTTCAAATAAAAAAAACCGCATTCAAATCAGTCCACCCGCTTAAGAGCTACGGTGCCACAGACAGACACACAGACAGACAGACACACAGACAGACACACAGACACACATAGCGGTCAAACTTATAACACCCCTTTTTTTGCTGCGTCGGGGGTTAAAAACACGAATTAATACGAATAAATACGAATCCCTTGGGTAGATATCGGGATAAAAAATAACTAACACTAACAATCTTTTGCATTCTAATATTAGAAAGATCTGTTGTACGTTTTTAAGCACTTCCATGTCTGATTAGAGCTGAATATTCGCTCTAATTATTATAGCTATGCACACAAAGACATACCCAATCTACTCCGCAAGTCGGTTGCCCCATAGCCCTAGCGCAAAAGTCCCGTTTGCAATTAGGTTGCGTTCTTTTTTTCGTACTGCGGCACCGCCAATTATGGCGAATGAACGAATGACACGAATGAAAGACCGGCCATCGGGCTCGCAAGAAATTGTAAAGGCTCCTCATTCATCAGCAAGATGAAAAGGGATACCTACGTGAATTCTGTATCGGTCATTTTTCGGGAGTATCTTGGGTACGCGTAGATTTTTCATTTTGTCTTGCACAAGGTAATTCGATTTACGCAGTGCTTAGTATTGAAAGGTAAGAGACGTCAATTAAGACAAGTGTTCTTTTGAATTTTTAAAAGGTTGGCCTGGAAATTGATTTTCGAAAGCTTGTCACTCGAATGTGTTTTGTGGTAAGCAACGGCATCGTTTATCATGAGATGGAAACGACTTTTAATAGGTAAGTGCACAACAGAGAAATCTCTTTCTATCTAGGCAGATATTATGCCTGGGGATCGAAGTGTGTCAGGGTACTACAGAACGTTAAATAGATTCGGATATAGATGTAAAGCTGGTGTAATTCGCCGCCTAATTACAATATAATTTTTGGGTCAAACGTACCCGAATAATTAGAAGGGCATCCAACCATGGCGATCGCAAGACGAGTGTCACTACTAAGGCCTTATTGTTTAACACACTTGAAATTACAATCTCGATCTTCAGAGCTTTTTGCAATACGGCCACTACCATGAGTTTACAGTGACCGTACTCGATAGCGAGGGCGTAAATTATTTGTAGAGGCGCTGTACAATTCTCTATACAAGTAATTTACGCCGTCGCTATCGAGTACGGTCACTGTAAACTCATGGTAGTGGTACTGCAGGGCTACTCCGAAACTCGAAACTCGAAGTTCGTATCGTGCGCTCCCTCTGACATTTATACTATTTTATACGAGAGCGAGAAGGACCGCACGACACGAACTTCGTGTTTGTTCGACCTGCAGGTCGGAGTGACGATAGTGACGTAGCAGTGTCTTTCCGCGCACCTTGTTTAGTGCGTTTGTTGCTTGTCCTCATCGAAATCAAAAGAAAGAGTGTTGGAAATTGTATTTACTGATGCATCAATAATAATAATAATAAATAATAAATATCATGGGACACTTGACACCAATTGACCTAGTCTCAAACTAAGCAAAGCTTGTACTATGGGTACTAGGCAACGGATAAACATACTTATATAGATAAATACATACTGAAATACATATTAAACATCCAAGACCCGAGAACAAACATTCGTATTATTCATACAAATATCTGCCCCGGCCGGGATTCGAACCCGGGACCTCAAGCTTCGTAGTCAGGTTCTCTAACCACTTAGCCATCCGGTCGTCAATCAATTGATGTAGAATGTAGCAGTTTATTTGATTGATGACTATACGGCATTAGGGTTCGCTTGAAATCGTAATCATAGACGCTGCCGATCGCGTGCAATATTAATATTACCTATTCTCCAGTACAAAATCATTTCATATTTTGCTCCATCCGCTCTTCCAGAAAGTGGAAAATAGATAAAACGCGAATCATCCACAGGGGAACGGAGTCCGCTCGCGCGTGAACTATCCCCGCCGATACCGTGCTAGCGTTATTCTGAACACGATTATCATGCTCCTATTCCACCGACGATACAATACCTGAACAATTTTTGAACGTATTTACCCGACTGCCCGAAGGAAGGTTTTGTTTTCTAAGCTATGTATTTCTGTGGTTCCACTCTGCAGCATTATGATTGGATGGTTTTCAACATACGAAGTATATTAGGTTTTGGCCACACTGTCAATTGTGTTTTGTTTCTTTTTTTTGTACAGTAAAAAGATTATGTAATTCATACCTACATAGGTACATTATATACTGTCGGAGTAACATAGGGCATATAATATTTCAAAATGACGCCCGCGAAAAAGAATACTAGATGAACTCGTGTTATCAGTATTGTACTATAATTGCTTACTTTCCAGCCTCTATAACAATGTACTCGAAAATATAAACCGATGCACAAATGCACTGAAAAACCGGAAAAATAGACCAGCGCTGGGTATCGAACCCAGGTCTTCGGCATTCCGTGCCGCGTACCGCTACACCACCACTGGACAGGAGTACAAACACGAATTTCTCCTATGCACTACATATCTCAGCTTGTTTGTTTGTTTGTTGTATTTTCGATAAGTATATTGTGTTTTACAGGAAAATCGTAAGTAACAAAATTTGGAGTTGAAATAAAAAATACAAAAAGACTGCAAAAACCAATCTTAACAATGTACCTACTATTAATCACGTTTCCTACAATTATTTAGTCTGAATACGAACCTGTAACTTATTAATTCCCACCTATTATTTGCCAACTTTATAGTACACTGCGTTAACTGCCAGTCAAAAAGCTTGTCAACTTAAACCGTGCTTCAAACGACAATCAATAAGAAAAACCAGTCAAGTACGAGTCGGATTTGCGCAATGAAGGATCCGTCCTAGTTTAAAAGTAAGAAAAAGCCAAGTTTATAAATCATAGTATTCCTATGAAAAACAAGGTTATTTCTATTGATCCAGTGATTTTCGGACTTTTTCTTTTTATTTAGTTGTGGAATCAGTTCGTACTAAATACCATGATTATTTTTAATTTCCAGGGTTTCTGTAGATACGAGTATGTTGTGTACGACTGCAAGAAACCATAGTCCTTGGTGCTTTTTAATTGAAAATCGAAAATTTGATGCGTCCAAGTGCACTCAAGTGAATAAGTAGAAACTTACTTTATTTTACTAAAAATTTAATTTTTATTAAAAGCTTTTTTGTTGATTGTAGTTGTATTGTCATTCAATTAACATGTGTGAGTATAGCAAATTTGAAGTCAGGGCAATATATAAAAGTATGTAAATAAGTTTTTTGTTAAAAAAATTTTTTTTCAATACAAGCTTTTTTGCAGACTTCAAGTCAATCAGACCACTGGAAGTGGTTCAAATTTAGCTTCCAAGATTTGACCCACACACAAAAAAAAACAAGTAAATAAACAAATAGGGCCTGTTAAATAAAATCTTGCAAAAAGCTCTTGATAGACCAATCGACAGACGGACGGAGGAAAAGACGAACAAAACAATTGCTTATTGCTTGTATAGTAATATTTATTATTGTTTTTGGGTTTGGTGGTGGTACTGTTGGGACCGTCAATAAATAATTTTTCTTTCTTTCTTTTCTTTAAAACGATAGACAGACAAAATCTATTGACGGATAGATGACTAACGAAGCAATCTTGAGCTTTCCGTTTTGAGTAACGGTACCCAAAAACTTCAACAATTATAAAACCAGCGACTAACGTCAAAGGCGCGTCGCAAAAAGCTATAACGACGTCATAGCCGAAAGCGTACACACTCAAACAGTCAGTGATTAATGGCTGGTGCCGCCAAAATTGTTAAGACATAAATTTATTACCACGGTATTTTTTCCCGGGAATAATGTTATTGCAATAGACGTCGATTAATTCCGTCGTCGGAATGAGGGCAGGCTTTCACGCCCGGGCACGAGTTTTTGTTTAAGGAATTAATTGGATGCTGCACTTCAGGTTTACATCTTAGTATACAGGCCCTAAACTGTCAAGTTTTTGCAGGTGGTAGGACCTTGTGCAGGTCCGCCTGGATTGCTACCACCATCTTGTTCGCTAATCCTACCTTGAAGCAGCAGTACTTGCACTGTTGTGTTTCGGCGTGGGGAGTAAGACAGCCGGTGAAATTACTGGCACTTGAGGTATTCCAACTTAGGCCTCTAGGTTGGCAACGCATCTGCAATACCTCTGGTATTGCAAATGTTGATGGGCGGTGGTGATCTCTTACCACCAGGAGACCCACTTGCTCGTTTGCCTTCCAGTCGAATAAAAAAAAGTGCAAAATTCGAACTTGGTCTCTTGTCGTCCCGCAGACGCTTATACTTTTTAATACGAGAGTCAGAAGGACGGTACGATATGAACTTCGATTTTCGAATGTCGTAGTAGCCGCTCCGGTTTACCCTAGGCCTTGTCTGTTTGTCTCTGTGTGTGTCTGTCTGTCTGTGGCACCGTAGCTCTTAAACGGGTGAAATCAGGTTTTCTAGCGATGATTCCTAGATATGTTTCATTAAAATCGGTTTAGCCGTTCTGTGCATTCTTCTTGGTAATCAGCAATTTAATTGTTGTAACGGCCATAACTATATCCCACATTTTTTACATGGGAATACCTATTATACTCAATATCGATGAAGGTGACCCTGAAGAAAAAGAAAAACTAGTTTTCCAGTGCAAGGCTCGCTAGACCGATCAAGATAAAAAGATTTTAACGTAAAATAATATCTTTATTTAAAAAGGTTAGGTTATTTTGACAATAGTTATTACTCAATTTAGTACTGCTTAAGTACTTAAAACTGAAAGCGCACAAATTATTGAATTCTCAAAGTCTCAAACGAGACTATTTATTTCTTTCAATTTGTTAGTGTTAGTTCACTGATCTAGAACGGGCGGACAGTTTGAGATTTCAGAAATGAAAATCATGACGTCGTTTATTTAATATGATGAGTAAAAAATCGGCCAAGTGCCATTTGGACTTTAACACGAAGGTTGAAATCTTTCAGCCTTATTTTATTCCGAATAGTTTCAATGACTTTGTAAAACAAAAACAAAACATGTAGTTCTATAAAATGGTTGTAAATAGCGCACCTTCCTACATAATAATAAACCATAACAAAGATGAGCTCGAAAGGTGGGACGTTTAACATCGACTGATTGTATGGATTAATATTCATGTCACAAACATTTTAACACTGTTTATATTTTAGTGGTTGTCTACTTATTAATGTTTTTACAGCAACCACAGAACTGCTTCATCATCATCATCATCATGTCAGCCGAAAGATGTCCACTGCCGGACATAGGGCTCTCCACTCAGACCGGTCTTGTGCTTTCCGCATCCGCCGAGATCCCGCGACCAGTTCGTCGCCCTATCTTGTTGCAGGCCTAAGGATAGCTCGTCTCCCAGTCCGTTTCGAGAATCTTCTGACCCCATCGGCCATCAGTCCTGCGAGCAATGCAACTCCATAGAACTGCATATTCTGTAAAAACTAGGTGTCTGCCTATTACAGTTTAAACACAGGCCAGTAATAGATGGGTGGACATCGGAGCTTTCGTAACAGGGTTCCGTTGGCGTCCTATTGGCTACTGAATCCTAAAAACTTCTTTTTCATTACGCGCGGCCTCTGGCTTGAAAAATGAAACAGCAATGCATGGCCCGGTGGGGATTCATCTCGCGATTCAACAACAAAGAACGACAGAACAATAATTAAGAAACGCTTCAGATGAAAAATGGAGTTCACTGTGCTGCTAATAAAAGTTACAGAAACTGGCGCTTCCTGATAATTTACTGACAATTAAATAAAAAAATGCGAACTTTTTTTTCGTGCTTGGAATATTTTTTACAGTGTGAGTTTTGCATCAGTTTCAGTTCATTGACCGTGACCGAGCTTGTGGCAATTGAATGCATGAAAGTGCATTGCCAACTTGTAAAATGTATTTTTAACCACTAATCACAGTGGCATGCGGCACTTTTGAAACTAAGACTACTGATTAAAATAAGAAATTAAAAAAAATCTTCTTATAGTGTGTCATGGTAATACCTGAGAAACATAACGGGCATCCCACCCACTAGACAAGCGCGTACCATCTTAAATTACAGTACAACTATAAGGTATGTCTCACGAGAACTTAACTATGTATATAATTTTCGATTGACATCTTACTACCTTGCCATTGAGCGTGTTTTTGTAGTCAAACAGTGCCTATTTTGCATTAAAAAATCTCTGCTATAAATGCGACTTGGCTAGGTTTTCTACCACTAGTTTTTATTAAGCAGAAAATTTGGAGTGTTGCCTAAATAGTTTTATTTTTTGTCTTGCTTTGTGACTGAAAAGATTGTGTATGAGGGTACGTTTGTAATTACGCTGTCTCGTTTGCTTTGCCTCTCTGTGCGAAATAGGTAGACGAATTTTGTTCATGAATACAGAATAAAGCCCACCCGTTGTATGAGAGCTTTTCTGTGTAAAAAACTTGGTACTGGGTTCTTGATACAGCTAGAGAAGTCCTTTTAAAGGGAACAAGGTGGTTGGTAAAAAATAAAACCTGATTATGGTAATTAGTGTTAATATTTTATAGGAGTTTGTTTCGCAATGCCAGTCAGACATGTTCTAAGCATTTTGTACCACAATATATAATAATATTTACACTACTAAGTAATTACCAATGGGGCTAGTATTTTCGTACTTGGCGAACACAACTCTTTATTAAATTTAGTGCTCTGTAGTCAAAACAGTAAAAACTTAAACTTTGTAGATTGTATAATCTGTGTAGTCTTCACAGAGTTACCGTGTCGGTCTGTCTGCGGCTGAATGCCTTTTAAGACTTTTAAGACTATGAAATGAAAATGTAATTTGAAATGGGTGTACAATATAATCACGCCCAAAAGAATGTATGTGTGTGTATGAAAGGAGATACAAGAAGGCAAAGCAAGGTGGGGGTGTTTTTTTCTCATGCACCTCATACTGTGAGGCATCGTTAAAAGAGTAATAAAAAAATACTTTTCGATTTATTTACCAGTTTGCGGAATATCAGGCGGCCCCTAGACCTACAATAACATTGTACAATACTTTTTATTGCACAATAAGATTGAAAGGCGCTCTGAATCCAAACGAGCAATTGTATTGCACAATAATACGAACTGCACAATGTTTTCGTGTTCAGTATAGTATTAAATATTGTGCAATACTGACCCTACACGATGCAATATAAAAATATGGTGCAATAAAAATTAAACTCGCTCAAACTTTTGGTCAATCATTGTGCAATCTTCAATATTAACCCTAAACGGTCAATAATATTGCACAATTCGCGATATTGCACAATATAATTGACCGTTTAGGGGCCGCCTTAAGCTGTACGAGTAAAATAGATTTTTTGTTGGTGTCAATTGTCTCTGCTGTAGTTACATGATTGTTTTGGATACCGGTATAATTTCACGGCAGTAGCAAGTATCATGTTTTTAAAGGAAAAACTACTTATCACAGTGTTATAATTGTAGTCTTCATAAGTTAATGAGCAATTGTCGAACTTTATATTACACTAGCTTATGCCCGCGGCTTCGTCTTCGTGGATCTAGGTTATCGCGTGGTGGCGCCCTCTACCGGAATAAAAGGTATCCTATGTTGATCCTTGGGGTTCAAATTACCTATATACCAAATTTCATCAAAATCAGTTTGGTGGTTTCGACGTGAAAGCGTAACAGACAGACAGACAGACAGATAGACAGACAGAGCTACTTTCGCATTTATAATATTATATAGTATATAGTAAGTAGGGATAGGGATTTGCCGCATATTAATTCAAACATGACGCATGGTTCGAAACACACTTGGCCGGTTTTATCACATTGACAGGTAAAAGCTTTGAGCTTCTCTATCATATTACTTAGCTAGTTAGAAATATGCAAAAAGAGACAGCAAGTCGTTCGAAACACGCCCAGCACACTTTACCTGCTTTGTAAGTATACTAAAGTATAGCCCGTCAAAAGGTAAAACCAAACATGAAAGCTAAAATCTTTCAAGGATAAGAAAATGCGAAACAAAACCTGCCCGTAAGCCTGTACTTATGTATTCACTTAAACAAAGGGAAGCCAAATTTGTCGCTTTCGTGCACCATATCGGCAAGACCGTAGATGGTGTCTTTGATGTTGTAATTAAAACGTATTGTTGCCCGTACTTAGGGCTTTTAAAGTGATATAATTATTTCGTGTAGTTGCGAACTCATTCGAAATCTGAGAACGATTTTAATGTAGGTTGAGTAACCAGCCTCAATTTGGCTCCGTACCTCAAAAGGAATCAAAAACCCATATCGGATCACTTTGTTTTCCGTCTGATTGCTTATACATATATAGTGCCACCAGCGTTGAAGTGAATGATGACTCACACATCTACGTAAAGAACTGATGGCTTTACTAATGGCTTTTATAATTTGAGATATCATAAGTTGAAATAGAACGAGGGTTTTGCATATTAACATTTAGTAGCACTGAGGTGTGAGGTGAACTGTAGTGTACGTTTGGTAGCAGAGGAGCAAGGTATTGTAGGGATTAGGCTGTATACCGGTGGCAGGTGGTAAAAATGACCGCCTGGCAGGCTAGACTGAATGTATTTTGTATAATTATAGTATTTTTGTATTTTATAATTCTGGAATTCGATTTAAAAAACAGATTAGCAGTATACATGCCGGAGCACAGATTGCTCCCGACAGCCTGAGAGGCTAGACCTATGTTTGTAAAGTGTAACTTTAAGCTATATCTATGAATACAAGAAGCGAGTACTAAAGAAACATCTTTTATTGAACTGAGTTTAGCATCACGCGCGTAGATCCCCTACACCTAAGCTCTACCAGCTACAGTCCCCACAGTATTATGGACTTTCTCAAAGTGACGTGTGCATCAATCCACTAATAAAAAATTATATTCGTGCAAACTGAAGAGTCTTGTGTTAAGTTAAACGAACAGATTGTTCTAAAATCTTAAATGTTGGTGGATAGGCGCCATTTTGCCACCCTGTGGTCGATGCATAAAAGAGCATTGCACTGTGACAGTTCTATGCAGCACAAATAAATGGGCGGTAAATATACTCAGCGCCACAAAATGTGGGCCACTTTACATACAAAATTTACCTATTTTTGCATAAATTTCAGGGACAGATTTTTTTCCGCCAGATTTGAAGCGGAATCAGAACTTTTGTGTTATAGGTAGATATTTAGAAATGTTTATCTCCACATCTCCCACTCACCCTACGAAACACAGTAACGAAACTACTATTTCACGCCGGTATTTTGTGGGAGTGTGATACTAACCCGGTCGGGTCAAGCCGGCCCATTCGTACTGCAGTCAGCAAGGGTTACATTAAGACTCTATCGTATAAAAAGGCCATAATAATGAGTGAGTAGTAGTTTCTTACATATAGTCCACTAGCTTTTGCCCGCGGCTCCGCCCGCGTGGTGTTTGGTTACCGCGCGCTGTTCCCTCGGGAACTGTGCATTTTTCCGGGATAAAAGTAGCCTATGTCACTATCGGGCCCATAAACTATCCCTATGCCAAAAATCACGTCGATCCGTCACTCCGTTACGGCGTGAAAGACGGACAAACACACAAACATACAAACACACTTTCCCATTTATAATATTAGTATGGAGATTATTTTTGTTTAATTTGTAAGAAGAAAATGTTAATAAGCATACAAAGAGCCGTTGGAAATCTAAGATATACACTGAAGTGCACTCTATATGTTGACTATATAGTCAACATAACCGGGCACTATTGTCGACCACCTGAAGAAAACTTGCGAGCCCCACGCAGGATTGGGCACGTCAGGCCCGCCCTTACTAAATTAAACAAGGTGGCGGGAAAATTCAATCCAATCTAAACTTCCTTCAATCCAATTTGAATTTCCTCACCTCTCCCCCCCCTCGCCCCGCGAACGGTTCACATCCAAGCAATTTATTTCCAGCCAGCCCTTGGTGCGTATACGTCAATTTGTGTACTCACTTTGCTATATCAGTGTACGCACTTGTTTTTAGGGGTCGGTTCTGAAATTGTATTTAAAAAAAAAACTTGACATCGCGTTTTCGGGGTGTGCTATCCTTTTCTAATAAATGCTTAACTTAGTTCAGTAGACATCATCAAGGGAAAGAAAGGAAATGGTGGCTTTATAAATCTCGGCTCTGATAGCCTATACTAATTCAGAATTTTAAAAATGTTTGTGTCTTGGTCTAATTTTTTTTCACTTTTGACATCCAAAAAGTTCCCTATTACAAGATTAAGCGTATTTAGCGTTACCGTTACTGCGTTACACTTTTTGAGCAAAAATATTATGATATGTTTTTTTTTACACCATATAGGCTTGCGTTTGGCCACACGCACGCCTGATGGAAGCTACACACAAAACTACAAATAAGCTACAAATGGAAACTGTTCTGGCTTCAGTATTTATTTTGCCTATTTTTTCTAATTGCAAAATTGAAAAAAAATACAAACAAAATAACTTCAATCATTAAGTAAGTCGATTCACTAAAATCTGATTGATAACACTGAAACAGTTATTCTTCTAAAGTGAAGTAATTGTTGGAGTGTAACATCTCTTTTTGAACCAACTCAAATAAATGAATTATTATCATCACCAATAAATTTGTTCGGAACCCTCAGTGCGCAAGTCCAACTCGCACTTAATCCGTTTCTTTTTTTTTCTTTTTACTTTCAATAGTTGTAATTACTTTTTTACGATTAAAATAAATAATCATTTGCCTCACGAAATACTGCCACCAAATATTTTGCTGTATAATATTTCAAAACCGATAAACATTCATAAAGACTATCAGTAACATAAAACATGGAATTATTACTTATGTCAGAAATGAAAAGTAATGGCCGACCACAGCATATATTTTAATACTTAATTTGAATTGGAATATCGGACTCTTATTCATAAAATCTGTTATTTCAGTAAGCCTATAATGTTTCAGCTATTTTTTACGTCATTGTTTCCGTTTCACATTTTAGTGTAAATTTACTATATGAAGCTTTGAGTAAAAAAAACTTTTTTAAGCCCCAAATTATATATTATTTTGTATTTTATTTCATATTTAGTATTTCAACTATTTTTGTAATTTTTCCTTGTAACTATTATGTGTGTGTTGTATAAACTTTTTTCATTTAATTTCCATTCTTTTGAGTTTTATATTCCGCTATTTACGTATTTGACCTCCTACGCTTTTTATTTGTTAGTTTAAGTAGTCCACTGGAATAAAATGCCTAGTAGCATTAAGTCAGCGAATTTTGTGCTGCTAAACCCCCGACGAAGAATAGGGGTATTATAAACTTGAGGTATATGCATTTGTATGTCTTTGTATGTCTGTCTATGGCATTATACTCTTAAGCAGATAGACCTAAAGGCCGCCTTACACGTGCTCGTTACTAGCATGCTAGTACCTAATGTAGCAGTATGCTACTAAAAAGCATGCTTAATAGTAGCATTTGCTGAATAATAATATGCTTTAACAAATACCTTAATTTTTATGCGGTTTTTTTAATCGAAAGCAAGTTTAATAGAGACAGTTCTCAGTTAAAATTATAATGGTAACGTCAAATGTCAGTTGCGTTCGATTTATCTTAAAATATCATAATTAATATTATCGTCTGACTAAAAAAAGGTAGAGTGAGTGGTACCAACAACAAAGTGAGGCTGGTATAACTACGCCTCACCGTGGGCATAATTATCATGTACTTGCACGTGCACAAGTACCATCAGCCAAATATGTGATTTACCACGCTTAAGTTGATAATCCAATACATTTACTAAGAAAAGACACAGCCGTAAGATCACCCGTGGAACTGGCAAGCTTCTTTAAAAAAAAAAGTTCTCCAGCTTCGGGTTCCCGCGGCCCAAGAGTTTCAACAGCAAAATCGGTTTCTTTAAATTCTATTTGGCCTGAGGATTTACATTTTAAAACTCAAAATTAGCCTGCAAATTTTTTTTTATGTTTCATTAAAGCGAATGTAGCAATAACTTATAGGTTGACTGGTAGAAATCCTTTAAAAGAGATAGGTTTATTTTGCACTTGAATCTTCAAAGTTTGTTGATTGTGTTTCTTTCATTATTTTTGTACAAATAACAGCAAGCGCAACCGGTATAAAAGCAGTAGGTACAACCAGAATGTTAATGTCGTTCGGGACGTATTCTTTGTTTTCCTAAAAACTCAAACGAGACAGTCAAAGAAAACTGATCTTCCATTTCGAATTCTAAATGAAATTATCATCACTAAAATATGTGGCTTACCAGCCTAAAGTTGATAATCGTTTGCATGTCATAAAACAATAATGCCAATAGACGTGTCTGTCAACTTGAAAGTTTTAACTTAAAATTCATTTTATAACATTTTTTTTTTCATTCATGGACCACTTATTTGGCTGACTGTACCTGCTTTATCTTGTTACATAGTGAAATGTTTTATAAATGAAGCAAAATGAAAACATTTAAAACAATTTAAATTGAAATAACAACCCGCAGCAGCGGAATGAAAACGCCTTTATCCCGACAAAAATGTATTGTTTTTGCGGAAGCGTTTTTATTTTGTATGTTTTCTAAATTGAAAACATTTCTCATTTCATCGTCCAGGATTAAATTGCGATTGGCTTTCACGATTGCACAGATCCCGTTTCCCTATCGGAGCACAGAACCTCAATTTAATGGAGCTCGTAACCAAATCGGCATATTCGACAACTGAGGAAACAAGCCAAAACCATCCCTATTCCTTCACTTCAGAGTCCAATCGAGCCGTCGGTTTCGTTATCACGGAAATACTGCTGATGATGAAAAATTGCAAGGTTAATGTCTTAATTTTTCGCGAACATTTTTTGGATGAAAATTTAAGGCGTTTTTCTCGCCGTATAAATCAAGCTGTCGCATTAGAAATATGAAATTGATTTTGGAATTTATCGTAGAACATGTTTTTTGTGTCACCTTGGGTGAACTACACATTTTTTTTTGTACCTACGCTCCATTTACCTATTACTTAAATAGACTATCTAAAAAATATCCTAAAAATAACTTAACTAAACTTACCTACATAAAATAAAAAATAAAACTTACATAAAATAAAAAGGTAAGTTTAGTTAAGTTATTTTTAGGATTCTTTTTTAGATCGTATTGTACCTAATATCCTGTGAAATAGACTATCTAAATTTAAAATTAGGCACGGTAAAGCCAAAAGGGTTATCAAAACATTCATAATTGGGTAGTTTTCTGGGTAAAAGAATATTTATTATATTTCGTATCTTTTCTTTTGTTAGTCAAACTAATTGTGACGTGATGAAGCCCGAATCTTACGCGACCAAAGTAGTCAAGCGGATCTTTCTTTTCTTTTCTTTTTTTTTTCGGAGGGTCACAGCTTATTACCCAGCACAGCACACACACACAGCTCAGCTTATTAGCCACCCGGCATCCGATCAGCACCGCCTCGCCGCGAGTTTTTAGTATTCTTTATATGGATTTGGATGGATGCGCTCACTACATCAACTCCATAGTGCGGCCGGCGAATGGACCCTCGGTGATAGCTCGCTGCTGGTACGCTTGCCCCGGCGCGGCGCTCCCCACCCTCATGTCATAAAAGACTACTTAGAAATTCATGGACCACGCGATGTCCACTCGTTGACCACGCTACTTCCACCCATGGACCACCTGTCGACAACGAGTGGTCGCCGAAAGTCTAGGCGGTGCTGGTCGGGTGCCGAGTGGCTCCAATGAGCCTTGAACTGGCTTTATTCTTCATATTTTTTTGTTTAATTGACAAAAGTATAATACATATATAATATTTTCTAAAAAACTAATTAGATTTTTTTAGGTAACTGGCTTATTTCGCAATACATAGCTAACTCAAAAAAAAATAATAATATACTCATAGCTATCTTGAAACCAGGATGAGCAACGATCTATTTCCTTCCGAATTTCCGCATCGCAAATGGATTAACGCTGAGACGTCCAGCTGAACTTACAAACATACTATCATCCTGCTTACACGTATACCCAACATGCATAAGTAGCACGAAAGAGCATGAGCTTAAACTAAGCTAGCCGAAAGTTCTGGAACGTCTCGTTTACGCAAAGGGTAAGTGTGATGGTAATCGTAAAACTGTATCGGTTTGGGAGCGGCGGAGTATCAGAGCTGTAACTTACTGCACGTCTTGATTTGGAGTTGGAACGAAGCGAGGTTATTGACCTTGGAAATTTATTGTATTCCGAGGAAGAACAAGCCATTTGACGCTTCAATCAGGTTTGTGTGAAATGTGTTTTGTTTAACGTTCGTGACGATTCTCGAAGGCGCAATAAATACGTAAATAAGTAGACGTATTTACAACACAGAAGGTTCCAGGGCATTCAAGCTCTAGTAACAGCTTTATAGTACAGTGTTAAATATTAAAGTTGGTGAATTGATGTCATTATTTACTGTTTAAGCTTTCGGAGTGTACCTCGTTTTTAGGAAAAAACGGAAACCTTCTAGTTTCGCCATGTCTGTCAGTCCATCTGCGGCTTTGCTCAGGGACTATCAATGCTAGAAATCTGTAATTTTGCACGAATATATATGTAAACTATGCCGACAAAATGGTACAAAAAAAAATTTATTTTAAAACCATTTAGGGGGTTGCTAAAACGATTTTTCGATTCAGCGACTTGTTCGGCGTGGAGAGTAAGACAGCCGGTGAAATTACTGGCACTTGAGGTATCCCATCTTAGGCCTCTAGGTTGTCAACGCATCTGAAATACCCCTGGTGTTTATGAGCGGTAGTGATCTCTTATCAGGAGACCCACTTGCTCGTTTGCCATCCAGTGGAATAAAAAAAAACTGACCTATTTACTCGAAAAAAGCAATTTGCAATGTTAGTCTCAAGCTGGTCTGCAATTAAAGTCAACAGCACGACTATGCCGGGGTTAATTAAAGTTGGAAGCATCGATCTGTGCCGGCCACTTGTGGCAGGTAGCAAGCACGATCCGAAGGAGGGGGGGGCGTCACATGGGCATGAACCCCCCAAAATTGTACACGTGAAATTATAAAATCTTCTAAAACTTTAGAAAGAAAAATAGTAGATGGTACAACAAGAGCATAATACGAGCCATTTTACCCAAGACGTTCATATAGCCGAGCACGTATGGCGAGGGTGGATAGACACGTCGAGGGGAAAATGGGTTTAATGCTCGAGTTTTACACTCTGTTTTTCACTTCGATGGCGAGGAAATGAAATAGCAACAATACAAACAAACAATGATTCACTTTCTATGTAACTTTTCTTTTTTTATACATTAGTATGATAATTCGATTTTTTTAATTTTACTGATTTATTATGATCGATTTTTAATTTTATATCAATTAAAAATTATTTAAAATATATATAGAAACTTTTTTGTTTGCGGCTGTATTTTATGTCGCCTAGATACAGCATAAACACGAATTTTAAGAGCATGAGAAGTGAAAAAGCATTTTTTGCCCCAAGCAGCGATGTACCAAAATTTCAGTCTGCGACCGCGCCTGGCAGGTTGGGGATTACCACCTGATTCTGGTGGCCTTGGCGGAGAAAAGGTTAAAATTATTATTTTTATAAATGTGTATAGACGATAGATATGTATAGACAATATGATAAAAAAGCTTTAAGCTTGTGTCCTTTCAAGTTAAAGAAATTTTCTCCTTTACACCGTCGATATGATGACTTTTCTGTGCTACAGTTGCATTGAAAGGGTTAGGAAAATACAAGTTAGCTATGGAAGCGCCGCCAGCAAGACAAAGTTTTACCCCACCAAGTGCGCACTTTTGCTGCCCACTTAATTAAACAGAGGTATCTAAACTAATCAGCAATCCAAAGTAAACGACACCTGATACTTGGATTTAATCTGTTTAATTTTTCAAGAACTTTCACTTTGGCCGAAAACGTATCCAATAATTAAAAGTTTATCCATCACTCATTGCCCTGGAGCGGACCTGTCGTCCTGTCGTCCTTCGGCCAATCATTTTAGCCGAACGTCGATAAAACTTGGACGATTCATCAGCGAGACAATTAAAGTGTTGAGAAGGTCCTAATTGAGTTTCGTGGAAATTTTCGTTTCGGAACTTGGCTTAAGAACTCCAGATTAAGATGGCCGATGGCTTGGGTCTGATTGTTTTTCAATAACTCCGCGATTATACCGGGGCTTCGGACTGAGATTAATACAGCCAAGTTTTTGAACGGTTCGCGAATGATACGAGTTTCATTAGTTAGATTGTGTTTGGCGGGGATAAGCGGGCCGCCGTCAAAGGATTCCGCTTTGACATGTTTACGGAGGTGATTTGTCGCTGCTAATATTTACTAATGTCAATAAACTAATGTGGTCCCTTTCTAAGTAGTTCTACTCTTGACAGAGTGGTCATGGTGTTAATTGAGGGTTAGCTGTGAACTTTTATGATGACTTTCTTGGGAAAACACAGCGATATTTCCCCCACAGCATAGTCCCATCCACACCGTAGAGCTGCAGTTTGGAGTTTGTAGTGGGCGCTAGAGAGCGCTACTACCTGTTACGATACCGTAAAACGGGACGAGTAAGGGTAAAAGAAGTTCAAACCTCGATAGAAAATATTTTCATATGTAGCATGTTGATTTTAATAGATAAACAATGTTCCGGTGCTATGAATTTTAGTTTAATAATGATTTTTTGTCATTTAGTTTCATAGTTTAAACAATAATCCCTAAAATATAGGCAAATCCCAGCTCACCCCGTAGTGGGGTCAGAAGGGATAGAAAAAAAATGATGATAACAAAATTACCAGAAAAAAGGAGATATAATATGTCTAGAAATCCCCCGCAATTCCTTCCGACCCCGTTTCAGGGTACCTAAAAATATAAAATTGGTCCATTCTTAAACCTTCTAAAACTTGTTACTTATTTTATGCAGAGGTATATTTGGGTCAATCAACTTTTTTGGTTGCCATGGCAACGTCTCCTGGGTCACTTACTAAAAGTATTATTTTATGCGGTACAAATCCACTAAGGTTATGTATGAGTTGTGGCAATTTTACAATTCTTTCGTGGGTTCCTAAGCACGCTAGTAGTATAACATTGCAAACATTTTTCTAAGAAAGTTTATCGCTGATATCTCCTGAGTAACGACACAGAATAACATGGCTAAAAAGTTGATTGACCCATTCATATACTTACTTCGTTTCATTCAACGTGCGTCTCACTCAAACTCGTACGTTAGAAAGAGATTTAAATATAATATCACTAGGTACTTTGTTTTTGACAGTGACATGTATTTTATTTCCAAGAGAATCGTTGAAGCCCGCTTGCAATACAAACCCTTTCTTTGTACAAGTGCCTTTATTTTCGAAAGATTTTTAAACACTTTAGTGACAACGATATAGTCGCGACAGAGTTACAACATTATTAAATTCTAAAACACAATTTCCCAGTCTATTCCGGCGACGTGCTTTTATTAATTATAATTTTACCTTAATTAGTATTTATTAGGTAATAAAATACCGGCTAATTCGGAGTCCGTTGAAAAGCGTAACGTAATTGAAATTAAATAGCGACCCGGCTTATTATTACGCTGTATACAATTTCCATTAAAATTTTGGAAATTAAAGTTGTTTTATGCTCGGCGAGTCAAGTTTTTCTTATGATGATGCTTAAATGCAACTATTATTTAAAAATCCGAAACCGAATAGTCAATCGTTTTATCTGTCCAAATAAATTAAGACTTGGCTAAATAATTACCTGTCAATCCATCCTTTCCTATCCTTTATTTCAGTCAAAAACCGGTGAAGAGCGTGTCGGACACGTCCAAACTAGGGTTCTGTAGCCATTACGAAAAAATTAAGTAATATTTTTCTAAGGGTTTCGTATTTTATACGGAATCTTCCAAGTTTAGGTATATTTTATACCTTAGGCTGCTATTTACTCTTAAATTACTAATAATTCTCAAGAAAACTTAGCCGTTATAGTTTTCCTTCGAAAGTTTGACATACTTACTACCATCTTGAATTTTTTAGAATTTTTCGACCCACCGGTTTAGATTTTAGAGGGGTGGGGGGGGACGCTCGTTTTTTTTATTGAAAATTTGCACTTTAAAGTTGAGTATTTCGCAAACAAATCACTAAATAGAAAAATAGTTCTAGCAACACCGTAGTGGTTTTAAAAGACCTATCCAACGATATCCCACAGTACAAGATTGGATGAGAAAAAAAAAATCACCCCACTTTACGTCTATGGGAGGTACTCTAAAAAAATATATTTTTATTTTTATCATACCATTTTGTCGGCATAGTTGACATACACATTCTTGCAAAATTACAGCTTTCTAGCATTGATAGTCCCTGAACAAAGCCGCGGACGAACGGACAGACAGACAGACGGACATGGCGAAACTATAAGGGTTCCATTTTTGCCATTTTGGCTCCGGAACCCTAAAAAAGCGTTAAGACTCGCTTCCATTTGGACGCAACTCAGCGTTTATTGCAAATAGAAATTTCTACCAGTCTATAATAACAGAGTCTAGTTAAGTGTCCTTCAGTTAAAACGGTCACGGAATTAAGTGCGCTCCGCTCTGCCGTTTTCAAACAGTTATTTTTCGCAATATTGCCCTGTTTTTGTGAACTTTCTAATATGGGGTTGTTTTGTGAATAATAATTGAGTGCTGTGCTCTTCGCGTGTTGAGTTTAGCTGATGTTCTTTTGTTTATTATTTTTAAACCAAGAATGCTAATGCTCTGATGTTTTTGCTGTTATTACTTTCCAGAATTCTCCTGCAGTAATAATATTCACACAAAATATTATGAAAATTTCATGGACGTAGATATTAACCAAAACAGCAAGATTTTAGTGCCACGTTATTTTTATGCTTTTATTAAAAACTAGCCATACCATTGTATACCTTTAGTCCAAGTAATTGGGGTCTGTTTTCATAAAACGTCTTCCCCACCGAGTTATAGGTCCACATTGTACGTATATTTACATATGTGTAGAATGACAAAGGCAGGCTGTGTACAGTCACCTGCGACAATATCTGCGACAGCGGAGCGTGCAAAAATATCTGAAACGTCTTAGCAGCCCTAGAAATAGAGTCGTATGTACGCTTTATTGTGTCAGATATTGAGGTTGGTAACTGTACACTATACTGAACGTACACTACGTCAAAGGCTCCTCAATCTCAATTCCAAAGCAATAAGCAGTGCAGCTCAGTAACTCCGCAAAGAGCACTTCAAAAAATCTAAAAGATTGCCTTCCTTTGCATTGAGGCAAACCGCAGTATCTCCGTTTGTTTGATGTTTCATCGATATGGTCGCATCACCGGGCGAGGACCGGGGTAATCTCGCACGCTGCCCGGTTCGGGGCGGATCCGGGGATGTAGCGTTCAAACGGTTAATTTATAGAAATTACGGCATTTTTGCTTCTTTCATAAAGATGGATACGCCGTGTTTTTCTTGACTTGCGTTGACTATGAAAACTAACGATGATCTTTTACTTAAACAGGTGATTATGTTGCTTAAACTGAACAACCGTCTCCAAGGAACATAGGTAGAAAAAAGAAAAAAATAATTCAGACTCCCATACGAAATGTATTGGTTAGCTGACCGACTTACTACGGAAAGGCGAAAAAAAAAAATTTTTTTTGACCTACGTTCCATAGAGAAAGTTGCTCAGTTTAAGCAACACTATCACCTGTTTAAGTAATAGTTTACACAGTGTATACGTTTTGATCAAATCAAAATAAAAAGTTATTTTTCTACCTACTTAATTAACTTCACATTTATTAAAGGTTAAATTGTAAAATTACTTGACGTTACATGTAAGATCGACACAATAAGCTAACTTTTTTAACCTTCTCTTATAAATAAGGGTTTTGATTCTTGCCAACCCAGTCTCTAACTTTTTTTATAAAATAGTATTTATGTATTTTATATCCATAGTACAAGCTTTGCTTAGTTTGGGACTAGGTCTATTGGTGTCGAGTGTCCCATGATATTTATTTATCTATTTTGGTGATAAATGCTTATATAAGAAATGATCCAATAAATTTTGGCTTTGTTAAAGTTTTAAGTTGAAACAAGTCAGGTGAAACTTTGTTTTGTAAAAGATAGAATAGAGATATCACGGAAGCTACCCTTGTGACAACACTGAATCCTATAAGTTTTATAATGTTTACTAATGTCTCGACTCCATCGAGATGTTTACCCTGAGATATATTGTGCAAAGAAATATGCAGTTACCGGCATAATTTATGCAACAGCATCCTTATTCAGCTCCGTCAAGCTTTTCACAGGAATCGCAGGTAGCGTAGCACAACATTTAGATCAAACATGTAAGTAGTTTTCTTAGACGTTTTTGCTTTGGAAGTATCCCTTAGATAACTCTTACAAAAACACAATTTTCAGTACTTTTTGTACGGTTATAATTCGTGAAATTCCCATTTTTGTCGTAGCTAAGTATAAGTTTTTTTTAAACGCTGTCACTGCTGTCTCTTGGACAACAGTACAGAATAACAAATAAGAAAAGTTAATTGACCCGGATATACCACATGACACAGAGCTTAACCTGGTGTATGGTTACCAACCGGATCGTGGATATTTTTTCACACAAAAACTGATACAAAACTTCTTAATACAGAGTGCAAAAAAGGAGAGACAAATCAATTGTAAGATATTGAGACCATGTATTTAATAATTTTTATTAAGGATTTATAATTTTCATCACTTTATTGAACAAATCCTATTACAAAATCCTATATTACAATACAAAAAACTTCCAAGATTGCATGTTCGTAAATATTTATACTTATAAGCGAAACTTAGTGTACTTTTAGCAACTAGCACTCTTAAACTTTTATACACTTTCCGTAATGCCCCTTTCTGAGCCGCATTTTATCTAAACTGCAGTTTTCTTTCCACTTTGCGGGAAGCAATCTATTTACGGACTACTTAATCTCGATGCAAGTCAGAGTTTTGTTGCCAACGATTAAAAGTTTCTGCATAAATCCGGTAGATGGAGTAACGCCCTCATACGTCATTTGGGGATTTTAAAAGAACATCGCGGCCGAGGCTGGGAACGGGTTAATATTTTTTTTTAATAATATATGATGAAATATATTATTTTTAGGTATTGGTAAAAAATCACATTCCTACGGCTCTATATCATATCGATTAGTAAAATCGTTTCTTTGATTCTTTAAATGTGTTAATCTTAGCACTACGAAGAATTTTGCTGAAACCAAACTACTTGTAGAAACGGGCAAGAATATGTCTACATCCCGTGTCAACAAAAGGAATAGGTATATTTATAGTCGATTACTGATAATGATGAGTATGAACACATCTGACGAAAACTAAAGCGTACTATGATTGGAATTTATTTCAGTTCCAATCGCTTTTCGCTTTGTTGCCAGTGAGAGGGCAGCCTTCTGAACATTGTTAATAAAACTAATCTAACGTAATAATATGTAAGCAATTAACATGTACAGTCGGTGCCCTAACATAAGTATCCACTTTTCTATACAACTAGTATGAAAAAGTGGATACATAAGTTAGGGAACCGACCGTACGTACAGTAAAAAAAATGTATGAATAAATTTAATTAGGTACCTTCCCAAGAAAACTTTTGTGTACATTTTAGCACAAATCGTTGTAATTATACTGTAGCTTTCCCGTAATAATCTGCCTTAGTTTTTTTTTTTGTAAGCAGGTACACTAAAAAGTTCTATGCTCGGGGTTTCTCTGCGGGATAGAATCAGAAATGATGATATCCGCAGTAGAACTAAGGTTACTGACATAGCCCGAAGAACTGCGAAACTGAAGTGGCAGTGGGCGGGGCACATCGCACGCAGGACTGATGGCCGATGGGGTCAGAAGGTTCTCGAATGGCGTCCGCGGACCGGGAGACGAGCTGTCGGTAGGCCTCCAACAAGATGGAGCGACGACCTGGCTAGGATCGCGGGATCGCGGTGGATGCGAAAAGCACAAGACCGGTCTGAGTGGAGAGCCTTGGGGGAGGCCTATGTCCAGCAGTGGACGTCTTTCGGCTGACATGATGACACTAAAAAGTAGATTGACCCATGAATATTATATGTCATGACTTACCTGTCTTATTTCAGTCTCAACTCCATTGGAAAGGAAGTGGGTTTGTTTCAGATTAGGCGCTAGCAGTTGTCTGTGAACAAAATAAAAGGAATATTAATAAAAAATACTATCAAACTTCAAAAATCACCAAAATCAAAACAAAATTTATTGAAAACAAGATCCTAAAGACGTTGAATCGGATTAACTTATCAGAGAAGTTAAGGAACTTCCGAAATGTACACTAAAAATTCAAAAAGTTAAAAATTAGCTCGATTTTAATAGATATTAGTTAAGATTGAGAGATAGTAGAATCGACCACGACCATGGCAGCTATAACGTGATGGAAAGGTCGAGATATTTTTTAGTAATGAATACTAGACGTGATTAGGTACCGAGATATAATAAATAAGCCCCCTTGCAAAAAAATAGGGCACCTATTGTTTTTCAGATTTTTTTTAGGCTTGAAGCTTAGAAAATAAACTTTCATGCACATAAAATACAAAAACCATAGGTGCCTATTTTCTTTTGCAAGGGGGCTTACAATTGAGAATCGCGAAAGCTTCAAACTGTATTACTTGCACTATCTTCAATTTAGATGTGAGTAGGTGCCAAGTTTAAACTCAAGTCAACCATTGGAAGTGTATCAAATCTGGACCTCACTGATACGGTAAGTTAACCTTTTTTTTTTTTTTTTTTATTCGACTGGAAGGCAAACGAGCAAGTGGGTCTCCTGGTGGTAAGAGATCACCACCGCCCATAAACATCTGCAACACCAGGGGTATTAACTAACAATTTTTAAAAATAACACGAAGTAAATTAAATATTTAGAGCTTCTTCGTATTTCATAAAATCAAATTCAACAAGAGCCGTAAATTCCGTGATTACTTAAAATTCAGCCAACAAACAATTTAGTTATAATTTGATACCAGCCGAGAGCAAAGTTTTGGTACTTTTAGATCCACACGATTCAGCAACATTCATTCATAAGCTGAAGCGTTTTACGTTAAGTTATGGTCACAAAGTGATCTACTAAAAGGTTTTTAAATCGATCATACTTTTAGGTCGACGCTTTTATTATTGTGTTATATGAGAAGTATGTCAAAGGGGAGAGATTCGATGTCATGCTACCTCTTTTGTTTTTCCGTGGCATGGAAAATTGAATTGTGATTCAGTTGTTTTTCATCGTCATATAGAGATTGATGTAGATTTGTTGCTGTAGTTATTTTTAATTGCTTTGACCCCATTTGGCAGTTTAATCGTTATCCTGAGATTTTAGTAAGTTACAATGGGATAAGTTAAATTGTGTTTTTTATTTGCCTTAGATGAAAAAAAATGGACAAAGCTTTATTTCTCTAGATTTAGCGATTGGGTCATGGGGATTTAACGTTTGCGGATCTGTGTTCGAGGATACAATATTGTAACAATTTTACCTACATAATTAATTATGAAAATGAAAAAGTTTATAGACACACAAAGTGACATAATTTTAATTATAATAATTATGATTTCATGTCTTCGGAAATCAATGTTATAATATAAATGAGCAAGCTGGTCATCTGATAGTCATGTATTTATTATTATTGATGTCGGATAAAATAATATTTTATACTTAGACCTGTTTATAACTAACTTACGTATGCTCTTACGCAATAAAAATGATCTCTGCTACTATATTATCCATGGCACAAGTCACGTGAAAGCCTAGTAAAGCTCAGATTTTAGTTATGTATATAAGTTCGGTTGTTTGTGTCATTTTACTACTTTTTATTGACAATTATCATGCACTCATGTGCGGAATTACATTTGAAATTCACCACGAGCTTTGCGGTGAAGGAAAACATCCTGAGGAATCCTGCACAAACCTGAGAAGCAATTCAATGGTGCGTGTGAAGTTCCCAATCCGCACTGGGCCCGCGTGGGAACTATGGCCCAAGCCCTCTTATTCTAGAGAGGAGGCCTGTGCCCAGCAGTGGGGCGTATATAGGCTGGGATGGTGATGATGATGATGATGATTGACAATTATCAAGACACATCATTACATTTTATTATCGAGACACGAGTTGTTTTTAGAATTTTTTGTGTTGATATATAAGCGTACACTACATACTACATTAATATGGTACCTAAATCATAAAATGTATAAATTTACATCTACATAAATTGAAAACATTGTGCTTCGAAGTGATGACCACAAATCCATAAGTTGTCATATATACTGAATGGAACCCAAACTAACTCTGTTTTGGAAACAATAGGGTTTAGTAATCACATTTGACAGGCGGCCATTGGTTTAGAGTGGTCTAAGTGAAAAGCTTGAGCGATCTACATCAAAATAGATCACAAGACGGGTAATACTAATTCTAAAATAAAAATACTATTACTAAAGTTGACTGGCAGAGATCTCTTCAGGGATAAGTCCGCCTTTGTACTTAGCACTTTCTTTTGTGTTTTATTTTTGTATTTCCTTTTTGTACAATAAAGAGTTTACACAAACAAACAAACAAACTAATAGGTGACCCGGGGCTATGGTAGCTGAGGGAGATATTGCATCTGAGCCGTATGATGGTGTCCTTACGACGCCATGTTCGCCATGTTCATGTGTGTTGTCTGAAGACAGTCTTCTGGCGAACAAAACGTAAAATGGCCGAGAAGAACGTGGCGTCGTAAGGACGCCATCAGACAGCTCAGATACAATACCCTCCAGCTACAATAAAACCCAGGTCATCTTTCTATGAATAGTTAATTCTTTACAAATGATGCAGCACCATTTTTTAAATTTTTGTGTAGTTATTTTATATGTCTCTTTGTGTACTTATTTTTTTTGTATACTTAATTTGAATTTTGCAGCGCATTGGTGGTCCAACTGTAATGCTGTAATTTTTTGTTGAAAAATAAATTTAGAAACCCGATGCGGTATCGCACAAAAAATCTATTAGCTAATATTAGACTCATGTGAAATTATTATTTTGTAAAATGACTATGTGCAATTTGTGGCAAAGCGCTTTGGATTTACAGTAGTAGCTTCACTTGTTTATTACGTATCAATTAAATGATAAGCAAAATAAGCTGCTTAAGAGATAAGCTGAATTAACTGACTTGAATAATTTAAATGAATATTGTACAGTTTTAGTTTAGAATTTTCTCTGTCCTGATTCTAATATATTTTCCTTACTTGCTCAGTCAGGTCGGTGGTTTCAATATTTTTTAGTATTCTTGATGAACCATTAAACCATAAAAAAAGAAAATGAAAAAAGTTTCAATCCATAGTTAAATTAAACTTTATACTTAAGAACAGTAAATACTTAGATAAAACACTTTTCCTACAAAGTGTTAAATAGTCGGTCGCTTATCGCTCTCCCTTAAGCTCAAACCTTGCACCAAACCACCTCAGCTCATTTATAGTGCTTTTAGTTCCCTCTAGCGTGTCCGTGAATACAATAACGTAGTACGCTTCACGCTGAAATGATCCCTATTCATTAGTCGTCACAATCGTAATTCGCGCAACAATGGACTACTAATGTGACAATAGAAACTTTGTCATAAGTTGACATACGTATAGTAAATTGCATTGCGTTAATGCAATATACAGTGGAAAAAATCATGGAGAAAAACTACCTTTTCAGCTCAGCACCTCAAACAGGCAGGTTTTGCTATGAGAAACTAGTGAGCAAAATGCGATTTTGCTCACTCCGTGAGACAAAATAACTTTTTTTTTAAATGCTGAAGACAGTATTGGGTCTACTCACTGAATTCCAAATATTTGAACTTCACTTTCACCTGTCACTTTCACTTCAAAATGAAAAAAGCGAGTGATAGGATCTAAATGTGTTGATTACAATTTTAAATTAAATTTTGAGTTCATTGTAACAAAAATATAAATATTTAATTTTTAAAAAGAAGCGAAACTGTATTCAAAGATTTTCTAAGATTCGCTTACTCTGTGCCTGTGTTGTATAGATTGGGTGTCTGGCATTACCGCAATCTTACTAACCACTTATTTTTGCCAGACTATGACAGCGCGCGTTATACCAAAGCAGTGTCCCGACTTAGACTAAAAAAACATAAGCCAGTGCTCATAAACACATAAAGTTGGTTCGACATGAGTAAACCTCTTTATAAAGGCTTTGTCAAAACACACGTCACACGAAGGACTTTGCTGGCTTACAAGTTTAAAAGCTATGAACATCCCAATAACTCTCACGTGTGAAACACCCTAATACTTGTTCCGTTGTTGTTCGTGTGCGCACGCTTAATATATGGAATTTAAATTCTATGAGCACAACTGAAATAATGTTGTTTAAGTTTCATTTGTTAATTAAGCCGATGAACACTAGGGTTTATCTTCTTAGAATTGATACGATTACTAAATATGGTAAATAGATAGAAGCTTTCATCTTCGTTACTAAAACATGGCTCTACTAAGATTGTGCAAAAACAAAATAACTTTACGTCGGCTCACGACTTTACATTGACGACATTAGCAATTTTAGAACTATTTAAGAACGTATTTTTGTGGTCTGTGTTTTACCGCGCTCTGTCTCTTCTTGGGTTGCTATTTTTGATGTCCAGACGTGTGCTCGTGTCTAAAAAGTAATAAATTACCTATGGATTCTGGATTTTATTTCAGTAACTGACCTATGGCCTCTCAAGCAAAGGGTCGAGGGTTCGAACTCAGGTCTTTTTCGAAAATCTTTGTAATTACATTTGAAATTTAAAACTTTAAACTTGTACAACATTTGGAACTGTTTTTTTATGGTATAGGGGGAAAACGAGCAGACGGATCGCCTGATGGTGAGCGATTACCGTAGCCCATGGACACCTGCAACACCAGACGAGTCACAAGTGTGTTGCCGGCCTTTAAGGTAGGAGTACGCAAGGTAAGGTAAGGTAGGTGTGTGTAACTGTATTATAAGTTCCTACTCACACACGTAACTTTATGCAATTTGATGTCCTTTTCATTTATTATATTTATTCTCTCCTCCCAATGAATTTTTCAGTCTATCGAATATGTGTAAATAAATGTTTCTCTCTCTCACACACCTCTCTCTTTGTCTTTTTTTTTATTCGACTGGAAGGCAAACGAGCAAGTGGGTCTCCTGGTGGTAAGAGATCACCACCGCCCATAAACATCTGCAACACCGGGGGTATTGCAAATGCGTTGCCAACCTAGAGGCCTAAGTTGGAATATCTCAAGTGCCAGTAATTTCACCGGCTGGCTTACTCTCCGCACCAAAACACAACAGTGCAAGCACTGCTGCTTCACGGCAGGATTAGCGAGCAAGATGATGGTAGCAATCCCGGCGGACCTTGCACAAGGTCCTACCACCTGCAAAAAAGTCTCTCTTTACATGGAACCATGTGGTGTACGTTAAGCGTTTGAATAGAAAAATTTAAATCGAGCTCCTTGCATGACCCTTTCATGTTACCGCTTAGATACTTACATTGATACGTAAACGCGAATCTCGCAGCATGTGGGCCGTCATCGGGCTCGATCAAAGCAGACAATTTTCCGCGCTACGCTCACGTGCTCAAAGTGTTTTGGGTACTATGCGGAACACAGTAGAATGCAGCGGAACAGTATTGCAATTGGCAAGGTCAAAACGTATTTGAAAATGAAAATAATGTACTGCATAAAAAGGTTATAAACAAGAGTCTACGGCTCTGGATCCTGTGCTGGATCCTGTGTTACAGACAGGATCCAGGTAGGAAATAAGACCGAGTAATACATGTGTTAAATAACTACTACTAATTCTTTCTCTTACTCCTTATATACTGTAACCTAACTTACGATTATTATAATATTACTAATTAGCTATTTAAATGTGGTTTTATAATGACTTGCTTTATATGTATGTGTGTGTGTGTGTGTATTTTTTTATCTCTTTCAGCGATCTGTTTTTTTTGGAAAATTTTAAGAAGTTTTGGTTTATTACAAAGCTTTTTTGCTGACTATAGATACCTACTTGCATTGTCATCCAAATTACATGTCAGTACCAAATATAAAGTCAGCTTTAAAATTTATCATGAAAACGTTGCAAGTAAAATACTCGTAAAAGCTTGTAAATGAGGTACACGGGTCACTCTCGTATATATCCTACATGTTTCTAACCAAGCAAGTTTTCTTATCGAAGTGACTTTGAACAAAAAGTTAACCGTAAACTACTAACAATACAAGTGTCACTTGTGCACCTTATGTCATTGATTAATTTATTATTAATTTGACGACCGGATGGCCAAGTGGTTAGAGCACCTAACTACGAAGCTTGAGGTCTCGAGTTCGATTCCCAGCTGGGGCAGATATTTCTATGAACAATACAAATGTTTGTGCTCGGGTCTTAAGTATGTTTATCTTTTCCCTAGTATTGACACCAATCGACCTACGTCAATTGGTGTCAAGTGTACAATGTATGTATGTCAATATTGTACAAAATAAATAAACAAACACAATTGACAAACAATGAGATATATGTATTTATGTTATGTTATTTATTTGTTTGTGTGCTAATAAAAATTAGAAATGGAAATCACATCCACTGGCATGTATTTTGTTTTTTAATTGCAGTGCGTTATATATTCACTCCATTGTTTCCATCGTACTGCGTGAAATCTGTGCTCTGTTTTGCGTGTAATTTCCCACCGCCGTGTATACCATTACGCGAAGGCCTCCAGATTATTTTCCTAAGAGACTACCTGCTCAGGAATCCATGTTAATTCGACTGCCAGGTCACCACCTAATATGATAATCAAGCCATTTCCAATTCAAATGGGAGGCTTATAATGAGAGTGTGGAAGGCGTTGGAATAACATTGGCGTGATGTAGAGGGTTAGCGGTTAGCGTGTGTGACGACTAGCTCTACTGTGCGTCTGATTGTGTTCATCATCATCATCATCATCTCAGCCATAGGACGTCCACTGTTGGACATAAGCCTCGCCCATCCAATTCTGATTGTGTTAACCGTCATCAATGGCGGATTAAGACTTTTTGAGCGCCTTAATTTGCCCCCTCCCCTCCAGTTTTTTAAGGTTCCCTACCTCGGAAAGAAATGCCTAACCAAAAAAAATTTTTTTGAAACAATATTTTTTTGCTGACTGTACTTTTTGTTGACTGCACTTGCATTGTAACCCAAACTACATTTGCATACCAAATTTCAAGTTGATGCTATTAGCCGTTGAAGAGTTCCGACCTGCGGAAACGATCCTGGCTGGACTACCAGGATGTCACTACTAGATTATTGTATTGTCACGCAATTTACATAAGTATTCCGAATTTCAAGTCATCTGACTAGTGGAAGTTGATCAAGTTTAACTTAATAGATTTATCCGAATTTACACAAAAACTTTCATAAAAATCGGTCAAGCCGTTTCGGAGAAGTTTGGTCATATTTAGGCCCTTGGAACAGTAAAAAATCAATTAGTATTGTATACATCTAAGTGTGATATTTCTATGCATTTCTGAAACCGCTGCTTTTGCGGTCTGAAATATAGAACCCTAAAAAGCGTGTGTGTTATTTATTAGAAAGCTAAGAAGACAATGCCTCAAAATCAATTCTAAAAGGAACTACAAAAGATAAGTTTTCTATTCTTTTTATATAATTAATACCATGATAAAAATATTGTTTGCATCTATGGTTCTATCCACGGGTTCTATCAAAATTCAAAAAAAAAATTAACCGCTATCTGCTCAATCCAAACTCGCACTATATCCTGTTCTGTCACTATTTTCTCCGCGTCAGTTTGCTGGAGAAATATCCGGAACTAATTGGAATTCCGGAAACGACAATTTCATAAAGACATTCCTTTGGGAATTTTTGCTATAGACGTTCTACTTAATCGAATTGACTGAGCTTGTTAGTAGAGAATGAATCAGACAGGTTGTTTTTGGAGGGCTGCTTTAAATATTTCGTTGTTGCTTGTATAATAGCTACTTTGTAAGTATATCTGTTAGTTTCAATTTATCAGAAATAATTCTGCAGATGGTTAGGTCAGTCACGCACACAAATCCATCCATCACCACCACCACACCACACTGACACGTTTTGAACTCAACCAGAGCTCATCTTCAAAGTAACACAACCGTACCCCATTCTACCAGTTGTTAGACTAACAAACCACAACCACCGTTTTAATTTGTCACTCAATTGTGAGCTGATGTCAGTTCACGGCATTGCAGTTATACTACGGCAGAAATAAAGAGTTACAAAATTCTGTTATACAATAGAATAAATACAAAACATTTACAAAGTTCAATATCTCAAAAATGGCCAAACCGATTTTAATAAATCATGTCTAAAAACGATCGCTAGAAAACTGTTCCAAATCAGTCCACTCGTTTAAGAGCTACGGTGCCATAGACAAACTACACAGACTTACATAGTGGTCAAACTTATAACACCTCTATTTTTGCGTCGAGGGTTAAAACACTTCTACACAGCCATGTAGGTCTGTATCTAATTCCATCCTGTATTCAATCCACTTTACACTAAATATTTCTTTCTTTTACTTTCCCGCCCTTGCTGGCCGTTAACTAAAATGCCTATTTCAAATTTTACACCAAAAGCGTCATGCGTCGCCGTTTTGCGTCACTGAGTCATTAGTGAGGCCGCGTCACGCGTCGGCGCGTCATTTTGTCGCATCACCGACCTGGCTTTGACGCGTGTCTGCGAATGTAGGAGTTTGAGCGGTTGTGGTTAGACGGGGTAGGTTTTAAATACCTCGTTACTATGATTTAAATTTGTTTTCATAAATCTTATTGCAAAATATTATTTACTTTCACGAGCCCCGGTGTCTGTCTGTCAGTAATCAAATCTTACGAGATAAATTGCTCCCAATTTTAGCGATCGGATTGATTTCTGGAATACATTTATAGGCTGTATGACAATTCAAGTTCAATTAACTTCCATCACCAGTGTTTTAGACTATTATGAGATCAGAGAAAGAAAAGGATTTTATTTAGTCTTTGCGGGATTCTTAAGAGAACTTTTTCTGAAGCAATGGTATTTTTTTATTTTTAATTCATAAATGCTTCTCTCTCTCTTCAAGTGCCTCTCCAACTAGTGAAGGTTGGCAGTCAGCTCCGCATATCTGATTCGGTCTTTTGCCAGTCTAAAAAGCTCCGCGTCCATTCCCGGATATTGCGTAGTCACGATTTCTTTCTACGACCCACTGCTCTTTTGCCTGGCACCATGCCCATCATTATCAGTTGCAAGAGTTCGTATCTGTCATTCATACGTGACCCAGATAGGCAACTTTCTTTCATAAATGCTTGTTATAGGTAGCCTAATTGAAAAAAGGTATATTGACTTTGACTAAGGGCGATTTCAGACTAGCGTTTTTATCTGTGGTCCTTGACTGTTGGCCTCTTAGAGAAGCTCAGAGTCACGCAACGAGCTATGGAGAGAGCTATGCTTGGAGTTTCTTTGCGCGATAGAATCCGGAATACGGAAATTCGTCGAAGAACTAAAGTCACTGACATAGCTGGAAAAATATGCAGGTTGAAGTGGCAATGGGCGGGCCACATCGCTCGAAGAACAGATAACCGTTGGGGGAGAAAAGTTCTCGAGTGGCGACCACGAACCGGAAGACGAAGCGTTGGCAGACCTCCCACCAGATGGACTGACGATATCGTGAGAGTTGCGGGAAACCGGTGGATGCAAGTGGCGAGTTGTCGTTCATTATGGCGTTCTAAGGGGGAGGCCTTTGTCCAGCAGTGGACGTCTTCCGGCTGATGATGATGATGATGATGATGATGTTTTTATCTGCGCGTCTGTGTGCAATTTTTGGCATACGCGCCTACACGCATGCTAGATTAAGCTGAACGCGCGTATTCCTGCGAGTCCAGTGCTCGAAGAAAACAAAACCGCGCAGAAGCGCTTCCAAAAACGAGCTTATTGGAGCAAATAAAACGTTATTCTGAAACTGGCCTAAGAAATCTACATCGTTATCTGAAATACCATGATGTTAACTTGGTATGATTTTGCCAGTGCCAAGATGTAATTAAAGCAGTGCTGACGACGCAGCTCGCCGCAGCTGTTGTGGTGTGGCTCAAGTTGAGAGCTGCAAGACCACTGTAAATTTGTAACAAACTTCAAAAAAGGAAGTGGTTTGTCTGTTTGTTTGTTTCATGCCTCTTCACGTCTAAATAACAGACCAATTTAGATGAAATCCGGTACACAGGTTGTTTGGGTCTTGGGGAAGGACATAGGATAATTTTTATCCCTGAAAATTGCAAAGTTCTCACGGGATAGCGATAAACGAATTTGACGCGGACGGAGTCGCGGACAACAGCTAGTAAAAATAATTTTGCCTACTATTCAACCTATCTCTATATTTATCAATGAATCTCATATGATCTGAAATTTGTTTAGATATGTCATAATCAGCTAGAAGACATTCATTCCTACAAACAAAAACTCCCACCCTCGAAGGATGTCTTTTAAATAGAACGCTACGCTGCAACTCCAGCAATAGTGAACCGGCGGTTTTGACCAGGTCATCCCTCCATCTCGTTGATGGACGTCCTACGCTGCGCTTGCCGATCCGCGGTCCCCATTCGATAACTTTTCGGCGCCATCGGCCATCTGTTCTCCATACTATATGACCTGCTGCCGTATTGCCTAACATTTCTGACGCTCGCGATCGCAATCAAACGCCATTTTTTGTATGCAAAATCTGTCATTTGATTGCGATCACGAGCGTCAGAAACGTTAGGCAATTACGGCCTCTGCTCATTGCCACTTCAACGAACAAATTTGCTTGGCTATGTCGGTGACAAAGGCTTAGTTTTTGACCATAATACGTCAATCCCCTAATAGATATTGTAAACTAACTATTCTACAACACAGTTCAAACAGACTGTCACATTTATGCCACAAATATAATTATACAGGGCGTGTTTATTCGTCGGAGATAATCTTTGAAACCGACCCCGTTGACCTGAGTTACCCTTACCCGTTAAATATAATATATCTCGAGCAAATAGAGTAGGGGGTTAATCCACGTCACTATATTAGACGTGCATAGGTACGTATGCTTATCTTTTAATGAGCATGTAGAATAACTATTTTGTACATCAATGTTTATTTTTAGTTCCAAGATATAATTTTAAAAGCCTGCTATTATTCAAAAATAACCTTGCAAATAATAGGATTAGATTCCTCTAAAACTTTTTTTTAATAAACGTCCCACTCTAGCTTCTAATTTAGCTTTCTGCCGAAACTCACGCAGTTCGTTGACTTCACTATATAATACCTTTATGTACGTTCATAATTTTTGCACAACTAATTCTAATCTACGTTGTAACCCGAGCTCACTGAGTCGGATCACCTGGCCGCGTTACTTCCGCGTGGACTGACAAACGGTCGCTATGACAACTTGCCGACTTTGATGCCAAACCAACTGCGAATAAGATCTTATCGAATTACCGCTCACTATCCACACTCCATTCTAGATCAAATAGCTCGTATTTAATTAAGTCACAAAGGCTGGCTGTAACAGGATGCCGTTTAAAGTTTCGAATTAAAACTAAACTTGTTCGAAATTCAAATCCACCTCATTATTAGCAAAAACGTAACAAACTACGAGCACGGCATCTGCCCGCGTACAATGGAACGCTTGCAACATACAAACAAGGCACTACACACGTAGCATCCGAGCGAAATCATAAACTCTCACTGCACAAAACACGAATAATAACCGAGTACTTTAGAGCGGAAAACGGAACGTACCGAGTACAGACTCAGCAAAAGAACCCAATATTACGTTTCGTTCTGCTTTTAATAATGTTAACCATACGCAAACGAGGAAAACTAAAAAAAGGAGAGTTGGGCACAAAACGAAAAATTTGACGATGGAACAATCCGCGTTTGAATTTTGCGTGCAATCGGTACGTACGGTGGCGCGGAGTTCGTTACGGTTTAATCTATTTTTAATTTAGTTTAGAGAAGTGTGACATGTTGTTATGCAAATAAATGTACCCGCTCGGAAAAGTTTATTTTCACTTTTTACGCAAAGTGCTCTCAGGTCAGCCGTCCATTATAATAAATGGAGCAAATGTAGCGTAATAATTTGTCTTCAAGTATAATTTACGTAATGAGAGCTGAAATATTTTTGGTGAGCTTCGCTGCCTACTGCAGCGTTTAAATAGGTCAACAGGCAAAGGTGTTTTCGAAATAGCAAATTGAAACATGAAGACTACACAGAAATAGTAGATTGTACAACAAGAGCATAAAACAAGCCATTTTAGCCAAGATGTTCATATAATAGGATATGTTAAGATACGACGAGGGGAAAATGTGTTTAATGCTCGAGTTGTACACTCTGCTTTTCACTTAGATTGCGAAGAAATAAAATAGCAACAGTGGAAACAATTGTTCACTTTCTATGTACCTTTTATTTTTCATGCATTACTATATAATTTTATTTTTTAGTTTTATTGATATATGGCACAAGATGGAGGAGGCCTATGTCCACAAATGGACATCCCAATAAACATAGATATATTGATGAAACAAAATAAATGTTCATAATTAAATGAAATACATATTAATGCATGGAACATTTCAGATTAATGTAATATTTATTGGAATAAATGGCTCTATTATTATATTATTGATTCATTTTTAGTTTTAAGTAAATTAGAAATTATTATAGAAAATATGCAGTAACTTTTTTGTTTGTGGCTGTTGACACCTGATTACCTTGGTCTTAGAGGAAGATTTTACTTTATGCACTAGTGCATACCTAAAAAGTAATTTTATCTCGCCTAGATCCAGCATAAACTTTACGAGCATGAGAAGTGAAAATTATATATTGAATGATTTACTTTCCTTTGTCATAAAATATTTTTTTTAATTTGAATTTAGAAACAGAACGTACCAGTATGCACCTAAAAAACTTTGATCAATTCTTAAGTTGTTTCGCCAGCTAAAACAGCTCTCGCTTCTTTATTGCAATTCAAACAGACTATCCTGTAACAGTCTTCTGTTACATCTGTACGTTCATATCAGAGCTGAGGGCTCCCTGCCGCCTGCGAGAGCGACGTTTTCATATAATTCGGCATGCCGGTGTATCGCAAGTTTGCCCGAGGCTCGTTAATCACGGCAAGTCGAGAGGCGTGCTCCCCGCCGACCTAAACAAGACTCAGCCTAATTAATGCGCGGAATTATTATGTTCTACTACGTTTAGAAACCTCGATTCGAGCGCACGTAAGTTCCCTGAGAGCTGTTTATGACGTGGCAATATCGCTTTTTGTTACGTTAACAGCTAAAACTCTCGTAAACAAAAATGGCTTTGTGTTGAACGCCCCAAAAAGCTTGTTAATTTTACGCGGCAAATGCCGTAAAGCGGTGCGCTGTTAGATGTGGTGTCATACGCTTATGATCGTAATCAGCCAATCATAGTCTTTTGGAACGGAACGTTTTGAGTGACGACGCTTCCCGCCAATCACAACTCTTTGGAACAGTTTCAGAGCGTATAAAATAGTCATTTGGGGCGACATTTTGCGCGCGGAATGACGGGAATGAATGAATGATGTAGGCTCGCGGATGTTGAACACGGAATGACCATTACTATAATGTATGAAATAAAATTAATGCGAGCCAGGTGGGGGCTTGTTTTCACGCGGTTTGTTTATAATGTAAAATGTTTACAGCGATGATATTTTATAACCCGAAACGAGTATAATAAATATTTTGATTTTACGAAAGGTTTTCTTTTTTTTATTTATTCGACTGAATTGCAAACGAGCAAGTGGATCTCCTGATGGTAAGAGATCACCACCGCCCATAAACATATGCAACACCAGGGGTATTGCAGATGCGTTGCCAACCTAGAGGTCGAAGATGGAATATCTCAAGTGCCAATAATTTCACCTGCTGTCTTACTCTCCACGCCGAAACACAACAGTGCAAGTACTGATGTTTCACGGCAGGATTAGCGAGCAAGATGGTGGTAGGAATCCGGGCGGACCTTGCATAAGGTACAAGGTGCAACCTGCAATGTCATGCCTTTCATTGTCACGTATTGTAATTATGTACAGTTTGATAAGCTATTTGAAACAGAAATGTTTTTTTTTTTATTTCAACTTCTTTCAAGTTGATAGTTTTAATCGATTTCCGATGCTGCCAGTATCAAAATTTATTCCGATTGCATTATCAGGATGGGCATTCATTTGCCTTGCGATAATTCGCTTCGGGATAAAGATAGATCAGAAATCTTTAAGCGATTTATTGCTCGCCTTCTAGCGTGGGCTTATTGGAACAAAAAATGGCGTCGTAAGAAACTCCTTTTTCATTCGAAAAAAAAAAATTTTAATTAAAGCCTCAATTCGTTATCTTCAAAAAGTATTTTTATTTTTATCAACAAAGATTAAAGCAGGGGATAATAATCAATTAAAGACGCTGAAAATGTTGTTTTTTGTAAACAATTATAAATATCCTTATTTGTTTTTCCTAAAACGATTATAAATAACCTTATTTGTTTTTCCTAAATCTCTTAAGAATATCTAATTGGTATTTTTTTTAATTATCGAACAAATAAAGTGACTTAAAAAAAGAATTGTTGATACTCGTAATTTCATTAATTTTCAGTTTTTTTTACGGATTTAAATAAGCATTTGTGTGTCTGTTTTTTATGTGATAGGGGTAAACAAAAAGGCGGGTCATATGATGGAAAAGAGTCACCGCCGCCCATGGGCATACATAACATTAAGTCGATTGCCTAGCTACTGAAGCAGTATTGGAAGCTATGAACAAAAGTTGCAGTACCGCGAGACCCCCTTAGAGGTCGTATAGAGCGCGCGTCTGTGTGAGTGTGTTCGTTTCGATCGTAGCTTCGTAGCTTCCATAGTGCTTTAGCTTAAATATACTGTGCTTTAAGTAGAACGACTATTCATGTGTTGTTGAAAGGTCATGGCTGTGAGTGAGGCTCGCCTGATCTTGATGTATGGCTGGGCAGCATTTGGCCACAAATCAGATAAGTTCAACCGGGGCTAATGCGTCACAATACTTTAAACAGCATATTATTATTTATCAGATTGTAATAAACACGTTATGTATCCTTAAAAGGTATAACTTATGATACATGCTAGCGTATTTTATCTAAATTCACATTTTTAGTAACTTCTATGTGTAAATTACGTTGCTGTAAAAGCTGGGATTTTTAGACGCTATAGACGCAGGTGGGGTGAAAGCGTCTTTTACTGGTATTATGTGATCGGATTGGTTGGAATTATTTTAATCGAGATAATTTTATAAAAGCACACATATGATAAAGTTAATTATTATGTTGTATGCTAATTCTAGCCTTAGTTTAGGGTAATTAATTTTTTGTGGGGGTTTAGGGTGGTGATTTGATTTTTTCCATCCAGTCGAATAAAAAAAAATAGTTGTACAAAACTATTCGGGGCTATAGCGTCTAATTGACCTCGTTGGCGGATTACTCTAAAAAAGGAGCTCGGCCACGACATCTGGTGATATTTTTTTGTACTTTTAGTGCCAAAGTCTAATGTTGTATAGATAATGGTACGGAACCCTACGTGCGCGAGTCTAACTTGCACTTGGCCGGCTTTATTTGAACTTACTCATTAAACATGAAACTACCACGCGAGCAGAGCGGCGCGCTGCTACGAATTACGCATTGCTACGAAGGGCTACGAATTAGCCTGAAACATGTCGAGCTATACTCGGTGTAAAACGTGAGGTATACGGGCTTATTTCATTAAATATACATTAGATTTCCGAATGAATAAATTTTCTCGAATGGCGTCCGCGGACCGGGAGACGAGCTGTCGGTAGGCCTCCAACAAGATGGAGCATCGACCTGGCTATGATCGTGGGATCGCGGTGGATGCGAAAAGCACAAGACCGGTCAGAGTGGAGAGCCTTGGGGGAGGCCTATGTCCAGCAGTGGACGTCTTTCGGCTGATGATGACTTTAAATTTACTCCTTGATTTTATTTTACCGTGAATGTGTCCGACTGGCTGTTTCAAGATGTTACTATGCCATTAGACAGTCTTGCAACTATCACGTTGAAACACGTTCAAATAACTATTCCCCGAGGAGCGAGTTACTAACTTACTCGTATATACCCACGAGTTTACGGTTATATTAATGGCTCGATTTTATACCAAGTACAGGCAACATTTCTAGACGGCGCAGTAGACAGAATCTAACAGTAACCTTGGAATTATTTAAGGTGAAATACGCGGTTAGAGTTAAAGTATTTTTATGTACATAGTTTTAATTTAAGAGCAGTATGTAATAAAGGGCTTATTATCTTATCTTATCTTAAGTTTAGGGGTCCTTGCAGATACACTTCGATACGTAGGGATCTTTTGTGTAATTACCCCTCCTTCGCACTTACTCCATTGCTTTTATCACCTCGTCCATAAATTGGATGATTTGACGTAGCGGTAGTGCCTTAAAGTCTCCTGGCGCGGGTTATCCGACGCCAAAGAGTCTCATTCTTAATCTGGCGAGAGCGTCACATTCACACATAATGTGTTCCATTGTTTCCTCTTGCTCGCCACATATTCTACAATCTTCATTGTCCTGGAGTCCCATCTTTACTATTATGTGTTTAGTATCGAAGTGACCTGTAAATGCTAAGACGATATGTTAGAGTTGTTTCCTACTGAGTGTTCAGAGTTTTTTAGTCCAGGCTAGTGCTGGCATTTTACACACTAGTGTTTACCCGCGGCTTCGCACACGTAAATAATTAGATCCAGCAGCAGAATTGAAATTTCGGGGTTTCTAAACATTCCCGTGGGAATTTCCGAAAATTAAATCGTGATTTTCATTGAAGTTACATTAAAAACAATCATGTAAAATTTCATGACTCTAAGCCCAGCGGTTGTTATTTCGAGATTTTTATCCCTGTCCCGTGCGAATATCGCTATAAAAAGTAGCCTATGTTTTATTCCAGATGTCCACCTATCTACATACCAAATTTCAGCCAAATCCGTCAAACCGTTTCAGCGTGAAGGAGTAACAAACATACTCACTCACTCACAAACTTTCGCATTTATAATATAAAGTAGGGTCAAAAAATATATTTTTGACGCAAACTTCATCGTGTAGTGTTGTGTTACTGTTCCCAAACGCAACCATCACGCGACCGTCACGCAACGCCACTTGTGATGTACGCCGCTCGTTGTACTAAGAGTCCTGTCTTTCATGATTTAATACCGCCCCAGGACGGGCATTATTCCCGCCGTGAGCGCACACGTGCCGGCTATTCCTTTTATTCTGATGCCACGTTAATGCCTCTGGGTTTCAATAAACGTTTTGTGGTTAGACGTTGTAAATGTTATAAGGTCGATAATTTGTCTTTTATCTTGTTTCAAATACAGAGGTAGAATTTGAAAAGTATAACGAATTTAGACGGCCAGATGGCCTAGTGGTTAGAGCACCTGACTACGAAGCTTGAGGTCCCGGGGTCGATTCCCGTGTCGGGGCAGATATTTGTATGAAAAATACGAATGTTTGTTTTCGGGTCTTGGGTGTTTTATATGTATTTAAGTATGTATCTGTTGCCATTGCTTAGTACCCATAACTAGACTAGGTCAATTGGTGCGAATTGTCCCGAGATATTTATTTATTTACTATTTATAACATTTATGAAATACTAGGGTTTACAAAATATACTGCATGATTTATTTAACAGACATTGATATACTTTTATACCCCCGACGCAGAAGGAGGGGGTTCTATAACTTATAAGGGTAACCTGTGTATCTGTGAAGAAACTTAACTAATATACAGTAAGGTAACTATGTAGAAACTTTACAATAAATTTCTGTTTGATACCAAAATACTGGATACCAGTAAAAAACATATAGCCATGGATTTTTATCGTCGGTGTAGTATAATACAAAGTATACAGTGTCTAAACGATTACGATTGTGTAAGTAGATACTTGTATAAGCGCGAGTTGACTAGTGGACCCTTGATGGCTGAAGTTAAATCATTAGTTCTCTCATACACGTTCTGTCATTAATTCTCACCTAAAATGTATAATATTGTATGCCATTATTACTGAGCTGTCTGTATAGTACCTACAGCATTATTGCGAAAGTTTGTGTATCGTTGTCTGTGCGTGTGCACGTTTGTTACTCATCCACGTTAAAACTGCAGCAGGACTACCACGAAACTCGAAACTCGAAGTTCGTGTCATGCCGTCCCTCTTGCTCTCGTATTAAATAGTATAAGTGTCAGAGGGACCGCACGACACGAACCTCGAGTTTCGAGTTTCGTAGTAGCCCTGCTGGACAGGGGTTGGACAAAGTTCGATATTACTGTCGAACCATATGGTTGTCCCACCGTAGAACATTCTCACAGTAAGTTTCATAATGGATTCCTGTGTTGTGCAATGAAATGTCACCGCGACTTTTTGTGTGAAAAGATTCAAAATGCCTTCACCTATTCATTCAGTTTGTTTGATACTACGATAGATCTCTGGAATCTCTGGAAGGCCTCAGAAAAGTCTACTAGTAGGGTTTCATCCCGATATGTTCATGGATTCAAAATGTACATACACTTAGTGATGTAACGAATATTCGCATATTTTTGCACGCATTCGCAAAATTTCTGCGAATGTTTAGATAGTTAAAATTAAATATACATAGTCCTAGGTTAATAAAATCAAAATACATTCATTTCTTACATTTTTTATACAAAAAAAAATAACTTAACATCGTAATCACATTATCAGTCTTCTCCTTAATCATTTGGTATTATTTATTTATTTACTTACTTTGCGATGCGTTCGTATAAACTCTGTAATTCGCGGCGAACGAGACAGCCATAGACAATTGGCGCCAGGACGAAAAACTGAATATTCGCATTCGCTTTCGCGAATGTTCAAAAGATTACATTTGTTACATATCACTAGTACACATGGTGATTACTCGTATCTACCGAAAACTTAACCGTTGTAGTCTATATACATAAAATTTTACATGAGACTGTTCAATGAAAGTAAATGGAAACCGTGTACTTTTCGGAACTCCCAGAATTTCAAAAGATACGAGTACACCTCTAAAACCACTTTTCGCGTTTCGTGTTGGATTTTACTACCTTCGACTTAATAATTACTTAAATATAAGGCAAAAGCAAAGCAAAGCTGAGCAAAGATGTGGCTCGACGAATCGACGATGTAGGTAAACTTACATATAAGAGTGTTTTGATGTTTGAATCCAGGAACGCTAAGTTTCAAAAGCGTTTTTAAGTTTGAAATAACGGAAATTCGCGCACGAGGTGTGTAATATTACGGCTGTGAGTTTCCCAAACCAATTATCAGAGATCACGTCTCGAACCAACTTATTCCAGTTCGTTAGCTACCAAGCAAAAGACCAACACAAGCTTTACAACAATTAAATTTAACCGGATACCTTGGATAACCAGCTGTTCTTATTACGAGGGTAAACCACCGGTGTTCCATAATAAATCGACTCGCTTTCGGGCAAACAACGCTCGCAAATGTTTGCTTAGTCTCAACATAAATTAACTTGTTAACATCCCCGCTCCTGACATGCCGAAGTTGACAACTCAGCTAATTATTTTAGTTTGAAGGTTAACCGTGACACTTAAGGAGTGACGGTTATTTGACGTGAGCTGGTTGTAATTCTAAGGAGGCGTCGCGTGTTGGAACTGAGATGTCTTGTTTGGCTGCGGCACCGAAAAGTTTGGCGGGACAATTTGTGCAGTTTTAACTTTAAAAAGGTTCACGGTGGATGCAGGCCGCTGCCAACCGAAGCAACTGGAGGTCTATGGGGGAGGCCTATGTCCAACAGTGGACGGCTGAGATGATGATGAACTTTTAAACAAATTCAAAATATTTTTGGGCACAAATCACATATTATGACAGATGATATTTTTAAATTATTTTTATCGTCATCTCTAGCCTATATTTGTCCAACTTCTGGGCACAGGCTTTGTCTCACCATGAGAGGAGTTGAGCTGTGATTCCCAAGCAGGCTTAGCATCAAAACTGTGGGATGGGAATCGCATGTCTTTAGCTCTTACACATGAATTTTTTTTTGTTCGATGATTCATAAACTTTGTTTCACAGGTATTAAGTAAAGCAAAATTTATCACGATCATCCGCTCAACACTATCCCTAACATCGCCCTTAAATCTCCCCAATCGAGCGCACATCCCATCAAAAAACCCAACAGCCTACAGTTACTAATGACTTTTACTTTTTCCCTTCCACTACACGGCGGCGTTTAAAAAAAAAGCGAAAAAAGTGAAAAATCCTCGTCTCGCGCGCATCGATGCGTGAAATCGACGAGGGACCCAAAAAGACGCCCGCGCTGCTCTGGATTATTGTAACAATGTTTGACGACCCACTGCGACCTGACGGCGTGTTGATTGCAAACTAATGGATTTGTAGTATTTTAAGGACATAATTAAAACAGTATTTAATTAAATTTGTAATTTTATGATTTACTTAAGTAAAGGGAACATAATAGATGTTCTTCTCCTCTATATGTATAAAGTTTGACGGGTAGAGATCCCTTAACATGATAAGTTCGTCTTTGTACATGTATCTCAACGTTTGTCAATTGTGTTTCTTTCTTTATTTCTGCACAATAAAATGTAAGTATACCTACATAACATATTATGGAGCATTTGTAATGTTGTTTTTGAAACTAATAATCTTATAGTAGCTGATGATAAAATTTGAATGTAAAATCAAGATCAAACATTAAACCAGCTCAAAGTTTACCCAAATAAGCGTATATCTTTCGGGAGTAAATCGAATCTCCTAATCTGAGAGGATCCGAGACACCTAATGATATTTGGCGCCCAACGTGGGGCCGCTTCGGAACTCGCGTTGCAAACATGTTTATGATCAACCTAACATTGTGAAATTATTATTAAATACTCGATATATTTGTTACGGGATATAGACCGCAATTACTCCCAATATTTAGATAAAGTAGCATGCATTTTAGAAATCACGGTCTTCTCCCCCGTAACTAATATAAATAAGTAAATATTTTAAGTGTTAATAAATAACTATCATCATTATTAACAGTCAAAAGACGTTCACTGTTCAACAAACGTTTTCCTTTTGAAAGTCACAAGGAACGACAACTAGCCACTTGCATCCGCCAGTTATCCGATGAATGTCGCAATCAAAAAACCAAAAAAAATACCATGCAATAAACCAAATTTAGTTCCACACAAAATCGTAAAAAAAAACTGACTTGTATGCGTTTAATAAAATAAAGCAAACTGAGATCAGTACCTACCTAATTTTTTTAAAGTAAAAGTTGGTAGGCTATAGTTATATTTTTCCAAGAATACTAATTTGACGCAAAATACGGAAGGACAAAAGCAATCACTTTAAAAAAGCAGTTCCCTTTTACGATAGACTAGAGTGTTATAGCATTATGAGGTAATCAGAGTCAATCTAAGAAAATAAGTGAATTAAAAAAAAGCATCTGCGGCTGCTGGGTTCGAATTACGAAGGAATCGATTGAAAGGTTTCCATTATTCAATGCCAGTGACGGTGCGGGCTGAACGCTCAGCTGCCAATATCACTAAGGCGGCCATGTTGAAAAAAAAAAGTTAATTATAGAGCAACGTAAACACAAATAAAGGGGAGGCTTTACTCAGCCGTGAAGCATGTTTATCATGGCCCCGTCGCAGAAAATTACGAAAACGCTCATTTCGCAATTGGTTTTCCAATTTTGAGCACGTTCGCTTAGAGTCATCTTAATTAAATTAAAATAACAACAATGTTACCTTCTTCGTGGAATTTTTGAAATAGACACGATTATTAAAACTACCTCGACTTAATTTTTAAATACGTTGTGTATTTAAATCAAGTGCATATATTTAAATCAAGGTTTTAGAAAATTTGCAAAAAAAATAATTAGTCATAAATTTCACATAAGAAAGAAAGGTAATTATAAACATGAAGTAAGATTTAGTCAAGGTATAATAATTAATTATAATAAATGCGAGTTTAAGATCGTTTCGAAGAAACATTAAAATTAAACGTATATTCCGAGCATCGTCGTCAGTACCTAACAACGTAGGTAGGTTGACTTTCAATGCTTTCATAAAAAAGTATTCTGTAAGTAGGCCACAAAGAGCGCTTTTATGTGGCACTTTTTATATTAACAGCGCTTTCGGAAAGGCCATCATTGCCAATAAGGATGCGCCACAAGATCCTTGGCAATTGCAAAACAAAACACTCAATTACCTTAGCCACGAAAGCCAGCAAAATAAAGGAAACTAAAAATATACAAAAAAACACCAGTACTTTTGTTTACCTATGTTTTGTATTAAATAATTCTGATTCTGATTCTGAAATATATAGAGTAGTTAAGAACCTTACATCGTTGGCAACCATGCCACTAGCTGAACTGACGACATCGCAAGAGTTCTAGGCAACCGGCACGCAAATGGAGAGTTGTCGTTCATTGAGGTGTTTAAAGAAGAGGTCTTTGTTTAACACGTCTTTTGGCCGATGATGATGACGTGCTTACAAACATGTTTTTTACGTAGTTGAAGTTCAATACAGTTGTAACCTGTAATTATTGTCTATAAAGTATGTTCGTCTGACTAGTGTTTATCAACTGTTTTATGAATTTAAGTCACGCAGGCAATTAGGGGTTTAATCAAATAAAACACGCTGACAGAGTTTTTACCTAACACGAGGAATTTTTTTTTGCTAATTTCTCTGTCAACTTTGTGAGCAAGGTAGCTAAAATATATTCAATGAAATAGTAATAGTTAGTTTTCCGTACGTTTCTAAATAGTGTTCAGTATTTTTTTATTTACAGGCGACTTTGACAGAGTCGATTTGTGTAGAAATTGCCGGTACTATTAAATAATACTACACTGAAAAAAATAATTTCTACCGTTCAAACAGTAAACGGATTCACATTAAAAGTAACTGTTTTGTACATTACCAACAACCGTTTCAAAAACAGTTAAATACAAAACAGTAAAATTAACTGATGGAACATTTGAAATTAATGAAAAAACGTTAAAATTAAACGATGGTAATCATTAAATTTATATCAGTAACTTTTAATGTTTAGAACAGTATCACTTAATGATCAAAAACAGTAAATTTAACGGAGAACACAGTAAAGCTAACTGATCATGATTTCGCAAAAATGCCTGTGTTGTAACAGTAAATTTTAATGACTTGACCGTTATCACTTAATGATCAAAACAGTAAATTCAACGGAGAACACAGTAAAGCTGACTGATCATTATTTCGCAAAAATTACTGTATTGTAACAGTGAATTTTAATGACTTGACCGTTATCACTTAATGATCAAAGCAGTAAATTCAACGGAGAACACAGTAAAGCTAACTTATCATGATTTCGCAAAAATGTCTGTGTTGTAACAGTAAGTTTTAATGACTTGACCGTTATCACTTAATGATCAAAACAGTAAATTTAACGGAGAACACAGTAAAGCTGACTGATCATAATTTTGCAAAAATGTCTGTGTTGTTACAGTATATTTTAATGTATTGAACGTTATCTCTTAATGATCGAAACGGTACATTATAATGTCTGGAACGTTGTATCTTAATGATCAAAACAGTAAATTATAATGTCTTGGACATTATCACTTGCTGATTAAAACATTAAATCATAATGTCTTGGACATTATCACTTAATGATCAAAGCAGTTGATTTAACGGAGGACACAGTAAAGCTGACTGATCATAATTTTGCAAAAAAATATGTTGTAACAGTAAATTATAATGTCTTGGTCATTATCTCTTAATGATCGAAACAGTAAATTATAATGTCTTGGACATTATCACTCAATGATCAAAGCAGTTAACTTAACGGACAACACAGTAAAGCTAAATGATCATGATTCAGCAAAAATATCTGTTGTAACAGTAAATTATAATGTCTTGGACATTATCACTTAATGATCGAAGCAGTAAATTTAACGGAGGACACAGTAAAACTGACTGATCATAATTTTGCAAAAATGTCTGTTGTAACAGTGAATTATAATGTCTTGGTCATTATCTCTTAATGATCAAAGCAGTAAACTTAACGGACAACACAGTAAAGCTAACTGATCAGGATTCAGCAAAAATATCTGTTGTAACAGTAGATTATAATGTCTTGAACGTTATATCTTATTGATCAAAACAGTAAATTATAATGTCTTGGACATTATCTCTTAATGATAGAAACGGTAGATTATAATGTCTTGAACGTTATATCTTATTGATCAAAATAGTAAATTATAATGTCTTGGACATTATCACTTGCTGATCAAAATAGTAAATTATAATGTCTTGGACATTATCACTTAATGATCAAAGCAGTTGATTTAACGGAGGACACAGTAAAGCTGACTGATCATAATTTTGCAAAAAATTATGTTGTAACAGTAAATTATAATGTCTTGGTCATTATCTCTTAATGATCGAAACAGTAAATTATAATGTCTTGGACATTATCACTCAATGATCAAAGCAGTTAACTTAACGGACAACACAGTAAAGCTAAATGATCATGATTCAGCAAAAATATCTGTTGTAACAGTAAATTATAATGTCTTGGACATTATCACTTAATGATCGAAGCAGTAAATTTAACGGAGGACACAGTAAAGTTGACTGATCATAATTTTGCAAAAATGTCTGTTGTAACAGTAAATTATAATGTCTTGGTCATTATCTCTTAATGATCAAAGCAGTAAACTTAACGGACAACACAGTAAAGCTAACTGATCAGGATTCAGCAAAAATATCTGTTGTAACAGTAGATTATAATGTCTTGAACGTTATATCTTATTGATCAAAACAGTAAATTATAATGTCTTGGACATTATCTCTTAATGATAGAAACGGTAGATTATAATGTCTTGAACGTTATATCTTATTGATCAAAACAGTAAATTATAATGTCTTGGACATTATCACTTGCTGATCAAAATAGTAAATTATAATGTCTTGGACATTATCACTTAATGATCAAAGCAGTTGATTTAACGGAGGACACAGTAAAGCTGACTGATCATAATTTTGCAAAAAATTATGTTGTAACAGTAAATTATAATGTCTTGGTCATTATCTCTTAATGATCGAAACAGTAAATTATAATGCCTTGGACATTATCACTCAATGATCAAAGCAGTTAACTTAACGGACAACACAGTAAAGCTAAATGATCATGATTCAGCAAAAATATCTGTTGTAACAGTAAATTATAATGTCTTGGACATTATCACTTAATGATCGAAGCAGTAAATTTAACGGAGGACACAGTAAAGCTGACTGATCATAATTTTGCAAAAATGTCTGTTGTAACAGTAAATTATATTGTCTTGGTCATTATCTCTTAATGATCAAAGCAGTAAACTTAACGGACAACACAGTAAAGCTAACTGATCAGGATTCAGCAAAAATATCTGTTGTAACAGTAAATTAATTATAATGTCTTGGACATTATCACTTAATGATCGAAGCAGTAAATTTAACGGAGGACACAGTAAAGCTGACTGATCATAATTTTGCAAAAATGTCTGTTGTAACAGTAAATTATATTGTCTTGGTCATTATCTCTTAATGATCAAAGCAGTAAACTTAACGGACAACACAGTAAAGCTAACTGATCAGGATTCAGCAAAAATATCTGTTGTAACAGTAGATTATAATGTCTTAAACGTTATATCTTATTGATCAAAACAGTAAATTATAATGTCTTGGACATAATCACTTAATGATCAAAGCAGTTGATTTAACGGAGGAAACAGTAACGCTGACTGATCATAATTTTGCAAAAAATTATGTTGTAACAGTAAATTATAATGTCTTGGTCATTATCTCTTAATGATCTAAACAAGAAATTATAATGTCTTGGACATTATCACTTAATGATCAAAGCAGTAAACTTAACGGACAACACAGTAAAGCTAACTGATCATGATTTAGCAAAAAGGTCTGTTGTAGCAGTAAATTATAACGTCTTGGACATTATCTCTTAATGATCGAAACGGTACATTATAATGTCTTGAACGTTATATCTTATTGATCAAAACAGTTAATTATAATGTCTTGAACGTTATCTCTTAGTGATCAAAACAGTTAATTTAACGGAGAACACAGTAAAGCTAACTGATCATGATTTTGCAAAAAAATATGTTGAACAGTAAATTATAATCCCACCAAAAACATAAATGTAAAAAAGGAGAGCCAAGTTCAATACAAAAACTATTATTGGCTGTGGGCTTCGCCGCAAAAATAATGGAGATCTAAATGAGTTCCAAGTTAAAATAACATTATCAACAAGTATTAAACTCTATTTCTGTGCTTTATTGGATACCTATAACAATTGCTGTTATTTAAAAATGTGAGATCTTAAAGTAGGTTAGATTTGACTTGACCAGTTTTCATTACATCAGTCATTTTATAAAGTTATTCAACATAATTATATACCTATATATTTTTTAATTCTGATAAAAACTCAAAAACTGGCCAAGTCAAATCTAACCTACTTTAAGATCTCACATTTTTAAATAACAGCAGGTGATAGGGCAAACTATTGAAACACAGATATCTTGGAAGTGTTCTTTATTACTATATCCTGTTCTTTTCTATTATCATATTTATCAAGTCTCACTGTTTTTGGAACTTGTCAAAATCATTTACAACATTCGGGGCAAGCAGTTCGGTATGCAAAGGCAAAGTGGATCTCGTTAACCGGCTTAATAACAATTGGGAAGGAGAGTATGGTGAGCCCAACACTGGACTATATTCCTGTACTCCAATAGCATTAATTATATGTCCAAATGTTCATCGCTACATTTCTTCAGCATATTTTTTGCGATGGCTACAAATTTTTCAACAAAACCATTCGATTTAGGATACATAGGACTAAATGTATTTTATGTCTTTAAAGCAACTTTCACAATTTTCTAGAAATAGGTATTTCAGCAGATATTTGTAACAGTAAAACATTAAAATTATATATCCCCAAATACAGTGGAAAAAGTAATTTTTCTTTTACTAGATCCAGAAAGACCAATTTGCCAGGACTGTTTTAAATCCATGACTTAAAAATATTTTGCGTCACTAAGTAGACTTGAGGTCATTGATAGGTTGGTATCTCAAACTATTTTTTAGAACACATTTGTAGTAAACAAATACTATTAAACAAACAAATCTCTACGATCCAGACACACACAAATTGCAGTTTGGTATTTCTCAACTAAGTATTACAATCCTCTTAATCCATTCTGTTGCTTCATCCATCTTTGAAAGCACACCTTTATCCGTTTGTTAGTCCTTTACCTCATAAGCATAAATTACTTGTAGTTATTCACCGGATCGCGTTTCGTCGCGATCTCAACATTTCTGAACACACAATCTAACACAAATCAGCCCAGTCCCAAACTTAAGCAAAGCTTGTGCTATGGGTACTAGGTGAGGTGACGGTATACATACTTGTATAGATAAATACAAACTTAAATCCATAGATAACATCCATGACTCAGGAATAAATATTCGTGCTCATCACACAAATAAATGCCCTAACCGGGATTCGAACCCGGGACCTCCAGCTTCGTAGACCAGGTCCACTACTCACTAGGCTAAACGGTCGTTAAACTAGAGTACTATTACACTATAGTAGATTGTTTGTCAAGAGTCTAAAATAAGCCATATCAGCACAAGTTTTTACTAGGATTGCAATAAAACATTAAACGATACTAGCCCTAGGGGCTAAAAGTATTACTTTAGCCCTGCTTCGGAGGCTAATATGACTAACTTTTCGAGCATTCTTTTGTTTAATGTGTTTGGTACAGTCGAGGGCAAAGATAAATACGGTCAAAGTGACTAAAATATGTATGCATGCCCTTAATGTTAGGACAATATGGTCGCGTACACATACCTACTTTTGTCCCTTTTGACCGTATGATGTAAATCTTTGCCCTCGACTGTACCTGTGTAGTATCATACCTAAACTCATTGAAATTTTATCTTAGTCTAATGAATAATAGCCAATACGCAGTCATTGTGACATTGAAGTACACTGCACTGCATTAATGTCGTGGAAAAAGAGCGAAAAAGGTACAGTCGAGGGCATAAATATATGTACGTTCCCAAAGTTTCAAAAATATCTGATTAACCTTATTTCCTTAACAATAAAGTCGTGTTCACATATTTTTGATCACTGTCCGTTCCGATATTTTCGCCTTCGACTGTACATTGCGACTAAATATATTGTCTAATACAAAATAGGATACAAAGCGAAAATTTTATACATGATTGATGTAAAATGAGACTAAAATTAATAGCGACAAAAAAAAACAGGGTTAAGACACAACGCGATAGTTAAAAAGTATGCTTATGAGGTATAGGACTAACAAACACCTTTATCACACAATCGGTCAAGCTCAGACTTAAGCTGTTCTTTTAATTTAAGAGTTACACGATGAGGTGGCTTTGAGACTGGTATAGAGCCTTCCTTCAACAATATATTCACCGGGGAATCTTCCTGTACCGGTAAATACATCATGGTATTTTGAAACTAATGCACTTTTCCTTGGATCATCTGTAACAATATTTTGTATTACCTTATTTATGTGTTTCCTTTCAATTAACCCTAACACCAAACAAGCATCTTTGCCAAGTGTTGGCTTGGTGTGTGTTGGCTGGAATTGTAAGTCAGTTCCAATAAATTCCATAAAATAACCTTTAATTTTGAGTTTGACTTCCAAAACTTTTGTAGAAGTCGTATACAGCTGCATGTTGTCGCACCACTTTCATCATACATTCCATGCTCCATCCTCGACATACATTTAGGGGAATCTGTTTCCCTTATCGAGCTGTAGATTTTGAGCCGATCCTAGGCAGAATGCTAGTTTTTTCCTACATTTTAATTGTACTTTTCTTGAGAAAAAGAATTTGGTAAAGATTTGGTTACTCGTTTTGTTTTGACACTTGACAGTTCCGACGTTTTGTTCATCAAGTGCGTTTACGGAGTGTGGTAGTTTGTTAAGTCCGCATACGCGCACGACACTGTTTCATGAGAAATTTATTTTCGAACTATCCTTTTTTTGGTTCAAACAATTTCTGTATATGTTTAATCAATTACGAAGTTGACAATGTTATAACTCGTTATTCGGAAATCCTCTTTTATATTAAATTAACTAGTCAGTTGGCCTTACGTGTCAACGACCTGCCTTCGTAAACGCGCCGTTATCATAGAGGGAGTCTGTAGACTAAGTTGACTATACGGATGCGTTCCGAAATACCCTGCTATGGTAATGGATCCCAACTATTTGATTTTTAACTTGAACTCCAAAAAAACCATATTTTTAGTTTTCCACTTGAAGAAAATATCTGCTTTCATATTCTGTCGTTTTAGCTGTCGGGGTCAATTGATTTTAATTTTGAAGTCTGTAAGGACACCTACTTATAACTGTTCTGTCCTCGAGTTTTGTGAACGCACCTCAAGTTGTTTTGTCGTCTATCGAAAATCCACTCGTCATCATCAAAGAGTATAATAAGTATATTATGGCTCCTCCACACAATCGGCCATGATGGGCGATCACACAATGGGCGACGATTGTCACTATCCCTGCGCTACTGCCCACACAATCGTGCGTGGCACATTTGTTAATTGTCAGCCGCCCGAGATGAATGCCGAAAGAGTAGCAGCTGCAGCTATTTATTTAATTAGCGTATATAATCACTACATAAATATAGTTAATCGAAAAAATCAAAATCATAATCAAAATCAAAATATTAATCAAAATCGTATATTTTTATTTTGGTATTTCCTTTGTTTTGTTTGAGTTTGCTGTCTATTGTTTTATAGGGTTCCGGAGCCAAAATGGCAAAAACGGAACCCTTATAGTTTCGCCATGTCTGTCTGTCTGTCTGTCTGTCCGTCCGCGGCTTTGCTCAGGGACTATCAATGCTAGAAAGCTGTAATTTTGCACGGATATATAAGTAAACTATGCCGACAAAATAGTACAATTAAAAATTCAAAAACAATTTTTTTAGGGTACCTCCCATAGACGTAAAGTGGCGGTGATTTTTATTTTCTCATCCAACCCTATAGTGTGGGATATCATTGGATAGGTATTTTAAAACCATTAGGGGTTTGCTACAACGATTTTTCGATTCAGTCATTTGTTTGCGAAATATTCAACTTTAAAGTGCAAATTTTCATTAAAATCGAGCGTCCCCCCCCCCCCCCCTCTAAAATCTAAACCGGTGGGTGGAAAAATTTGAAAAAATTCAGAATGGTAGTCAGTATAAGTACCAAACTTTCAAGGAAAACTATAACTAAGTTTATAACTTGTAACTTGGCTAAGTTTGCTTGAGAATTATTAGTAGGTAGTTTATGAGTAAATAGCAGCGTAATGTATAAAATATACCTAAACTTGGAACATTCCGTATAAAATACGATATCCTTAGAAAAATATTACTTAGTTTTTTCGTAATGACTACGGAACCCTATTTTGGGCGTGTCCGACACGCTCTTGGCCGATTTTTTTTGTTGTATTTGTGTGTCTTTGTGAATGTGAATAAATTCCTTCTTTCTTTTTTTCTTTAATAAACGGATCGTGAAAAAGAAGTGGAGGCGGAGAAGATGGTGGATGGTGGATTCATTTTGATCTTGAATGTCTCAGTATTTGTCCATTTTGATTCCAAAACGAAAAATTAGCAATAACGCCCTGCACGTCTGCACCGCACCGAACGAACATTCGAACTGAATGATGGACGATCGTGTGGGCACGCGCACAATCATTGCCGCAATTTCCTTTGATGTTTGCCCAAAAAACCGACAGAATGGCGATTACGCGCGATCGTCGCCGATCATGGCCAACTGTTGACAATTAAGCCCTCCACACAATCGGGATCGCCTGTAATCGCCCATCATGGCCGATTGTGTAGTGGAGCCTTTAGGAAGTCATCATCGTCATGATCACTGGAAGGCAACTCCATTGCATACGCCATGATTTGAGCTAAAAACTAATACTTCCTTGAGTCCTGTCTCGCTTCGGGTAAGAATCCACTGTTTTGAAGTGTTCTTCCATTTATATATAAGTGTGCTTACGGATTATATCTTGATTTTCAGCGTTCATCGCCACTTTTGCTAATTTAGAATCAAGCTCGACCATGCACAAAATGATGCCTGCGTTTCTGTTTTTTCACATCAAGTAACTGGTAAGAGTTTTCTTCAGCCTTCCCCGGTTTGCGTTTCTATTGCGTTTATTGCCATTGTTAACCAATTGGTGACTTTCTATTTTCAGCCACTATGATGTATTCACCCAACCAGCTGTTAAAATAGATTGAACAGTGTCGGTGGCACTAAAACCACATGGCTAGCTAAAGCTTTGTTTAGAGAAAAACCACATCTGTGGTAAGGTTTTCTTCCTTTGTTTCATACTTATTTCTTATTTGTCGCAAATGCCCAATTACTAACATGCTGCGTACTGCTTGTCCACAGGTTTTTCTTTCTTATTCTGTTTAACTTTAAATCTTAAAACAACTGGCTTTCTTACCATGCACGTGAGGCGAGTTTAACTTAAGGCCGGTGACTTCACTTCACTCACTGCGATGAACATTATACAGAAGGGAGCAAACTATAAGAAGATACTGCACTACGGTTACCAGCTAGTAGGAAAGTCCAATGTGTTGAGAGGTAGAAAACTATTATACTACTGTTAGTGCCACGCTCAGTTGGACGTTGGTAATGTACCATATATATTATTTAACCTTAAGCTAAGAGACATAGTTAAGGCCCTTAAGCCAAGTTCAGTGTACGGCTTATAATATTAGAATATTTGAATATCTAGTGATATATCTTTGGAAAACACTAAAGAACAATAAAATTTGTAATAGTAATTCTTTTGTTTTATTTAAGCACAAACATCGGCTTGCTGACAGATTATCTTGGCGCCTCTTAAAATAAATATAGATATTTCCTGTCACTCCAAGCGCGGAAGAACCACACCCTCTATTAAGAGTCTCTATTTTTACTAGCCAATGCATAAACCAATGTTAACAAATTTAATCAAATCTTTCCTCTTTATAATATTAGTGTAGATTACAGTAGCAATCACTAGTGATTGCCTACAATCGGTTTCCTTTTTTGTATGGGGACTCCCAAACCCTCTCATACAAGAAAGGAGGCCTGTGCCCAAGCACTATATAACGCTTGCTCAGGGCAAATTGGGAACTTCACTTTATTTTTTATGTCTAAATGATGATTAATGTACTTAGCTAAGCATCATGTGCCCTAAAACTTTTGCTTGTAACAAAAGATTTAGTAAGTGCAGTAATTTGCTATGTAATAAAACCGGCCAAGAGCGTGTCGGACACGCCCAAAATAGGGTTCCGTAGCCATTACGAAAAAATTAAGTAATATTTTTCTAAGGATTTCGTATTTTATACGGAATCTTCCAAGTTTAGGTATATTTTATACCTTACGCTGCTATTTACTCATAAACTACTATAGTTCTCAAGCAAACTTAGCCGTTATAGTTTTCCTTGAAAGTTTGATATAATGACTACCATCCTGAATTTTTTCAAATTTTTCCACCCACCGGGTTAGATTTTAGAGGGGGGGGACGCTCGATTTTAATGAAAATTTGCACTTTAAAGTTGAATATTTCGCAAACAGAAGACTGAATCGAAAAATCGTTTTAACAAACCCCCAATGGTTTTAAAATACCTATCCAACGATACCCCACACTATAGGGTTGGATGAGAAAAAAAAAATCACCCCCACTTTACGTCTATGGGAGGTACCCTAAAAAAAATTGTTTTTGAATTTTTAATTGTACTATTTTGTCGGCATAGTTTACCTATATATCTGTGCAAAATTACAGCTTTCTAGCATTGATAGTCTCTGAGCAAAGCCGCGGACGGACAGACAGACAGACAGACAGACGGACAGACAGACAGACAGACAGACAGTCATGGCGAAACTATAAGGGTTCCGTTTTAGCCATTTTGGCTCCGGAACCCTAAAAATGTAGTGTCAATTTATAATAAATATATATCTTAATAAATGACATGGTTTTTTAGCTGCCTTACTCCACATCAATGATGTTATATGTCACTAGATTGGCAGTTTACGGCAGCGACGCGGAGCCACTTTGAATATGCCTGCAGGCATATCTGACTTCAGTTGCCTGCTTGACATTAAGTGAGCGTGACGTATCCGATAGTTTTACAAAATGGCGAAATGTGCCGTTAAAAGTTGTGTTTCACGGTCCGAAAAGCTTAGTAAAGCCACTGGCATCACTTTTCACACCTAAGTTAGCATAATTTTGATCATATTGACTAAAATTACACCAGAAAATGAAATAAATACATCGTGCATTATTTTTGCCATCAGTGTTACCAGAAAAACGATTTTAATTTTTCCGCTTTTTTGGGGGTTTAGTTAATGAAAGAATGAATGACGGAATTGAGTACCAGTAATACCTATGTGTTTCAGTACTAAAATTTCGGCAGACTGTAATATGCTCAATCATTACGAGAAATAGATTTTATTATACTATTTAATTTTAGTTCATCATCACATCTTAAAATAGTATTAAGTTCACTTAGAATGATCTTTTTAGGGTTCCGGAGCCAAAATGGCAAAAACGGAACCCTTATAGTTTCGCCATGTCTCTCTGTCTATCTGGCTGACTGTCTGTCTGTCCGTCCGTCCGCGGCTTTGCTCAGGGATTATCAATGCTTGAAAGCTTTTTTATTTCTATCTACATACCTTTTGAATATCTTAGATATTTATTATTTACTAGCTTTTTAAATAAACAACCAGCCAAGAGCGTGTCGGACACGCCCAAAATAGGGTTCCGTAGCAATTACGAAAAAAATCGCTGTGCATTATAACACAATTAAAACACTACTACAGTCTTAAAATCTATTACCAGAAAAAGAGCGTATCTTCACTGCACTTACGTCCTTTTGTTGAGAAGCGCAGTTTTTCGGAAATAACTCGAAAACGGTATATCCGATCATGTTTAAATCAATTTCCGTTGAAAATATTTATTAAGCGTTACCTTCCCATATTTTTTGCATATGTTTGGACAAAGGGTTTACAGATAGAAGGGGGTAGAGGACACAATTTTTGCTACTTTGGGAGCGATTATTTCCGGAAATCTTCACTTAATCAAAAAAGTTTTTGAGAAATCTTACTATATTTTCAAAAGAGCTGTCGAAATATGTGCCTCACGTTGATGCGAGTTAAAAAAATATATTGTATCTTCTATTACATGTGTATGGAGTGCCCCCCTATAAATATTTATTTTTGTAATTTAACTACAAAACTAAATAGCGGCTTTGACAAGACATCTGTACTCCAAATTTCATTGATATACTCTTGTAGTTTTCGAGTAAAATGCCTGTGACATACGGACGGACGGACAGACAGACAGACAGACGGACAGACATGGCGAAACTATAAGGGTTTTGTTTTTGCCATTTTGGCTCCGGAACCCTAAAAACTGTAATTTATTCAAATCAAAATCTGTTTACTACTTTTTCTGAATATTCTCAATGTACCGTGTATGTGTACACTCCGTTACAGTTTTATAATAGGTAGTATAGACTGAAAATTTTATTAAATTCTGTTCACAATATACAACATTAATCACACCAAAACAATTAAATTAAATACATTTATTCATTTTTAGAAAATTATTTCTCACCACTGGCAACTCTGTCCATTTTCATGGCAGCAGTATTACTGTCTCACTTCAACGGTAATTAGTTGATTATTGGAAGAAACGAGACAAATATAGTTAACTTTGACATAATGTATAGGTTTCAAAGCTACGTCTTTCGAACCATGAAGTGGCGACACAAATCTGAGAATCTTTTGTAAGACGTTGCTGCTCTAGTATGTAGAAGCTCATTGCTCCACATTGACCCCTTGTTCTCAGTAAATTATCTGTTATAGCAAACCGTGTTCAAACACCAAGCCGCGTCTTACCCGAGCGGGCCTCTCGCGCGCGCCGACCAGCAAGATTTTGCTAGTGTGAGTGTGGTGCATGTGTGTTGTATAACACGCTGCCCCCTCCTCACCTCCCGCGCCCCGCTCTATTCCGCGCCGCGCTGATCGATCGCGGCAGTGTTGCCACTTTAGCTACTTTTTAGCTAGATCTAGCTACTTTTATGTAATAGTTAGCTACAAAAAAAAATTTTAGTTGCCAAATTTTTTAGCTACAGTTTTTAGCTACTTTCAATACTGTTACTACTAAAGTAAGTTACCGCTGTTGCAATCAATTTCAATTTGTAATGTAAAACTTACTTAGGCACATTCAGTCAGAAAGCAACTAATGTTCTGGTGAATTTTTGAGTTATGAGGTGGCAACCCCAAATATGTCTATGGTCTTCGCGGGGCTACTCCGAAATTCGAAAATCGAAGTGCGTACCGTACCGTCCCTCTGACACTTATACTATTTAATACGAGACTGAGAAAGACGGTACGATACGAACCTCACTTTTCGAATTTCGGAGTAGGCCGTCTTTTGTCGTGTCGGATACTTTGATTTCTTTTTCGCCCGGAAATCCGGAAATCCCCTTCTAATTAAAATATCAGTTGGTTCGGTTCGTTGTCACTTTCTTGCGTTGCGTGCATTTCGAGAGTGTTGGACTGCGTTGTAATTTGCGTTTACGTTATATTTATTGTGAATTTTATGTTTGCACCATGGAACTACCTTTGAAAAAGAAAAGATATTCTCAGAAGTATCGTCCTGAATGGGAATCACAAGAAGAATTCAAAGGATGGTTGAGACCGGTTACAGGTGATGAAACAAAAGCAATGTGCATTTTGTGTGCCACTGATTTTCTTGCTAAAATGTGGGATGTCAAAAAGCACGCAGATTCTAAAAAACATAAGCAAAAAACTGAAATGAAAACTGGTGAGTTAAATAAAGTATGCCAATATTAGATAGGTATATTTGGGTACTTTAAGTTTTCTGAAATGATCCATATTATATTTCTTATCGATAGTAGACTTAAAATGAAGCTAACTCCTGTAGGTAGATATTTTTTTCACTTGCCGTTTCTTTGTAAAAATAAATTGATTTTTCGTTTCGTGGGATTAATAGGTTTTGTGCCTTGGTCTGTTTGATTTAAAAAAAGAGGTTGTATTGACAGCTGTCAGTAGTCAAATGTCACCATCAATGACACATGCGTACACTCACACATTTGACAACTGACAGCTGTCAATACAACCTCTTTTTTTAAATCAAACAGACCAAGGCACAAAACCTATTAATCCCACGAAACGTGTGGTTTGCCGAAATTAAGTTTCAATTTATTTTTACAAAAAAACGGCAAGTGAAAAAATATCTATTTACAGGAGTGAGATTCATTGTAAGTCTACTATCGATAAATAATATACTTAATACGGATCATCTCGGAAAAATTAAAGTACCCAATTAATTATCTTTAAAATACTTAGCTTAAGTTTTGTTCAGTCAGTGTGTGCAACTGTGCAGTTAAATTTTGCTTTTATTTCAGGTAACAAACCATTGCTCTTAAAACCATTGAGCAAAACCACAATGCAACCAGCAGATCAAGCTGCAGGAACATTATCATTATTCATCGCCGAACATTGCTCAATTCTCAGTGTTGATTAGGGCGTGCAAAACCGGTTTTCCGGTTTCGGTGAAAACCGGGAAACCGGACCATATTCATCGATTTTTCAAAACCGGTTTTGAAACACAAAACCGGAGTTACCTCCGGTTTTTCTGTTATTGATTGACGTACCTACATTTTGATTTAAATCAACTTTTTTCGAATGCAAAACCCTATCCATCCATACTAATAATATAAATGCGAAAGTGTGTTTGTATGTTTGTGTCTGTCACACCGTAACGGAGCGACGGATCGACGTGATTTTTGGCACAGAGATAGTTTATGGGCCCGAGAGTGACATAGGCTACTTTTTATCCCGGAAAAATGCACAGTTCCCGAGGAAACAGCGCGTGATAACCGAATACTACGCGGACGGAGCCGCGGGCAAAAGCTAGTAGTACTATAAGTGCTACCAATGACATTTACTACCAATGGCTTCTAAGCCATACCATATATAAGTTCATTTAAATGAAATAATTACCTACCGAATAATTTGTTTAAGTTTGTAGCCGTATAGTATATCTATTGTAATTGAAAATAATAATGCTTAAAATACGCAAACAGACACATTTTAAGTAGGTTTAAATAAATCGAGGATATTCTGGCAGAACCGGATAAGACAGTGGTTTATTTTTTATACGGTTTTGCTAGATAAATAAAGCAGAAAACAACTGTAACTACTACTATTGTGACTTTTAAAAAAATTGCACTTATTCTGTTTTGCCAGAATACCCTCGAAATAGGTAAGATTAACAATAGATATACCCCAACTAGCAAAATGTAGTCTTGAATAAGCCACGAATGCGTTTTCAATAAAGCTTAAAGCATTTTGATATAGTCTTAGAATACTCTTGTAATACTCTTTAAGACCGGTTTTGGGCACAAAATTCAGGATCTTTGTTCTTGAATTTGTGCTGTACTGGTCATGGAAAATGCTATTTGCTCCCATGTTGATCTTAAAAACGCACTGTATTGCGCTACAAATCTTGCACACTGCTAATCTAGAATCAATATGCGACTATCAGTCAGTTTAAAAATAAATTTGGGAGCGTTCGTCTTAGTTCGTGTGAATTTAAATTTAATTAATAATATTTGACAACCTTTGACAACACAAAAAATGCAGGACTCATGAGTTATTTATGCGGACTAATTGTGACTAGCTACGACCTTTTTTATGTGCGAAGATGATTACTTCGTTGTTATATAATGTGTATTTGTGGTATATTTTTAATGCCCCCCTATATTTTCCTATATTTAAAATATACTCCAATATAACAATTTCACGTGCCTGCTGTTACAAGATCTGATATCTGACAATATGCTTTTGTGAAACTTTTGCTCTCTGATTTAAATTATAAACTGAAAGTAATTTAAATGCCGCTCCATGTGACCTGTTTACAATGTAATATTTATTGTTTCCATAATGGTTCAATCCAGTAAAATCGTAAAAATTGTTCGTAGCTAATATTATATTAAACATTGTTATTAACAATATGGCGCTGACGCCATTTGTTAAAAACAAGGTCCTAAAAAAGCAAAAAAAAAGGTTGGTTCAGAACTTTTTGCTTTATATAAGAGCAATTAATTTCCCATTTTGCTTTTGCTCCTGTAAGAGTCACGAATCATTCTGATACAGGATTTTAGTCTTAGGTGACACAATAATGACATTCTCAAGCCTACTAGTCCTATATAAGTTCTATTATCGCATTTCTGTAGAGAAGTGTTAGACTTGGATAAGACTTTATTGAAACTAATGTATTTAGCGGAGAGTTAAAGTCTCATATCTTGCTTCTGTAGGACTGTACTTGAATAAGCCATATATTGTAATCTCCAATGCGCTTTCGAGATATGTTTTTCCAGATTATTACTCCTAGCATTATTTTTTGGTTACCAATGCGTTTATAAGACGACAAACATTATCAATAGCTTTCCTGTGACTTATTTAAGACTATATGCATTTCAGTATGCATTTCTCAAGAGCAATTTGCTAGTTGGGACGGATACAAACTTAAACGAATTATTCGGTAGGTAGTTATTTCATGTATTAATCGCGTTAATTTGAGATTAAAGTAATAAAGTAATTGAAAATAATAATTATTAATAATGCTCAACATAACTGATTATTTTTTTAAATGCAGTTCGTAATGTTCTGATTATATTGCGGGGCTTCCTGATACAAGTATAATATTTACTTAATAGGAAGCCCCAACCCTTAATTTTGTAAGAATGTTTTTCATAAAATAAATATTTTTTCATTTTTTCAATATTGTAATTATAATAATTAATTTTTATTTTTATTGTGGGTATATAAAACTATCTACGAATATGATTTAATTGTTCAAATTCTACCATTACTACCGTAATAAAAAAATATTTAAAAATATTGCCAAAACCGGGGAAAAAACCGGTTTCCGGTTTTGGGCTCTCAAAACCGCAATTGAAAACCGGTTTTGACAACTGTCCGGTTTTGCACGCCCTAGTGTTGATCACTTAACAGACGCATGCAAAAACATTTTTAAAAATTCACCAGCTGCTACCGAATTAAAACTTCACCGAACAAAGTGTACAGAAATCATAAATTATATTTTAGCTCCACATTTTCGGACTCTTATACTTCAGGATGTAGGTGATCAAAAATACAGCCTCTTAATTGACGAGTCGACAGATGTTAGTGTTTTCAAGTATCTGGGAATAGTAATACGTTACTTCAGCCAAAAACACAATCAAATCATAAGTGCGTTCCTGGCTTTAGTCAAACTAGAAACTAGTGATGCGAAAGGTATTGTCGATGGCTTGGTAGGTTGCTTACAAGAATATAATCTCCAACTAAAAAACCTTGTAGGAATAGGTACTGATAATGCATCTGTCATGGTAGGAGTCAACAACGGCGTCCATGCTATTTTGAAACGTGATTATGGCCTAGAAAACCTTATCTTGGTCAGATGTATATGTCATTCATTACAATTAGCTGTCTCGCACGCATCTGAAAATACCATACCAAGAAACATTGAGTTTTTTGTGCGCGAAATTTATTCATGGTTTTCGATCTCGCAAAAACGAAGAGAAGAATACAAAAAAATATACCAACTTATAAACTGTGGTGAAGAACCACTGAAACTTTCGAAGGTTTGCGAAACACGTTGGTTGTCGATCGAACCTGCTATAGTAAAAATTATAGCTCAGTGGGAGGAGCTCAAGTTACACTTTAATATAGTGAGATCAAAAGATAATTGTTATACAGCCGAACTCCTAAGCAGCATGCTGAATGACGAGGTTACCAGATTATACTTGCTCTTTTTACGCGGCATTCTAAATGATGTCCAAATTGCTATAAAAAGCTTTGAAGGTGAAAATACAAACCCATTGAAGTTGTTGAATGCCTTGGCAACACTTTTGAGATCTATCTGCTCAAGGATTCTGTCTCCGTCTGCCCAGGCGCAAAAAAATTATTTAGAGGACCCAATTCACGAAAGTGAAGTTAATCCTACCGCTTATTTGGGCTATGCTTTCGAAACTGCATTGCGAATTTCCCAACTGCAGCCAGAATCAAAACTTTTGATAAAGAGACGCTGTTCAGACTTTTTGGTTAAACTGATTCAGCAATTACAGCAACGTCTTCCTACCAACTATAAACAGTTGGAGAAAATGTCTTTATTAAGCCCAGAGGAAGCTTGCAAACCTGAAAAAGATTTATCTATTTCAGAATTAGCAAATGTTTTCGGATTTTCGGATGACAAAATTGACAAAATGATGCAACAATGGAGCATAATTCATTTTGAGAAATGGAATTCAAGTGATGTGGTTCAATTTTGGGTCGAAGTGAAAAATTTTAAAACTGCCAGCGGAGACAGTGCATACAAAGATATTTCTGACCTGGCAATGACAGCATTATCTTTGCCACATTCCAACGCCGAAGTAGAAAGGCTTTTCTCCGTTATGAGCATTATCAAAACCAAACATAGAAACAGAATGGGTTTGCTAACTTTAAACTCATTAATGAGAATCAGAGATTTTTTAAAGAAAAATTCGGAGACGTGTGCTACCTACGTTATTCCTGAAAATATACTTAAAGAAATAGGCAAAACTAAAAAACCTGAAAAAAATGAAGAAGCCGGACCTTCAACAAGTTTAACAACACAAGATGACATCGATTTTGAAGATATTTTTCTATAAATAAATTATTATAAATAAATAAATTATTATTATTTATAGAAAGAAATATAAAAATTAAAGACATAAATATCTCATGTTGCCTTTTTTTTTAGCTACTTTTAGCTACTTTTAACACAGTATTTTTTTACGAAACTAGCTACTTTTTACCGTATGTTTAGCTACTTTTTCTTTGGGCAAGGTGGCAACACTGGATCGCGGACCAACAAGTAGTCGTTTCCAAGCCGCCGTAGCGAATGCGCGTGACATTTCCGCGCCCGCGCATACACATGACACGACGCTCACACCGCAAGCGGCATCGTCTTGCCCTACAGTGTTAAACTAGTGACTAACCCACTAATCCATTAACTGACATTTTTTTTGATAGTAAAGACCTAACGAACCTACACCCCTGAGTTTTTCTCATTCTCTGCCAGCCGGCAGTGGCGCACCCCTTAAGTAGTTCCCAGTACTATACCTGGCGTCCCAACAGTGTGTGGATTAGTGGTAAAACAAACGATTCGCGAGTGAGTGATTTTCGTGAGTGTCGAAATCCGTTTGAACGACTCCGCGTCTACCTAACCTAAACTTGTGTGTTCGTGAACGTAATGCACATACCTATGTAGGTACGAACTATCCGCATAGTGATAATGACGCGTACTAGAAGTCAGGCAAACCCGGTGCAAATGGAAGACGTCCACAGTGACGAGAAGGAACGAGAAAACGTGCCTCCCGCGCCACGGATGCCTGCCCAGCAACAACAAATTTCGCATGGCAACAGAGACGATGCATCACGCATTCCCCATTCCTCTGCGCCACCTCAGCACGAACACCAGGAGTACCAGCATGACGGCGATGATGACGGAGATGATGCAATAGGCATTCCCCACCCCTCCCCCGCCACCCGCATTGCTGACGCAACATTCTCACAGCAGAACGTTTCCATGCTCCTAGAAGGCCTACAAAGAACGCAAACCAACGCTATTAAGGAAATCCTCGACAGTGTCCTCGGCCACCGCGCGAGTACCTCTACTCCCGCGCCGGTGCTCACCGAACATGGTAACTTTGCGCGTTGTAAGGCTGTGTTTAGCGGCACACCTACCGAGTCCGTAGAAGGATTTATCGATGCTATAGAAAGCTATAAAGAGTGCGCTAACGTGACTGATCATAAAGCAATAAAAGGTTTGTCGATGTTGCTGACGCACGATGCGGCCACCTGGTGGCAGGGCATTAAACATCAAGTAACTACATGGGACGAGGTCGTTAATAAAATAACCTTCGAAGCGCCTACGGCGACCGACGGCCGCCCCATAGAATTTACCGCGACTTATTCGCAACCGAACAACAGCACGAGAATACCGATGTGTTCGTTGCCAAAGCGCGCGCCCTGTTGTCAAGACTACCTAAGAACGATTTAAACGAAAAAGTGCAATTAGACATGATTTACGGCCTTTTGAACGTGCGAATAAGAAAACGACTCCGCAGAGAGGAATTCACTACATTCGCCGAGTTATTACATCATGCTAGAAACATTGAAGACTCCATTGGCGAAGAGGAGCGACGAGTATCAACAGCGAGGCCATCGCCGGCCGCCGGCGCGAGTACTTTCCGCGGCGCCCCGGCCCCCTCCGCGGCCGCCGGCGGGCACGCGCGCGGCGCGCCGCCCGTGTGCGCGCAGCCCGGGGCCGCTGCCCCGCTGCCCCTGCGCGCCGCCGCAGCCCCGCCCGCGCACGCGCCCGCGCTGCCGCAGCCCCGCGGCACGCCCGGCGTGAACGCGCCGCCGCGGGCTTCCCCGACGACCTCGGCCTCCGGTCCCGCGCGAGCCGCGCGACCCTACTGTACCTACTGTAAGCGGTACGGTCACCTACGAGAACAGTGTCGTAAGTTGGAGGATAAGGGTGAGTCTTTGAACCATAATAATAACTCTAATAACGCGAATGAAAGTGCCGTAAATAAGTTCGTGCCGGAAAAGTTCTATAGTGTCGAGTTACCCGTGCGCGATCGTAAATTTCAAAATCGTTCGTTTGGTGCCGTGAATAATGACTATAATAATAATATCCCAAGTGGTATTTCTTATGAAAATAAGTCCTGTCATTCTGACTACTCGTCCACAAACGATACATACGAGTACAGTCATGATCATAATTTTCATCCGAATTGTTTAGATAAGTACCAGAATTGTACGAAAAGTCTAGATTCGATGTACAACAATTATTCATGTGCCGATAAGGATAAAAAAGTAACTTCTACTTCTTGTAACGGTGCTATACCGAAATGTAAAAAGTCCGATTTTGTACGTAATTCTAAGAATTTTTCTATTCACAAAGTCGATTACGTAACTCCTACCCGTCCACAGGAAAAGGGTAGTATGTCAATTTTTTCACAAACAAAGGGGACGTATTCTTGTTCTGATAATGATTTTGTATTTAATGATGAACAATTTCAGTGTCACAAAACCAATGACATAACACTTTCGCACGCGAGTCCCCAGGGTAAAGGCAATAAGTCAGACTTATCACATAACGTTCCTGTACTTGTTGTAACGATGTAATGGAAAGGTGCAACAAGTCTAATTTTGCATGTAATTGTTATTTTGTGTCCGCAATGTTAATGACGCTACGAGGACCTGCCCGCAGGTGAAGTGTGATAAGTCCGATTTTTCACAAAATCTTGTTAATACCCAAAATGATGTTTTTTCACAAAACGACTCTAAAAGTATGCGTACACCTGATTCTGATTAGGAATACCAAATTTCATGCACATCTGACAAAAAAGTCATTTCAACATCTTTTTTTGAAAACGCCCACCCACGTAACATAGGATTCAATAGTAGGGTGGGCTGAAAAAATATTTTTTTTTATTTTCTTAGCAAGGGGGTTAGAATTTGTACCTTATGAAAAAAGAAAAATTTTCAAAAAAAAAAAATTTTACTTAATATTTTGAGATGGCCCACTCCCTTTTAAAATTAATAATCTATTAAATGAAGTAGTACCAAAAAATATATATTAAAGGTGTTCTAGAACCTGTAGGGTCACCCCTCGACAGCCAATTGGAAATCAAAAGTAAAAAAAAAAAAAAAACTATTATTTTTGTAATTAATGTAAAAAATCAAAAAATGACTTCTCTTTCTTTTGTATTAAAGTAAAAAAAATCACAATCGACAATTTTTAGACGTCTTCCACGATGTTTGACCGAAAAAATTTTTTTTTGTTGGAACTACCTCATTTGATAAATTATTAATTTTAAAAGCGAGTGGGCCACCTCTTATCTTATCTTACCTTACTTTTAGGGGTCCTTGCGGATACACTTCGACCCGTAGGGATCTTTTGTGTAATTACCCCTCCTTCGCACTTACTCCATTGCTTTTATCACCTCATCCATGAATTGGATGATTTGATGTAGCGGTAGTGCCTTAAAGTCTCCTGGCGCGGGGTATCCGACGCCAAAGAGTCTCATTCTTAATCTGGCGAGAGCGTCACATTCACACATAATGTGTTCCATTGTTTCGTCTTCCTCACCACATAATCTACAATCTTCATTGTCCTTTAGTCCCATCTTTACTAGTATGTGTTTAGTATCAAAGTGACCTGTAAATGCCCCGACGATTTGTCGGAGTTGCTTCCTACTGAGTGTCCAGAGTTTTTTAGTCCAGCTAGTGCTGACGTTTTCGATGAATCGTTTTGAGTGCTTTAGACCTTCCAGTGTTTTCCACTCTTGTTGGTGTTTAAATCTGGTGTGGTCGTTTATAGCATTCTTTATGGTACCCTGTGAGAGTCCCACATACGGTTCGGGCCCTATGTTTTTGTTCATTGACCCTTCCCTTGCTAGGTCATCTGCTTTTTCATTGCCGATGAAGCCTCTGTGTCCTGGGATCCAAACCAGTCGCACTTTGTTGCGTCTGCCAAGCTTGTTTAATGCTTGTACTCCATTATAGATCAGTCTTGAGTCAACCTTTGGCGATGTGAGTGCCTTTAGAGCTGCTTGACTGTCACTGAGTATATAGATGGTTTGTTCTTTTACCTTCCTATCTATATTCTCCTGTGCACAGGAAATAATTGCATACGTCTCTGCTTGAAAGACGGTTGCATAATTTCCCATGCTTACACTACTATTGAAGTCCTTGGCGTGAATGCCGGCTCCTGTACCGGATTTCATTTTAGATCCATCCGTGTACCATGAATTTTCACTGCCTTCGGGCAGTGTCAATCCTTCCGTCCATTCTGCCCTTGTAGGAACATGTACCTTGAAGTTCCTTCGGAATATGTACTTTGGTTGCATTTTGTCGCAACCCATCGCCGTTATACTATCAAGGTATTTGTTCTGTTCCATTTTGGTGTGCTTTGTCCTCGGAGCGGAATCGTTCCACAGGCCGTATATTTTCATTCTGTGCAACGACTTACGCGCTTCAGATTCTATAGCAATATGCAGTGGTGGTAGGTCCAGTAGGACTTCCATTGCTGCTGTCGGCGTTGTTTTGAACGCCCCTGTGATAGCCATGCAGGCCGTTCTCCTCGTGGGCCACCTCAAAACATTAGATAAAAAAAATTTTTTTTTTGAAAAATTTTCTTTTTTCATAAGGTACAAATTCTACCCCCATGCTAAGAAAATAAATAAAAAAAATGTTTTTCAAACCACCCTACTATTGAATCCTATGTTACGTAGGTGGGCGTTTTCAAAAAAAAAATGTTGAAATGACTTTTGTCAGATGTGGATGAAATTTGGTATTCCTAATCAGAATCAGGAGCACTTTCGATTGCAATAGGAAAAAAAAGTGTCCCAGGTTTTTCATATAATTTTGTGTTATCCATTACACTACCGCCACAGATACGCGTATGAAAACGGTAACGTAATGGAATAAAAAATATTGAGACATTTTTTTTCTCCTATTATTATAATCGAAAGTGCTCCTGATTCTGAGTAGGAATACCAAATTTCATCCACTTCTAAAAAAAAAGTCATTTCAACAACTTTTTTGAAAACGCCCATGTACGTAGTAAAGGGAAGGCTATGTATGAGATGTTACAAATTCGCTTATTTTAACCTGATGATCCAAATGAATGTTTTTGAAAAAAATATATGTATTAGAGTATTAAATGGGTCATAATATATCTGATATTGGTAGGTGTCGCCACCTCGCAAGTAAAAAAAAAAAAATTTATGAATATTAAAAAAATGATTTTTTTTTACTTAAATATAAAATTAATTGGATTTTTTTTAAAGAAAAAAACGCTCTTAATTTTCTACATAATATATAAAAATTTCGTGAAAATCGGGCCACTAGTTTGGTAAATAAAAAATAAAAACGATTTTCCTTTTTTTTTAATTATCTCAAAAACCACGCCCATTTTGGGGCTAAAATTTGGTCAAATTACAACGTATGTAAAGACAATTATCCGAGCCAAAGGAAAACCACTTTCTCGTCAAAGGCAGTTTCGCCATCCATACAGGGCTATACCCTTTGTGTGGTTATTTAATATGAATACGAAGTCTTAATTTTATTAGGTCTTAATTTTCCTAATGCCTCATTATCCTTAATATAGTTGGTAGCAATTCGGTATCGGTTTATAAGATATTGTACTTACATTCCGATTGTTAAGCAATCTTATTCTATTATATTTTTAGGCTATTGTCTGAATTCAATTCGTGTGGTTATTTAATTAATATAAGACTTTTTGTTTTAGACTTAAGCTATACCAGTGGAGATCCGATCCGTATGCAGAATATGTAAACCGCATCCTGACTTCTTATACGTGTTGCAGTGATTCCAGGCTACGGTATGGCTGATGTTGCCAGTCGCTATCGTGGTCAGCCAGAGGTATGACGTCATCAATTTTTTTGTATGAGATTTTGAAATTTCTTGTTCTGAAACCTATAATGTTTATGAAACATCAATTAAAAGAGCTTTTGCGAGCTGCGTTTAAATATATATGTATATTACATTATTTCCTTAAAGCTACTCGTTAGGAATAAAAAACAAAAATTATTTTTGTTTTTGAAATGACGTTTGATATACATAGTTATATGTCAAATTACTTGTAATATACTGAAACATACGACAGGTGAAATAGATCATTTATTGTATATAATCAATATATTTAATCAATTTATAATATATTGTAGTACACAATTTTTTATAAATTATGATCTTTATAAATTGTAACGACCAAACGTTCCTCGGCTCACAAAGCCCAGTTACATGATAGGTTACAGGATATGATAGAGAAAAGAAATTTCTAAATCCCATACAAAAAATCGATTGTCACCTCCCTGGACTGACCACTATAGAGACTGACAACATCAGTCATATCATAGCCTGGGTTCACTACAACATATATCAGAAGTCCGAATGCGGCCTGCATATTTTGCATACGGATCTCCTTTGGTAGCTAACAAGGAAGGGTACCGAACTGTCCAAGTCCGATTTATTTTGATATATGTTATAGAGTAGTCTAAAATTGCTCAGGTATTTTTTTTTTAGCTGCTCAAATTCAATCTGTTAGGAGAAATTGTCCTTCCAAGAACTGAAATTTAATTAAATACTGGTTCCATTGTATGTTGGAGAACATGAAAGAATAATGGACTCGTGTTTTGTCAATTGTTTTTTATGTTTTTTTTTTCGAGACCATGAATAGGATCATGGACTAAGCTTTAAAGCTCTAGAGCTAGAGCTTAAAAAACATTTGACAAAACGTATCCATTCTTTTTTCATGTTCTCCAACATATAATGAAACCAGTAATTCATTATCTTCTTTTTTTGAGAAATCTATAGAAGTTGGAGGGTTTGGTAAATTTAGGGCAATTTCTCCTAACAGGTTGAATTTGGGCAGCTAAAAAAAATACCTGTGCTATTTTAGACTACTCTATAACATATATCAAATTGAATCAAAACGGAGTCGGACAGTTGGGTACCCTTCCTTGTTAGTCTATTTTGGTTAAGGTACTGATGAATAATTAAGGTACACTGGTAAGAGTGGTAAGGTGTGTAAGGGAACAGCGTGAACTTTCCATACATTTTGCGGTAATTAGATGATGTGATTGATTAAGTAAAAAACATTTCACATGTTTTTCAATCAAGTAATGTAGGTAGTAGGAGTAACAGTTGTATCAAATTATGAAAAGTACACGCTATCGTTCCATTCACCTTAAGATGTAAAATTGACTGACTGTAAATATATAAAAGGATTCAGCGTCATGTTTCTGTAAATAAAATGTTCTCAAATTGGGTTAAACATAAGATTTTAATTCTTCTTAAATAAATGACATAAATGAAATAATTTTTAATTTATTCCAGGTTGTCTGCGTACCTACCTACCTACGCATTACCTGATCTAGTAGCAGTACTGCGTAGGCAGTAGGTATCAGGCTTCACAATACCTTTTACCGTGCTCTTACAGTACTCGCTACTGTAAGTGCACTGTTACAGATATTGTGCAGGATATTGCTTTTTAATGTGCATGCTCAGTAGTAGGTATTCAGAACAGTACCCGCTATTGTCCATGTACGTTAAACAGTACTTTCCTTTACAATACCTTTAACTGTAGTGCACAGTAAAATGTAATGTGGAAGACAGTAATTTTAATATGCATGCACAGTTGCCGGTACTGTAATTGCACATTAAAAAGTACTGTCGCCCACATTACATTTCACTGTGCGGGCACATTAAAAAGTATCGTCTTCCTCGTTACATTTTACTGTGCGTGCACATTAAAAATAACTGTCTTGCACATTATATTTTACTGTGCGTGCACATTAAAAAGTACTGACTTCCTCGTTACATTTTACTGTGCGTGCACATTAAAAATTACTGTCTTCCACATTACATTTTACTGTGCATGCACATTAAAAAGCACTGACTTGCTCGTTATATTTTACTGTGCATGCACATTAAAAAGTACTGACTTGCTCGTTATATCTTACTGTGCGTGCACATTAAAAAGTACTGACTTCCTCGTTACATTTTACTGTGCGTGCACATTAAAAATTACTGTCTTCCACATTACATTTTACTGTGCATGCACATTAAAAAGCACTGACTTGCTCGTTATATTTCACTGTGCATGCACATTAAAAAGTACTGACTTGCTCGTTATATCTTACTGTGCGTGCACATTAAAAAGTACCGACTTGCTCGTTATATTTTACTGTTCATGCACATTAAAAAGCACTGACTTGCTCGTTATATTTTAATGTGCGTGAACATTAAAAATTACTGTCTTCCACATTACATTTTACTGTGCATGCACATTAAAAAGCACTGACTTGCTCGTTATATTTAACTGTCCATGCACATTAAAAAGTACTGACTTGCTCGTTATATCTTACTGTGCGTGCACATTAAAAAGTACTGACTTGCTCGTTATATCTTACTGTGCGTGCACATTAAAAAGTACTGACTTCCTCGTTACATTTTACTGTGCGTGCACATTAAAAAGTACCGACTTGCTCGTTATATTTTACTGTGCAAGCACATTAAAAAGCACTGACTTGCTCGTTATATTTTAATGTGCGTGAACATTAAAAATTACTGTCTTCCACATTACATTTTACTGTGCATGCACATTAAAAAGCACTGACTTGCTCGTTATATTTAACTCTCCATGCACATTAAAAAGTACTGACTTGCTCGTTATATCTTACTGTGCGTGCACATTAAAAAGTACTGACTTCCTCGTTACATTTTACTGTGCGTGCACATTAAAAAGTACCGACTTGCTCGTTATATTTTACTGTGCATGCACATTAAAAAGCACTGACTTGCTCGTTATATTTTAATGTGCGTGAACATTAAAAATTACTGTCTTCCACATTACATTTTACTGTGCATGCACATTAAAAAGCACTGACTTGCTCGTTATATTTAACTGTCCATGCACATTAAAAAGTACTGACTTGCTCGTTATATCTTACTGTGCGTGCACATTAAAAAGTACTGACTTCCTCGTTACATTTTACTGTGCGTGCACATTAAAAAGTACTGACTTCCTCGTTACATTTTACTGTGCGTGCACATTAAAAAGTACCGACTTGCTCGTTATATTTTACTGTGCAAGCACATTAAAAAGCACTGACTTGCTCGTTATATTTTAATGTGCGTGAACATTAAAAATTACTGTCTTCCACATTACATTTTACTGTGCATGCACATTTAAAAGCACTGACTTGCTCGTTATATTTAACTGTCCATGCACATTAAAAAGTACTGACTTGCTCGTTATATCTTACTGTGCGTGCACATTAAAAAGTACTGACTTCCTCGTTACATTTTACTGTGCGTGCACATTAAAAAGTACTGACTTTCTCGTTACATTTTAATGTGCGTGCACATTAAAAATTACTGTCTTCCACATTACATTTTACTGTGCGTGCACATTAAAAGGTACCGTCTTCCTCGTTATATTTTAATGTGCGTGCACATTAAAAATTACTGTCTTCCACATTACATTTTACTGTGCGTGCACATTAAAAAGTACTGTCTCCCTCGTTACATTTTAATGTGCGTGCACATTAAAAATTACTGTTTAAACAGTTAAAATTCTTTTAATGTTTAAACATTAAAAAAAAAAATTAAAAAAATTTACTGTTTAAAACAGTAAAAAAAATTTTAATGTTTAAACATTAAACTTTTTTTTACTGTTTTAAACAGTAAATTTTTTTTTACTGGTCAAAACATTAAAATGTACTGTTTTGCTTTAACTGTTTTCGGAACAGTAAAATTTAATGCTCAAAACAGCAGGCTCCCCTGGAACTGTTTAAAACAATAAACTTTAACGATTTATCAGGTATTTTAAATGATTATTTTTTTCAGTGTATAACGGATAACTCACGTCTTAAATCGAATTTAGCTGGACATGTTTCGGGCTATTTCGTAGCCCTTCTTAATAGGAGCACGTTACACGTGCACTACGTACCACCGCTCTGCTCACGAGACAACCCGTTATCCGTTACAATATCATTTCATTCCCTCTCACTCTAATTTTATGTTCAAAATTATAGGTACACACATACTTAAAAATCTACGTTTCGCAAAGATGTATCTCTTTTGTGCATGTGGTCATAGTACGAAGATTAATGGTTTTAGTACAAACTTAAATAATTAGTTACTACCTGTAATTAAGCAGATAACAGTAAAACAGTGCCTTTAAAATTTAAACAAGGCCGGTCAAAACTTTTCATTTTGCTACCAAGTCTAAACTTCATTAGAGGAGCGGCAACAGTCAGGTATTGTAACTTTAGGTAAAAACAAACTTGATATATTACCAGCTTCGGAAATAAAACAAAACTAGTCGAGATCTAAGTCTCGAAGTTTCTGGGGTCGCTAGAAGAAAACAGTGGGGAAGTTTTTCTATCGCTTCTGCCAGTTGAAGCTCTGGATATCGATTTGTTTCATCTAGTTCTTTTTTGATCCTGATAGATAGATAGATAGATAGATAGAATCTTTATTCAAAACAGCATACAAAGCTCAAAGTACAATAGAAAATATACAATAATACCTTTTAACTTAAAACTAGTGCCAAAATAAAGTTCACGTGTTATTCTTTAAATTGAGAGCCCTGCGACGATGTCTTGAATGGGCGCTGACTCAGCATATACTGCAGTAACCTGCAGTGCTGATATTCTGCCAGAAACCCGTAGTGTTTGCTGTACAAGGCAATCAGTCTGTGCCTCTTTAATTATTCGATATAAAGGATTTACTTTATTTAAAGAGACAAACAATAATAGAACCAACCCATTACATATTAAAAATCAAAAAAACAATGTTTGTGTGCCAAAAAAATTATAAAGTTAAGCATCGAACCGGCCAACAATGAAAACATCTGTGAAAAATTATGGCAGTGTCTAATCGAAAAAATAAAAGAAAAAGAAACCAGGTTAGGGGGCAGATTCAGATTCAGGACGTTTGTAACTGGATGGATAACAAGTGCTCTTTATATTTGCTGCGAAAATTGGGTCTCGATCCTAAATTACGAATGGGTGGCGGTATATTATTCCAGCACTTGGTTGCCTGGTATCTGAAACTACCCCGAAAAGCACAGGTTTTGTGGGCATGGACGCATAGCACCTGGGCGCGCGTAGCTCTGACCCTGTGATATGAAGGTGACCATTTAAGTTTGTTATAAATGTAACTCGGAAGCTTAGATTTTATACAGTCAAACAATAAAGATGAAAGCAAAAGATCGTGAATATAAGACATTTTTAAAAGCTTGTATTTGTTCAGATATGGGGTAATATGAGTGCGGGGTGGAATCTTAAAACAAAATCTTGCGCATGCATTTTGTATCCTCTGAATAAGACGGCGCGAACGTTCCAAGAGACAAGGCCAGTAAACAGTGAGACAGTAGTTAACTTTCGATAAAATTAGGGCGTTTCAATCTACCTATATATTTCTTGAACAGGTCAGGTTTTTTAGTAGCATTCTTATTTAAATAAAAAAATTTCAGCATGAATCCAATATTGACGCCGTTTACACAAATTTAGGGCTTTTTGTCATTTAAAAATACGGAAATTACGTATACTTTAAATTTTGGTGTCATACGCAATGTTTAGGTAGTTTAAGTTAATTTAATCCTTAGGCTGCCATTTACTCTTAAACTACTATTAATTTTCAAGCAATCTTAGCCGTTGTAATTTTCTTTGTAAACTTGATACTTTACCATCCTGAATTTTTAATTTTTTTCCACTCAATTTAGATTTTAGTGAAAGTTTGTTTAAAGTTGAATATTTCGCGAACCGATCACTGTATCAAAAAATCGTGTTGGTAACCCCCCAAAGACCTATTCAACGATACTATATAGGGTTAGTCGCGAAAAAAATCACCCCCACTTTAAGTCTATGGGAGGTACCCTACATTTTTTTTTCGGCATGACTGATGTATTCATGCCAAATTACAGCTTTCTAATATTTAAACGGTCTCTAAGTTTAGCCGCGGACAGACAGACGGACAGACATGGCGTAACTATAAGGATTCCTATTTGACCACGCAACCCTAAAAACTGTTTTACTATTACAAAGAACCTCGTGATATAAATATGAAAAAAAAAGAATCGGTCAACATGTGCTTCGAAAAGGATTCGAATAGAATTCTCCCGAAGAAACGTCTGTATTTCTTCAATTCACGCACAAAACCCCTATCTTCACACCTTTCAGCGTATCTTCGTACAATCAAGCATAAAGTGTTGCTTCGTTTGCATTGAATAGCGGTTCTTTTGATGCTGACCCTTCATTGCTGTTCGGGGACAAATGGCACTGAACGGGTTCCACTCCCAGGTGCGTCCCTCGGTCGTTCGAACATGTTGGGATTATATTCAGAGTGGCGAGTTGGTGCAGGAAATTGATTTATTTATCTGTGGCATTTTATCATGTAAAGAAGATAAGTGCCATATCCCGAGCGTTTTTTTTTTACTGATCGCACTCTTGTGCTTTAGTCAAGTTGCGTGCCAAAATTATAGATTAGTTAATTTATTGACTCAGGCGTTACTTTGCGGAGGTCTATATCAATGAACTAAAAGAATTTCATTGCTCACCCGCGACCCTACGATAGCTAAGCTTATGCAAAACATGCGTTTTCATGCAGTTTCTCAATTACGAAGGTAATTATTAAGCCCAGTATAAAGCGCATGAGTTTGACATGGTTTATCGACTACTGCAATATTATGGAGCTTGAAAGAAAGTAAGAAGACATTTACACAAGTACAACAAAATCAAAACAAAAAAAAGACAATAAACAGCAAACATTAATAAAACAAAAAAGAAATACAAAAATTAAAATACACGATTTTGTGTGTCCCCGCAAAAGTGAAACGGCCGCTGGCTCAGCGTAATGCTCGCACGATTTTTCTTGCACAACTAAACAAGGTTTTATGATAATGAAAAGTAAAGGCGTGTACCTACTAACCTAATTTACACCACACAAGCTTTAGTAGACCGACGGGTCCACGGAACCCTGTGGTATCACCCGCTTGCCGGCTTCGATAGCGTTTGTGGCCGCCATTTAGCCCTTACAGCATTTGGGCAGGATTAGTGGCCGTGGTCGACAGGTGAGGATCCAATAGTTTGCGAAATCGTCGAATGTATAGGTGATTACGGGAACAAAATCAATGGGTATTTATAGGCATTTTCAGTTAAGTTGCAAACTAAATACAGCTGATATTAAATTGTGTGATCAGTGTGGCATTAATCTCATTTAAAAAACATACCTACACTTTAAAACTTTTTTTGACGGTAGTTGTTTATTGCACTATTGTTGGAGTTCTTTGCAAGAACTTAATTTACGGATTTAAAGCGAGCCATTGGAAGCGGGTTTTAATTGACTTATAATATGATTAGCTTCTTAATAGAAACTGCCCTCCTAAGCCGAATGGCCCTATCTCAAAAAAATCGCTTTACTGACATTTACATCATGTGATGCAAAATGTTTTAAGCTACACAATAGTATCAATAACTCATAAGTGTTGTTTTTTTTTAAGTAGTCTTACGTTTGGCCTCAATCTCGCTTGATGGAAGGCGAAGATGAGGCCTAAGACGGTACAGTCAGCTGCAGAGAAAAGGTAACCCCCTGTAACGGCGTATCCATGCTTACCGCCGTACAGGGGTGTACCCTTTCTCTGCAGCTGACTGTACACGTTTGTCTAAAAGGTGTCTGTTCACTTTATACAAAAGATGTTCAGATTATAGCGTTCTGGAAAAACTGACCTCGGCCGAAAACAAAATGGAAATGAGATTCGTCATCACATATGCGCCAGGCGTCTTAAATGCTCTGATCAGCGATGCTGGTTAGTACTAAGTAGATGCTTGCTGACCCGGGTCGGTAGGTAAGGTATGGTCTGGTCACGAGTGGCACATTTTGTACTGCGTTCGTAGCCTTCCGATTTCAGGGCCATTACAGACGGACTGCATTCCGACTGCAACTTAATCGCAACTGCCAACTGCCTACACATTTTTCGTTGCAGTTTGACCGCAGTCGGCACAACTGGACTCTAACTGCAATTGAAATGTATGGGCATGGGCAGTCGCCGGTAGTAGTTACGTTCCAGTCTGTCTGTAGTGGCCCTCAATTGTTTTCTGTTCTATTCTAGAAAGCACGGAAGAGAATCAGTATCTCTGTGGTTGGTCGGTCTCAGCGCAAAGGTTATTGAATATAGTCGAGCGAATACTTTAACCTAAACCCCTTTTCCAGTTAACGTTAAACAAAATATCCCCAATCTCGTCTCCTCTCTTATGTCGCACTATAAAACAAAATGGCGTCATCAAATGAAGCGGGGATAAACTAGAACGGCGAAGAGATCACGGAATTGAAATTAGCGAAAAGATCGAATGCCCATAACGCGGTAATTATGTAAATAGGGCGATAAAATGCGATTTTATCTTCTGTCGTGCGATTGAAATGTCAGATTTTATCGCTGCAAAAGTGGAAAATTAAATAAATGACCGCATTTGCATTTAAAGGGGTAGTAATTTTTGCACGCTTACACGATACAGGAACCAGTGATTTACTTTTGGATATTACATTAATTTGTTTTATAGTTCAACAATCGATAAATGCTGCCTAAATGTTTACATGCTTAGGCTGAAGCAGAGTGTATTGGACATAAAATATTTAATTTACTTACGTTGCAAAAGACTAAATTCTTGTAAACAAATAAATGATTTATGATAGGAAAAGTGGGTGATGAAAGCGTAGGGGAAGGGGGGGGGGTGAAATCAGATAAGGGGTGAAAGCAGATAGCTTGATATTTCACGTTTCCGCTATCGCTGTCCTGTTCAGATACGTCGGAGAGCACTTGGTATGCGGTGGCGCGCAATGCGCGTGTTGCAGCAGAAGAGCTAAGAGAAGGGCTATAAATAAGCCCGAAACATCGTCGAGCTAAACTCGATTTAAGACCTGACTTATCCGGTACAATATCATTTTAAGACGTAATAAAGACAAAAAATTTCTGTCATTGGGTGTAAATAGAAAACTGTCCACTTGAATTGACTAATTTAAAGTTGGAACAAAATCAAATGAATAAATAGGTACCATCCAAAGTTAATTTTGTCAAAATGTAATTATGCTAAAAATATTTACAAACAAATCTATTTTTAAAATTAATTAAACCGGAATGGAATATTGCCAATTGTAAATTACGAGCAATATACTCGTAAAATACGCTTAAGTGAATGTCGTCTAAATAAAGGTCATAACTTAATAATGTAGTTCCAAAACGAATGATTTCTGTTGGAATATGTTTACAATTCGTCATATTTCTGAGTGGCTGTTTTTTTTGGCATAAGTTTATCAAATTTGTCAATTTTACCGTATAACAAAATTCATTTTCTACGATATTCAGGATGGTCAGGTTTTCCTTATTTCTGTATTTTGATTCGTCGTTTTCCCATTTTCCATTTGAACCGAATAACAGTAAACCAAAAACACGTATTATACCTTTTCCGCTCCGCCGTGAGTAAAATACGGATCATTACTTTAATTAATTATACACTTTTCCGCTTGCAGGCGATTTCGAACAAATTTTTGACGTTAAATTATTTATAGAATAGAAAAGAAAATATTTATTTTTGAATGACTACGAGTACAATCCCACCCTTTATACGTCCCACTGTTGGGCACAGGCCTCCTTTCAGAACAAGAGGGCTTGGGGCATAGTTCCCACGCGGGCCCAGTGCGGATTGGGAACTTCACACGCACCATTGAATTGCTTCGCAGGTTTGTGCAGGTTTCCTCACGATGTTTTCCTTCATCGCAAACCTCGTGGTAAATATCAAATGTTCCGCACATGAATTTCGAAAAAATCAGAGGTGCGAGCCGGGGTTTGAATCCACGATCCTCTGCTTGAGAGGCGATAGGTCAAACCACTAGGCCACCACGGCTTTTTTGTTCAAAAAAGGACGTCCCCTCAGCATGTCGGTGCCACGACCGACACTGATCTTTAGTGTATACACGGTTACTTAAAACTAAACCAAGTTAGACAAACACAAGATGATACAAGACATACAATTAAACCTAAAAAGAGAGAAACTTGACATTTACATTCGTGTGGTTCATTACAGTGTGGTATTTACATTCGTTTTAATGTTACGCAAAAAAATAACAATCAGTTTTGCTGGTAAAAATAAGAAAAATGGAATTACTTAGTATTCTATTTAGCAATCTTCAAACGACATTATTAAATGGAACTTTTATCTTCCGCAGCATGTTTGCTTGCGTCAAAAATTCAGGTTTGTTTCAAAGGCCGTAGCGTGGTAACAACGGCTTATTTACTACTAGCTTATGCCCGCGACTTCGTCTGCGCGGACCTAGGTTAACGCGCGGTGGCGCCCTCTACCGGAATAAAAAGTATCGGAATATAAGTAATATAAATAGTATATTATATTTCATCAAAATCGGTTCAGCGGTTTTGCCGTGAAAGCGTAACAGACAGACAGACAGACAGACAGAGTTACTTTCGCATTTATAATATTAGTAAGGATAGGGATGTAATAATGATACAATACATCTTTTTTTACGATTTTTATCGGTTTTATTTTTATTACTGAACGATTTTGGAATTTAAATTTGGCGTTTGACAAATCGGCATAAAAATATATTTAAAAATGTAGAGCGTTCATCAAAAAGCAAAGGTGTCAGTGCATGGTATTAATTGATTTATTGCTTCAAGCACTAAAATGTCAGGCTGAATACGAATGGCGATGGCAAAATTGTCCCATTGGATAGACGCCATTTATTAAAAAAAAAAATAGTGGCAAGCGGCTGACATCACTTTTTTCGGTTTCAGTGAGACATTGATATCATTGCAGATTTAAATATAAAAAAAAATACATTAAAGCATACGGTACGTACAATTTTCATATCAATTTAATATTTCCTTATCGATGTGATAGTTGAATTTCGATGAAATAATATCCTACTTATCTATTAACTTCTTTTTAAAACTTAATTTAAAATTTGTGTAAAATTAGATTAGGAACCTTCTTTTTTTAATCTTTATTTATTATGGAACTTTGATCAAGATAATGAACATGTCAGTTCCAAAAGGCCTTAACTATAAAAACACCACAACAGTCATATGATTTAAATGAGTAACAACTCGTGCCAAGAGGGACATAACATGTCCTCCAAGCCATACCACCAGATACCCTGCCATAGAATGGCAAACCTGCGCACGGACTCTCTTACACAGTACTCGAACAAATGTCTACCAAAAATCTACCTACCTGTACCCTAATACCTTCTTGGTTTCTTGAAATATTTTCAAAATTCACTCAGCAAGCATCATGCTAAAACTCGCATTCTAACTTTACTTTAGTAATGATTCATCGTCACGTCTACCGAAACACGCCCACTGCCTGTATAGGTCTAAAGAACGCTGGACGAATGGTTCGCATCCGTCGATCTCATGCGATTTGATCCAGTTCATCAGTGTTCTTTGTGAAGTGTCGACCCTTGCTGCGTTTTCCGATACGTGGCCGCCGCTCAAGAAAGCCTTTGGCCCTTAATCATTACTTGACATCATCATCATCATCATGTCAGCCGAAAGACATCCACTGCTGGACATAGGCCTCCCCCAAGGCTCTCCACTCAGACCGGTCTTGTGCTTTTCGCATCCACCGCGATCCCGCGGTCTTAACCATTACTTGACAATAAAAAAAAACTTTACTCATTTATCGCCGGCTTACAAGGCACATATCAAACGTTTCACCTGTTCGTTCCGTTCACTCATTCATTACGCTGTCAGTATACATGTTTCATAAAAGTATTGTGCAGAATGATTGAATGCACTTAATTATTGTCATCATCAATAAAAGCGTGGAACAACAATGGCACTGATAAAACCGAGCAGGTATTTATTTGAAATTGTATGCCTGTTCATTACTTTCATAGTAAATTTTAATTAGTCATCGAGAAATTTATGTAGGTTTATTTGCATATAATTTAAAGAGAGCCAATGAAAAAATTACGATAAGTTGGCGAAACATAAAGAACACAAAGGTTCCTGTTTTAATCAAAATCAAAATAAGCATTAAGCATGACTGGAAAATTAGGAAGGTTTTTTTAAGGGTCAAATATTAAAGATATTGTTCTCACCTAAACGCCGGTAAAAATAAAATACGTTTAAAAATAAAAGCACGAGTCATAATGTTATTCAAAGTACAGATTGAAAATAAAAGCAACAAAGTGTTTTTTACCAAAAAAACACCGTACACGAAGTTTCGCATAAAAAACACTTAACCCCCAGGCGGGCATCGATTCGCGCGCAAACCGCGGCGCCATGTTTTTGCGAGTGACGTCATTGCCACCGGCCGATTGAAAAACAATACAGCTCAATAAACTCGCGCGCGTTATATAAACTGATTTAAACTGAAGGGAGGTAAGAAATTTGACCCTTAGCCTTTAGGACGTATAACAGAACTTAACTTTAACTTAAAATTAAGAAGAAATCGCTTTTAAGTGATAAGACCGCCTAGCGTCTACCCTGCATTTTGTCTTTGTGTAAATTTAGGTACGAGTATCATACTAATTTGTGGTATTCAGTATAGACTATTTTTTTAACATTTGTACAATATTTTTAATTATCCAAAAAGAGTGATCAATTCACTTAGAAAATATAATAAAATGTTAATTGTTTTATTTATTAGCGGAACGATAGTCAATAATTTTTTTAACGACGATGGGACGGCGGGCTACTTGATGCAATTGACAGCAGCTCACACTCGGCGTGTATAGACGAGATTTTTTTCGTTTTTTAGAAGTTAAGTGGTTTAAATTCAATGAACAAGATTCAATGTAACATGGAAAATTAAAAGTCGAAAAAAAATTAATAAAACTCACTCATTGGTGGGACAGTGGCACACATTACAGGGCACACGAAAGCCATTCTGGTGTTCATGAGATCGGTGATCCTGTTATATTCGGGTAACGAACACACGGGTTACCGTACTTGTACTATTACTTATTCTGTACCTTAGCATATTTTCGACGATATGTATTCATGAATACTTCTACTTCTAACTAATAACCGTACATCACAGTCTACCCTGTGTATTCCACGTGCCAGGGGCACACCGCACGGACGCATTTTGTCATCTTATAATTTCCCCCTTAAGCATTTCTCTTACGAACTCGCCCCAAGGCAGGATATCGTATAATTCTCGCGGTCCTAAAGGAGTAGGTGAGAGGTAATTTACGGCCTTCCTCAACGGTAATACCCGAGAACTTGCGGCCCACAGACGTTGAGGAAATAATAAATAAAATGACGTGAAATATTATTACCGGTTTGAGTTTTTTATACGGGGAAAATGTCAGGGCTTGGTTTGGGTAAAGGTTTGTGATGGCACGGTGTTTAAGACATGAAACCATTGAAACATAAAAAAAATCCGTTTCGCATTGATTTTAATCACGGAGTAGAAAAATAAGTGGAAATGACATGTCAGCTAAAATGGTTTGTTTTAACAATTGAATATACCACAAAAACTTTTTACAAACTTTGTTTTATTGCAGTAGACTAGACGAGTGAGCTTTGATAGTTACGCGTCTTTCTTTTAGATTTAGAAAGGTCTAAGCAAGATCGTCTGGTTGTCATCGAAAACCCCTAAATAGCAAAATTCCGTAAAAATTGTTAGCGCTGTTTCCAAGTGATAGCCTAACCATTTTTTTTACAAGCTTTTTTTGCTGACTGTAGGTACTTTTTATCGACTGTACTTATATTGCCACCCAAACTACATTTGCATACCAAATTTCAAGTTGATGCCATTAACCGTTGAAGAGTTACGTCCTGTGGAGATCCTGGCTGGACTACCAGGATGTCACTACCAGATTATTGTATTGTCACGCAATTTACATAAGTATACCAAATTTCAAGTCAATCCAACTACTGGAACTTAGTCAAATTTAACTTGCAAGATTTGATTACAGTACAGACAGACAACAGAACAGGTGAAACTAAATAAAAGCTTGTAATAAAACATGCGAAACTGGACATTGCGAAACTGAAGTGGCAGTGGGCGGTACACATCGCTCGCAGGACTGATGACTGATGGGGTCAGAAGGTTCTCGAATGACGTCCGCGGACCGGGAGACGAGCTGTCGGTAGGCCTCCAACAAGATGGAGCGACGACTTGGCTAAGATCGCGGGATTGCGGTGGATGCGTAAAGCACAAGACCGGTCTGAGTGGAGAGCCTTGGCGGCCTATGTCCAGCAGTGGACGTCTTTTGGCTGACATGATGATAATGATGAATGAAACATGCCGACGCAGAATTTCTACATCCAGCATTCCGTGGGGGGTATTATCAAGTCAATCGCCACACTTAGAGTTACGTCGACGGCCCTCGACGCAAATCAATTCGGCACTTATTCGATTGTGTCGCACACGACAAAGCACGATTTCCAACGATTTTCCGACTCGCTTCAAATTCTGTACCATGTCGGAAAACTCGACGGATGCAGTTGTTTAAGAGAGGTCCTGTGTCAATTATTTCTGAGACGATTGTCTGCTTACTGCGCTGCAAAGCAGAATGTTGAAGTTCGTGAGAGAACAAAGTAGGTATGTGTTAATTGAGCTGAGTAAATCTTTGAACTTTGGTTTGCGATTCTAGTTACAAAGAACTGACAGTTTTCATTGGAGAAGCAAATTGACGTAATTTTTTTTAATGATTCACGATTAATTAAACTGTCCCAATGGACAGACGCCATTCATTAAATTACATTGGATTTGCTCCGTTCATCCACCATTAGGTATCTGTATTATTTCGGTTTCTAGATTTTTTTATATAACAACCCTTTGACACTGGTAAAACAGTTCTGTTGTCCGATAGATAGAGCCACAGTTTAAGAAAAAAAATAATAACATTAGATAAATATTACTTTCTAAAGAGATTTCGATATTCAGACTTCAGACGCGTCTACCAGGGATAGTATACTACGGGAAGACTGATGAAATTGAGGGTAAATGTTAATCAGTTATCAGTCATTTGTTTGCTCAAACGTGACACAAATTAATAAAATGGCATGGGTTACAGACAATTTAAAGAACTTAAACCATCATAACTTATTGCAAGTTGTGAAAGATAAAAAACCTTTAGATTCTGACAAACTTGTCAACTTAAAATATTGCACCTTTTTCCCCTTTGGTCCCGCTAGCCAACTAAAGCTTGCGTTCTACACGCCGCCGGCGACAACTTCATTAAAACAGCCAAAGCGTGTCAGCGCACGAAAACCGGTGGGTACTGGCTTTGTGTGCCAATCAAATTTAGAGTCCCGTAGCCTTTGAGAGAAAAAATCTTTCGAAACGACAGTGAAATACGTGTGTGAGAGATTTAAAGCTAGAAATGCAGCGTGTGGTGGACTGTTGGAATTTGTTGTCATCAAATGGACAAATGAGCTTTGTTCAGGTGTTCTTTTTAGCATAATCTCAAAAACACGCGTTTTCCAAAAATAAAACCAAGATAGAACGATTTGTTCACTCCTAAAGTCCCCAACATTATAGTAATATCGAAATTGTTACAACTGTTTCTAAAATTTTTGAAATAAATAAATTTAGAAAACCTGATTAATTAATTGGTAAAACTTTTACTTGGCAAGTATTTGTTGTGCCAGTGCCCGCGCCATAAACGAATTCTTTGCATGTTACATATTTTTTTTTTTATATCTACTGTTAAACAAAGGCCCTCCTCAGAATGCCACAATGAACCATAGCTCGCCAGTTGTGGTCATTTGTCGTTAATACATGTAGTTACCCGAAACTTTCGCGATGTCGGTCCACTTAGTGGGTTGCCAACGCTTTGCCTTTTGCATCACATTCAATTTCAACGTGCCTATTTTGAAAGCCGGCATTCGCACCAGTCAGTTAACGGAACTCTCCACTATTTCTCGCAGTTCACGCCCTGTTTGTTTAAAAATGGAATGTTACAGCGCGTTTGTCGTCACGTCATGTGTTTCTACCCTTAGATTCAGCTGTGAATGAATTTTAAACCAACACGAGTGGGAACGGACATGTGAAATTTTCTGGAATACGCGCATTCTGTTAGTGCTCTGTATTTTCAGGGTTCGGTATCTTAAAAGGATCACTCGCGTGTGCTTTGCCTCTCACAGCCAAATTTCTCCGAAAATTACTGAAAATTGGTGATTTTGCTCGTAAATTACGAAAAGCCCCGAAGTGGCAAGCAGAGAGCTTGGGGTCGATGTCGCGACCTGCTTGAGAGGTCATAGGTTCAAGAAATCATTGGTCAAACCATTACGCTCCCGCGCGTTTAGGTTCCAAGCTGCGAGTACTGTATAGTTAGTTATAGATCACAGAAAAACCTTTAAGAAATTTATGTTATTTAAAGTAACCTAACACCGTTGCTACAGCAATACCGCATAACTAGCATTTTCCACAAGGTACAATTTTCATTGTAAGAACAGTACGATGTTAGTACTGTTCTAACAGCCAAAATTACACCTTATGGAAAAAGTTAGTTACGCGGTATTGCAGTAGCAACGACGATAGGATGGTTCTGTTGTGTCCAGGAAAGAACGGAACCTTCTCAACGCGAGTTTCACTTGTCCAGCTTTTATGGGTGACACTCTTTACCGGCACGGATAATACAGGTATCACACTGACAAGAGTTTCTATGGGCGTGTACATGAAATATTAGGTCGGTATTTAAATGTCGGTATCGTACGGCCAGTAAATAGTGTCGCCCGCTATTTTCTAAACTGGTGTACTTTATGCTTATGGCTGATCTAAGGCTGTGAAACTCAGGCAAAAACTTTGTAGAACATTTTTAAACAGGCTCGAAAGAAAATTAGAATTCTTTATACAAGGTGTAAATTAAATAAGTGACGATCTGGAAGTAGTTTGTTCAGAATCGAGAGCAGAATCGATTACCTTATATTGTACAGCCGGATGTTTTTTTTAATCCTTTCCCTCATACTATGGCTAGTGTAAAACTTACGAATGCAGTATAGGATTCGCATTGTAGCTAGTTATAAAACGCATGTCAATTCATTAATGGCATCACCTACCTAATGTACGCTAATAATTATAAATAAATAATAAATATATATGCTCAGCTACATATGTGGCAAAAGGTTCGGGCTCAGCATGTGCGGTGAGGACTATGCGTCACCGCGCTGATTTTCAGCCTGCACCTCTACACAGCGTACAGATATTACACGAGACGGGTATTATCATATTTTTAGAGTCAAATCAAAGAGTAAACAAAATAAATAATAAAAAAAATAAGTAATATTTCCTTAGTAGATGTATGCAGATGTTTTCCTTAGGTGGTGGTACTTATGGATCCAAAATAAATCTTTCTCTCTTTCTTTCAGATTAATAATATGTTTTTCCTCGACAGTTACTGTTACAAATGACATCATACGGTAAAATAGAACTAGCACACCGTACAAAAAAGATCTTGCGCAGATTTAATAAATATCACGAAGCAATAAATATCGTATTTCTGGACGAAAAAACAAAAGAATGCTTCGAGTTAGAAGGTTTTTGAACGAATCCATATAACACATGTCTCGATAATGTCACAGTATTCCAGAAAATCAACAGTAGGTAGGGCAGGTGGTAGGACCTTGTGCAAGGTCCGCGCGGATTGCTACCATCATCTTGCTCGCTAATCCTGCCGTGAAGCAGCATGTTTCGGCGTGGAGAGTAAAACAGCCGGTGAAATTAGTGGCACTTGGTGTATCCCATCTTAGGCCTCTAGGTTGACAACGCATCTGCAATACCCCTGGTGTTGCAGATGTTTATGGGCGGTGGTGATTTCTTACCATCAGGAGACCCACTTGCTCGTTTTCCATCCAGTCGAATAAAAAAAAAGTTACTCGAATATGACATAAGGAAATTAATACCTAACTATTTTTTACTAATAAACTTTAGTCACACCTTTTGTAAGGTAACTACTACGAAATATGTAGCTCCGTTCTTTACATTCTATATTGAACATGAAGTTTTAAAATTCCTAAAGTCTCAAAAATCATACAAATAGGAATTATAAAAAGTGATTCACGATTATTATGCTTTTCTGAATGTTTAATGCGAAATCTATCTTAAAATTTTTGAGCACAAGTCTCAACAAAATATCTAAATTAATTAAATGTTTTAAATACCTACTTCTATCGACAGCTACAAAATGGCTATCAAATATTTATGTATATACGATAGTATGAAAAATTATATAACATAATACAATTTTTGACTCAAAAGTCTACATTACAAGAAAGTACACAATGGTGCGCAAACAAGATTTGTATCTGACTATATGCAGTAAAGTAAAAAGCGGTATCTCAAAAAGAAAAACGCTTTTATTACTTATACCATCGTGTAGTTTAAGACTTTATGCATAAGATAGTGTAAATAACATGTCCAGAGACTGATTTTTAAAAACGCATCAGTTGTCTAAAAATACCGTTTACTGTTGCACCAACTGTGTACTGTTGTGTACTGTCGAATATCGCGTTCCTGGGGATCATAATATCCTTCCCCAATACGGGCCTGGATATGGCTCCAGGAGTAATTCGCCGAATAATCTATGGGCTTTTTTGCCAATATTTCTATATGTGATAATACATTGTTTTTATACGCTTCAGTAGTGTTGGATGCTGAGATACTTTTGTTGCTAGTGTTGCACTTCTACTCGTGACCACGGCCACTGTCATGTAGTCGAAACATCGAGGTGTGTTAAATTCAGTCATATAAGAAACTCATATATAGCTTCGTTTTGGTTTCCTAAAAGCTGTCTCAAAAGTATCATAAAATCTCGTGTCTGTATCGTTAGTTGTTAAACTTCATAAAAGTCTTTGCAGTTTCAAAGTTTTTGTAGGTGGTAGGACCTTGTGCAAGGTCCGCCCGGATCGCTACCACCATCTTGCTCGCTAATCCTGCCGTGAAGCAGCAGTGCTTGCACGGTTGTGTATCGGCGCGGAGAGTAAGACAGCCGGTGAAATTACTGGCACTTGAGGTATTCCAACTTAGGCCTCTAGGTTGGCAACGCATCTGCAATACCCCTGGTGTTGCAGATGTTTTAAGGGCGGTGGTGAGCTTTTACCACCAGGAGACCCACTTGATCGTTTGCCTTCCAGTCGAATAAAAAAAAAAGTCAGTTTTTCCGAGACTATCTCCGTTTCTATAGCACCTGTGATGTTAGCACTCACTATATATAGAAATTGTAGAGCATAAAATTTGCGACAAATATTGTTTCCAAAAATTTTCATACGCCCTATCGTTTTTGAGATAGAGGGCAGAGAGGTCAAACACGAAGGGGCTACGTCGTTTTATTACTGAGGTCCTGTGGTCACCTTTCGGCTTTATTATCAAGACGTTAGGTATAATGGAGATAAAAAAAGGTGAAATGAGCTGGGAACCTGTCGAGGGAATCTATAGTTTTGAATTTGTTGAGTTGGAAAGCCTCAATCGATCTCAATAGATGGGAATCTTTTAAGTTGAGATTCTGTGGAGTTGACAATATATTCAGTACGGCATCTTTAAGAAAATATCTGTGGAATTGGGAACAAGACATTTTAGTGTAGTTTAATACATAAATAAATGAAAGCACTCACGTGTTAAGCTCAAGGTCCAGTCTGAACTTGTGGTTGAAAGCTTTGATGAGAAGCGACGTCCGGTGAAAGTGTTTGCCAGTCTGAAACAAAGACAATAGTTATTGGAAACTGTTCAATGGTGATAAAGTTTTAGTACGATAAGTTAGCAATAATTATGAACATTTCTTGTAGGTAACAAAATTACAAAAAAAGCTCTATAAACTTTACAAGTCAATCGCACCAATGAAAGCTATTTTTCACTCACAACAAAATAAATAAATAAATCATCATCATCATCATCAGCCGGAAGTCGTCCACTGGACAAAGGCCGCCCCCTTAGAACGCCACAATGAACGACACTAGCATCCACCGGTTTCCCGCGACTCTCACAATGTCGTCAGTCCACCTGTGAGAGGCCTACCAACGCTTCGTCTTCCGGTTCGTGGACGCCACTCGAGGACTTTTCTCCTCCAACGGTTATCTGTTCTTCGAGCGATGTGGCCTGCCCATTGCCACTACAATTTGCATATTTTTACAGCTATGTCAGTAACTTTAGTTCTTCGAAGAATTTCCGTATTCCGGATTCTATCGCGCAAAGAAACTCCAAGCATAGATAAATAAATATCATGGGACAATTGACACCAATTGACCTAGTTCCATACTAAGCCAAGCTTGAATTATGGATACTACGCAACGGATAAGTCAGCGGCATATTTATAGACACATACATAATTTAAATACATATTAAACGTCCAAGACCCTATAATAACTAATTTATGTATCAGGACTTAATTTGTCACTACTATTATTATGAACAATAACGTCATAAATTAAGAATTTTTTTTTACTACGTAATCATCTTGATTTTTATTATCTTTAAACAAAAAGATTTAGTCACTAGTTCACTCGAGAAATTAACTTTGTTTGATTTGTTAAAATGTCCGTAAAATAAGACGTTGTAGAGGACGACATAAACTCCACCAACTAAAATATTGTTTACGGAAAAACTTTCTAGCGTCACATTAAACAGCTGTGTACAAATACAAAAACCACTAACCATTTATAAATTGATACTTCACATTTATGTACCCAGTGAAGCAAAGTAACAGACCGTACCTACAGATAACGGTCAAACACTCCGAATTTGTATCCAAAAAGGGTCTACCGCATATTTGCAAAGGACCAAGAAAATAGGTCAGTTTGTACGTTGTTATACGTGCCTTTGACGAAGCGTTCAAGTGAAATTTTTATTTCATTTGACTTACATTTTTGGGAGCAAACATAATTACGCGAGTTGGCACCGACGATTGATTTTGTCGACTGAGTTGGCCGGCTGATGATGTTGGTCCTTTCATGGTGTTTAGCGGAGTCGAAACGTTTGGAATTTGTATAGTCATTTTCATTTCCTTTTCGAGTAGACAATGCGTGCAACTCGCGCACCGGAAAACTTTCGGTGTTTTCGGGATTGATAAATCAAATTAACACTTTGTTAAAACAAATAACGCGTTCCTTTTAAGGCATAATTTTGACCAAAAAGCTTGTATTGCAGCGGATCGGAAAGAATTTTACAATCTTTTAACGATATTCAAAGGAGGTTCTGGTAAAAAGGGGTGTGGTTAAAGTCGCGGGCGACGGTGGATGCAGGTCGCTTCCAATCGCGGCAGTTCGAGGTCTATGGGGGAGGCTTATTTCCAAAAGTTGACGTCCTGCGGCTGATATGATGATAATGATAATGATGAAATGATATTAAGTCATAAACCATCAGCCAAATATGTGAGGAAATCATCGTGAAGAAACCTGCACAACCTGCGAAGCAATTTAATGGTGTGTGTGAACTTCCCAATCCGCACTGAGCCCGCGTGGAAATAACGGCCCAAGCTTTCTCATTCTGAGAGGAGGCCTGTGCCCAGCAGTGGGACGTATGTAGGCTGGGATGATGTGATGAATAGTGTTGCTACCCTCTCTCACATCAGAGGCCGTATTGCCCACTGTTTCTGACACGCGCGATCGCTATCAAACGACAGCTTTTGTACGAGAAATCAGTAATTTCATTGCAATCGCGAGCGTCAGAAACGTTAGGCAAAACGGCTTCAGGTCACTTAGTCTAGTCGCCTTTTATGACACCCACGGGAAGCAACAGGTGTTATTTTAAAACCGGGCACGGTACGTTAAGTTCCGTCTACGCCTATTTTAAGACTGTGTTGTTATTTACTGTATAAAAGGGAACTGTTTCTTGGAATATTTTCTATTCAAGAGCGGATTCTTGAACAACAATATCAGTCAGCATCTTCGTTCTTAGATGTTTAATAAATATTTTTCTATTTTTAGCACTGTTTACTCTTTCATCTTGATTTTTACCTCGTTTTAAGCTATGAATTTCGTTTTTGCTTCGAATGAGACAGAGTTAGTCCTCTAATGAGGTAATCCTATACACTGTTTCTTTGTCACAAAACAAAGGCAAATTTCAAAGCGAATATAAAAGGATACTGAAATTATTACCAAACGTACGAGGCAAGAAAGAATCGAAACTATTGACACACAATAATGCGCCTTCAAACAACAAGTTTCAGGTTTAAATTACACTGGATTTAGCTGCAATTAGACTTGGCCTTTTTAAGTACGAGAGCTTAAGGTAAAAGTGGTTTCGATTGGCCACAATTTTATTACTCTAATGGCTTTTCGAATGGTAAAACCCTCCTTCATGTTATGATTAAAGAAGTCGTTACTAAGTGGAACTGAAAAGGTAGCCAATATTGCTTCTCGTATTAGCCAATACGAACAAGCAGGAAGTTTTGAGTTATTCCCATTCCTCTGTGTACTAGTTTATTTACCATCTCATTGTTTTTTTCTGCGAGAGCTACACATTAATTAGACTAAGAACCTGTTTCATCACTACCTACTAACTTTAAGTGTCAGTTAAATGTGATGCCGTCTTTGTTTATTCGGACAAAACAAACAGAGACGGCATCACTGATATCCGACACAAAGTCGATAAGTGGTGAAACAGGCCCTAAATGCACAGATGTGTAAAATGAATGGAAGCCATTAATCATCATCATCATCAGCCTACCCACTGATCTAGTCAACAGCTGGACATAGGCTTCTCCCGATCAGCGCCATTGCGCCCTGTCCTCGGCTCGATGCATCCAGCTTCCACCAGCAGCCGTATCATTCAACTTTGCAGGTGGTAGGACTTTGTGGAAGGTCCGCCCGGATTGCTACCATCATCTTGCTCGCTAATCCTGCCGTGAAGTAGCAGTGCTTGCACTGTTTTGTTTCGGGGTGGAGAGTAAGACAGCCGGTGAAATTACTGGCACTTGAGGTATCCTATCTTAGGCCTCTAGGTTGGCAACGCATCTGCATTACCCCCGGTGTTGAGATGTTTATGAGCGGTGGTGATCTCTTACCATCAAGAGACGCACTTGTTCATTTGCCATCCAGATCGAAAAAAACTACCGTAATGTTGCAAAAAAAAACCGACACGGTAATTAGACACTGATGAAAGAGAATAACCGTTTTCTGACTGTTGTTTTGTAACGCACATTTATTTTAGAAACATGAATAATGCCAAAATGCCGTTTTTGTCAGACTATGATAAAATGCGTTTATGTAGACGACTTTATTAGTGCTCTGTCACTCCAAAGAAAAGAAAACTTCCGAACTGCCAACGTCAACAACAACTTTAATATCAGACTTGCAAAGAATTAAAAATGATATTTTTAGGAGACCGTTAAAGCGTGCCTAGCATGATGACAGTAATGCAATCACGATCCAACGACACCCCGTAACGGGCGAGGAGATTATTTCACGAGGCCTGCAATTTAATAAAGCGCAGCCCGAGGCATATATGCACGTTGCAAAATGACGATGAAATCAATTGAACGTTGCTTGATTACGAATGTTTGAACTACGACATTTGAATATTGAAAATAATTAGCAAAACCGAATTGGGCAAGATATAGGTTTCACTTACAGTTTGTTCTGGCTCTATTCCTCAGTCCCAGGGACACATTTAAGACACAATCACAGCACTTTCAGAGTTTTTTATGAATAATTTAAAAGAGCGCGCGCCGGCCGGCATTCATTTCGAGCTGTCAAATTTGCGCAACTCGTTGGTGGCGCCGCCGTGCGGGAGAAAGCGGAATGTTCATTCAGCCAGTATGTTTTTGATATGTGCAGGAGGTTTTAATGCACATATTACTAATTATATCTGCCCAATGTAACGTACATAAACCCCCCACCGGGAATCTACCCCAGATTCCCCAGTTTACAAACAAAACCAGGGATGGTATTGAATAAGGTAAGTGGACTGTATAGTGTAAGTATTTGTTGACTTAGTGAACTAAACACGTGTAGCTGTAAATTGAGTAAAATAAATGACTTATTTCGAACCTAAAATTGTCATAAATTTGACACCTTCTTGCGTCAAATTCATGCAAAGAAACAAAGGAAAATAAAAATTATGCTGAATCCAATTCCATTGGAAGTGGACTAAGCTTTACAACGGGTCGCGTGTATTCGCCATTCTGGATTTTTACTTTTACCACCCGTACAACTCCATCAGCTCCTGGATAAAGTTCCGTCACACGACCGAGAGGCCATTGAAGCGGAGGAGCGTCAGCATGCATAAGAACGAGTTCATCAACTTGAATATTACGACAATTCCTATGCCATTTTTGTCGCTGCTGCAGCGTGTGCAAATAATCGTTTAATTGCAATGTACGCGGACCGATATGTAAATAAATTTTATGGAAATAGTCGATAAGAATTTTTGTAAAGTTGCACTTTTTAGGAAGCAATAATGGATACTTCTTTTGATACGGTAGTTCGGCGAAAGACAACCTACCCCCCACCCTGAGAAAACCGAGGGGGTCGACATAAGGTGCTAACCTTTTAAGTGAAGAACTACAGCTGTAACCATTGGAAATTGCTTGGATATCAGCTGCAAAATGCTCTCGCTGAACTGATTTGATGAGCACATCGTGTGCGTTCTTTAAATCTGATAGAGACGAAGGACCCGTGTTCCTATTAGACTTCGTCGATCTACAATTGTTGATAAACTGAAAACAACGAGCTAAGACCTTTTGAAGTTTGCTAAAACTCGAATATTTTTCAGTTAAATCATAAACAAGATTTGAGTCACGTGTTGTGTTTTGCACGCTAGTTTGAGCCAAAGTCGCGCATGGAATTTTGAGTTCTGGCACATTTGCCGATTTAAATTGATCAATTGATTTTACTGGCCAATTCTCTCTTGGTGCGTCTAGCCAGCTCGGTCCTCCGAGCCACTCCGCTGTCGATAACAGCACGGAAGGTAGCGCTCCGCGCGAGCACACGTCAGCGGGGTTGGACGCGCCGCTCACGTGAAACCAACAATCGCTTTGCACGGTCTCCAAAATTTTGGAAACACGCGAAGCCACAAAGGTTTTGAGATTATAACTGGGTGTATTCAACCAACTCAGCACCACAGAGGAATCGGTAAACAAGAGTATTTCATGAACAGGAATTCGTTCAGACAATATTGACTTCGTATATTTGACTAACTTGACTAACAAATGCGCAGCCATTAGCTCGAGACGTGGAATGGTCACTGTCTTCAAGGGTGCAACCTTGGATTTTGCAATGACTAGACTGACCTTCGAATTACCTTGATTGTTAAAACTACGCAAATAGATGACCGCAGCTATTCCTTGAACTGAAGCATCGCAGAATCCTAGTATCTGGTAGTAGCTGTGCTGTTTGACAGTAACCTGGCGCTCGTGGCTAAAATTCGACAACAGCGGGAGCTCTGACATGTAGGTGAGCCACTCCTTTTCCAGTTCCGGAGGCAGCCGCTCATCCCAACCCAGCTGTTGGAGCCAGAGTTTCTGCATGAAGCATTTCGCGTAGAATATGCAAGGAGCCACGAAACCTAAGGGATCATACTGACGACCAATCTGTGACAAAACACTACGCTTGGTGATCGCCTGTGAAGCTGGAAGTGGATGGAATACGAAGGAAAACACATCTTCGGCGGGTCGCCACTGCAGACCTAAAACTTTTATGGATAGGTCCTTGTCATCCTCGAATGCAATGGGCGTTTCGCGGTGATCAGCTGGAACCCGAGCCAGTACCTGGGGACAGTTGCTGGCCCACTTACGAAGCAGAAATCCTCCTCCACTCAGCAACTCTAACAGTTCATCCTGTAGCCTAGCTGCTTCATCATAGCTGCTCACTGACCACAGAAGGTCATCGACGAAGAAACCCTTTTTTAGAACCTTGCTCGCTAAAGGATACTTCTCGCAGTCGTCGTCAGCCAGTTGATGCAGGACTCGGATCGCTAGGTACGGACTGCTAGCAACGCCGTATGTGATCGTGTTTAACTCATACACCTTTAAAGGTTGATCAGGTTGAAACCTCCACAAGATGTGTTGGTAATTGCGTTGAGATTTTTCGATCAAGGTCATTCGAAACATTTTACAAATGTCACTTGACAAGCAAATTTCATGTATACGAAAATTTATTAAAATCTCATTAATATCTGCTTGAAGCTTAGGACCGGCGTAAACGACTGAATTTAAAGAATTATTATTTGTCGTTTTGCATGAGGCGTCAAAAACTACTCGGAGTTTTGTCGTGGTACTTGACGGTCGGAGAATACAAAAGTGAGGAATTATGTACTTAGAATCCACAGTACCAAAATCACCTACGCAAGTCATGTGACCAAGGCTTTCATATTCGGACATGAATTTATTATATTCTTCCTTAAGTTCCGGAAGACGATTCAGCTTTGTTTCTAAATTGTTGAAACGACGTAACGCTTGTGGAGTCGAATCGCCGAGATCAAAACTGGGTTTGAACGGGTACTTCACTGTATAACGTCCCGTAGTATCGCGACTGTGTTCGTTTTGGAACAATTGTTCGACATACAAATCTTCTGGTTTTTTAGTGACGTCATACGGCACGTTTTCAGTCTCCCAGAAAGAGTTCATGATTTTATCGATACTACTAGTTTTATTAGCAGAGAACAAGTTGAGCGAGGCTGTATTTGACTCACAATCGTCACTCAGTACTGTCTGACCAGTAATGACATATCCGAATATGGAATGCATCGCGACGGGCAAACCCGGGTCACGTGGTAGTATATTTTGACCGTCATAAATGTAGGGAAATAAGTCACCTGCGATCAACAAGTCAACTGGAGCCGCCGAAAAGTAGTTCGGGTCAGCTAACTCTAGATTTTTGAAATTATTGATAACTTTGTTTGATAAGGTTACTGTAGGTAAGTTGCTAGTTATATTACTTACGACAACAGTATCAGTGCTAAGCACCGGACCAAATGAGTTTCGTGGTTTAATTGAACATGTAACCAGACCGAAATCTTGCACTGGCGCACCTCCCAGACCCATGGGTTCAAACTGACACTTGCGTCGAGACAAACCCAGGCGCTGGGCACACTCTTTTGTCATATAACCGGACATGGCACCGCTGTCAATGACTGCACGTACGGCGTGGTAAGTTCCCCATCGATCTGCGACGTGCACCATGGCAGTGCCTAACAGCACGGTTGAATTTGACGAACAAGTCAAGCCGACGTTTGGCATTGACCTTTGACTTTGATTTTGACCATTTGAAACGTTTTGAATACTTGAAATGTTTTGACTATTTGAACCGTTTTGATTAATTGATGAATTTTGAACAGTTGGAACTGTATCTAAGTGAATACTGTGATGGTGCGGTTGTTTACACAGCACACAACGCACTTTTGACGTACACTCGGACAACGAATGCTGACGAAAGCAATTTTCGCATAATTGAAGCTGTTTCACTTTGTCAAGACGCTGCACCGGTGTTAAATCAAAAAACTCGAAACATCGATAAGTTGAATGCGGTTTGTCGCAAAATAGACATCTATTTGATCGTTCGCTATTATTCTTACTCACAGCTGACAAGCACGGCTTTTGGAACTGCTTCGGTGCACTACTGTAATTAGCAGCATTATTATTATTTGTTCGAACAAAATTCGGCTTTGCAGAGGTGTTAGGAACACTCTTAGGCGTAAACTGAATTTTTGATGTACTAATTTTAACCTCAGACATTTCCAAAACACGCGCCTGTTTCTCCACGAAATTAATCAGCTGTTCGTAAGTAGGTATATCGGTTTGATCTACAGATTGTTCGAATTCGCGCCTAGTGACGGGGTCTAAATTTCGCAATCCCATATAAAACAGTATGAAACTCGATAGGTTACTGATTTTCAAAAGTTTCAATGCTTTAACACACTCTTGATACGTTTGTAAAAATGTGTTTAGACCAGTAGCCGACTCAGTTGACAAAGGCTTAAATTGAAACAGCCGATCTAAATAGCTCGTAGCTAAGGCACGAGTGTTCTCAAATTTTTTGACTAGCAAAGCCCATACTATCGGATAATTATCGGCCGTCACTGGCATCCCTTTGACCACAGTCAATGCCGAACCGCTGACTGCGGAGAGCAGGTAATAAAACTTCTCAATGTTCGTAATATCATTGTTGTTATGAATTAAACTCGTAAACGTGTCATAGAATGTTTGCCAGTTTTCTAATTTGCTATCGAAATGGAACAATTCTAGTTTAGGCAGCCGCGGCTTAGCCGACCGCGAGTCTGGCCCGGCAGCGCCCGGGCCGCGGCCCGCGGAGCGCGACGAAGGTCCGCTACCGCTGCCGTCACACGATTGCCAAGTGTCGCTATTAGCCTCCGCTACACTCAGAATACGGAAATACATGTCGTCAAAGGTTTGAATTTCTTGATAATTTGGTTTAAATTTCGGGTTTTGTTTCTTATTATAAGAATTTAACTCGAATATGCATTGTTCGAAACATTCCCGAGTCGAATGAAGTTCTTTAAGTCGCAAATTAAATTCGGTTAAACGCTCTGGTGGAGTTGATTTGGATAGTTCAAATAACGTTTGACATCGTATAAAAAGCAGTTCTTTTTTGTTGATAAGTTGTTCGACATCGAATTCTTTTTCGTCCATTTCGAATTAAAAAACAAAAGACGCGCGCGACGCGTTGCAAAGAACGAAAATTGAAAACGTTTATTTTATACGTATTATTCTAGGTAAATAACTTAGATTAGAAATAAGCCTGTTACCTTAAAACTGCGTGAAATGTGTGTTTTATGTGTATGAATGTGTATTTAGTTTGCAAACTGAGGATGCGGTTCGATTGACCAAAATGTTTGAACTACGACATTTGAATATTGAAAATAATTAGCAAAACCGAATTGGGCAAGATATAGGTTTCACTTACAGTTTGTTCTGGCTCTATTCCTCAGTCCCAGGGACACATTTAAGACACAATCACAGCACTTTCAGAGTTTTTTATGAATAATTTAAAAGAGCGCGCGCCGGCCGGCATTCATTTCGAGCTGTCAAATTTGCGCAACTCGTTGGTGGCGCCGCCGTGCGGGAGAAAGCGGAATGTTCATTCAGCCAGTATGTTTTTGATATGTGCAGGAGGTTTTAATGCACATATTACTAATTATATCTGCCCAATGTAACGTACAACGAAAAAAGCGATCGGATGCCGAATTAATCGTGTTACCACGAAAACTCAGACCACTGTTAGTTGTACATGGTGTTTACAACATGTGAGGTTTGTTCGTAGCACATAAGTTAAGTATTGTATTATTATTTTGTAAGAATTTTTGTCTAAGGGCCTGTTGTTTGATCATTAGTTAAACAAACTTAATAGTTAAAATGTATGGCAAAAATAACAATAGTTAACACATTTCAATGGAAATTTGACTATTAGTAACTTTAACTACTGATCAAACAACGGGCCCTAAGTCCACGATATATGTAATGCAATTTATTGTCTCAGGCGTTACTTTGCGGAGGTCCATATCAATGAACTAAAATCATTTCTTTGCTCACCTTCGACCTTATGATAGCTAAGTAATGCAAGATAAGAATATGCGTGTTCATGCAGTTCCTCCACCTCCCCACTGTAAGAACACACATAAATCACACAAACCCATCTATCACCACCTTAGGGCTCATCCTCAGAGTAACACAACCTTTCACCATGCTATCAGATCAGATGTTATAATGCTGTTTAAAATATGTAGGTTCGTAGCATCTACTTAAGTAGTGAATAACCATTGTACTTTTGTCTAAGGCGATGATAAAAGTAATGCTTTAATTACTTTGACATCGACATATAAAATTGGGCTATTAAGTGCGTCAATAATACGTCTACCGATAGTGTCTTTTCCAACCTTGACATTGGCGGAATCATCGATAGTATCGATGGAGCTATACTTTCAAGAATTGAATTGAATTTCAATAATTTAGCTGGTATCAATTAAACTAATTACACAGATGACAGCTGTCAAATCGAGCCTATTCATCGTAATTAGTTTAGCACATTATAATGCACGAGGCATTTTTATATTACTATTAGCTTTTGCCCGCGACGCCGCCCGCGTGGTATTCGGTTATCGCGCGCTGTTCCCTCGGGAACTGTGCATTTTTCCGGGATAAAAAGTGGTCTATGTCACTCTCGGGTCCATAAACTATCTCTATGCCAAAAATCACGTCGATCCGTTGCTCCGTTACGGCGTGAAAGACGGGCAAACATAAAAACATACAAACACACTTTCGCATTTATAATATTAGTATGGATGGATAGAAGGTAAGAAGGTGTATTATAAATTCAATAGAACCATAAAAAGTGTAGTTATAAAATCACATACACTCTATCGGACGTCACCACACTAATTTAGCCTGTGGCGATGTTTATTGAATTAGGGACCCTCGTCCAGGGTGACCCATAAACGTGTATTGACAGCTACCCTCCTCACCATACGTAATTATGCCGGGGATTCATATTATAGTTCATATTTATCGATTTTGGAAGGGTTAATCGTATGTTTAAACAAGGATTGTAGTGTTTTGTGACGTTTGGTGGCATTGCTCTGAAATTTTAAGGATTGCCATAAGTACACAGGAAATTGTAGCGTTAAAATTGACAACATTTAACTTTTTGAGCCTTTTATTTTATTGGTTCCGTGTACTTGGTTTGAAAAGACTAAATGCGCTGATAGTTTATTTTTTTAACCAGGGTTTTTGTTTAATTTAAATATTATTTAAAAGTCGCTGAACTAATGTTTGCTCATGTTACAAGAACCACCCATATATCTTGAAGTATTTTTAAAATTAAATGTTGTCAATTAGGTACAATCTAACATTTACTCAGGAAATGTTAGACTGTACAACTAGAGCATGAAACGAGCCCTTTTCCACGAGACGTTCAAATAGCCACCCGAGCCGGTACAGCGAGAGGGGATAGACACGTCGAAGGGGAAAATGGGTTCAATGCTCAAGTTTTACTTTTTTTTTTTCATTTCGATGACGAGGGAATGAAATATTTGAAAATGGAAATGAATTAGTTTTATATAAATTAAAAATTATTAAAAACATACGTAGATACAGAAACTTCTTTGTTCGTGACTGACCTTGGTCTTAGACGAAGATTTTACTTTATGGACTAGAGCGTAAAAAGTAATTTTATGTCGCCTAGATTCAGCATAAACATGAACTTTACGAAAATGTACGAAAAAGTACTTTATTTAGTCTGTCAGTTTGATTACGCGAAAATGCATCCGCAGTTTTGTTTTCGTTAGCCAAACAATAAAAAAAATTATGAATAGGCAGTTAGAGATCCGTGCGCTACAAAATGCCAGCGGCATTTTTAAGACAGTATGCTATCCAGCCATACATCCATCAATCCTCATACACTTTCTCGTTTATAATAGGTATTAGTAGGGTTTTTCTTTTATGAGCATAGCGGCGAGACAAAACTAGTATTATTACAAAGTTTGATCACAACAAAATGCTTGTTTGAAACAGCGTCAATTTTCAGGTTAATTAATATCTTAGAAATAATAAAACTATTGCTAAAGCTGTTAACAAACTTACTGAGTCTCAGTTCTAAGTACAAAGGGAAGATAACAACGAAGATATTCTGGATTGTAGACAAAGTACTTTCTGAAGTACCAATCGCTAGTCTTGTATAACTTGATTTTAGAATTGATTTATTGGAAGCTTTATTGTAAGAACATAGTTTACGTTTTGATAGAGCAATTTTGGCTGTACTTAAATTAAATTGTTCAAGAATTTCTAAAATGTAAGAAAGTACATCGCAAAGGGCTCTTCTATATTTTTATATAATACTTTTTAATACTATTTATTCAAAGTGCTTACCGGTTGTTTTTGGTGAGATCCAAAAATGATTAGTCGTCTTAAGAAAAGTAATTTTTCACTACTCATGTTCGTAAAGTTCATGTTTATGCTGGATCTAGGCAACATAAAATGACTTTTTATGCACTAGTGCATAAAGTAAAATCTTCCTCTAAGACCAAGGTAATCAGGTGTCAACAACCACAAACAAAAAATTTTCTACATATTTTTTATAATAATTTCTAATTTATTTAAAACAAAAAAAAATCAAAATAAATTAATAAAAATAAAAAATATAATTATATAATAATGCATGAAAATTAAAAGGTACATAGTAAGTGAGCAATTGCTTCCACTGTTGCTATTTATTAATTTCCTCACAATCTAAGTGAAAAGCAGAGTGTAAAACTCGAGCATTAAACCCATTTTCCCTTCGACGTGTGGCTATATGAACGCCTCGGGTAAAATGGCTCGTTTTATGCTCTCGTTGTACTATCTACTATTTTTGTTATTCTAAACATGCCGAAATAGACTTGTTATTTATATTATAACTGAGCATAGCTCGCTCGCCCTACCTTGCATCTCAAAACGCAGTACTACGTGGAAACGATACTACAGAATTTCATGATTAACTAATATATGTAGTTAATGAAATGACCGTGTTCTTTTTTTTGCCTGCTCTTTAAACATAGTTTATAAACGTATCTATTAATATTGTGAATCTGTTTAAAAAAAAAAAACATCGTTGAGTTCTTTGCCGGATTCTTCTCAACAAAGGTTTTTTCCGAACCGGTGGTAGATTTTTTTGACATTCAAAAGTCTTGATATAGCCTAAATTGAATAAAGATATTTTGACTTTGACTTTAAAGTTACGATTACTTTTTAAACAACCAAAAAAACGTATCTTACCGACACCTCCACCCCACGAAGCACGCTGGCACCGCAGAAACCGCACAAAAAAGTCCCCATGACCTGCGGAAGGCCCAAAACGACAGCACGGCACCGGTCAATCCTCGTCATTATTTAAGAACGACCGTAATGTCCCTTTAACCGGGCCTTTGCAAACTCCGGCCGAATGGACCGGCCGGCAAAAAATGTCGAATAAACGAAATAAAATTAAGTCCTTATACTCGGGACGCTTTGTGGCGATTTAATACTATCTCGGGACGAAATTATATGCTCGCGATCGGATCGAGCACATGAAAGGAATATTATGTGTTGGGCCTATTTACTTTTTGTGCTGGGTTTTTGCGTGGAAGTGGTTCGTGGATTGGGGTCCACCTGAACGGTCTGCCAATGATTACAAGTATTTTAAAGATTTACATCCATTTGCAGGCTGCTTACTAAGTAAATTTGTTATTACATTCTAAATTTGACGGTGTGACGGATCCTTTTCAATCTATGACTTTGTAATTTGTATGTAAAGTTACTTGCATAATATCTGAAACAACAAAGCGAGCATAAATATTTTTTTTTTCAAGCTTTTATTTGGTTTACCTGTCCGGTTGTCTGTCTGTCCGTAATCAAATCTTGCTAGTTAAATTCGACCAACTTCCAGTAGTTAGATTGACTTGAAATTTGGTTTATTTATGTAAATTGCGTGACAATATAATAATAATGGTACTGACATCCTGGTAATCCGGCCAGGATCGTCTCCACAGGACGGAACTCTTCAGCGGTTAATGGCATCGACTTGAAATTGGGTATGCAATATGTAGTTTGTGTATCATTACAAGTACAGCCAAAAAAAAGTACAGACAGCAAAAACAAAGTATTGTGTCCAAAAACAGAGAAAATAGACGCCTCTCTTCGCGTTGTCTAATAAAAATATGCATTTCACGCTTCCGTTTTTCAGCAAAGAGCAACAAATCATACTTATTAGTAAATCGTCATTACTTTGAAAAAAATCTCGTATCTAAAATCAATATGTCAACCAATTTTACTTTGACATAATGTTCATAAAGTCCACACAGACAAAATTATCTATTTTGAGATACGAGTCATTTTAAAGTAGTGACGAAATTCCCTCCGATTAAACACGGTACAGTCACCAGCACCAATATGTGACAAACAAAGTGTGCATAAATATCTTATACGACTCTATTTCTAGAGCCTGTAGGACATGTCAGATATTTTTGCACGCTCCGCTGTGGCAAATATAAATGCAGGTGACTATACTTATGCTCAAAATCTATGCAAACAAATGTTATTCAACGTTCGAAGCAAAGTTTACCCGAAAACATAGTCCTAAATAACGTTAACATCAATTCAAAGGGTACGCTGATTTAAGTGCGGACCGGGCAGGGGCACACGGCAATTCGGACTCCCGGATACCCTGACACACGACCGGTACAAAACTGTGATTTTTTTTTAATTAGCAGAAGAGGTTTGCCCACGCTTCTCTATTGTTAAAAGTCTCCAAGATACGTTTTTGTAACAACAATAGTCTGTAGCTTTTTGTTTTTGTCCGCATATAATATACAATTTGTTACGAGTACACATTCGGTGCCAGTAACATAACGTTTGTGATCAAAATATTCTTTCTTCGGCATAGGACGAAGTGTGTCAACAGAATTCGTACTTTCATAGGCTGGCAAAGCGTTAAGGACTAATCGGGAAGTTGTCACAGCCGAATATTTAAAAAAAATCGCAATTTGATGCTTATGACGCCGTACACTGCTACTTTTGGCGATTGTCAAAATCAAAATTCAAAATTCGAAGAGATATGAGCAAAGCCACCACCATACTAAGCATACCTACTCAAATCTACAAAAAATATCGTTTGTCAAAAAATATCATTGTAATAGTGTTTGTTGAGTCACAGTCCAAGTTCAAACTTTATTAGTTTGTATGTACTGTATTCTTTTGTTTATTATTTCTTATGATTGTTGATCTGAGTGGGAAAAACCATATTTTTTCCTAAAATTTCAAAAATAATGAAAGGCTCGGTACACTTTTTATAAAGCGCCCATCTACATACTTTTAATCATACACATAAACACCGAAGTATTAAATTATTGAATCAATTCCCAGAACACTTGATACGTTTTCGTTTCAAACAAGAAACACGGAGAAAACAACTTGCTAAGTTCTTCCTTATTCCCGCCAGTACCAGAATTCTTCGTAAGACAATAGAATCTAAATTGTACAGTCGGCAACATCCGGCGTACACTTAGATGTAATAAATTGCTCTTGTTCTAATGCATGTACTCTCGGTGGAGTGGGTATATAGAGGTCACGTTAGCTGTACTAACAAAGCACTTTGTGAAATGTGTTTTGCTGCTGAAAAATAGTTTGGATGAGGATAAGTAGAGTTATTTAACAAGCCCTTACTTAACTTGCGACGTTCGTATGTGTGCATTATGTTCATTATCATCATCATCACGTTAGCCGAGAGACGTCCTCTGCTGGACATAGGCCTCCCCCAAGGCTCTCCACTCAGACCGGTCTTGTGCTTTTCGCATCCACCGCGATCTTAATCAGGTTATTGCTCCATTTTGTTGGAGGCCTACCGACAGCTCGTCTCCCGGTCCGCGGACGCCATTCGAGAACCTTTTGACCCCATCGGCCATCAGTATCAGTGCATTATGTTGTGGTTCCGAAATTCATAAACCATTTTTGGATCACTTCTTGGTATAAAATTGAGCTGGAATAACTATGTAAGTCTAGTGACAATACAAATTATAGTCTGGTAGTGAAATTCTAGTGGGTTGGCCAGGATCTTCTTCGATTCTTCTTCGAAATATTTGAACTGCTAAGATCGAACTAAGATCGATTTAAACCTAGTACGGATATATATTTTATTATATATTTTTAAATATTTTCAATCAGCATCGATAATGAAAAAAAAACCCTGTCGAACACATTGTTTCTGCTCGAACTTTATTCCAAATCTCTATCCCAAAATTAGAATTTATGATGCCAAAATAGTGTTTCCCTTTTGTTGCCACCAGTAAATATATTTTGTTTACGTGTAAAATGGTAACACGGTCTGTGTGTTAATGCCAGACAAGATTTGTGGCAGTTTTCCGGCGATGCGTCTTCAAAGAACGCTGTTGGCATTTTTGGTTATTTTTTTGGGTCCTCTCCATGAGAGTTGTTTTTGGCTAGCGTATATTTATAATTGGGAGTGTATGTTGACTAATGTACAGACATTGTTTGTTTGTAATTTATTTCAGGTACTGGCATAATGATGTAACTTCACTTACGCTGTCAGGTTAACAAGAATAAGGCGGTTTTATTAGGGTTCAGGAGCCAAAATGGCAAAAACGGAACCCTTATAGTTTCGCCATGTCTGTCTGTCTGTCTGTCCGTCTGTCTGTCTGTCTGTCCGTCCGCGGCTTTGCTCAGGGACTATCAATGCTAGAAAGCTGTAATTTTGCACGGATATATAGGTAAACTATGCCAACAAAATAGTACAATTAAAAATTAAAAAACATTTTTTTTTAGGGTACCTCCCATAGACGTAAAGTGGCGGTGATTTTTTTTTCTTATCCAACCCTATAGTGTGGGGTATCGTTGGATAGGTATTTTAAAACCATTAGGGGTTTGCTAAAACGATTTTTCGATTCAGTAAAGCGTTTGCGAAATATTCAACTTTAAAGTGCAAATTTTCATTAAAATCGAGCGTCCCCCCCCCTCTAAAATCTAAACCGGTGGGTGGAAAAATTTGAAAAAATTCAGGATGGTGGTCAGTATATCAAACTTTCAAGGAAAACTATAACGGCTATGTTTGCTTGAGAATTATTAGTAGTTTATGAGTAAATAGCAGCGTAAGGTATAAAATATACCTAAACTTGGAAGATTCCGTATAAAATACGAAATCCTTAGAAAAATATTACTTAATTTTTTCGTAATGGCTACGGAACCCTATTTTGGGCGTGTCCGACACGCAATTGGCCGGTTTTTTTCTAGTCTTTCTATTCTAAATTTTTATTTTATTATATTTCTCTAGTACCTTTTCGCAACGTAACGTTTGGCATCCTGTTTCATTTTACAAACTCTAAAACTGTAAATATTTCAGGATTTATTTTAGGGCCATCGTGTAGAACTCTTTAAGTTTGGTTACTTTTATAAAAATCCTGAAATATTTACAGTTTCAGAAATATTTAACAGTTGGGAAATGAATAGTTGTGAAATGAAACAGGTTGCCAAACGTTTTTCGCCGAAACAAGCGTTTAAAAGTGCAATGAAAAATTTAAATCGTCCGTCACTAGGTATAATGATACAATAAAATTGTACCTAGCATAAAACTTAATCTAGAGCTTCGAAGATTTCGAGAATTGTTTTATATTTTTAAGCATATCTTTGCAGGTGGTAGGACCTTGTGCAAGGTCCGCCCGGATTGCTACCACCATCTTGCTCGCTAATCCTGCCGTGAAGCAGCAGTGTTTGCATTGTTGTGTTTCGGCGCGGAGAGTGAGACAGCCGGTGAAATTACTGGCACTTGAGGTATTCCAACTTAGGCCTCTAGGTTGGCAACGCATCTGCAATACCCCTGGTGTTGCAGATGTTTATAGGCGGTGGAGATTTCTTACCACCAGGAGACCCACTTGCTCGTTTGCCTTCCAGTCAAATAAAAAAAAATCTTACTTTTAACTTTTACACGCTTCACTGTAAACAAGGGACAAAATACGAAAGCTTTAATTTTCTTTACTTTTAATTACCTCGCCTTTCTAATTTCTTCACTCGAGCCAGTTTCCATTGGACCGGTAATAATATTTATTCTTAATGTTGTTTTAGGTTACTATTTCTTGGGTCCGAAATGTGCCTTTGTTCTTTTAATGAAACAAAAATAAGTTTGAGTAACGGATGTAATTAAATACGGGCACAAATGAAACGGAAATTTGTAGAAACTAATTACTTAGATAATGAAATTATGGTATGTGGGCTCAATTCAATCAATTGGGTTCAAATCCACCGCAACCCTGCGATCTTAACCAGGTCGTCAGGTTGTGGTTTGACGACCAGATGGCCGAATGGTTAGAGAACCTGACTACGAAGCTTGAGGTCCTTGAGGTGATATTTGTATGAAAAATACGAATGTTTGTTCTCGGGTCTTGGGTGTTTAATATGTATTTAAGTATTTATCTATATAAAAAAAGTCTATCTATTAAAAAAAATGCCAAAAAAAAAGAAACACAAGCTTTGCTAAGCTTACTTTGGGACTAGGTCAATTGGTGTGAATTGTCCCGTGATATATGTATTTATTATTTAATCGACGTTAAACGTTAAAAATATTGGAAACCGATAAAATCGTAGTAAATTATTAATAATTAGAGATCAATAGGCACAGATAGCTCAATGCATGTTATCTGTTTATAAGAAAAATATCTCTGTGTGTTTGGGATGACGTCAAGTGATCACATTTTTAAGACAGAGTAATCTAATTCCCTTGCTTAAAATTGGGTCCTTTGTAACTTTAACTGAAATAACGGATTCCCATATTCGTGATATTTGGTGATAGACAAAACATGATTGGGGTAACACAGTTGAAATAAGGCGCGCGATTAAAAAGGAAATCAAGTAGTCATAGCCTAAATTTGAGTCTACTCCTGACCACGACCCCTGCAATGCTGCATAAAGGTCGTCGTCATTGCATCATTGTCAAGCTATAATTCTTCTCTCCTCAGTTACACAGTAATTAGAAGCATCTAACGAATTGGTGAAACAAAAGAACCAAAAGGCACCAAAACACCATTTACGTGCGGAGCATCCTTCCAAATCGAATTTTAGTTAAGACAAATACTAATCACTTTTGAGACTAACTTTTATTCGGGCGGTAGACGGCTCAGTGGGACGAGTGATAAAACTTCCTTCTGTCCATTTACAGTCACTTTACTTCTTAGGTTGTCGACTTTAAGTCGTTGTTCGCTTGGTTTGGACGCATGGGGGCTCGATCTAGTTAAATAGACCGTTATTCCAGACGCGTTTGAATTGAGAACAATCGGCGTGAATATTCGATTTCTAGTTCGTTCGATGCGATGCGATTCACTATCGGTGCGGGATCCGGTATCTGTCGCGATCGCAAATGAGACAAGACAGAGGAATGAAAAAAAAATCTTGGACGTTAACACCCAGTTTGCTAGAGCAAGCTGTTAGAAGTTCTTTAAATTTATAAATGTGTCGAAAGCTGCTTTTACGAGAAGAAGATTTATTCGTAGTTCTTTAGAAAGCTCTTATTCAGTTTTACTTTGTATTCTATTATCTTTTCTTTCTTTATCCGCTTATAATCTAATATGATCATAAAATGAATTTCGAATTATTTCAAAAGATCAAAATTACTTGAAATTTAGAATTTGTGTAGAACTCCGATGAAAATGAAGTATCGATAGCAGAAAAGCTGGCATTGCATTTTCAAAACCTTATCCCCGAAACTACTGCGCCAGCATACCATCCCTTATTTATCCCTTAAGGATTTATTCTCAAGACACAATGAACACCATGACTGATTGATTGACATAGAAGAGGGGCAGCTTACTCTTATTTCTGCGCGGAAAAAGTCAAGGGCAAAAGCTAGTGGTTTTTGACCAAACGAGCGCGAACCGCGAAAAAAATCTCCATTGAAGCTTGGACAAAAATGTTTTCCTGTCGTCAGTGAAGGCCCTGATGTTATTCTCTACAGGATACATGTTTTTGTATGCGAAATCTGTTATTTAATTGGGATCGCGAGCGTCAAAAAACTTAGGCAATACGGCCTCAGTTGCAATCCCTGTGTAGCTCCATCACACCCTTACTCCAAGGACCTAGTCTCAAAGCCGAAAGAAATGATATTGGGGGCCGACACCTATATTTTATCTAGCCGTTTTGTTTTTAAGAATAAGTAAATAAGACATTTTATATATTTTGCGAGCTTCGACTACTCACCCTGTCGTGGACACTATAGTACCTACCTACCCAAGGTAATGCGACGTCCAAAAAAAAATAGTGTTGGGTACTACAGTACCCAGGGTCATCATCATCATCCCAGCCTATACGACCCACTGCTGGGCCTGTGCCAGAATGAGAGGCTTGGGCCATAGTTCCCACGCGGGCCCAGTGCGGATTGGAAACTTCACACGCACCATCGAATTGCTTTGCAGGCTTGTGCAGGTTTCCTCACGATGTTTTTCTTCACCGTAAAGCTCGTGGTAAATTTCAAATGTAATTCCGCACATGAATTTCGAAGAACTCAGAGGTGCGAGCCGGGGTTTGAGCCCACGACCCTCTGCTTGAGAGGCGATAGGTCAAACCACTAGGCCGCCACGGCTTTTATACCCAGGGTGAAGCGATGGAACTAACAAGACTTGGCGTGAACCGGCGGGTAAAGCGAGTGGATAATACCAAATACTCTGCACACTATTACTAGGATACTGAGTATACGACCAACTTCAAATATTACGTTAATTCACGCAGACCGCGGGCAGCGGTTAATGAATTTTAAATTAACGCTCATTGAATCCAGGCTGCTCTAAAAGCACTGGATAAATACTGTTTAATGATAATCAAAAAACAATTTAGTCGCCGCTGCATTCAATTAGCTGTGTCGTTTGTAGTTTTAAAGTGTTTATAGAGCATTGTTCGGACGAAGAGTGTAAACAAAATGGCGGATAGTGGAGAGGCGCTTAACTGTACAGAAAATTGTTATCTTGCGACCGGATAGCCATGTGGTTAAAGAACCTCACTACAAAGCTTGAGGTTCTGCTTTCGATTCCCGGCTGGGGCAGATATTTGTATGAATTATACGAATATTTTTTTTTTTTTTTTCAATTCATATCATTTATTCAGCAAATAGGCCGCACTGGGCACTTTTACACGTCATTTTTTTAATCTACCACCGGTTCGGAAAAAGCCTCTGTTGAGAAGAATCCGGCAAGAAACTCAACGAGGTATTTTTTAAAAAAAAAAAGCAGATTCACAATATTTATAAATGATATCTATGTATTATACATTACAAGTATTTAACACAATTTTATTTTTAACACAGTAGGTTCACTATTTGAAGGGATCGCTAGTGCGGATCGGAATTATTTCCAAATATCCCTGTCCATGATATAATCGTTAACTTTATAATAAGCCTTAGATATTAATGTCTTTTTGACAGTAGATTTAAATTTTGTATCAGTTTCTTCAGTAATATTTTTTGGAATTTTATTATAAAAACGTATGCAAGTTCCCAAAAACGACTTTTTGGTTTTAGCCAGTCTGTAAGATGGAACTTTAAGCTTCCCTGTGTTTCTAGTAGCCTTTGGCTTATCGACGTTAGTGGGAAAATCACATATGTTCTTCCTAACGTACATGATTATTTCAAAAACAACATGTTCTCGGGTCTTGGATGTTCAACATGTTTTAAGTATGTATTTATCTATATCAGTCTGTTTATCAGTTGCCTAGTATCCATAGCAATTTTATTTTACTTAGTTTGGGACTAGGTCAATTGGTGTGAAGTGCCCCATGATATTTATTTTATTTATCTCACAACTTAACTAATCACGACTATCTATAATTTCATCTTAAATTAATTCTTACCACGCTCTGTATTTTTATTTTATCTATATTGTTAAAATTATACTGACATTGACCGACGACGGCCCTGCAATGAGGTTGAGACTTGTTTTTTTCTTTAATTTCAACAGAAGCTTAATTTATTGATAAAACTTCACAACATTAAGAAAAAAAATATAACATTACATTTTAGTCAAATAGTAACTCTGTCTCTTTCGGCCTTTGTTTCCGACACTACAAGAGATGAGTGTCGCCTAAAACATGCCAGAGCTTTGTGTAAAAACACTCGTCAAAGTCTAGAATATAAGCCAGACTGCTGTACCTACATAGTGCTGTTTACCCGCCTGTTTATGCAAATTCCCGGCCAACCTCGTCAAACTGCGTCGTAAGTCCGTATTCTGCTAGCATCCCATTTATTTGCGTACATTGCTCTTAAAAATACTGAAGCGTGTATGGCAATGCGGTGTGTAGTACATGAGCACAGTAAACATATTTCTGACAGTACTTATTTAACTGTAACTGTTTATTTAATTCTCAATGTCGTTACTTTGTCACACGCTATCATCGTTGTTTTATAGTCAAGTAATGCTCGATCTTGTTTATTATCTTCCTATTCTTATTAACTAGGTATTATTTGCTTAGAAAAATAGGAAGATTAGCATTGTTTAGACTGGAGAAGTATTTGACTATTGCAAATAATCTAAATTGTAAAGAAAAAATTAAATGGAAATGATAGGTAAAGAAAACATTACTTAAAGTCCTTTTTAATAATAATAATAATTTATTTGTTGAAAGCAGGTCTACATAAATGATCTTAAAACTATTCTGAATCTCCACTTTCAACCCAAAGATAGGCATACAAATTTAAATTTTGCTATAATAATATATTTTAATGTATATTTTCAATCAAAGAATCGAACATAGTGTAGTTTTCTAATATTTAAAGTTGATTTTATCAATATTTTACAACACACGACTAATTTGTATCTACTTACTTTATGTTAAAAAAAAATACTTTATAAGTTTTTATATAATGACCTCTCAAGCAGAGGATCGTGGAAATCGGTTCTCAGTAATTGTGGAGTTCACCTTCTATAAGTATAGTCGACCAAGAAATTAGTTTACAACTCTTAGGTTTTATGTCATTTGTAGCGCTGAAAACGTCAAAGCCTATTATCACTCACAAGTCAATAATGACAATCAGCCTATTGTTTTATTTCTGAAGTAGGAACTGTCATTTTAGGTACGAAGAAATAACTAAATATTAATTTTTAGGTGATAGTTTTATAGTTTTACTTCGAAAACAAACAGAAATAGATGTAAGTACAATAATAGTCCTTAAGTTCTAACTCATCATTATCAAAATCATTAATCATTAAAATGATTGATCATTGTTTATTATGAAAATGTCCTAGATGATTAGTCGTACTGACATGAATCTGTTTATTGTAAAATGGGGGAAAGGTTTCTGGGCTGTGGGGGGTCGTGGGCAAAACACTGCAAATAATGGCTCAGAATTTGTGAGCGAATCTTTTCATTCGCCATTACCGCTCAGGAAATATAAATAAATATAACTTAGGCTGAACAGATGTGGTATGAAAGGAGTGCTTCAGCTAGATTATTAAGAGTTTCACGTACTGGTTTGGAATTTACGTCCATTGCTAACCTATGTTTTATACACCTTTGTATAGGCATTTTGTGTGGTTACATTTGTAACGTAGTAGTGGTTAAGTAGGTGTATGTAGGAAGCTCCATTTTTTTATTTAGTGGCAAGCCATGGGTACTTTAAAGCGCAAAGCACTACCGAAACGTTGAGTTAACTAGAGAAATGTGAAAGGCATTTCCCAACAATCATCATGATGATCGGTTTTTTGCTAGCAGCTAATAGCTTCCTGTAATCTTTGTTTATCTTTACTGTGTTAAAAATAAAATTGTGATAAATACTTGTGATATGTATAGAATACAGATATCATTTATAAATATTATGAATCTGTAGGTATATAAAAAAAAATGCCTCGTTGAGTTTCTTGCCGGATTCTTCTCAGCAGAGGTTTTTTCCGAACCAGCGGTAGATTTTTTTTGACGTTCATAATTGCTTGTTTTAGCCTAAATTGAATAAAGAGATTTTGACTTTGACTTTGACTTTATTAGACCACTTGTCAACTTTTTGCAATCAGCTTGAACAAATATGTCTAGGCAATTAAATTTAAAACAAATACACCTATTTAAAAAGTACTAGCAAAAACAAAACGCGTCATCTTCCAACCGATAACACTTTCCCATCTGAAACTTCGACTCAATCAAAAAGCAACTCACGCGGCAACTACTTAAGACTTTTGTCAAATACCACCATTCATATGCCCAAGGCTCCAATGGGAGCCGTTTTTGTATGAGGCATACAGTTTTAGGTAACGTAGCTGCTTAAAAGGGCAGAAGGAAAAGCGAAGCAGGTGTGTTGTAACACGGGAACGCATTCGAGCATTCTCTTTTCGATGTGTCCGCTCGAATGGTTCTGTCCTTATTGGAAAAATATAGAGAAACAGGGACGGCGTTATCGATCCGTGCTCGTTCGAGTCGAAACTCATCGAATACGGTCGTGTACAAATAATAATAAATCAGTTTGAACGGTTCGTTTCTCATAGGTATTTTTAAATGTAGTACCTTATTATACCGGTATTATTTTGTGGAAAAAGTGAGTTGTGTTCTGCAGTTCTTCTTAAAAATTATATATTTTTTATACCATAAATTACAAGATGAATAAAACTGTAAGCACGATTTTTCAGCACGAAACTTAAAAACATCGGTAAACAAGTAATAAATCATCACTGAGCAAACTATTAACACGGAAACGCATCCAGCTTGAGAAAAGTCCAAAAACAAACCGTATTTCCAAAAGCTTAGACTCAAAGTACCATTACCATAGTAATACAGCCTGACTCTGGCTACGCGCGACTGTAGCGCGATTTTACTATACATTGCAAAGGTAACCAGCGGCCTATTGAGTATTGAAAGTCTCGAGCGAGCAATGAACATAGAAATCGTTCGCCACATCGCCGGTCACGCATTCTAGTGACAGGGCAGTTAGGGTGAGTGCCCCGATAGTTGGCCCAAGTTGTCAGCGTGATTTAGGGATGGCCGCCGGGATGAAAAATGGCCCGCATCGCGCACAAATCATCGGCGCGCCTATGCGACGCAGTGACAAACGGACGGTTATTTAGTGCTAACCGATACAGTTGTACGTTGTCAGCAGCCCGTAATTGGTGGCTTTACCTTGAAGGTTGGACTGGGATTTTGTGTTGTAAAAAAAATGCTGTACTACAATAACTGACAGACAAGGGTGAAATTTTTATACCTACGTTGACCAGACAACCAGATAGCTCAGTGGTTAGAGAACATGACTACAAAGCTTGAGGTCCCGGGTTTTATCCCGGATCAGGGCAGATATTTGTATGAAAAAAAAAACGAATGTTTCTTCTGAAGTCTTGATTGTTTAATATTATAATGTCTTGAAGTATATTTAATTGTATGTAAATTATGTTTATATGATCTGGGATGTCCTGTCCCGTAATATACCTATATTTATTTATTTATTATGAGTTTTTTATTTATTTTGCAGTTTCATTAACATTTGTATCATTACAAAAATATTCGTAAGAAAAATGTACGGAATTCCGTAACCCCAAGTAATAAAAGCATGATAAACAATAATACAGTTGCCAGAATACGAATAATCATAATTGAGATTAGGGGCATCAATAATGCCGCCGTCCCCCTCTAACGGCCTTCGGCTGCCATTAGCCCGACAGAGATGTATGCGCAGCGACATTTTGCTTAGAATAGCATTACAGCGGTTTAGGTCAACTAACGCCCTTTGTAGTAGGGTTGTCAAAACAGAAATACGAAAAATATGTACATCTTATTATCCTGTGTTCTGTTATTTTCATGTGTTTTAATGTAAAAGAGAGTTTTACAATACAATACAAGAAACATGTTTTTTTTTAATACGTAAATAAAATGTGTTGTTACTTTCAACACTAATTATTAATCAAGTTAAAAACTTTTAGTACAGAATTTTGTTCCGATTTGTGATTCTACTAATACTTGGATAATATTTTTTTTAATATGTATTCTCGATGATTCTAGTTTTGAGGTTGAAGAAGATGAACTCATTTCTATTAAGTCGTCGTTCGGCATCTATTTTTAACCCCCGACGCCAAAAGAGGCGTAAGAGTTTGACCGCTATGTGTGTCTGCGTGTCTGTCCGTGGCACTGTAGCTCTTTAACTGGTGGACCGATTTGAGTGCGGTTCTTGAAAGTATAGCTCCATCGATACTATCGATGATTCCGCCAATGTCGATGTTGGGAAAGACACTATCGTTTAGCCGTTGTTTTTTAGCATCTTAAACCGCGTTAACGTTTCTCGGGTAACATTATCAGCTTTCAAACTTCACGTCACTGGTTACAGTTTGCCCTGTCATTAATATGAAACGTCGATTCGAACAAACTCCTACGCAACCTGTCCGAAAACGATATCTCATAGTAGCATCACATCATTAATTCATACGACCGTTGTGCTGTCCGTACCGTCATTCATCATCGCATGGTCAATCGCGTCTACGAATTGTAAACAACATTATCTTGTACTAAAGCTAATTTATTTTTAGGGGTTGCCCTGCCAAGTCTTAGTACGAGTTGGACTCAGACACATTCTTATTTGGGGACTAGTGTCGTGACCCTATCAGAACTCGATTTCGCTCAGATAGCCTGATTTTCTTCATGTCGGCGGTGATACATCCATTCATCTACACAATTTTGCGTTTATAATAGTTTAATGTTTCCTGTGACTCAGTTTGCAAAAAAAAAAATGCGCGGTATCATAAATGTAATCGTTGTCTTCATTGACGTCGCTCTAAAATTGACTGTGCCATCATGAATATAAGTAGCAGTTGAGGTTTTGAGATTTTATCCCCGATCCGTGACAATATCGGGATAAAAAATAGCCTATGTGTTATCCCAGCTAGTTTCTTAGGATTTTAGGGGCTTACAATTATCTATCCATCCACGAATTTTCGAGTTCACAACATTAATTTAATATCGTGTCGGTTGCGTTTGAGCGCAAAACGGCGAATGATATAATGATGTTATTAGTGTTCTCTTTGCAGGAAATGTTTTTGTTTTCATGGTGTCTTTCGCATCGCATTTAAGTAGCTAGAAAAGTTATTGTAAATTACTCTGACATCACAGTACCCTTAAGTGGCCACATATTTAAGGGCAGACTCGACAATCTAGCGAGGCAGATTGCAGACGCCGAAGGCAAGAGACTGCTAGTTAGAAGCGCTACAACATCAATTTCATCCGGCTAATATTTAATAGCCAGGGATCGAAAAATAGGAGTAAAATCGATTTAAACGACGTATGACAATTACTTATGATAACCCTAGCACTTGAACGAATTTTGCTCGCATTTTTCGAACCCTGCTGTAGCTAATATCGGAATAATAAGTAGGTTTGTTTTGTTACTCCAGATGTCCAGCTATTTTTTATGAAGGAGTTACAAACTTCACAAAATTTCGCGTTTGTAATAGGATAGGATTACATCACTCGTGATATTAACTGTCTCCATTGTAAGTTACCCTGACATCGCAGTACCCTTCTGTCGCCACACGTTAACAAAGGGCAGACTCGACAATCTCGCGAGGCAGATTACAGAAGCCGAGGGCGAGGCGAGGCTCCGCTAATTAGAAGACGCTTTGACTCGCTACGAGTATCGAGGTATCGAAAGGTTCTCAGGGCTTGGAATGGCGATGATCAATCTATGTAGTGGGATGTATACTGTGTAAAGACGGGCATCACATAACGTTGGACATAAAACGCCAATCCCACTATTATAATGCAAAAGTCTGTAAGTCTGTTTGTTTAATTGTACCGCAGAACCGATTGAAATGAAATTCGGTACACAAATATTTTGAGTTCTGGGGAAGGACATGGGATATTTTTTTATCGTGGAAAGAAAATTATATATTTCCTGCAGGATAGTGATAAACGATAAATAAAAATTTTACGCAGACGGAGTTGTGGGACACAAGCTAGTTAGGTAGGTAGATAAAAAAAGATCTAAGTCTTCCTACAAGTACAGCACCAATATGCGACAAACAGAGGGTGCATAAATATCTGATACGACTCTATTTCTCGTGCCGATACAGTATTAGGTATACTGAGCCAGTGTCCGATTCGCAACCGCAATGACACATACTATCTTGATACCTATATTATACTATCGTACCTAATAATATTGTTGTGGCTTGTGTAGTGTTGTTTATTGTTGTGTCGTGAATAAATATATCTCTTTATTTCTTTCTAAATGTGTGCTTTCCTTCTTTCTGTAAAAAGGTTGCCTGGAAGAGATCGCTCTTAAGCGATAATGCCGCCTATTGCTTACCTTGTAATTTTATCTGTGTACCTGTTTTTCTGTATCACTTATTATTTCTGGTGTACAATAAAGAGTATTTGTATTGTATTGTAATGTGACCGATATCACTGAATTATTGTGATAAAATTTCACATGATCACTTTGAAAGTAATAAAACCAAACATGTCAAAATAAAATTGATCCTCCTAGTTCGCGTCGGTTAAAAAGCTACGAAACACCATACCAAAACAGTGTAAAGCCAGTGGCCATCCTGCGACAAACGGCCTGGGGAGAACCCATCAGTGTTAATGCCTCTATTACGCCGGCCAACCAAGCGTCCTCCGTCGTTACGTGGACCTCTTTACTGTCTCGGAGTAATGCTCTAGAAAATGCTTCTGACGAATTGCTGTTTGCACTGACTTGTAGGTGGTTGAAGTTTGAATTATTTTCCTAATATGGTTAAAAGTATGTGCATCAAGTTATCATTATTCATAACCACGATTTTAGTAAAAATACCTCGTATGCTCACTACGATACTAAATTAAATCTTAAAAGGCCCCCGTGGTATATATGATGTCGAATCGGCTGGCATTACCTCGTTGAGCGGCGATGGCAATTTGTTGATAAATATGCAAGCTCTCTTGGCCTAATGCCTAACGCCTAGTGCCTAACGTTTCTGACACTCGCGATCGCAATCAAGTGACAATTTTGTATGTGAAATCTGTCCTTTAGTTCCAATCGCGAGTGTCAGAAACGTTACGCAATAGACTCTCTGAGACCGTATTGCCTGCTTTAAAACTGACAGTTTACGCATACAAAAATTGTAATTTGAATGTGATCGCGAGTGGCAGAAACGATTTTATCCTACGGCCTCAGTCGCTGATGCACTTCTTTGACTTTTTTTATTCGACTGGATAGCAAACGAGCAAGTGGGTCTCCTGATGTTAAGAGATCACCACCGCCTATAAATATTTACAACACCGGGTATTTCAGATGCGTTGCTAACCTAGAGGCGTCAGATGGGATACCTCAAGTGCCAGTAATTTCACCGTCTGTCTTACTCTCCAAGCTGAAACAAAACAGTGCAAGCACTGCTGCTTCACGGCAGGATTAGCGAACAAGATGGTGGTAGCAATCTGAGCGGACCTTGCACGAGGTCCTATCACCTAAAATTAATTTGTGTGCGCCGGGACCCCCTCGACTTAGGGTCACAAAGCTGACAGCAATGAAATTGTATACAGAACAAAGATCCCAGTATTGAAAAATCAAAATAAATTGTAAACTTCATTCATCATCATCATCATCATCAGCCGGAAGACGTCCACTGCTGGACAAAGGCCTCCCCCTTAGAACGCCATAATGAACGACAACTTACTTACTTGTTAAACTTCATTATTAGGAAATAATTTTGGGGCTAATAAGTATTTTATAAATAACATCGTAAAAGCATGATTAGTTTGAACTCTGCGTAAATGGGTTTTCAAACAAAGTCGTTAGGTAGCTGTATCAAGAAATATTATAAAAGCTTAGATTATTTCTGAGCGGTCCAAAAAGGGAAAATGAGAAAATTCAATTTATTAAAAGTAAGTAAAAGCTTTGTTCACTTAAAATCATTCAAATTAAATTTTTCTTTGATAATTTATTTCATTATTATTACAAGTTTTGCCTTGTAAACAATAGCTTCACACAACATATACATAGATAACTCTTTTATTTATGGAAATGGTGGAAATGTATAATTATAAATAGAATAATATAGTTTTGTTTATGTCTGACAAAGGCAATTAATGTCAAAGCGATATAAGGACAGGTGAATGTTAAGTTAACAAAACCAGTCGAAAAATAAATGGATTCAGAGAATAAAAAAGTTATGTCAAACATTACTTTATGACTAATAATTTTCGACCAGTGTATATAGACCCATATTTGGTTTAGAGTTTTTAAGCGTTACATCATGACAAAAATTACATTATGTTTATTATGTTTGTAATAACGTAATGTTTGAAATAACTCTTTTATTCTCTGAAACCATTATTTTTTTCAGCATTGTTGTTGTTGACAGACAGACAACGGGATAGGTGAAACTAAATAAAAGCTTGTAAAATACGTGAGCATTATTTTGTAAGTACCTAACTGACGAACTGATTAAATTTTTTCAGGCACCTAACCTGGTTAAGATCGTGGGATCGCGGTGGATGCGAAAAGCACAACACCGGTCTGAGTGGAGAGCCTTGGGGGAGGCCTATGTCCAGCAGTGGACGTCTTTCGGCTGACATGATGACGATGATGATGAGGCACCTAACTAGCCCAGGGGTCTTATATTGAACTGATCGTTATTATCTAACACAAAGCTTTAGCTTGCATTCTAAAGCTACAGGACAGCTAGTCTAGAAATTGCATCGATGTCGTCCGCAGCTCAGACTTAAACGGTTTCTCAAGCTTCATCTCAGAGACAGATTCAATCGACGTTCGCAGACTGGGTCGGGGATTCAATCCGAGGACGCCATCCAAACGGAAACTCGATGGCTGGTCTTGTGATCTATTTGTGTTGTATTTATAAGTCCTACTAGCTTTTGCTCGCGACTCCGCCCGGGTGGTATTCGGTTATCGCGCGCTGTTCCCTCGGGAACTATGCATGTTTTCGGGATAAAAAGTAGCCTATGTCAGTCTCGGGACCATAACCAAAAATCACGTTGCTCCGTTACGGCAGGAAAGACGGACAAACATACAAACACACTTTCGCATTTATAATATTAGCATGGATTAGTTTTAGATTACTAAAAATAGTTATGGTGCTTGTTATTAATAAACTTAGGTTTCGACGATGAAAGATTTTATTAATGTTTTGTGTCCGTGAGCCAATTTTGATTCACATTTGTTGCTATGATAATTGTTACAACTTTGTTCCTGTGTTACAAATCAACAGAATCATAAAAATTGTTTCAGATAGTGATGGTGAATAATATGTAATTCTTCATAAAGTGAATGTCAAAATACCTTTATTCAATTATTTAAAGTACTTATGACAGGCGTTATGAACGTCAAAAAAATCTACCACCGGTTCGGAAAAACCTCTGTTGAGAAGAATCCGGCAAGAAACTCAACGAGGTATATATATTTTTTAAACAGATTTACAATGTTGTTTAAAGATTACATATAAGTACTACATTTTTACACAACTACATTTTTAAAACAGTAGATTCGCTATTGAAAGTAAAGGATCGCCAGGGATTTATTTCCAAATATCCCTTTCCATGATATCATCATTGATTTTGTAATACGCCTTATCTGGATATTAATGTACCTATTCTTGACAATAGATTTAAATTTTGTATCTGTTTGATCAGTTGTATTTTTTGGAATAATTAGCTGAAATTCGTTAGCTGGTTAGTATCGAGAGGTTCGTAATGTTACAGTTTTATTTGTGAATGACTGTAAGCCACAATGTCAAAGCTGTCAAACGGAATTCAAATACTAGCGCCAACTATAGGTAGTCATTCACGATGTTTAACTTTGACAAAATCACGTGTCTTCGTGGATGGCACTAGGTATAGTCAGTTACAAAAACCCTCATTGTTAGGCTGCGTCTCCTCCAAAGATTTGCGAAGAGGTGTTGCGAGGAATTTTATAGACACGCTTTTATAGACAATTTAAGTTTTTGTGCTGTGAGAGGTGGAAACAGAGCCTAATGCTGTTGTTTTTTCTTGATTACTAATAATGCAAATGCAAAATCCATACTAATATTATAAATGCGAAAGTGTGCTTGTATATTTGTGTGTTTCTGTGTTAGTCCGTCTTTCACGCCGTAACGGAGCGACAGATCGACGTGATTTTTGGCATAGAGATAGTTTATGGGCCCGAAAGTGACACAGGCTACTTTTATCCCGGAAAATTGCACAGTTCCCGAGGGAACAGCGCGCGACAACGGAATACCACGCGGGCGGAGCCGCGGGCAAAAGCTAGTTCATTTATAAAAAAATGCGATTAATACGATACGAACTACTTACGTAAATTATGAGTGATACCTATCATGTAAATAGCATAACTCACAGCATACACGTAACATTCACTTCATCAAATGAAAATGTTAATATAAAATAAACCAACCGGTTCACTATTACACGCCTTGATGCATATTCCATAGCGGCGTTGAATAACTGCAGTATTAAAAGCAAATATTCAATTCAAAGCGTTTCCCTGTTGTTTTAGTTTTAATTATAAGTAGTACTCGGTTCAGTTGTCCGTATTGTTTTCCAAGAGTTGACGAACGCAACTTTGCTTGGAGTCTGCTTTTTTTGCCATCTGCTGGGTATAAGCCTTTCTCTTTTTTTCGCCATTCGTTCCTAACGAGAGCATGCTTTTACTACTTTGTTTACTATCTACGTCCAAGTCGTCCTGTCTTTTTTCGATCTGCCTCTGATCTACTGATGTTAAAATGTAGTGTAACAATTTAGATATTTCTTGAAAAATTATAGTGAGTTTCTTGCCGAAGTTAATTGAATTCAATAGAATTGTCAATTTTATATAATCCAGATAAAAAATCATATTGGGTTAGTAACAATGTCCTATGAGCTAGTGTTTGTATGGCGCATTCAAGGTAAAGAAGTTGGCTATCGGAGGGTATGGAGTTATATCTATGAGTGGAGAGTCCCACCTGTCCGAGAACACGCGCAGCATAACGTTGGAGTTGCGGAGGAAGCGTTTTTTTTTTATTCGACTGGATGGCAAACGAGCAAGTGGGTCTCCTGATGGTAAGAGATCACCACTGCCCATAAACATCTGCAACACCAGGGATATTTGCAGATGCGTTGCCAACCTAGAGGCATAAGATGGGATACCTTAAGTGCCAGTAATTTCACCGGCTGTCTTACTCTCCACGCCGAAACACAACAGTGCAAGCACTGCTGCTTCATGGCAGGATTAGCGAGGATTAATAGAGACTTTTCCAAACAGTGGTAGATTTTTACACCTTTAAAGCACTCATTATAGTCTAAATGGAATAAAAGTATTTCGCTTTTGATTCTGACTTTGAACTGCCACATCTAATAATCACGCAGCAAAGCCGCAAGTGTAAATATACTTAATAGTTATAATAATTATGTATTCCTAAGTGTACCAACAGCGCCCAAAACATTTGTATCCCACTGTCTCCAGTGGCATAAAGCTGACCCCGCCACCGCGTCGATTGGCAATCCCGCTTATAATTGCCAAATGCCAGGCTGCCCAGCCTGTCAACCAATTAACCGGTCAAATTGCGTTGGGCCCCTGTTGCTCCGGTTTTTCAAGGTAGGATGGACTCTCAAAAGCCCCACCATAATTGATTGCAATGGGAAACAAAATTGCGTTTCCCCTGTCTGATTTTGTACCTATTTGTTATTCGAACGGGTCGTTCTGCACAGTTTCGGCTTTCTTTTGGTTAGTTTTGTTACCCGATTGCGGCGGGGTACAAAAGGAGGATTATGTATTCCATCTTCATGTTAGTCGTATGTAGGTATGTCGTTGTATATTGCAAGGCCCTTTTTCCCCTGATATGCTTCAACAATATCAACTTAAAAACTGCTCTTTAAACCTGTCAAACACAAACTTCATACTTAGATGCTACCTCCAGCTATTGCAGCAAATCTATATACTTTTTATTTTAAACTTTTAAAGTTTTTCAGGCAGCAAAGCACTAACATTCTTTAAATATGCGAAAAGCTGGAGCGCGAAGCGTTTGTTAAAATATTCCCCTTAACAAGTCGAGGAAGATACGGACGATGCAAATAACTAGGATAACTAAAAAACCTTTACAAATACCGTGTAAGCTCTCTGATAATTTTTAATGTAAGTTTTTCTCTGGCTGTACCTTTTGTTGAGTGTACTACCATTCTCATTTAAATAATAAATTATAACAAAAAATTGAACCGACTACAAAAAACCATGATAATAATTTTCTACCAGTCTGAAGTCGGTCGGTGTCTCAGCACGAGCCAGCAGGAGCGGACCTATAGTCATCTACCTCACCTACGCACTATACAGGCTGGATTTTGACGAGGGATCTTTACGAAAGAGGCAGATAGTTCAACCTTAGCACTATATTTCCCCCATAGAAACTATGGAAATATATGTTACCGTTTTCAAGTTATAGCCTTTTAAACATTCATACCAAAAACGACTTTGTGCCAACCCTAAACAGATGGCTGGGTCAATGTTCTTACTTGTAAACAATCTTTAGACGTCAGGATATTACATTAATATTTTGCCATTTGTCCATTCTTAGAGGTCTGCGTGCAACGCTAAAAAAATCACTGCAGGATTTGCAGAGGTGATTGTCTCTAGAGTATTTATGTAATTTCTTAGTTAATAATTCTAACCACAACAAATAACTCACATGATATGACATGGCACTGACATTCACTTGAATGTACTCAACCGTCATAAACAATTAAAGAAGATAGTAACCTCTTTCATCATAAATAAAATGTCTCTGTTTACCTACCTAAAATGATAAAAAGGTTTTAGTTCGTTAACTTGCTTCAGCAAATTATTTTCGAATGAATTGAAATTGTTCCCCAGTTGATCAGCAATTCATACAATAGGCAGTCCTTTTTTTATTTCGGTTATCGTCAAAAAATTTAATACTTAACATTATTTGACGGATATTGCACTAAAGTTGTAGTAATTTTTTACAACTATCGAAACTCTTTGCATGATTGAAAATCGATCATAAACATATCATAAATGTGATGTTTGAAATGAAATTGACATTTAAGTTCATTTTATTTACTTTACATGAAAATGCGTCTGTCAGATGCACGTGGATATTTAAATTTTCTCATGTTATACGCGAGCTGAAATTATAATGCGGCTGAAGCTTTACGACGTTACAGGGAAACATATCCACCACCACACCCAACAGGTCGTAGGGCAATTTTACGTGCTTTTGATCGTATCGCCAACAATCAGCCCGTTGTACCAAGAACAGCTCAGAACGATCAACGTGGAGGACCCGTTATTCGTCTTGAGGCTAGACTTGAAGAAAGAATACTGAGGTATTTTGAGCGGAATCCAAGAAAAAGTTCGAGATCAGCTGGTCGACATTTCGAAATAAGTCATACCGCAGTACTAAAAGTTCTTAAACGTGCCCGCCTTCACCCTTATAACGGAGGAACATTTGAACACCGTATGTAAAAATTGTAATAAAGTAACTGATAATCGTATTTTTGCATTTTATTTGATTTATTTGACTTTGTGTCATTTTTACATCAGTACGATGACAACAACTCTCGGAAATAAACGTAATATCCCGAGTTTTCCCGACGACGACTCCTTAATCTAGCCATCGTGTCGTTATGTGCGGATGCAATGAGGGCTATCGTTTTTTCTCTCACTAGATGGCGCCACTGTTGCGTGAGGTTTTTAAAAGTCTGTTATAACGGGCGTGAAAACAAAGTTTAGATTAAAATCATATTTAATACATCTTAAAACAGTACCATAAAAATATCGAGCAACCACAGTATTGCGTAATCCCGTTTTGTTCGGAAAAAAGGGAGGACAAAAGTTTTCGAAAGACAAAACTGTCTCAAATTACAGACGTTCATTGCCCCTTATCGCATAATTGCCATAATTAATTTGAGGTAATGCAAAATATTCACAAATAATTCTAATTATAAATAAACCCGCGTAGCTCACCCAAAAACTACGAGATTTGACATTTCGTTGACCTCACGCTACACTAGCGCCTCTAGCGGAAAATTCATTCGCGATAGCCCTCATTATAGGGTTATCACCACAGTTAAAAATTAGTGAATTTTGTGTTTTTTTTTTTTTAACTTTGTTTAAGCTTCTAAACATTATAAATCAACTGTGTATCACTTAAACAATGCAATATCTCCGTAAAAGTCTCTCGTCGAAATCCTCCCTGTATATGTTAGGCTTCAATCATTTCTGTTGGCTTGAAAACTATTTTCATGGTTTTTTGTAGTCGGTTCAAGTTTATGTCATAATTTTTTTTTTCACGCTTTTAGTGTAGATAATCTAAGATAGGTACAACAGTTTAATATCAACTGCTCATAAACTTTTACGAAAGATTGTTTTTTCCGATGCAGAGACGTTCATTATTGAGGAGTCCTGGTGCTTCACCAGTTCACTTTAGAACTAGAACTTCATTATCATCATTAATGCGTAAGAAGACGGCTTCTCTTCTCCAGGGTGTGCGTGGTCGCAATAATAGTATCCTGAACATGATGGCATGATGGCTGATGGCTGGACATCCCTTTGTGGTGGCACATGACTGAAAAAGTCAAAGGGGCCATATAATTAAAAAAAAAATGTAATTTACATTTAATTTTTATTTGTTTAATCAAGTAGGTATTTACTAACACAGTCGTATAGTTTTTTCCTATTGTCCTTTTAAACACTAACACTATTATGGATGATCTTGTTTCGTCTGAAATAAATGATTATTATTATTATTCCGATTAAGTAGTCCAAGTAGTTTTAAGCTTCTTACTAAGTAGTTAAAAGCTGTACCTATATTCGGATACTAAACCTTAAAAAATAGCTCGGTAAAAATATACCAACTTTATTATTGGAGAAACTTCAGCAATAAACCGGAAAAGATATTTTTCATTGTCAATCATTTATTGGCGTGTAAATCTTTGAACCCTGTGGATACAACTTACAAAACACAATGTCACGATAGGGATAGGATTCTGAGTGAATCTTCTGTATTGTATTTGACATGAGAATAAATCGAAAGCTAAGTGATATAAAAATGATTCGACACAATACGGTATTTGACTGTTTTTTATTTATTTTATGAATCAAAGTTTGTCAATACGAGTTATTGAAGAAGAAGAAGAAGAAGAAGAAGAAGAAAGACATTTATTCACATTCACAAAGACACAAAAATACAACAAAAAAAACAATAGACAACAAACACAAACAAAACAAAAAGGAAATATCGACGGCAAAACTATTTATAAACCCCCGAGCGGAGAACTTGTTTGAAATTATTTCATTTGTAATTATTTTATTGCTTTTTATTTTCAATTGTAACATTTTGTGACATTTTAATCTTTTGTGTGTTCTTGACAATTTCAGTATAAATTCTCATAACTTTGACATGTACAAATTATGATGTAGTTTTATACTGAATTAATAAATAATCTAATCTAATCTAATCTAAATTACCAGAGTTATATAAAAAAAAAACTAATTAAATATAAATAATAAACGAGTGAACCGGTGAGATACACTTTAGTCTCATCTGCACTTTACATCAGGTGAAAATAGGGGTCAATTAGGGGTCAGATATACGTAAAAAAAACAAGATTAGACAGAGATACGTCATCAAGTAGCGCCATACTTACTGCATAGAGAAAACCATTTTAGAAAGAGGCATTGGTAAGTATATCTAGATTTTAGATTCTATTACCTTCCCCCCAACCACTTAGGTCTTATCTTAGGTTTAGGGGTCCTTGCGGATACATTTCGACCCGTAGGGATTTTTTGTGTTGCCCCAACCACTGGAAGACCAGCGCCGTCCGCAAGACCGGCAGATTGCTGATTTGGGACCATTTAGTAACATGCATAACTAGATTTTATTTTTTCGTTGTTTTATTTTTATCCATTGTTTTTATGTTTGTCACGAATAAATGTTTTCTTTCTTTCCCCCCAAACAACCGTGTGTTTAGGTAAATTATGAAGCTCCTGTTTTAGTAACAAAAATGTTTATTCATGTTATCTCGTTCATTTGATATTGTCGATAACGAATTATTGATTCCTATTAGATCAATGACTTATTCCATTACACAGAAATAAACTGGATAGCCTATACTCATATCGTAAGAATCTCCGGAACCTCATCTTGATTATACACGTTATACAGATTCTGTGATTGAATTCCCTCATTTTAGGGTCCCGCAACTTTCTTCGAAAATAGTATGAAAAGTAATGACTTTGCAGTTCAACATTTTTAGGGGTTCATTCATCAAAAGAAAAAAACTTAAGGAATCATTTCTTTATCTATCAACACTACATAAGACGAATACCTAGTACAAAAGAATATGGATTTTTGTGGTCCGAAATAAAGTCTTTTTTTTATCTGTCCGTAGGTAATTTTTTTTCTCAAGAACGTTTGGTGGTATCTGCCTGTTTGTCTGTTTGTCAAGACTATTTTTCTCAGGAACACGAGGAGGTCATCATTGTCATCATCTTTGCTGGGCACTGGGTAAGTATCATCAGCCAAATAAGTGGTCTACCAAATTTCAAACAAGTTCCTATCAAATGAATATGTCGCTAAAGTCGAAATTTCAAGTTGACCGACACGTCTATTGGCATTATTGTTTTATGACAAGCAAACGATTATCAACTTTAGGGAGGTAACCACATATTTGCCTAATGGTACTTCCCGTTAACAAGATTATAAAATTTGGCAAGAAGTACGATATGAACACAAGTAAAATAATAATTAAAAAAAAACACCGAACCGCAAAAAAAACCATTGTTTGTCATAAAAAGAGTATGAAGTACAAATTTAAATTTGTATATTGCTAGTGCATAAGTTCGACTCGCACTGGGACACTTATAATCTTACGCCATTTACAGGCACCACACAATACCATTCAGACGTAAGTATGCCAAAAATGCCTTCCCATTTTAACCATGGGACTTCAAAAAAAAACTCCAAAACTCGAACACCTCTCCTCCCGAAAGTTCCGCGAAGTCTATTGTCACCGCTACGGAATCCAGGACCGTCCCTGGTTTCGAGCACCCGTCCTTTTTTCTACACCAGGAGGAAAATAACGTAAAGGCAGAAATAATTACGGCAAAGAGCTTTGGCCTCGATCACGTAGGGGGAGTTATAATTAAGCTGGGGGGATCCCCCTGAGGTGCTTTGTACGATTCTATGTGATGAGTTGATGACTTAGTAGTGAGCAGTAGATGGCATTTGAATGAGAGGTTATTAATAACTATTTTAAATAGAAGCGATATTTTTACCAGCATTTCTTGAACTCGCAACGTATCCTTACTATTATAAACGGGAAAGTGAGTTTGTTTGTTGGTCACGCTTTCACGCCGTAACGGAGCGACGGATCGTCGTGATTTTTGGCATAGAGATAGTTTATGGTCCCGAGAGTAACATAGGCTACTTTTTATCACGGAAAAATGCACAGTTCCCGAGGGAACAGCGCACGATAACCGAATACTATGCGGGCGGAGCCGCGGGCAAAAGCTAGTGTATGTATAAATAAATAAATAAATATCATGAGACACTTAACACCAGAATTGACCTAGTCCCAAACTAAACAAAGCTTGTACTATTAATACTAGGCAACGGATAAACATACTTAAATAGATAAACACATACTTAAATACGCTGTATTAAACATCCAAGATCCGAGAGCAAAGATTCGTATTATTCATACAAATGTTTACCCCAGCCGAGAATGGAACCCGGGACCTCAAGTGTCGTAGTTAGGTTCTTTAACCACTTGGCCATCCGGTCAGCTAAATAAGTATGTACGAGTCAAAGGCTGAGTGGTAGAGATCCCTTAAAGGGATAAGTTCGCCTTTGTACATAAATTGCATTGTTTGTCAATTGTGCTTGTTTATTTATTTTTTGTACAATAAAGAGTTTACATAAATACATACAAACGAGAATTGTGGCCAGCAGTGGAACGTGAGTAGCGGAGCTAATAATAAGGACTTCCACCCGTTTAAAGGAAAACGGTCATGACGAACAGACACACAGGCAGACAGACGGACATCGAAGTGTACTTATAAGGGAAACGTAAGCTTACACAATATTTTTTGCTAGTCGGTAAATTTCATTTTTAGTAGTTTCGTTGGTATTGTCAGTCATATTACTAATTTATGGCGGTTAGAAAAAAAATGGCCAAATTTATAGAATTATGGCCAAATTGTATGTTAGCCTTTTTCCACGGTTTTGCTCGCTCTAATTGTTTGCTCGGGTTTTTGGAACAATCCAAAGATTTCACAAAAAATCCCGCTGGAATTTTCAAAAAACTATATCGCGATTTTCATTTACATTGAAAAACAGCAGTGCCAAATTTCAAGTGTCTAAATTTAGCGGTTCAGATTACGATCCCGTGGGAATATCGGAATAAAAAGTGGACTATGACCAGCATGCAGCTGTGATCAGCAGCATTATGCTGACGCCGACATCAAATTCAAATTCAAAATTCAAATTCAAAATCATTTATTTCACAGGATTTCAGGTACAATAAGACCTTAAAAATAACATAAGAATCACTAAAATCTACCACAAATGGCATGTGAAATTAGGGAATACATTCATTTGTAGTCTAAAAACTCTTGAACACTATAAAAACATTTTTCGGTCAACCACTTTTTTAGAGCTCATTTAAATTTCATGAAGGTTAAGTCTTTTATTGTGTCAGGCAGCTTGTTAAATATTTTAATACTCATTATATAACTATTCCTAGCAACCAGCGACAATTTTGACAATGGAATGTACAGTTTATTGCGATATTGCGAACGAGAAGGATTTTTATACATTCCTCTAGCTTGATCAAACATATAATATATGATATATCTATTGTCACAAATTGTAAACTTGGATTTGTAGTTATGTAATCTTATTTAATGTATTTTATGGCTACAAAATGTTTTATTTCTTTCTTGCTATAGGTATCATTCGAGAGATTTCAGAGGTTAGTAGAAATGTAAGTCAAGATTAAAAACAGAGCCCGCTCATATACTAAGCTGGTCTCCTATTCCTGCTTTGTTCAGATGAAATCTTAAAAAAAGGTTCTACTATATCGAAGACACTTCACATTTTTCAGTTCCATGCCTCAAAAACTATACCCGCGCGAAGCCAGGGTGAGTCAATGGTAAAAAGTATTTTTAATATAAACTTTTCGTGAAAAATTGTCTCAATGATGGTGTACAGTGTAAATACACCGCTTTTAATTCCGTCGTTTAGTTTAAAACATCTTAATGCACAGACGACGGCGAAAAATGACTTTATACTTTATAAAGATAATTCGTTCACCATATTGGTGAAAACATTTCACATTTTAATAAAGCAGTATTACACGTAGTTGATATCTTCACTTCGAAACATCGACTGTATATTGTCTAATCGTGCCCGTGTACACAACATAAATTTGCATACAACTTCAGGCTATAGGTACGGTGGCCCAGAAATTGCTTGCTCGGAGGCTCTAGCCGGCAGCTTAAACAGCCAGTGTGTGTTCGAATACTAAGCGAATCCTACCATATTGGCCCGTGTAGCCCTACCAAATTCAATACGTCAAGGCAAAACAACGGAACCAACACGCAAGAAGCCTTCGCAAAACGGTCGGCCTGCAACGAAATGTGTTTGCTTCTTTGGAGACACATTAATTCGAGCGTATAACTAGTCTCTCCTTATGCGAATATTAAACGGGTGAAGCTACGCAAACCATATAAAGTAGTATTTTCTACGTGTTAAAGAGGAGTTTCGTTTGTGATTGTTAGCAAGCAGCTGGGGTGGAGGCCAGATGAAGTATGTAGCTCAGCGTATATGGACGTTGCCAGGTGGGATTTACAACTTGGACGGGTTTTGAATAAAATCAACGTCATAATTTGATGCGGGGTCGTTAAAAGCTTTAAGACCAGTTAAGGCGTTCCGGGAGACAGCCGGAGACGCTTAAGATTTGTATCATTGTGTATAAAACGTATTCACAGGAGTTGAAGCATCAAACACGAGTCGCAGTACAATTGAAGAGCATTCAAACTTACACAATTAAAGACTTATGTTACAGAGAAAAAAAAAAAGATTATTTCTGGTAAAGACAAATACCGAATATCGGAGAAAAAAAACCTAAAGCTATTTTGCGTAATAAGTAAAATAAAAAATTGTTTAACAACTGTCCCTTTAAAATTCACAAAAAAATAAAATCAGATGACCTTCGTATTTTTTTACATTTACAATACCTCTTTACTAAACAACAAAACATAATAGTAAGCTGTACAGAAAACAGATAGAGATTTTCAATTTTAATATGCTTTTTTATAAGGCATTTAATAAGGCTTTCCCTTAGCCTAATATAAATCTAACAAATCATTAGCATTAAATAAGACTTACCTACGTGATAATTTGTCGCTCACCGCCGCGAGCAAACACATCACACAACTCACATAAATTACAAGACACAAATAAACGCCAAACCAAAACTATAACTAACTTTATGAGAGTACTTAAATATTATATTGCAGTACAATTACAAGGTGCCCATAATATTTAACGTCATATAATTTTACAACATGTAAGAAACAAATCATTTGTGTTCGACTTTGAGCTCCTCGAAGCCAAAGAACTGCACAAAAACCTCATCAAAACTGCCCCGTGTTCTCATGTTTTTGCCTAAGTATACCTATCAGTTTACATGCCGGAAAACATATACCAATCCCGTGAAGCACAGCAGCACATGTACAACGTTTTACATAACAAATTGAGAACGTGCGGGACTGCGCCTTAATTAAGGGGAACATGATTAAAGACTGCACGGCTAATAATGGTTTTAAAATTCAGTATCTGGTCGATACCAGATACTGAATTTTAATTTTGGGATTTTGGGGACACTTAAGTTAGTAATTTAGTTCAGCACGTGGAACGTGTATGTTGGGAAGGCTGGATGGTTTTAATGTGTTGATTTTAGAGGCACCGAATTCACTGAATTATACCTACTGCAAAGTATATCAGATTTGACTACGACACTCGTATATAACAGCCGCTATTTTCACCTACCCTCCTGTTTAGATAGTTGTTAGTACTACAATATAATATATAGAGAATTGATAAGTATTATGTCAACGTCTCGGAATGGCTAAGGATATGAATAAAAAAAAGAATAATTCCTAACGCTTAATTTAATTAAAAGTACAGTTAAATTAAATAACACTGTTAATATCAATAAATGAAAAGGCCGGACTAGTCGGTGCTTTTGCCAATTAGTCGCAGACTAATCACTGACTATCAATAGGTACCTTTAGCCTATACTTATAATCTGCTTTTCCGACTAGTCGGCCACTAGCCAGTACATCCCTAATTTGTTTAAGGCAAGTAAAAAAGTACTTCTCAGTGTCTTAAACGATGTTCATGATAGAATAAGTACTTACCCTAGTGCGTGGTCTGCCTTGCTGGTAGTCTGACCCGTATCCCCGTCCCTGTAGATAAAAAAAAATAGATTAATATTTTATGCTGCAGAAGTCCAAGCTTAAGGTTTGCCAGAGGATGGAGTGCAGCATACTAGGTGTGAAAAGAACAGAGAGAACCCGAAATACTACGCTGCGCTCAAAAACACGTATAGCCGACGTTGGTAAAGAGACTGTAAGCTGAAATGGGACTGGGTTGGACACGTCTGTTGCATGCACCCAGAGGTGGGCTCATTCAGTCACTTTGTGGGCGCCATCGACGGCGAGGCAGACCGAGAAGGAGATAGCGGGACGATTTGGACTGTCATTGTGCTGGACCGTAGGTGTGGAGATAAAGAGGAGAGGGCTTTGCCCAGCAGTGGGACACTATTGCAGGCTAGTCAAAAAAAAATGCGCATGACAACATCACAATGTAGCTATTTACAAAATAATCTTATCTATCGAACATGCTGAAGATGCTTTGTGAGTTAAGACGTTTTAGAAAAAAATATTATTAATTTAAATAGACGCTTTAATTTTAATTTATAAAACGACACTACTTAACAAACATTTATTTATGGTGAAACATTTATTTGTGGCCTAAATTGAATGCATGAATAAATAAATATATTCTGATTTATGGTGAAATAAATAATACGCATTCAAATATAATTGAAGTATAAATACGCAATATAGCAAACGTTCAAAGAACTCAGTTCAAAAAAACGTCAGACTCGAAAAAGCCTCTCTCTAAAAATAAAACGCCAAGAAAATCATGAGTCGACTTCACGGTGAAAAGTTTCAACTCCAAACTTAGGCGTATTACAGTGAAATGGACCAACTAAAGACTATGGAGACGAAAGTTGGCAAACCGCATAAACGTTCTGGTTAGCGCTCAGTTGTTTCAATTACAGATTAACGAATTAGCGTGTCCCGGTGCGGGATGAAGCTTGGTTACCGTAGTTCGTGGAGGTTAAGGTGATGATAACAATTGAATGTAAATTTTGGTAGAAAATTGAACGTGTTTGAAATAGAAGTGAGTGTTTTGTTAGTGTACTTCCCTAGTTTTGCACGTTAAGCTTATATTTTGAACATAAAACAACCGTGAGACTTACTCATATTAAATATATTTTCCCGGATAACTCACGTCTTAAATCGAGTTTAGCTCGACATGTTTCGGGCTAAACTCGAATTAAGACGTGAGTTACCCGGGAAAATATATTTAATATGTTACGCTTATATCGTTAAATCGTGGTTAAATCACTAAAAGAAGTTTGAGACTCTGGGAAGGAGATAGGATAGTTTTTGATCCGGAAAATAATTCCTGCGAATCATAACACCCTGCTTAATTCACCTGTAGCACACAAAAAATACTTTGACTTTTTTTGGATCAGGAATAGAAAATTCTTCGCGGATAAGGTCATGGGCAGTAAGTAGTTGGATATGAAAAAAATTACGCAATATATGGGATAATTTTGTATTAACTGGTTTGGACTACCCCGAATCCTTAATCTTAATTTTACACTTATTATTTTTGTTATTGGAGAGGCAATAAAAACAAAAATCATTTTTAAATATTTATCTTTAGATCCTTGTTTAAGTTGTTTGTTTCAATCAGCATTCAAAAGTGAGCTTACAGTCTTCATTGGTAACGATAACGACCAAATAAGCAAATTGTTATGACTCCTTGAATGCACTACTGAAATTATTATGTTGATCTAGAATCTAGATAAAGACACTGTACGTAGCTAAAGTCATACATCTGTCTTCGGCAACAAAGTTAGGCTCCTTAGTATAGACTTATAGACACTTACTCCAATGGTATGCAGCATTCATCCACTCTCCAAATCTCCAGACCAATCTAAAGGTACCATTGTACGTCAATAACTAATTGCGACATCGTATGCGGTGTACCATATACAGGATGTTATCATCCGTGTGTATCGTGTAATTGGTGGTCGACTTGCCAAACACACGGCGTGCTACAGGACGATCCAATTATTAGCTTACAAGTAAATCTGATTGGATATAACGTGTTATCTTACAATGTATCAAACCGTATTGAATTTAAGACACGTCAAAGTAGGAGCTTGACATACGGAAACGATCGCGCTTTGAAAGTTGTAAAAGTTTTAAATCGTTTTCGTTCTGGTAGAAACTACAAATTGTGTAGAGTGCAACTTTGAACGGTATACTTTTTAACAATTAAAGGGTTTAAGATTACTTTTTGGAGTCTTTTTGTATTTTTTATTTCAACTCCAAATTTTTGTTTCTTTTACCTTTACCTTTACCCGTGATCCCGTTTTTTCGTGTGAAATATATATAATTAAAGGGTTTGTTAAATAAATTTATTATTTCTTTCTAACCTCCACCACCATCATCATTCCAGCCTAATAGGTACGTCCTACTGAAGGGCACAGGCTTCTTCTTAAAATGAGAGGCCTTAGGGCCTAAGCCTTAGGCGGTAGCTCCCTCGGATTGCGAATCCAAAAGTGTTTTGTACCAAAAAAGTGCCAAATTGACTCTATTTAAACTCTGTTGTTTATCTATCTATTTAAATTTAAAATTTTCGCGATCCTCAGTCATAATTAATAATAATATATTTTATAAAGGTGTACTTTTTTAAAAGAGCCTTATTTTGAATAAATGGTTTACTTTTATCATAAAAGAGTCAATTTTGGAGGCGTATACATTATAGTGCACGCTCGCGTCGCACTAAACGGATTGCTCCCAACTAGTGCAATCATCAAAAAAAAAAAATCTAAAATCGATGGACTAGATTGGCTAAAATTGTGGCAACTAGGTCAGGAAAAGTTGTAATGAGGCGAGCCGCAATAAACCTTAGAAAATTTGGCTGTAAAGGCATAGCACTAGCAAATTTGTTAAAAAGAACAAATATGATTATATTCTTGATTGGACTTAATGTAAATACTAGCACTTAATTATATTTTTTTATTAAATATTTTCATGTCAATTTTGTCTATTTACTTATGGGACAGCCCAATATTACTGGGCCCGCGTGGGAACTACGGCCCAAGCCCTCTCATTCTCAGAGGAGACCTGTGCCCAGCAGTGGGACGTATATAGGCTGGGATGATGATGATTACACTGTCAGGAACTAATTCGTATTTACTCGTAGTAGGTACATGTACTAGACAAGGCTTGCGTACATTTCTGGCAAGAAAGTTTTAAGACCTTAAAAGCCATTCTTCGATCTTGCCTCGTCCTGGGATCAAAAAGATTTCTATCTGTCATGTAAATAAATGTAGAGAGCAGTAATCGAATATCGCCGCGTATTTGACCACGTCGGTGATTTCCGAACTGATTGCGTGCGATAAAAAAAAGAATTCTCCCTGGAGGGGTGTCGTCCTGATTTTTTATGTAAACGTTCAATTTGTTAGGAAAACAATTTATTTTGTTTGATTATGGTCGAGGTGAAAAATATGAGTTCGTTATTTTTTTCGTTCAGCTACGCCGTGAAATATGGTTCTAATTTTGAAAACTTTGCACCCTTGATAAATGTACGTTACATTGGGCAGATATAATTAGTAATATGTGCATTAAAACCTCCTGCACATATCAAAAACATACTGGCTGAATGAACTTTCCGCTTTCTCCCGCACGGCGGCGCCACCAGTCAGTTGCGCAAAATTGACAGCTCGAAATGAATGCCGGCCGGCGCGCGCTCTTTTAAATTATTCATAAAAACTCTGAAAGTGCTGTGATTGTGTCTTAAATGTGTCCCAAGGACTGAGGAAAAGAGCCAGAACAAACTGTAAGTGAAACCTATATCTTGCCCAATTCGGTTTTGCTAATTATTTTCAATATTCAAATGTCGTAGTTCAAACATTTTGGTCAATCGAACCGCATCCTCAGTTTGCAAACTAAATACACATTCATACACATAAAACACACATTTCACGCAGTTTTAAGGTAACAGGCTTATTTCTAATCTAAGTTATTTACCTAGAATAATACGTATAAAATAAACGTTTTCAATTTTCGTTCTTTGCAACGCGTCGCGCGCGTCTTTTGTTTTTTAATTCGAAATGGACGAAAAAGAATTCGATGTCGAACAACTTATCAACAAAAAAGAACTGCTTTTTATACGATGTCAAACGTTATTTGAACTATCCAAATCAACTCCACCAGAGCGTTTAACCGAATTTAATTTGCGACTTAAAGAACTTCATTCGACTCGGGAATGTTTCGAACAATGCATATTCGAGTTAAATTCTTATAATAAGAAACAAAACCCGAAATTTAAACCAAATTATCAAGAAATTCAAACCTTTGACGACATGTATTTCCGTATTCTGAGTGTAGCGGAGGCTAATAGCGACACTTGGCAATCGTGTGACGGCAGCGGTAGCGGACCTTCGTCGCGCTCCGCGGGCCGCGGCCCGGGCGCTGCCGGGCCAGACTCGCGGTCGGCTAAGCCGCGGCTGCCTAAACTAGAATTGTTCCATTTCGATAGCAAATTAGAAAACTGGCAAACATTCTATGACACGTTTACGAGTTTAATTCATAACAACAATGATATTACGAACATTGAGAAGTTTTATTACCTGCTCTCCGCAGTCAGCGGTTCGGCATTGACTGTGGTCAAAGGGATGCCAGTGACGGCCGATAATTATCCGATAGTATGGGCTTTGCTAGTCAAAAAATTTGAGAACACTCGTGCCTTAGCTACGAGCTATTTAGATCGGCTGTTTCAATTTAAGCCTTTGTCAACTGAGTCGGCTACTGGTCTAAACACATTTTTACAAACGTATCAAGAGTGTGTTAAAGCATTGAAACTTTTGAAAATCAGTAACCTATCGAGTTTCATACTGTTTTATATGGGATTGCGAAATTTAGACCCCGTCACTAGGCGCGAATTCGAACAATCTGTAGATCAAACCGATATACCTACTTACGAACAGCTGATTAATTTCGTGGAGAAACAGGCGCGTGTTTTGGAAATGTCTGAGGTTAAAATTAGTACATCAAAAATTCAGTTTACGCCTAAGAGTGTTCCTAACACCTCTGCAAAGCCGAATTTTGTTCGAACAAATAATAATAATGCTGCTAATTACAGTAGTGCACCGAAGCAGTTCCAAAAGCCGTGCTTGTCAGCTGTGAGTAAGAATAATAGCGAACGATCAAATAGATGTCTATTTTGCGACAAACCGCATTCAACTTATCGATGTTTCGAGTTTTTTGATTTAACACCGGTGCAGCGTCTTGACAAAGTGAAACAGCTTCAATTATGCGAAAATTGCTTTCGTCAGCATTCGTTGTCCGAGTGTACGTCAAAAGTGCGTTGTGTGCTGTGTAAACAACCGCACCATCACAGTATTCACTTAGATACAGTTCCAACTGTTCAAAATTCATCAATTAATCAAAACGGTTCAAATAGTCAAAACATTTCAAGTATTCAAAACGTTTCAAATGGTCAAAATCAAAGTCAAAGGTCAATGCCAAACGTCGGCTTGACTTGTTCGTCAAATTCAACCGTGCTGTTAGGCACTGCCATGGTGCACGTCGCAGATCGATGGGGAACTTACCACGCCGTACGTGCAGTCATTGACAGCGGTGCCATGTCCGGTTATATGACAAAAGAGTGTGCCCAGCGCCTGGGTTTGTCTCGACGCAAGTGTCAGTTTGAACCCATGGGTCTGGGAGGTGCGCCAGTGCAAGATTTCGGTCTGGTTACATGTTCAATTAAACCACGAAACTCATTTGGTCCGGTGCTTAGCACTGATACTGTTGTCGTAAGTAATATAACTAGCAACTTACCTACAGTAACCTTATCAAACAAAGTTATCAATAATTTCAAAAATCTAGAGTTAGCTGACCCGAACTACTTTTCGGCGGCTCCAGTTGACTTGTTGATCGCAGGTGACTTATTTCCCTACATTTATGACGGTCAAAATATACTACCACGTGACCCGGGTTTGCCCGTCGCGATGCATTCCATATTCGGATATGTCATTACTGGTCAGACAGTACTGAGTGACGATTGTGAGTCAAATACAGCCTCGCTCAACTTGTTCTCTGCTAATAAAACTAGTAGTATCGATAAAATCATGAACTCTTTCTGGGAGACTGAAAACGTGCCGTATGACGTTACTAAAAAACCAGAAGATTTGTATGTCGAACAATTGTTCCAAAACGAACACAGTCGCGATACTACGGGACGTTATACAGTGAAGTACCCGTTCAAACCCAGTTTTGATCTCGGCGATTCGACTCCACAAGCGTTACGTCGTTTCAACAATTTAGAAACAAAGCTGAATCGTCTTCCGGAACTTAAGGAAGAATATAATAAATTCATGTCCGAATATGAAAGCCTTGGTCACATGACTTGCGTAGGTGATTTTGGTACTGTGGATTCTAAGTACATAATTCCTCACTTTTGTATTCTCCGACCGTCAAGTACCACGACAAAACTCCGAGTAGTTTTTGACGCCTCATGCAAAACGACAAATAATAATTCTTTAAATTCAGTCGTTTACGCCGGTCCTAAGCTTCAAGCAGATATTAATGAGATTTTAATAAATTTTCGTATACATGAAATTTGCTTGTCAAGTGACATTTGTAAAATGTTTCGAATGACCTTGATCGAAAAATCTCAACGCAATTACCAACACATCTTGTGGAGGTTTCAACCTGATCAACCTTTAAAGGTGTATGAGTTAAACACGATCACATACGGCGTTGCTAGCAGTCCGTACCTAGCGATCCGAGTCCTGCATCAACTGGCTGACGACGACTGCGAGAAGTATCCTTTAGCGAGCAAGGTTCTAAAAAAGGGTTTCTTCGTCGATGACCTTCTGTGGTCAGTGAGCAGCTATGATGAAGCAGCTAGGCTACAGGATGAACTGTTAGAGTTGCTGAGTGGAGGAGGATTTCTGCTTCGTAAGTGGGCCAGCAACTGTCCCCAGGTACTGGCTCGGGTTCCAGCTGATCACCGCGAAACGCCCATTGCATTCGAGGATGACAAGGACCTATCCATAAAAGTTTTAGGTCTGCAGTGGCGACCCGCCGAAGATGTGTTTTCCTTCGTATTCCATCCACTTCCAGCTTCACAGGCGATCACCAAGCGTAGTGTTTTGTCACAGATTGGTCGTCAGTATGATCCCTTAGGTTTCGTGGCTCCTTGCATATTCTACGCGAAATGCTTCATGCAGAAACTCTGGCTCCAACAGCTGGGTTGGGATGAGCGGCTGCCTCCGGAACTGGAAAAGGAGTGGCTCACCTACATGTCAGAGCTCCCGCTGTTGTCGAATTTTAGCCACGAGCGCCAGGTTACTGTCAAACAGCACAGCTACTACCAGATACTAGGATTCTGCGATGCTTCAGTTCAAGGAATAGCTGCGGTCATCTATTTGCGTAGTTTTAACAATCAAGGTAATTCGAAGGTCAGTCTAGTCATTGCAAAATCCAAGGTTGCACCCTTGAAGACAGTGACCATTCCACGTCTCGAGCTAATGGCTGCGCATTTGTTAGTCAAGTTAGTCAAATATACGAAGTCAATATTGTCTGAACGAATTCCTGTTCATGAAATACTCTTGTTTACCGATTCCTCTGTGGTGCTGAGTTGGTTGAATACACCCAGTTATAATCTCAAAACCTTTGTGGCTTCGCGTGTTTCCAAAATTTTGGAGACCGTGCAAAGCGATTGTTGGTTTCACGTGAGCGGCGCGTCCAACCCCGCTGACGTGTGCTCGCGCGGAGCGCTACCTTCCGTGCTGTTATCGACAGCGGAGTGGCTCGGAGGACCGAGCTGGCTAGACGCACCAAGAGAGAATTGGCCAGTAAAATCAATTGATCAATTTAAATCGGCAAATGTGCCAGAACTCAAAATTCCATGCGCGACTTTGGCTCAAACTAGCGTGCAAAACACAACACGTGACTCAAATCTTGTTTATGATTTAACTGAAAAATATTCGAGTTTTAGCAAACTTCAAAAGGTCTTAGCTCGTTGTTTTCAGTTTATCAACAATTGTAGATCGACGAAGTCTAATAGGAACACGGGTCCTTCGTCTCTATCAGATTTAAAGAACGCACACGATGTGCTCATCAAATCAGTTCAGCGAGAGCATTTTGCAGCTGATCTCGAAGCAATTTCAAACGGTTACAGCTGTAGTTCATCACTCAAAAGGTTAGCACCTTATGTCGACCCCCTCGGTTTTCTCAGGGTGGGGGGTAGGTTGTCTCTCGCCGAACTACCGTATCAAAAGAAGTATCCATTATTGCTTCCCAAAAGGTGCAACTTTACAAATATTCTTATCGACTATTTTCATAAAATTTATTTACATATCGGTCCGCGTACATTGCACAGTGTAATCAGTCAGAAATACTGGATTATTTCCGGAAAATGCGTTGTAAGATCTCGTTTTAGGAAATGTATTAGGTGTTTTAAAGTCAATCCTTCACACATACAGCCTATCATGGGCAACTTACCGAAATTCCGCATTGAAGGTATCCATGCTTTTCACACTGTCGGTGTTGACATAGGCGGTCCCTTCTATACGAAAGAGAGTAACAGACGTAATGCGAAAATATCAAAGTCCTATCTTTTAATTTTCGTCTGCTTTTCAACTCGCGCGGTGCACACTGAGGTTCTCAGTGCACTTTCAACTGAATGTTTTTTCGCAGCTTTCGATCGTTTCACTGCTAGACGTGGTCCTTCGAGCCGGATGTCGTAGTTCAAACAATAAATATAAAGTGAGCCCCAGTAGACTAATATCGCAATGCAAAGATTTGTATTTGGAGTTGTATAATTTTAACTGAATGAATAGTGCAGTTTCCATAATGTATATTTTTTTTATTTAGCGCATTGAATAATTGGTGTCGTTCTAAACGCAAAGGCAAGATAAGGCATCTTCAGCACTTTTTATTTTGTTAAGAAGTAGCTTAGCTAGACTGACTAGTGAAATGTTTTATTTTTATATCGACAAAAATTTATATCAATATTTTTATCACCTTCTATGTTGACGACTTTACTATGTTATTCATTAAACAGTCGATTTACCGCAGAAACTTCGTTTAAGTCCATAAGGCGTTTAGACATACAAAAATTACGCCTGTTTTCCCGAGTGGGGTAGGCAGAGCACACGAAACGTTACGGCTTCGGAGCCACTTTTAGCAATTTTAGGTTTTAAGTTTGTCAAAAACGGTACAATAGTGACAGGTTCCTAGCCTGTCGCCTACGGTAAACCTTAACCTCCTAATATGTTTTGTCTTCTCTTACAACATCCACGGAAGAAATGGAGAGGTGTTATTCTAACCCGACATCACACGGGTTTTAAATTGATAAATATTTATATCAATATTTTCATCACCTTCTTATTTCTATGTTGACGACATTCGACTACTGCAATTACCGTAGAAACTTCGTTTACGTCTATAAGACCTTTAGAAGTGGGTAAAATCAAGTGCAAGATTTGTTTAGACTGCGCCTTAGTTATTTAAAAGTATTTATACCTAGTAAAAAAACTGAAATATTTTCATCACCTTCTTATTTCTATGTTGACGGCATTCGACTACTGCAATTACCATAGAAACTTCGTTTACGTCTATAAAACCTTTAGAAGTGGGTAAAATCAAGTTCAAGATTTGTTTAAGCTTTTTTTTTTATTCTACTGGAAGGCAAACGAGCAAGTGGGTCTCCTGGTGGTAAGAGACCACCACCGCCCATTAACATCTGCAACACCAGGGGTATTGCAGATGCGTTGCCAACCTAGAGGCCTAAGTTGGAATACCTCAAGTGCCAGTAATTTCACCGGCTGTCTTACTCTCCACGCCGAAACACAATAGTGCAAGCACTGCTGCTTCACGGCAGGATTAGCGAACAAGATGGTGGTAGCAATCCGGGCGGACCTTGCACAAGGTCCTGCCACCTGCAAAAAGCTGCGCTTTAGTTTGTTATAAGTTAATATACCTAGTAAAAGAACTGAAACAAAGATAAATGCTCAAATCGCTTTTACGAATGTATTTAGCCGCAGCAAAGCCAGATTTCCGAAACAGGAAAACGCCAGTAATTTTTCCTATCGGGTAAAAACATTCGTCGAGCAAACAGAGACAATCCATGGCGGAATATTGCTACTGTATCCACCTTGCTAGAAAAACGAAATTTTCGTGACATCAAAAGGAAACGATTTTTATGTAATATCCCGCTTGCGTCGCCTTTGTTTCAAACGGCTTTGGCCCCCGATTTGTCAAGAACACACCCGGAACACGACAAGTTGACGTGACCAATTAGACGAGCCCTGGGCTCTTGTAATAGAGCCTACTATCGATTGACTCGGCAGCCGTGCTGACGTTTCCTACGTTGGAAGTACAAGGAAATTGGATTCTGTTCAGGTTTAGAACCTTTCTCAGATTAAGTCGGTGTCTAAAAGTCTGAGTATCTCTTGGGTTTAGGGATGAATCTGAATGTACGATGAGAAGGACGGAATTGACAATTGATCACTCGCTAGGGATTCAAATTGGGTTGAAAAGATCTAGGTGAGATCAGTGAAGTTAATTAGCAAAAAATACAAAGGTAGGCAGCCAATGACCACCTTTATTATAAGTTATGGTGATCGGATGTGTTTTAAATTAAATATAATTGTGCGTTCTATTTAGCAAAACTTATGAAAGCCGTGATGGTCTAGTGGTTTGACCTATCGCCTCTCAAGCAAAGGGTCGTGGGTTCAAACCCCGGCTGGCAACTCTGAGTTTTCGAAATTCATGTGCGGAATTACATTTGGAATTTACCACGAGATTTAAGCTGCAGGAAAACATCGTAAGGAAACCTGCACAAACCTGCTGAAGCAATTCAATAGTGCGTGTGAAGTTCCTAATTTGCACTGGGGTTGCGTGGGAACTATGGCCCAAACTCTCTTGTTCTGAGAGGAGGCATGTGTCCAGCAGCGGGACGTATATAGGCTGGCATGGTATTTAGCAAAACTGTTTCTTTCCGGCGACTCTATTTTCTTAACTCTTTGTCAGTCCTTAATTAAATGCTACAATACCTAGGCTGCCACGAAAGTTTTTAGCTGTATGAAAACTATAAACATTTTATTCCTAAATTGCATGATAAATTAAAGATAATTTATCTATAAACCTCTTTGTATAGTGACATTGCATAGAAGCCAGTAACATTTTATTTTTTAATTTTTTTGTTGACAATGTCAGTCTAGTTTTGTTTTTTGCAATGGAGCTCTCGCGAGAAGCATTTCGTGCTGTGATATTTTGCGACTGTAAAAGAAACTTAACGTTCAAAGAATCTCACCAAAATTTAAACGTTGCATTTAGGACGTCCGCTCCATCCTTAGCCACAGTTTCGTATTGGTACCGTGAATTTAAACGGGATCGAGAGTGTATCAAAGATGAGCCGAGACCAGGACGGCCTTCAAGTGCAGTAACGCCAGAAAACGTGATCAGACCGAGTGGTTGATTAAGGAACGAAGGAATATTACACAAAGGGAAATCGAACATGCACTAGGCATTGGATCACCTGCAGTTTTAAGTATTTTACATGATCATCTTCGCGTCACGAAGGTCGCGTCGCGTTGGATACCACATTTGCTGACCGAAGAGCAAAAATCTCCCAAACCCATCGAGTAGATTGGTGTCAGCTTATGCTCAGCAAATTTGACGGAGGTAATTCTCAGCAGGTTTCTAACATCCTTACTACTGACGAGTCTTGGATATACTGTTATGACCCTCTGACAAAGCAGCAACCCATGCAGTGGGTGTTTCGGACGAGGCAGTACAAGAATTTGAGCGGCTTTTCTTCGACCTACCGCAGAATGCGTTTTTTAAGTGTTTTAAGGATTGGTTTTCGAGAATAAGGCGATGTGTAGACCTTGGAGGGGTATATTTTAAAAAATATTAAAGTAATTTAGAATAAAAACCGAATGGTTTTAATACAGCTAAAAACTTTCGTAGCAACCCTCGTATCTGCTGTGCAATACAAAATGCTGTATTTTATGGGATTTTACTACGGGATTTACTACGATTTCTTCGGACGAACTTATTTACTACCGTTTACGACGACGCTGCAATAGCAATCAAAACTTGCATTTCAGGACATTAAAACATTAAGCTAACATACTTCCTCGTAAAATTGAATTGTAGTTTAAATAATGTAGAAGCTATGAGTCATAGCTATATTTACATCACCATTAGTTACACACATTTGACTGCGCCCGAAGAGCATTTATTTGATACTTACGAGTATATCGCGAGAAAAAAATAGGGCATTAGGGTTTCAGTCACAGTTCGTTGGCGCTATATTGCTATTATGTCTGGCTGACAACTTTGACATTTTTGTCATACTTGTGATTGGTTAGTTATCTAAATGCACCAATCGTAAGTAAGACTGTAATGTTAAACAGACGTCGCGATTCTAACGCCATCTAGAAATATTTCGCGTATCAATAAAGGCCTATTGTTGAGCATGCCAACCCTTTCATCCGTTTACATTTTAGTAAGTAGAATTACACTTCAACAAAGTCAGACAATAACTGGATGTTTTCAAAAAAAGTTGTTGAAATTACTTTTTTTATAGATTTGGATGAAATTTCGTTTTCGTATTCAGAATCAGAAGCACTTTCGGTTGTAGGTAATATGAGAAAAAAAGTGTCCCAAGATTTTTTATTCCCTTATGTTACCGTTTTCATACATTTTTCTGTGGCGGTAGTGTAATGGATAACACAAAATCATATGAAAAACCGGGGACACTTTTTTTCTCTATTGAAATCGAAAATGCTCCTGATTCTGAGTAGGAAAACTAATTATATTCAAATTTAAAAAAAAGTCATTTTAACAACTTTTTCTGAAAACTTTCAACTACCATACTGAGTTAAGCCATTGAAAATTATGCATTTTTATTAGTTTTTTTTTTTATAAAATGAAATAAAAAAATATTAAGGCATTATTTGAACCCATCATATTCGATTTCTCGCCAGAACTTCTCTCCCCTCAGTCACGGGCGAGTTTGGGAGAACACCCAAAAACTGGGTTATAATTTCAACTTTTAAACCGATCCAATGCTAATCCGAATAGACGGAATCCTTCGAAACACCGTAATTACCCTACCTGGATCGATCGGCGAACTTTAGCCAAAGTTTAATTGACTTCCAGAATATTTTGTGCTTAGAAGAATGTTGGATGCTCTTACACCGCCGAGATGGTAATGTATAAAGTATCAGCAATGTGTAAAGATTTGATACGCTTATAACTGGGTGCTGTTCACACAGTATAAAAACTTTTTGTATATATTTTGGGTTATAACGTGAATTATAATAAACAAAGTCAAAGTCAAAGTCAAAATATTTATTAAACGTTTAGCATAACCTCATGATTTTTGTCATAATGTTCATGAGGAAAAATGCCCTTTTGTATAATGATCGCAATGCATACTAATATTTTGTTATAACAATCACGGGATATAATAATTATTTTTAATAATAACATAGGCCCTGTATTTGTAAGAGTAAAAAGTAGATTAGGTTAGAATTTTATTAAGGCGCAAAGCGCTTCAATTACATGGTGGACGCGGAGCTCCGTTGACAATCTCATTTGTTTACTTTTAGTTTTTATCTAACATGTAGGTACGTTCTAATTCTGTACATAAAGTACTGTTCACCTACTTTTTAAGTTGTCCGTTTCATGGCAGGTTAGCTCAAAAGATCCCTTTTAGGGACAAGTTCGCCTTTGTACTCTTTTTTTGTGTTTTTTTTTATATCACTTTTACATACAGTCATGTACGTTTTAAGTATTATTATTCAATATAATTACTAAAATATTCATTTAAGGAATTTGTAATGTTGTTATGTTATGTCTTTCATGTAGGTACAGTCGAGTTCATAAACTTGTCAGCATAAATTTGTTCAAAAATATCTCAACACTCTTCTACGCCGTTAACAATAGAGTCGTGTTCAGATATTTTTGATCAAATTTATACTGACAAGTATATGAACTAAAAAAAAAAAATATTGTAGACCTGTAGATCCCAGGGATATTCCGATTTTTTTTTCTTTAGTGTACCTTTATGATCCTCAAGAAATGTATCTACCAAATTTAAAGTCTTTAGGTTTAGTCAGTGAGTTATCTATTTGTCCGCCAGTTACGTTATAGGTATAGATTTTTTTGTAATGGTCCTAAATAGTACCCCTAACATAAACACTAAAAGCTAAAACTCAAAGCATCATATCCAGTACTTAGAACTAAAAAAAGATAGTGTTTCTGTACAACCAACATAGCTCTTGTCGCTTCCCCCATCTCGAGGGAGCGCCATGCTATTAATCATAACGTTTCTTTTTTTTGTTCCACAACATGTCGTAAATTACCTGTGTTATTATTGTCTGAGATACTATGAAGAAAATTGGACATTGTTTTAAGTTTATTAAAGGAAGAAGCGGTGGAGCGTTTCATACTGTAAAGATCTTCCCATAAAGTTCCCGTAGTGTAAAGTTCTCACCGTGCCTCTTTCTAACTCCAAATTCTATGTCTATTCTTATAATGTCCAGACTATTCGGTTGTGGAATTCCTTACCGATTGACTTACGACGGGAAAATCTCTGTCACTCTCTAAATCTATGCTTAAGGAGCACTATCTGCCCTCGTGTAATAACTAGCTTTATCCTAGTTTATTTATTTATTTGTGGCTGTTTATCCCATTACCTATATTTATTTTAAACGTGTATTATATGTACGATAATCTACACAGATGTGTTTTTGTTGCGTTTTAATTTTCTGATCTACTGTTGATGCACCACCTACTATAAACTAGTCCTTCCTTCTTTCTGTAAAAAGGTTGCCTGGAAGAGATCGCTCTTAAACGATAAGGCCGCCTATTCTGAGTTTATGCAGTATATGCGTATTCATGCAGTTCCTCCACCTCCACACTGTCAGAATAGACACAAATCATATAAAGTCATCTATCACCACCACCACAACACACTGACGCGCACCAATATGGTATACCGTATACGTACGGTTGTGTCGCTCTGAAGATGAGCTCTGATTGAGTCGAAACGCGTCAGTGTATTGTGGTGGTGGTGATAGATGGGTTTGTGTGATTTGTGTGTATTCTTACAGTGTGAAAGTGGAGGAACTGCATGAACACGCATATTTTGCATAACCTTATCTATCATAAGGTCACGGATGAGCGAAGAAATTCTTTTGGTTTTAAATAGCATCACTTTTTTTAAAACCCTAACGCCAATTGTTTTCTCTACACCACACGTCGCTGTGCGTACGAAATTGCGAAGGAAACAAAGTTCTACTCCCTTTACAACCCGCGCGTCGCCCCAGTCCCGCGACTGCAACATTAATCATTAAATATTGCGAAGCCGTCGCAGGGAACACTTTTACCGTCCAAACTGGAGCCATTATTTGCTAGCCAGTCTTTTACAAACACATAACGAGTTTCTTGAACGACGCTTGGGACGACACGCAGCGGGACGAATGGGATGGGTATATGGGGAACGTTTTGGTATTGTAAAGGGTTGGAAAAATTTTGGTTATGTGATAAAAAGGCAACTGGAGTTTACGTACAGTCAGAGAAACTGAATCGTGCTTCAGGGTGGAACCTATTTGCTTCTTATTTCATTAAGATTGGTTTTTTGGAATCTTTTCGTATTTTTTATTTAAATTCCAAATTTTTACTTTTACGGTCATCCCGTGAAACCTAAATTGAAAATACAAACCGAAACATAAATGCACAGAAAAACCAGAAAAAAAAGACCAACACTGGGAATCGAACCCAGGTCCTCGGCATTCCGTGCCGCGTGCTATACCGCTACACCACTGCTGGTCAACGGCACAGACACGAATTTCCCTATGCATCACATATCTCAGTCTGTTTACTTCGCCACTTAAGCAGTGACCTATCGCCATCTATATTGTCTAGCTCTCAACGAGAAGCCTTCAATACCTCCATCGGAACTAACCGTTCACCCGGACAAGAGATGTCGCTATTAAGCAATCAAATTAAGACTGGTTTTTTGGAATCTTTTTTTATTTTTTATTTCAATTCCAAATTTTTACTTTTTCTTATTTCATATTGAAATTCCATACAACTGTTAAAGGAATCAAAGCGAAATTGATTACGAAAAGGTTCAACATTCGTTTTGTAGAATGTACAGTGTGTCGGGAAAAGGATGTAAAAACCCATTGGGTAAAACTGAAGAATATTTGTTAACAGTACCTTCTGTGCGTTGACCTCTCGCGTCGATATGCCCATCTTCTCGTGGTGTCGCAACTGCACGGGGTATATGATCTGGTAGTAGTGGGCCCCAATGTTCCGGACCAGCTCCTGGTTCTGCCTGTATTCGCGAAGCAGCCGCTCGACCTCGCCTGTAGACAAGAGAGGCACTCTTAAATCCTCTACACGCATAAGGACCAATTCAGCATGCCAACATGAAATGATATCCGCAGTAGAACTAAGGTTACTGACATAGCCCGAAGAATTGCGAAACTGAAGTGACGGGCGGGCCACATTGCTCGCAGGACTGATGGCGAAGGGGTCAAAAGTTTCTCGACGCGGACCGGGAGACGAGCTGTCGGTAGGCCTCCAACAAGATGGAGCGACGACCTGGTTAAGATCGCGGGATCGCGGTGGATGCGAAAAGCACAAGACCGGTCTGAGTGGAGAGCCTTGGGGAGGCCTATGTCCAGCAGTGGACGTCTTTCGGCTGACATGATGATGATGATGACGTATTTACTTTTGCTAATTAACCCGTGTGGTCTCGGGTTAGAATAACACCTGTCCATTTCTTCCGTGGATGCCGTAAGAGGCGACTGAGGACATAATATATTAAGGTATACTGTAGGAGACAGTCTAGGAACCTGTCACTATTGTACCGTTTTTGTCAAATTTAAAACCCAAAACTGCTAAAAGTAGCTCTGAAGCGATAAAGTTTTGTGTACTCTGCCTTACCCTATTTGGGAATACAGGCGTGATGTTTGTGTGTGTCTGTATTAACAATATACACCTCGTAAAAGTCAGAACAATAAGTAGTTATTCATCATCATCATCTCAGCCTATATACGTCCTACTGCTGGGCACAGGCCTCCTCTCGGAATGAGAGGGCTTGGGCCATAGTTCCCACGCGGGCCCAGTGCGGATTGGGAACTTCACACGCACCATTGAATTGTTTCGCAGGTTTGTGCAGGTTTCCTCACGATGTTTTCCTTCACCGCAAAGCTCGTGGTAAATTGCGCACATGAATTTCGAAAAACTCAGAGGTGCGAGCCGGGATTTGAACCCACGACCCTCAGCTTGAGAGGCGATAGGTCAAACCACCAGGCCACCACGCACGCAAGTAGTTATTGGATAAAGCCTAATTTTATTATTAATGAGTCTAACTGAAACTTGTATAAAGTAAACGAAAACACATTTTGTGAAATGGAGTTTCAAAACGAGTATAGGGGCGAAGTAATGAGTTCAATTCAGGCTCTAAAGTAAAATTTACCTACTTTATTATGCTCGTACAGCTCCATTTTATTTATCAATTTATCTTACACCATTAGGTACAGTAAATTAACCAGTGTGCTGTTAATACCATACTAATATTATAAATGAGAAAGTGTGTGTTTGTCCGTCTTTCACGTCGAAACGAAGCGACGGAGCATACACATATCGACGGATGAAAGGAGAAATTGACTAATCGTCATTTTTGTGAAAATTTTGAGACAGCTCAAACGACTTACTGATTCTGAACATGTACATAACTCACTATCTTAAAAAAATTACGCTTACTCAATTTCTCCTTTCAAGCGTCGTCATGTTAAGTTGTTATAGCGCAACGAAAGTGCCAATGCAGCATGTGCTGGTGCTGGGCATTGCTGCCATAGCGCAGATATGATGTGCTGTCGAAACCATGTTCTATCAGTACCACTACCATGAGTTTACAGTGACCGTACTCGATAGCGACGGCGTAAATTATTTGTAGAGGCGCTGTACAATAGGGATGTTGACACCACCAATCAACTGACGTACTTTTTATGAGCTGTCAAAACACAATTCTCCCATAGAGTTTGAATGGCAAAAGTGACTTATGATGTCAGAAGTCGCTATTTGTTCGCCAACTCAATCAACTAAGTATTTATTTGTTTTAAAGCAACAAAAAATCGAATTTTACAATAAATCGAAAATTGATCTGGTTTTCAGGGCTACAATAAAGCGTTTTTTACTGGAGTCGTGAAATTGAACTACACCAAGGTGGAACCCTGTCAAAAATATTTTGCTATGATTTCTTTAGGATATCATGTATGGCATATCAATACCACATATGAGCACAAAGATTCCATTCTGTAATTTATTTGTACTATGTATTACGAGTTAATGAAATAAAAAGAAAAGGGAAAAAGAAAGAAATAATTTATTCGTGACAACGTACGAAGTGAGAAAAAGAAATAAAATTTAAAAACTATAGTAAAAAAAAAAATAGGTAGCTTAGTAGCATGCAATTTTCGCATTTAGGGTAAACTAATAATATGGTTCAATATCCTATGTGATAGCCCAAAAACCAGTAAATACACGGGCAAGCACCTCATCTAGGACACGTTTCGGCCAAAAATCACAAACCGTCCCAGAACTACAAACAAACCAGCCGTGCTCAACCTTCGGTGTAATGTTTAATTAAATGTTTCGATTACACTCCAGAAGCAATTTTCTCGGCAGTCGATATTTTTGCTACAGTTTTAGGTACGTCAATATTGGATTATGTCGCTGAACGAAATTAATTTAGCATCACTTTTGGCGATGGCTCACGCAATTAATTTTGATTGGCGGCTCGAGGATAGGCCTTTTCATCGAGTTTCCCAGTAATATTATATCGGTGTATGATCAATGATTATACCATGTAATCATTTTTTCCGGATTGTAACATAATCGATGACATTCCGCTACGGGTAAAATATTGCTATAACATCCACTAAAAACAATTAACTGGCGGTTCGCTTGTTAAACTTCAGGTTTATTTTGTATTTCAATAGTAAATAGACCGATCGGATAGTCGAGTGATTAGAGAACCTAACTGCGAAGCTTGAGGTCCCGGGTTCGATCTCCAGTCGGAGCAGATATTATTTATTTTGTATGAGTAATAGGTGATAATGTTTATCTCAGGTCTTGGATTTAGAATATTTATTTATTTACTTACACAATATATATACATTCAGATTCAAGAAAAGAAAAATATAATTTAGACCTTAACATATAGAGAACTAAATGAAAAAATTGTGTACATGCAAACTTTAAAAGAGCAGAATATGAATAATTAAATATCGATTTATCTATGTTAGTACGTTTAGCCATTATCTAGTAAGCATAGTACTAGCTTTGGTTAATTTGAAACTAGCTCATTTGTGTCAATTATCCCATGATATTTATTTATTTTTATCAGAGTATCAATGTATAAACAAGAAACAGGTTAGAGGACAACACTGAACCAGTGCTTGAAGTTTCAAAAATTACAATAATAAAATGGAATACATTTTTGTAAATCCATGTTGTGCAAATGAAATAAAGAATGGTTTGTTAAAGCGTTCTAGCGGCTGGTAACGAGAGTTGGCACGGGTCGACAATTGGAGCCACTCCATCGTGATGGAGACTGAATCCGTAATACAGGTTTTATTTTATGAAAATAAAAGATTTATTTCAGTTAACTATTCAAAATTGAATTGGTGCTCTGGAAAGGTTACGAACCCCTTCGTCAAAAGGGTACGACGTAATCCATACTTCCATACTAATATTATAAGTGCGAAAGTGTGTTTGTACGTTTGTGTGTTTGTCTGCATGCACGTAACCATAAGGTCGATGTGTTTTTTTTTATTCATCACCAGCGCCCATAAACATCTGCAGCAACAGGGATATTGCAAATGCGTTGTCAACCTAGAGGCCTAAGATGGGATACCTCAAGTGCCAGTAATTTCACCGGCTGTCTTACTCTCCACGCCGAAACACAACAGTGCAAACTCTTCTGCTTCATGGTAGGACTAGCAAGCAAGATGGTGGTAGCAATCCAGGAGGACCTTGCACAAGGTCCTACCACCTGCATAACGTCGATGTATACATACATATTGTTTATTTGTTGATTTGGCTGTATAGATATATCTGCCCTCAACTGCTTAATGTTATTTTGTGGCATTTAGCAGAGGAGACTATTTATTATTTACAGGTCAACGAGACAATCCTCTTTATTGTTTTTTTTTACGTTTAAGATATTGTAGCTTTTAAAAAATGGTAAAGCTCTTATTATGTTGATTATACCTAAAAATCCCATTATATTCTCAAAATAAGCCCCGTAAAGGCTCGTTCAGGTTTAATAGAACAATACATCATTCATCTGAATGCCAAGCGGCGGCACCAAGCATCCGAAACTCACAAAAGCGAGTCGCGAACGAGTTCGGTGGGGAAACAGAGCGTGAGTAACGCTGCACGTAATGCCACGGCAGAGGGTGGGACAGCTGCGGCAATTGACAATACACTTGTGTTGAAGAAGAAATGTGCGATCAAACACAGCATGTATGTGGGATATGGCTAGTCGGTGAAGTAAAAACACAATTTAAAACTTAAAAAAATTAATTATAAAATAAAAGAAAAATAACAAAAATGGATAGATTGAAAATACAAACCGAAACATAGATGCACAGAAAAACCAGAAAAATAAGACCAACACTGGGAATCGAACCCAGGTCCTCGGCTTTCCGTGCCGCGTGCTATACCGCTATACCGCACTGCTGGTCAACGGCACAAACACGAATTTTCCCTATGCATCACATATCTCAGCTTGTTTTTATACTTTACTTTGTAACTTAAGCAGTTACCTAGCGCCATCTATATTGTTTTAACTCTCAACGAGAAGCCTTCAATATCTCCTTCGGAACTAACCGCAGCAGTACAGCAGTCAGCGCGCGCGTCTTAGATCTCACCTTTCGTTTTCCAATCACTCTGATCCTCTTTTTCTCTCGCACTCGTTCACTCAATCGTCATACCGTCTTTTTCAGCTGTCATAAGTCATTCTTACGTTCCATTTCATGCAATCCCACATGTATTTTTGATACTACCTCAAACTTTAAGGGTAGTTTAGTTAGTCAAGGCCCTAATTATCACATTTTATAATGTTTTAGTTAAAAAATTAGAATTATTATTTTCCTTATAAAATTAATTAGCATGCAATGTATCACTACGCGATACTACTTTGTTTTTGTTGATGTGACAGCTGTCACAAAACGCTTCTCTCTCGTATCAAATTATTGTACGCTCTGGTAGTTAATTCTAAATTAAAAATTTGTTTTGATATCGGTTCACAGCACTTAAATCTTCGTCTAGTTACAGTTTGAGGTAGTATCTAAAATACACGCTGTATAATAAAATAATGATTAAGAAGGTGAAGAAAAGATTGAACTGATGTGAGAATGAGCAGCGACGCTCTATCGCCAACAACGATCTTCGGACTCCAGAACTGCAGTGCGCAGTGTCTAAGATAAACCACAGCACTATATTCCCCAAGAAAGTCGCTATGTAGATTCACGGGCTGACCCTCAACCGCAAACCAAGAAGAGGGTAGGTAGCGACTTAGAAGAGTGAAGCATCTGCCAGTAAGCTGTGACGGTAATAGACCGTCATTGTGAGTGGAAGTAGAGCGCATGACGCGGCCGCTAGTGATTCGACGCTCGCCCTGTTTTGGATTATTTCGAAATGAGAACGGAATGAATTTACGTTGGACTAGTTTCTGAACGTGACTGCGATCGTGTATTGTTTTTGAGTAAGGTTATCTTTGTTATTTTGTATCTTTCCGGTAATTATAAAAACCATATGGGTCTCACTTGAAAACAGGGTTGCGGCTTGCCGTAACATTATGCTGAGTGGGGCCCACTTTATACTATTCGATGTTATTTTTATACTTTCCGTCTAACGTATTTTTATGTGTATCGAATATCTGTAACTAAATGTTTCTCTCTCTCTCTCTCATATGCACCTTCGAGGTATTTAATAATGTATGTAAAGTTCCCAATCTGCTCTGGGACCACATGGACTGCGGTCTAAGTTCTAAATATCTGAGGAGAAGCCTGTATCCAATAGAGCAGCGTATTTGTTAACTTATAACGCACTTGTATTTATTATTATAATAGAGACTTGCAGAAAAAGCAAAGAGGTGCAAATGATCTATTATACCGCAGATTGTTCTCAGTGTAGTAGCTGTTACTACACGACTACCGTATAATAATATGTTCGTATAGAAATACGCTACGGTATTATGCACACTTTTATTATATTATGGGTAAATTGCGGAAAAAAACTTTTTTTTACAAATGAATCGTTTCCAGTTGACAGATAGCGACAAAAGCACAATGGCAAAGTGATCAAGCGATTTAATACTTTTGACACATCAAAACCTTAAAAATAACTCAATTTACCTGGAAAACAGTAATAACTCAGCTCAAGCACTCAAGGCATACCTACTCGTCGATCCGGTGCAAATTGCAAAGTTCCTACGTTAGTTTAGGTCTTACTTCCTCCCAAACTCAAATGATGGGGTTCGCAAACTAATGGCGTAAATACAGAGGCGACTAATAGTTATAACGGCGAGTTAATTGTGAGTGCAAAGTGAGTTAGAAGTGAATTAATTGAATCGAAAGGTATCTTGGATTAAGTCGATTGAAACGCTGTATGGAAAGAAAGTTCAATTTTGAGGTTCGTGCCTTGAAAATAAAACTATTATCAATTTTGTTGTGCAGTTGAACAGATTTATAATAACATAATAACAATATCACTATGATTTTCTTGAAAAAAGTATGAGATGTCAACATGACATTAGTAGCACAAAGGTTCCATCCTGGGTCATGATTCAATTTGTTCGACTGTACGTCTATTCGTGTTTCTCTGTTTTTCTTCAAAACTTGAGAAAGTAGCAAATGGAAAATAATATCAAATGTTTAACTATGCTACTTATGTTGACTAAAAAATCTTTAATCTTTAAATCGTTAACTTCTTGAAGCAGTGGAAAACTTAATTCTCTAAATTAAGACAATCAAAAAAAGATACAATAGGTATCATTAAAAAACTTTTTTTCATACAAACCGACATACAAAAAAATAAGAAAATATGTGGTATATGTAGTATGTGAATAAATAAACTAAACTAACTAAACATAACCGAAAACCTATGGGGTACGAGTACTTCCTAGAAAACTGAGTTTGACGGTGAAGGACACTTGAGAAGAAATTCAATGATGTGAGGTTCACAAACCACAATCGGTCCACGTGGGAACTACAACCCAAGCGCTCTCATTGTTAGAGGTAGCTGTGTCCTGTAGTTGAACATATGAAGGCCGAGCTGAAACTCTACATAACATTCATCATCATCGTCTCAGCCGTAGGACGTCCACTGTTGGACATAGGGCAATGTTGGGCATATGGAGGACCATAGACCTCCAGTTGCTTCGGTTGGCAGCGGCCTGCATCCACCGTGAACCCGCGGCTTTAACCAGGTCATCGGTCCATCTCGTCGGTGGACGTCCCACGCTGCGCTTGCCGACACAAAACATAAGATTAGTGTTACGCAAAATGAAAGCAACGCACTCATAATTATTGTTGCTCGCAAATATTCAAACACTCAAACAGCACTTAGTCCGTTGCTGAAAGTTGCCAACTTAGGCCCACGTCAATTTCGAGGCTCCTGTACAAAACTGCTTAAATAGGGTTGCAAAATGCTCGCAACGTTTTCATAAATGGATTAAAATTCCTTTATAAACAGTGGTCCGGGTCGAGTTAAGCTCGAAAGTATGACCCTTGAAAATGAGGGTTGCTTGACGTGCAAATATCGGTAGATGGCGTTAACTCTCTTCTTCTTGGTAACTAAGAATGCTCTTGTCGGTGGAGTAACCGCCTCTTTGGCCAGCTGTTAACTCCTAATCCGATACGATACGCACTCAGTACCTCTCAAGAGTATTAAATAATAGTGGACATAAAAGGTTGTCTAATGAGAAGGACCTTATCCATTGCGAGGCTCCGGGCGGCAGGTCTTTGTTTCTCATTAAAATTTAGTATAAAGCGCCAAATTTAACAAATCGGTTAAGGACGCACCAATTTTGAGGTTTTGAACCCTAAAAACAGCAAAGAAAACTTCACCGTCGCTAAATGCATTCAGCAGAAACAAAAGAACGCGTTCATTGCCGTATTACACATCACAACCGGCATATTCTATTCATCCAAATTATTATCCCCAGCTCAATTAGTTGACTGAATCGCTCATTGTAGTGGCGCTCAGTTGGATTACAAAAGATTTGCTTTCCATGAATACTCAAACTAAGGTTTAGCATCTTAATCGAACATAAGGGTGCAACTGTTTGTGTTACAAGGACTAAAGAGAGCAGTTTGTTTAGTAATTAAAGATTAGTTAAGTAAGGTAGCTATGCAGGAGTTTGTCGTTTATATGGTAGGTGAAGATGAACAAGAAAAAGTGACGGGAATAGCGAAAGGTTAAGTACGCACCACAGATAATATAGATTACACTAGATAACGCAAACAAATCAATCTGTATGAAAACCAACCGTGTCACTTTTTATACCTACTGTGACGTTTCAAGAGCGAATTAGCGATGTGGATACCCCGATGTCCGCGCAAAATTGATTCAGATGCGCCGCCCGCCCGCAGTCATGATTAGTCAGTTAGCGGTCAGTCTTTGTATGGGGCCAACTCTAACGTTTGGTCGGGGTTCGGACATGCGAAGTAGTTGCATTTGTGTAATCTAGTGTAGGCTATATCTGCGGTACGAACTTATAATAATAATGAAGAGAAATTAATAATTTATAACCTAGCAACCATCAAAAAGTTGGAAAATCCCAGACTTAGTCACTTCAAAGTTCAATATCCCAAAAAGCGCTGAACCGATTTTGATGAAACATATCTAAGAACCATCGCTGGAAAACCTGATTTCAATTAAAAAAACCGCATTCAAATTAGTCCACCCGTTCAAGAGTTACAGTGCCACAGTCAGACAGACAGAGACACACACACACACACACACACACACACACACACATAGCTGTCAAACTTATAACACCCCTCTTTTTGCGGCGGGGGTTAAAATTGGAAATAATTCTGTACATTTTATAAGGTTCCATGCTTAACAAAGAAAAAATAAACTTATCTATCATGTACGAGGTACGAGTAATAATGTTGCACCCCAAATTCTTCCACCACTGTAATCAGTTATACATATGTTTACAAATAAATCACTTTAACTTTGACTTTGAGTCATAACATAAATTTAGCTAAAAATCTCACCTTTTTGTGTCTACGTCTTAAAATAGTTCAATCAACTTTTAAGTGTTTCCGAACAAAGAAGCAAGATTTTCTTTAATAAACACTTCAGACAACAGCTCGTTGGTCGCCTACGGTTTTAACTTTTAAATAAACTAAGTTAAAACTAACTCCAGCTTGCCGGTGACTTGGAAGTTACTCTGTTGAGGTTTCTTACATGAAACCTTAAAGTAAAATTTTGTCGTGTGGAAAATTATGATCTAAAACAATATTCAAGATAGTTTTTTTAAGTTAAATAACCTAAACATAAAAATTTCATTTTCAATACAAGCCTTTTAGCTGACTGTACTTTTTGTTCCCAATCCGCACTGGGGCCACGTGGGAACTATGGCCCAAGCCCTTTTGTTCTGAGAGGAGGCTTGTGCTTTCTCAGAACCTACGGAATCCTACGGAAGCTGGACATTATCTTCAGAATAAAACTATCGCGTGTCCTGCATACAGGTAAAAATGCGTGTATCTACTCTCTGAAGTAATTCAATGGTGTATGTGAAGTTCTCAATACGCACTGGGCCCGCGTGGGAACTACGGCTCAAGCCCTCTTATTCTGAGAGGAGGTCTGTGCCCAACAGTGGGACGTAAATAGGCTGGGACGTTGAACTAGTCCCTAAATGACATTCTTAGTGAAATTTAAAACTCCGCCCTCCCCCGTTACTCAACACCAAACACAATCAAGTCCATATTGTCCCACTCCATTTAAAGACGAAAAACTCCCATGTCATTTTCATAATTTTCATCAAAATCCCGCATTTCGCACTGCACGCCCCGGGTTCGCGGAGATGACAAGTGCATTATGCATCAGCCTGCATTTAGAGCATGCGCGAGGCGGTATTGTTATTCATACCGGTATTACTTCAATATTATGAACGTAACGTGATTCCCGTTAGTTTATTTGGTTTGCATATGCGATCGTCGGGTTATCTTAATGCTGCAGTCGTGGTTGAACTGTGTTTGAATTTGATTCGCTTGAGTGAGCAGGCGACGAAATATTATCACACGTTATTCATAATCGTATACGTCGGGTAAAGTGCAGACCTCGTAAATGCATCAGATCAAATTATATAATTACGTAATAATTCTATTATCATTAGGTAATACTGCCAGCCTCTTAGGAACGGCCCCCCAAGCAGCAGCCTTGATGACGTTTTCTATTTAGTGTAAGTTTTGTAAATAGTTTAGTTTTATACAATAAAAACGTCATAATTATATTACGCAGGAGGCAAAAATAACTTCACCAAAAATGTTGTATGGAGGATTGTTTAGGTTTTATATATTAATACATTTTATTAAAAATATGAGCAATAATACTTTAAAATTATTTTAAAAAATCATCCCAATTGTATAAAAACGAAGCAATGAGAATTTATCGAAAAAAGTACGAGGTTTTGGAGTTACGAGGTTTAACAATTTAACCGACGTCGTATTATTTAATTCAAGTAATAATTTTGACAAGAAAATTTAGTGTAATCCTGGAATAACAAGATAAAAATTGCTATAAACATAGACTGACTCAGGAAAGGACATGGGACAATTTTCCTGCGGGATAGCGATATACGAATTCTAGCAAAACAAAGTGCAATCATCAATATATCGAAAAAAAAGAAAAGTTCGATCATCAATATTTTACGAAAGTCATAATTTTAACATTGTATCTTGTTGCCCTGCTCACACCTATAGTATTTGATATAAGAGATTGAGAGGGGCGGCAGGATACAACGAATTTCGCATTTCAGAGTAGCTTCCTCTTTTAGTTCAATGAAGCTAAAACAAATCGCTATATATTTGAGCAGCGTTCTAAATTTTCGAGTAAAACTCAATATCAAAACTCAACAAACTTCATGAAATTGAACTATTCCATGATCAACCAACTAGACGGCAGTAAAATCAAGTACCAAACGTCAGACTAACATCAAGAATGTCGATTCTAAGAAACTTCAATTTAGCACAAACTTGGTCTTTACGATCGTCTAGCCAATTGGAATTGAAATGTGTATAAAGTTAATGGTCTAGGATCATAAAAAGTTTTACTTTTTAATTCTTAATCGAAGTTCGGGGCTGTCTCCGTTCGTTACAATGGTAAAAATTGCAGCGATAATAAAAAAATAAACTATTTCAAATTAAAATGTTTTGTGAATACTTCGTTGTGAAGTTTTAGCTTAAATGCATTTTTGACTTGAGGACGTATTTTCTAACGTTTCTGATGCTCGCGATCGCAATCAAATGACAATTTTTGTATGCGAAATCAATAAATGCGTTTACGAGTGCCAGATGAACAATGCAACCTTACTCGGCTCTAGAGATAAATTTTATGCTGTGGGACAAGTGCAGGTTGACAATCAGCGCTGCAAGTTTCTTTTGCTCGCAGCTTATGCTGAGCCTGAGCTCATTGCCACCTGCTTACCTACGTGGAATTGTTTTTTAATGTGTAGTCTTTTTTCTGTGGCAATAAATGATTCTATTGTTATTCGTATTATATAAATTTATAACAAAGCATGGGCAATTAAGGGTACATTTTCAGCCTTTCAAAACATGTAGACGCATTTATGAAATATCTAAGCTGTGGATAAACCTTTTAAATTTGGAAAATACTTTGTAATCGATATTCCCTTAACCCGTTAGTGAAATCCGTTTTTAGATACTACTTTCTACTGTACTGGTTCTCCATTCAGATCGGTCTTGTGCTTTTAACATCCACCACGATCCCGCGATCTTAACCAGGTCGTCGCTCCATCTTATTGGAGGTCTACCGACAGCTCTTCTCCCGGTCCGACGTCATTCGAGAACCTTCTGACCCCATCGGCCATCAGTCCTGCGAGCAATGTGCCCCGCCTACTGCTACTTCAGTTTCGCAATAGGGATGATGACGCCATTAAAAAATAACTCGAAGGCACAACTCCAGTAAAAAAAAACGCTTTATTTTAGCCCTGAAAACCAGATAAATTTTAGATTTACTGTAAAATTAGATTTTTTGTTGCTTTAAAACAAATAAATAGTTAGTTGATTGAGTTGCCGGATAGTGACGTGATAATTCGCTATTGCCATTGAAACTCTATGGGAGAATTGTGTTTTGACAGCTCATAAAAAGTACGTCAGTTTATTGGTGGTGTCAACATCCCTATTCTTCGGCCTATGTCGGTAACCTTAGTTCTATGAATGTACTCTAGAATTTGATGATATTTTTAATAATTTTATAGACGCCCTGTACATCTCCTTGGATAACATGGGAACATAACTGTAGCAGAATCTTCTGCCATGACAACAAAAACCGCCCACGAAAATCGGTTACATACCTGAATATCGAATGTTAAAATACCGAATGTATTAAAATATCGAATGGGTCATAATATCGAAAAGGTATTTTTGTTAAGACTGTGTTTTTTTAGGGTGTTATAAATTTAACCTAACCTAACCTAAGGGGTTCTATACGATGCCGTTTTAATCAATCCTGAAAACTTTTCGATTTAAGAAAAATAAACCTTTCGATATTATGAACCAGTCGATATTTTAATATATTCGATATTTTAACAACCGATGCGTACCCCAAAAATCATAACCATTATCCTGTTATATTCCTCGCTGTATAAGAAATGCGTTGCCACAATAAATTTACCTCGCAATCGTTTATTAATCCCATTACAATCCAGATTGTTATATTTTCGTAGCACATCTACGGCGTAGCACCGTAGAGCGTCTACGAATACATCAACCTGTTTACATTTACAATTTATTGATTTCCGTACGCCTTTCAAATGCTAATGGTGTGTGTAGGGAATTCCCGCGGCTTAGCTTCCATGCAAATGACGGTTTTACAAGAGGTTCTGTTTTAATAATGTCCGTTTTTACCCCCGGCGCAAAAAGGGGGGTGTTATAAGTTTGACGGCTATGTCTGTTTGTCTGTGTTAATCGTAGCGCTCAAGCGGATGGACCGATTTTGAAGCGATTGCGATTTTTAAGGTTCCGTACCCAAAGGGTAAAAATTGAAACCCTATTATTAAGATTTCGCTGTCCGTCCGTCCGTCCGTCTGTCATCAGGCTGTATTATCTCATGAATCATGACAGTTATGTATAACTTTGGTTGCTATTATAACAAACACTAAAAACAGAATAAAATAAATATTCAAGACGGGCCCCCATACAACAAACGTGATTTTTTTGCCGTTTTTTGCTAATGTCTACTGAATTTTGTAAAGATGGTACGGAACCCTTCGGTTATTACATTTGAAATTTAACTTTTCCTAACGGAGAAGGAAATTATCGTGACGTAACCGACACATAGTACGAGTCCATGAACACACATTTGTCGCATAGTAGCCTCCTGACGACCAGTGTCCTGAGTCAACAAGGTCGTGAGTGAGCAAAGTACCTAATTGTTTATTTTTTTATTATTTTATTTACTAAAATAAAAATAAAAGAAGTACAGGAATATTTATAACTATAAACCTCTGCCAAACTGCATAGCAGTTTGTTGGCAGAAAGTGAAGAACTCACATTCACTATTTTTAATATTTGAGCAAAGTAATTCCATTACTATGGACCTCCACAAAGTAACGACTGATTCAATAAATTATTTTAAAATATTTTTTGAGTGTCATAAAATTTTTCATAACCCCCAGGGAATTCCTTATTTCAATCTACCACAGCAGCAAACCCACAAGCTGCTCTACAAATCCAATTTGAAAACCACCCCCAACAAACCTCATTATCTTACCTATATTTCACGACGCCAATACCTTTAAAACTACCCCCGTTAAATCACAATTCCTCTATGAAAACCCCTGCCCTTTTATTAGTCCCGACACAGGCATATATCACGGAGCGCACAAAGGGTTGTAAAGAGCATGGCCCTTGACCATTCACTTTGTTTCAGCATGAAAGGGCTGAATGCCACCCTTCGTGCTTATAGTGCTCATATTTTTTGCATGTACACAAGTTTTTAGGGCTTGCTGTATATTGAGGATTGATTGAAAGTTTGCTTTTAAAACGAAGTATAGAAGGCGGTTTCTGTATTTTTGTCAAATGTTTAATTTGCCAATTGTTTTATTTCTCAAGTCTCAATTTTCTCCGGAACAAATATTTTTCTCAGTGTATTTTTTTATGCTTCTGAAGAACACAATAGGTTAGGTTAAAATGCCACAAATGGGACTTATCACGCTATTTTTACACAAGTAATATTTACCTCGACGTTTAAATTGTTGTTGGCAAATAAAACGTTTGGGAAATATGAGTTGGGAAAGAGCGGAGAACCGTAGAAAGGTACAGGAAAATTCTAGGGATGTGAACAGGACCACTTTTAAGGTTAGGTTAGGTGTTTCGTAGCAGTAATAATAATTAGTGTGATTAGAGTAATTTCGGCCTATGTCCTATGGCCTATGTCTATGGCCTATGTAGGTCTCCTCTTGAAAGAGGCTAAAGCCGGAGTTCTCGTAATATTAATTATAAAAAATATGTGTTAATATTAATACGACCGGCTAGGTCAGAGGTCGGAGGCCAAGGGCAGTCTCGCGCAACTTAGAACAAAAAAACTTTTGTATGGAATCTGCATGGCAAACCATTACCATAATATAAACTAAAACCTCAGTACAGTTTAGCTGTCAGGTCAACTGTCATGAGTGTCATGTCAGGCATGTTGCTTAGCTTGTGATTGTGACTCGCATACTTTATTCGTTAATTTCTTTAGATTTCTATTTAAGTTCGTCTTAATTGTTTTCTAAAGTAGTGACAGGTGACTGACGTAAACATATTTTGTGAAATTTGCACCGAAAAGACGATTTATAACGTGTGAAATTTGTGGAAATCGAACAAGTCGACATAATCACGAAAAAAGGATTTTTATGGCAAAATTTCCCTTTGACGAGAACCGGTAAGTATTGTCTTAGATACTTTTAGCTATATTTTGTAGCAGCAAGTTAAATAAACAAAGGGAAATAGATATTTAATATCCTTATCATTGTCCACTAGGGATGTGTACTACAACTATCGATAACTGTAGGCTTATTTGTTTATCAGTGCAACTAATATTACTTTACATAAGAAGAAGAAAGATCGGAACTTTATGACAACTTGCATGCAATATGACCATAATTATAGGCATTTTCAATCTTCCGATATTTCAATGCAGTTGAAAATATCTTGATCATGGGTAGACAAGACACACACAGCCTGGATAAATTATTGAGTTTAGTGATTACATAACATTTTAACCGTAAATTAAAACAATAAATACCTCTGTTTTAACGATAAAATGTTTTCAGATGCAGGGCACAAACTAGTGGGAAAAGAAGATTTGGTGAATGTTTCCATAAAAAAATTACATGTATTAAAATACATACGTGAAGATCACTTTGAAAACAGGGCTTTGAAAAAAATAAAGGAAATCAATAGAAAACTTGTATTTTATTTTGGGTCCACACCTAAATCCAATACTATGTGTAGGTATACGACTTAAGTGTGGACTCGATCTTAACCTAAATTTGATTACAAAAATTGTTTACCTAAGCCTGTATTTCAACCCTCACCATTTTATCGATATCGATAAAAAGCGCAAACGTTTAGCATGCTGCACTATTTAAATCTGTTATGTTGGTAGTATTGTTTTTTGGCGTTAAACGGATCTTTGGCTTGGCGTACATTTTGGTAATGGTTTGCCATGCAGACTCAATACAAACTCGATTCCATTCGCTAGTATGGGAGTCCCGCCTCTTAAAACGTAGTGGTTATATTCTCTTTGGCCAAGGGCGCAGTGTTGCCATCACACATAAAAAGAGAATCACTTTTTTTAATTACGTTCCAATACACTGTCAATCCTAAGTCGCGAATCGTAATCACTGTCAAGAGTACAGAAACTACGAAGAAAACATTATATTGCAAAACCCAGAACATCCAGTCCTAAAACCAACTTTTTAATCCCACCGGTACATTTTTAACGTAGCATTTTATTGCCTCCTCAAGTAATGAGCTAATAACCCGGGTGTTTTACGGTGAACATTCTTTATTGCCCTCCAGAACAAGGCTGCTTACTTTTCAACCGGGCAGGATTAACGGTTTTTATGTGGATTTTACGCACCGAGTTTGAGTTTTGTATTGCGGTGTCGAAGTTTTTGCGTAAATCGTTCTCATTGTTCCAGCGTTATTAATTACGAAATGAAAGTGCGGTTTTACTAATTGGTTTTTTGAATGCACAAAATACTTGTTTATTAACGTGGTACAGCGTAAATGGTCGCGATTTAATGGTTGCTACCTAATTAAAAAAAAAAAACAATATTGTGAGAAGGGGACTAACTACTGCCTAAAATATATAAAATGCCTTACTAACAGTAACTAGAAAGAATAATATTTTATTTATTTGTGATATTTGCACACACACCAAAAATAAAACACAGAAACACGTAGATTCCGGTAGAGGGCACCACCGTGCGATAACCTAGATCCACGCAGACGAAGCAGAATAAGCTAACGTGGGTAGTTGTGTGCCAGCGTCAGTTTTTTTGGGTAGTCGCGCGAGCAGAGCGGCGGCGCGCAGTGTGCGTGTTGCAGCAGCCGCCGAGTCGCGTTGCTCCGAGGAAGAAGGGATATGGATTAGCCCGAAACATATCCAGCTAAACTCGATTTAAGACATGAGTTATCCGGGTCAATATATTTAATATCAGCATAAGCTAGTTAAAACATAAATCACTTTCTTGACAAACTCGACCGCACACTATGAGTACATTGAACTAGTATACTCAAAATGTCCATGTTCAAAAGACACGTACATACACAAACTAGTTCCCTCATTTAGCAACATAATTAACACCTCCAACTTCTCGCTAGAACTGTCAGCCGTCCCTATAATTAATTCGCACCGTTTCCTTTTGTGCCGCGTGATATGTCATTAATTATACCATTCATCAAAACTCAGCAACGAAACCTATTGTGTTGTAGCGAACCAGTTTAATGGGGGAGCCCTTGAGGAGCAAAGTAGCTGTCTTGTGGACATACGAAAACAGTTCTACATTATTTACGGCTAAGTAATTATATTTGACATGTTTCCAACGAGATTTATTCATTACTAATTGGCTCAAGATTACGATTTGGAGTCTTTTTGTATTTTTTATTTCAACTCCAAATTTTTGTTTCTTTTACGGTCATCCCGTGAAAGTTTATATAAATTTCACACGAAAACACAAGCCGAAACATGAATGCACAGAAAAACCAGAAAAAATAGACCAGCGCTGGGAATCGAACCCAGGTCCTCAGCATTCCGTGCTGCGTGCTATTCCCCTACACCACCACTGGACAAATTGGCTAATTGGACTAATTGGCTATAAGTGACAATGCATCCAATCAACGCCAAAAGATGAGTAGGCAGAGCACATTCAAGATGAGAGCAGTTTTGTCGCCGAAGAACTAAAAAGTCATCGACATAGCGCAAAGAATATGCAAGGTGAAGTGGCAATGGCGGGCCACATCATTCTAAGAACAGATAACCGTTGTCGGGGAGAGAAGTCTATGAGTGCGACCAGGAATCAGAAAATGAAACGTTGGCAGGCCTCCCAAAAGGTACACTGACGACATTACGAGAGTAGCGGACAATCGGTGGATACAAGTGGTTAGTTGTCGTTCATTGTGGTGTTCTAAGAGGGAGGCCTTTGTTCAGCAGTGGACGTCTTCTGGCCTACGACGATCGATGTGTTAGTTTCCTCATTATCATTATCATCAGCCCATAGCAGTCCACTGCTGGACATAGGCCTCCCCCAAAGAGCGCTACTGCGCTCTGTCCTGGGCTAGACGCATTTAGCTTCTACCAGCAGCCTTTCGCAGATCGTCGCTCCACCTGGCCGGAGGGCGTCCTACACTACGTTTGCCAAGCTGCTGTCTCCACTCAAGAACTCATTTACTCCAGCGATTGTCGGTTCTACGACAGATATGACCAGCCCATTGCCACTTCAACTTGCTAATTCTCTGAGCTATGTTTGATAACTTCAGTTCAGTGTCGGAAATCCTCGTTGCTGGTTCTATCTTTCAGAGAAACTCCGAGCATAGCTCGTTCCATAGACATTCGTTAGCTTTCTATTCAATACTAACCTAACAGTAGTAAATCTCAGTCAATCAAAATCGATACCTACCGTAATATCAATTTCTAATCAAGTCACATAATTCATTATCTTGCCAATTGATTGATTGAAGTTATTTGCAGCACAACCAAAGCCTCCTAAAGCCGTGTCCACAACAACAAACGAATGATTTCACAGTAGAGGTATATAGGTACAGGAATAATAATGCATCTCCGATATGCACGGGTGACCGCGGCCTTTGTTAGCGCGTGCAGGCGCTTAAACTACACCAAATTACCTGCATCCAATTAAATGAATGAACTTCCCCAACACTGGCCGGGTTTAAAAGGGAAAGTAAAATATTGGGTGCGAAAAGTTTTTGTTCACTTTGAATTTATGCTTCAGTAGGTGCATTGTAGTTTCTATATAATAGCAAGGACTGAAAACTATTGTTTATTGAAATAGGTCTTTGATGACCAGATGGCCTAGTGGTCAGAGAACCTGAATACGAAGCTTGAGATCCCAGAGAGGGGCAGATATTTGTATGAAAAATACGAATGTTTGTTCTCGGGTCTTGAGTGTTTAATATGTATTTAAATATGTATTTATGTATATAATTATGTTTATCTGTTGCTTAGTACCCATAACACAAGCTTTGCTAAGCTTACTTTGGGACTAGGTCAATTGGTGTGAATTGTGACGTAATATTTATTTATTTATTTATTTATTTATTAAGGAAGTCTGATTTTGGACGACAAAATCTCACTTTTAACAAGTTTGTTAAATTTTAGACGGTCTTATATTCAGAAAAAATTATGTATACGTATGTATGCTTAGGTCTCGCATAAAGATAAACGAATCTTTCTCAGACAAGTCGCAGATCACAAGATCTCTCATTCTAGGAGGAAGACTGTGCTCAGCAGTAGGTAATGATGATGAGCAGGGCGAGATTTGGATTTCAACTACTGCGATTGAACCGATTATGCTTGTCTCCGTGCTGTTCCTACAGAATCGTACCCTAAATAGGATCAAAAAGCAAGTAGCGCTTAACATACTCCCTCTACCCCGCAGAAAACTTAACTCCATGTCTTAGCATGCAAATTAATCCATCTCGAGTCACAGCAAGCGTGAATAAATTCATCTCAGGGAAATCACTCGTCTCTATTGAATCGTCATACGTCCTTATTCCGCGATGGCAAATCGATTCCAAATCGATTAGCAGACGAGGCACGTCTCGCGGGGCGCGTGGTCGCATGTATGAATGTACGAATTTACATGCATTGATATGTAAATGCCCGAGGCGACTCCAACTGCCGGTGTTTCGATTGTGATAGCGCGGAACGTCGCTGTTTATTCGTGTCTCGCGTACATCTTGTATTTGAAGAAGTTGTGACAGTTAATGATAGCACACTATTTTTTTTCTTGACATTTAGCCTTACCAATTTTATTCCAATTAAGCCCAACAAAACACACACATACAAACGCACACGCATACAAAATCACACAAACACACACACACTTGTGCCCATTCAGCAGCACGCAGGCCCACCAGCACAACACACTAAATGTCTATTGTACAGTTAGCAGTAGACGGAGAAGGGGGAGGGGAGTTGAGCCTCCGGATCTCCCACCCACCATACGAAACACAGTAGAAAAACTACTATTTCACGCTAGTATTCTGTGGTAGTGTGGTACATTAAGTGTACAATTAGAGAGTATAGTGGTTACAGTAAGGCTCTGCCACATAAAATAACACACATCTTTAAATAAAAAATAAAATAAGTATCTTCGATGTTTTGGCTATCAGGGTTCGAAACAACAACATAGCAGCTGCGTGGTTACGCGGAAACTGAAGTGCGATATCCCGCATTCTACGTTTTTCATTAGACACAAGTCGACTTTTCAAATATTGTACGAAAGTCCTCGGCCGTGAGAGGAGAAGAACAAACTCCATTAAGGCATACACAAAATGCGTTTAGAAAACCTATAAACTGAACTTTGTTAAACAAATATAAAGAAAAATAAGTATACGGAATTAAATATCGGCCATAACTTGCGCCAGCGGCAACTTGTTTGCGTACGTGTATCGGAACGCTTCGGCTCCGCATGTAAACGACATCATTCACCATTCACGATTTACGGAATAGGGGCGTAAAAGTCATGTCTTAAGTTAAAATGTTGAGTTTCAGTTAGTACTTTGAGCTTAATACCAAGGCTTGTGCCATAAAAACATCGTAGTGTTGAGTTGTCGAAAATACTCGAAGATTCGTGAGGAAATTTTGATGAAACGTGAGTGTTTTGGACGATATTTACTTGATCGACCTTTGATAGAAAAACTATGGGTACTTCCAGTAGTTGTCCTAGAAACTTCAAATTTGGTATGAAGGTCTCTTATAGCAATAAAAAAGTCTAAAAATCTTATTTTCTTTACGTCTGTCTGTCTATTTACGTAACTAATCTTATATGACCTCTCTCTGCGTTTATTTTGCTTAGGAACCAGGCTCAGAGAACGCTGGATATTTATACATACCTATAAAGTAAGGAACTCCGAAGTCCGGAAATCCGAATTGCACTAGGCAGGTTTTTATGTCGTAAAACCGAATGCCCGATGGATCGGATTATTCTACGAATAACAAACTTCTACCCGAATCATCACAAAAAGCATTCCACCTCGATTATGATTCTAAACTCGTATGAATTCAAATTTCTCGTGCCCACATCAAAGCCGGCGCGAACTAGTTTGCGCCGCTCCTAACCTGTTTGAAGCGGTTTCGGCCGGCTACTAGCTATTTGTCGAATTCATTTGGGCCTGTTTGTGTATCTGGACCCAATTTATTTTGTTTTGAAATTGTTTCGCCGTGAAATCCTTTGGAGCCCGTGTTGATTTTGGTGTTTCAAAGTCAGTTAGACAATTAAGTAAAAAAAACAGCAGCTTCGACTAAAACACGCGCGGATTTCTGAGATTTCGACAGCAAAGCGGATACTGTGTACCCGCGTCGTTTAGCTTAATGAGATGTCGTAAACATATTTTCCTTCATACACCAGTATCGTGGAATACCTATAAAGATATTTTTTATGGCTATGAATAATAAATCTGGGTCTTCAGCTCCATAATCAGCTTGAACAATCGACTAAACATCAAAAGGGAGCCTCGAAACTCGCTTTGTTTATAATACCATCAATTCCCTTGTAGCCCGTTCATAATGCACGCCACCATCACTGCATAAGTAATGTCATCGTTATTTTTAAGGCTCATTGAAGCTCGGTGTAGTAAAACAGGGAATATGAAAGAATATCAACAACGACGGGCGACTAAGTCCCGGGGATGGTTATTGCGCGCTTCCCGACCTCCCGTGAGAAACGGCGGTGGAATATTCAGGAATATTCCAGATGATTTTGCGTTACGAGTCAGTGAATTTTTCAAGAATCGCATTATACGCGGCAGATATTGCCCAGATGGCAGCTGGTTTCTTAATTTTTGTCAGTGAATTTAGGTCCGAAATTAGAACGTTCAGGTTACGAAATTATCGTATATTCTTAAGTATTTTCATTAAGCAATCTATTTGGATGATGCAGTGGATCTTCTTTTTTTATTCACGTTTAAACGATCTAAATGGTTTTATTCTAAAACTACTTACCAACTGGGCTTTCTTCATTCCAAAATGAATCGTCCAGTGTGTAATCAGCTTCTGTAACAATTAATACAACAAATGTTAAATATTTCATTCAGACAAAACAAAATTACAAGGCCGTGATTAATTTTACGACAGTGTTTTATTTAAGAATGGTAAATAGTCTACTCGCAATCCTCTTTAGGGTGCAGTTACAGGTGCCTTCACCCTGCTCATCAGAGAAGAACAACAACTTTAACGTATTGTTGCAGCAGTTCAGATGCACCTTGACAAACATTCTTGATGCTTTATCACCATTATACTATCAATAGCCTTAGCGATAAATTCGTAATAAAATTGTTCTGGCGTTTGTTGCGGGGAGAAATGTGCATACAAGTGCGTACAGTTCCGCAAACTTACATGTAAAAACAAAACTATTAGTACGATAACAATTTACTTCCATGTGAAATGTCATCATCATCCCAGCCTATATACATCCTACTGCTGGGCACAGGCCTCCTCTCAAAATAGAAATGTAACACCATCCACCCATGTGAAATGTAACACCATCTTTTTGCAAGCTTAAAGATCTATTTTTACAGCAAAAACTGAACGATTCGGTATTTTAAACACTGCAGCATTCACTCGCGCGACTCAATTCGGTCTAGTTTGAAATCCGAGCGCTCCTTGTAAAATGCGTATGCCCACTTGGGCTTGTACTTTGACAGAGGGGAACACGGCGAATGGCTACTCCCTTCCGTAGGAAGCCCGTGTTGCTCTAAGGTCGTAGGACGTCCACTGTTGGACAAAGGCCTCCGCCATAGATCTCCAGCCTATTTGTTAGACCAACAGTGAAGCACCACGTCTCAAATCCATATGTCAACATTGGCAACACACTGGTTAAATACTTTTGTCTTAAAGCACCCTGATGCTTATAATGCCTATAAAATGAAACCCATTATCAAGCTACTCCCTAAGGGTACACAAATCATATGCATGAAAATTTGTTGATTTCATACAGTATTAAATATTTCTGAGCCACACCTAAGTAAGTCAGAGTATTGTTTCAGTTAGGCAAGTTGCTAAAAGTAGAATACTTATAAACAAACAAGTGTAATAAACACAGGTGAAATTTGCTTTATGTCACTTTGTACAAACACTCGTAAAAGTCAAGTCTATCACGTTTGCCCTAAATTACTTAATACATAAAAGTCTAATATTGGAAACAGGTATACGTAAACCACTTATAGCAGTCACAGTATAACTTTGTCTCAGTAAGCCATCACTTTATTCATAACTCATCAAGTAATTCACTGGGGCTTTACTGTAAAAAGATTGTACTGCGGGATCTACGTTATTTTTTTTACAAAAAAAAAAGATTTTCATTTACACAATCACGTCTGATGGAACCTAAATGAATATGTGGATTATGTGTTTCAGTGAGTGTGCGGAGGTTTTACATAACCTGATACCCCCTTCCCCTTTCTGTCACCGAACGACTAGATTTGGCGAGCAGTTTAACCCTTATGTTGTAAATATTCCTCCATTACGCACGGCACGAAGCGGTTTGCCTCTTCTTTCATTATGTGGACGGCTAAGAAGTGGAACACTCTGACGAGGTCAGTTTTTCCAGAACGCTATAATCTGGACATCTTTGAGGCCAAAGTGAACAGACACCTTCTAGGGAAACGTGTACCATCTTAAGCCTGATCTTCGCCTTCCATCAAGCGAGATTGAGGCCAAACGTAAGCCTATTTTTCATAAAAAAGTGTGGACGACGATGGAACTCGCTTGCCTAATAAATGCCCATAAACTTTACATTACGGTGGGTTAGCGTTATCACCAGAAACGGATACCATTCGTTTTAATAAAAAATATTATGTACAGAAAAACCAGAAAAATAGACCAGCGCTGGTCTATATTTCTGGTTTTTCTGTGCATCCATGTTGTGTTTTCGTGTGAAATATATGAAATTGATTTCCATTACCCTTTGCCTGTATAAGATAATTTCTAAAACACTCAAAACAAAACCTAAAATTCACAACTATATATTTGGCGGAGCTGTAACTACGGTCGCATTATAAATACAACCATTGGTATTACAAAAAACGCGTAACATAAAGCAATTATATTATCGTCAATGAAATACATTCCACAATGAGCTTTGTTTCCCGGAACTCATTTATTTTCATTGATGAATATGGCATTGTCATTGTAATTAACTCATCTGGATTTCAAGGATCAAAAGGTTTTTTTTTTTCAAATACTTTAAGAAGAAAGATTATGATATTAAACAAACGGTTTTAAACATTAAGTCTATGTAGCATGCAAGTCTTTCTACATAAGTCTAAAATTCTTCTTGATTACTAACTCTACACGCGAAATTTATACTTGTCAGTTGTGCTTCGCCATTTTTAAAAGAAAATCAAATCTAAAGGGCTACTACGAAGCTCGAAAATTGAAGTTCGTAACGCACCGTCCCTTTCACTCGCATATTAAATGACATGTGCGGCAACGGGACGGACAAACGAAGCTCGAGTTTTGCAGTTCGTAGTATAGGCACATAGGGCCTGTTACTAACGGCCAGTAATAGATTTAAGTCACAGCAAGAAAAATATTACAAAAAAAAAAACTACATTTTTAATGTAAAGGTGATTAAGTGAGCTAACCATTCTGAACAAACTACTTCCAGGTTTTTAGTTATATAATTAACACCTAATTAGAATTAGAAGTACTTATTAGAGGGTTTAGACCTTGATTCGATGACCTTTTGATAACTTGTTAAATTAAACTACGGAACCCTAAAAATTAACACCTTGTCAACAAACAAAACAAATGCCTAGAGTACGGTTAATTTCAAGCAGACACACCGTTGAACTACATCGCTGGCTTAAAAAAAAAATATATATGTACTTACTCGACTTTCTGTTTGAAAAAATCATTATTCAAACCACTGTAGATACCTACCATTGACTTAAAATAAAAATGAACTGACAGTAAATTTTTGCCATCAACTTTGAAACAAACTCGTTATATTACACCCTTTATTCCACATTATCATATATATAAGACAATAATAATCTTAATGTAATACAGACTTTGCCCTTTAAACAATAACGATACTGAAACGCTATCGTAAGCTTTTATAGCATAATAAGAGGGCTTTGTTATACCGACTTAACAAATATCATACGATTCCTTCAATTTCAAAAGGACTTCGGAATTCACGATTTGGATACATGAGTTCAAGCAAAATAATAAAATTTGAAACGTGGCAGAAAGTAGCTCTCAAAACAAGAACATTCTTCAGAAATACTACTATAACTTAAAAAAACAGTTGTGTTAGAAATCAAAACGCCCGAACTGTTTATGTTAAGCTACAAGCATCGTTAGATATTAAATAACCACATCGTATTAAAAATCACCCAGACGGAAACTCTGTTCCTTTTGAAATCCACAAGATTTCAGCTGAGAAAACTAAATAATTACAGTACCCGGATTATATAGCCTCTCGGTAAATCGTCCGGGTGTATAATTCTCGGGCTCTGGGTCAGAGCGGAAGCCCCATTACTGCAGGACACGGGAAGTGATTTAAAGCGCAGAGTGGCGCCCAACATGGGGCCGCTGCATTGTTGCGGGCCCCGTGCTCAACGCACCTTGCACTGTCTAATTAATATGGAAATCTAAGTGGCCTGCAAATTTCTACATATTTGTGAAGTTTTATCGTATGAAAACATAAATAAAACATAATTATAAATTACCTACACTTTTACCGTCAATGTACTGAAACGTGTAGAAAGTTTGCTGTAAGTCCAAATTTTTTAATTGAAATAATGTGCACTGATTGTGTTTTTGATATAGTGATAAGTTAAATTCTTGTTTAAGAAAAGAACGTTGGTATAATATTGTCATGTGTATTTATCTTTATTGTTACACTGTCTTATGCGTTTTCAATACGGTGACTTTTAGAAAAAAAAATAGTCACGATGTTTTTAAAAACAAAATCAAATAAATGGAACTCTTTCATTCTGCATGTCGGTTATATCTTCACGCTTAAACCAATGAGCCGTTTAGTAGAAATTTGCTATATGGAAATAGTTTGGGACTCTGAAAAGTATAGTTTCTGTACCAGATTCTCCACAGATGGTGTTGCGGGAAAGGTTGCGGGCAACAGCTAGTAGTTCATATTTTACTATGATTAGCATAACAAGATTCGTAAAGTAAGTACTTTGTTATTATTTATGTCTACAACTATAAATGACGCCGATAAAATATCTAAGATGCACCAACACGGGACCCAAGTTAACTGCATTATTTCAAGCAAGATTAATGTTCCTCCTACCTTGCATAGGTTAATTAGTTAAGTGAGTTCAAAGTGATTTATTGTTACTTAACCGTAACTTTACTTGCTTGAACTCAAATTATAGGTATCTATTCAAAATTGTATTAAAGTTTCTGTAACGTGAATTATTTCATTAGAATCGGTTGAAAAGTTGAAAATACTTAAACTTCAGCATGGACTTAACTCAGGTAAGAGTTAAGTTAAGCCAGGATTTACATTATTAACCATTATTGAACTTTACGGCCAGATAATAATGTTTTGCTGCTCAAATTATTACCGCAAAATACGGTGCAAGTTGATGTAGACAAAGCTAATTTGTAAGTAAGTTGCGTGATACAGAAATTTCAATCATGCTATGATTAAAATACCTGTCACAAGCAACTCACTGGCGCCAAAACATGTTTACATGACGTCTTGTTATTAACTTTTACCTTAAGAAGTTTGCTCACGAGCTAAGTGGCGCCCAAAATGGGGCCGGTAAATGCAAAGTCAACGCTGATTAAAATGTCATTAACTTTCTCGGAACTAGAAACACCGTGATGTCGTAATAAGTTCTTATACCAAATATTACTTATCAAACGGAATATAAACAAAGAAAAGTGCTCAGGTAGTTAAGAACTTTAAATAAAATTAATCAAGGCAAACAACGTTGTAAATGTCTCATTATACATTCAGTTCCTGTGAAGTTTTTGTTGAGGGGAGGCTTTTTGAGAAGAAAAATCAACATTCTAGAAACTGTCGAGACACAAAGCCCCCGTTGTTTAGGCCAGTGTCCCCAGTGCCCCCATTCTGAAGGAGCAGTTTCGTCGAATTGTTTTTTTTTCTCACCCTCTGAGTGGCTCTAATTAAAATTAATTGCATTCGCGTTTAAGAGTTAATTTGTAGACGCCGTCGGAATATTAGTGTATTAAATAAAGATGCAGGGGATTGAGATTGTCTGTAATTAGCTGGATGTTTTAATTTATTTACTGTAGGAACGAATTTCCTCTTCACTTTGGTAAACTAAAATTTTAAGTATTTTTCCTTGTTTTGTAAGATGCTTACTACCATCTTTTCCAATGAATGGAATAGGTATCAACATTTGTAAATTCGAAGTTACTTTACTAAAATTACTGCTAAACCTTTGCCCATGAAGTGTAATCTTCATCCCGTAATTAATATTGACTGTTTCTGATGTCTGAGAAGATCATAACATCATTAGAATAAGCTTTCGTAGATCTTACATTATCAGGAAAACCAGGGTTTGGCGTGGATTTAATATACCTAGCTAACGCGATAAGGGGGATTTTAGACGTGTTAATTTCATTCATATGTGTGTACACTTTGTTGCAGTGTGGCTTAAGTTTAACAAAATATGTTACTCAAAGATGCGCAAAGTTACGGATTAAACTGCATCCATAGATTTTAAGGTTCTGAATTGCATGAACGGTAGTCATAAAATAAATAGCTAAGTGGATAATTACATAGCCGTCAATAAATTTCATCATTCATACCTAAATAAGATATCACTTTGTCATCGCTAAGAAGCATAGTGTTTTGATATAATTTATGGTTCCTCAAGCAGAGGATTATGAGTTTAAAAAGGACTAGAGCCTTCGACTTTTTTTGAATTTCCGTATCAGATTTCAAGTAAGGAGCTTATTCACCATGAACTTTTTAGAAGAAAACCAAGGTACCTGCATGAAAACAATAATCCATGTAAAGTTGCCAATCCTAGGAAGAGTTTTTCGAAAAAGAGCCCAGTGTTCAGTATTAATTTCCTTCTGAATAGTTAAAAACAATAATAAAGAAACCGACTAATTTTGTACAAACAAAATACAGTATTTTCCAGCAAATAGGTACAGCTTGAAAACAAGAAAAAAAAACAATGGAGTCATATTTCATTGGACACCAGTTCAATTTGGCTAGGAGCATAAATTTGTCTAGTTTGACAAAGTGGCATCTTATCGTGGATCTCATCGTAATTGGGTGGCGCCCGCGGCCCAAGATAATGTCGAAAGTGTCGCTAATGTGTTGCGCTTCAATGGTTGTTCTGACTTTTGAACAGTTAACTGGATGGGCGCTACCACAGAACTAAAGCCCAATTTGGTCCTTGAGTCTAGCGAGAGTGTAAAGCTGACGAATTTGAAGCGTTGATAGAACTTCCTAAAGTAAAAAAAAAAAAAATTGCACGATTTTCTAGCATGTCTAAACTGGGCTTTAGTAAGAGGAATTAAAACGTCAAGCGAGCTAAAACTGTAGGGCTGTCTGGCTAAAAATAAAATTATAATTATTGTATCTGAATTACAGAGTGATGGTATGTATTGAAGACAATGTCATTTTTGGTACCCACCAGCACCGCGTGAGCAATTAAATTTTAAAGAAATAATTATGCATTTATGTCGTACTTAAATGCCTAATACTTGTAGATGGCACTAGACGATAATAAATTTGCTTAGTAATTTGAAAATAACTGTTTCGAGACTTATATGAAAAATTACGATGTATTTTCTAACCGGCAATACTGACGCGTTCAATACGATATTAGTATTAATAATCATAATTATAAAAAGATATTTGGTAGAACCAATAACATTACTATTTACTACGTAGTCCTTACTTTTTCTGTTGGAAAAGTTATTCTGGAAGAAGACCTTTTAATTTTCTCTCTATACAAATACAAATACAAATAATTTATTTGTCAAACATAGGTTAAAATAGTTGGTAAATTAATCATATACTTGTATCACTATGCTGCGCCCAAGGGCTATGTATATATTTTCTGTTTCGCTTACTATTCTTGTGTACAATAAAAGAGCCAATGTAATTATACTGTGAAATCTGTCTTTTCTTTAAATGTGAATCTAGTTTCGTGACTTATTTTCTTTAGTTACGTTAAAACATTGACATTATGACCTAAAGCTGAACGGTTCATTGCAAGAATTCATACGTAAATTCCGACGCGCGTTCACCTCGTTATTAGCTTATTAAACCATTAGCATAACATAACGAGTTAGTTATTTCCCGTACAACGTGTAAAACCGCGTAACTTGCATTAGATTTTGTAATTACGCAATGCAAAACTGCCATTTTGTATTCACGGTAATGGCGTTTTGCTGAATTGTAAAGTATACTGTGTAATACTTGTTAACTGTGTCATAATAAGTGTTGTCTGACAATAACAATTAGGAAAGTAGTTTTCCCAGTTGTCATTGTTATTAAACAGGTAATTTTAGATGAAAAAAGGCGGCTCTTAATTTATTCATAGTGTACTTTTAAAGGGTTTCAGAAGTATTTACCTAAACATGTTAAGTTTATGGAATTTCTTCGTTTTTTGAAGATTCAAATAAGAAATAATCACTTGTATTTTAACATTCAACGAAGAAACCAGGAAAGGGAACCATTATATAATTCTCCATATTCAAAGTAAAGACAAGGACTTTTATTTAATTCTAATGAATTCTCTCTTAATGACACACCGAGGCACAAATCCTTAAAGCTTGCATGCAAAAAAACATAAATATCACCTACATAATACGACAACAATCACAGTAATGGCGCCGGATTCTTCCACCCTCCCGCGCAACAGTAATATTTTATGATTTTTGACGGCTCGTTCCCGGAATGGGATTTTTTTTTAAAGCGTTGCCCGTTTTGCGTAAAAGTTGCCAGAATTTAATGTTTGGGTAAATGAAGAAATGTAATCTATTGCGCGTAAAACCTTGTTACCTAAGGAAGAGCAGTGTCACCCATTACAATGCTTAAACCATTTAAAACGTGTTTTCAACGACAAATAATTTCGTATTTGTATTTTGTAAAAGTTCTATAAAATGGATTGTAAAAAAAATTGTGACGTGGTTTTTTTTTTTTTTTTTTTTATTCGACTGGAAGGCAAACGAGCAAGTGGGTCTCCTGGTGTTAAGAAATCATCACCGCCCATAAACATCTGCAACACCAGGGGTATTGCAGATGCGTTGCCAACCTAGAGGCCTAAGTATTAGAGTATTAGTGGTATTGATTTTCTCGAAAACTATTTTATATTTAAAATAAATATCATGGGACGATGGACACTAACTGACCTAGCCCTTACTAAGCCAAGCTTGTACTATGGATACTAGGCAACAGATAAACATACTTAGTTTATATAGATAAATACATAGCATGCTATTAAAAATATAAATTGCAGTAAAACTGAATAAGACTGAAATATATTTGTTTAAGTCCACTTTTTAATTTGTGTATATCACAATTGTAAATCAATCAGATTTGACGTGAATTTGCAACAGCGGACAGTTCTATAAATTGAATGATGTGAGCCACCAGCATTTCAAGTAGAACTTTGATGAAAAAAAAAAACACTAAAAACATCCGCCATTTTATCGTGCTTAAGAGTGACTTGACAACGCGCACTCAGTTCGAAAATCGAGTTACGATGTCCAATATTGATACAATTGTAACAACAAAACGAACCCTACATAACCTCAGAATCTATTCTGATTCTGTTCGGAAAAAATGACCCTTACATCCTCTGATATAAGGTTGGGCAAAGCTAAGTTTATATCAAGGCAAGGGAGCAGGAAAGGGAGTAATTTCATTTTGTGACGATACTTCTTTGACCGGATCTTTGGCGGAAAGGTCGGTACTAATGGCTGGCGTAGTTCTATGTAGCCAATGTCACGTGGAAATGACTGACAAAGTGATTCGTTTTGATATGGGGGGCGCAGGGTTTCGAAAAATAGTTATCAAGTTTTATAATGAAATTCTGACATATAAATCATTGTCAAAATACTACCAACGGGACTTATCACGCTAACACACACGAGTAATATTTATTTCGACGTTTCGGCAACATCTACCTATTCCTACCTATCTATTTATTGAGTCTATTCTATACCACGGCCACTGCAAGAAGAATCATGAAAGTTTAAAACGTTATAATATAAATCATCGCCAGCCATAAGTCATAACGGCAATGTTGTGTAACCAAAAATATCAAACATAAAAATATTTTAAAAACGTTCTCCTGAAAAAACTGACATTGTTGGTTGCATTAATATCTGCCACAGCGGGGCGTGGAAAAATTATCAGAGGGGCTAATACTCCGAAGTTTGATAATCGAAGTTCGTATCGTACCATCTCTCTCGCTCTCATATTAAATAGTAAAAGTGTCAGACGGACGGAACGACACGAACTTCAATTTTCGTATTTCGTAGTAGCCCTGCTTACACTTACACGTCCTTCCGGCCCTAGAAACAGAGTCGTAAATAACAGATATGCATGCTTGTTGTGTCAGAATTGGTGTCTCAAAATTTTCACAAAAATGTCACTTAGTCAATTTCTCCTTTAAGCCGTCCGTAAGCTACAGATCACGTTTAGGATGAAACTGGTTCATTTTTAAATGAGAATATTTCGAATTGTGTCAGTTTGATTCTAAACATGCGACGATTCTAGGCAGTTATAGCATGTTGCCTAAAAATAAAATACCTTTAATTCTAAAACGTGACTTGGATTTACAAGGGCTTTGTTCACTCATTCCAATATGCAATGCAGTGTAGTGAATAGCTTTGTATATCCTTAAACTTGTTTAAGTAATTTAAAATATCCCATGTTTTCCAGCACCCTAAGATTTATACGGGTCCGCGGCGCCATTCAGTGTCGTAGGCACTCTCTTCATTATATACTGCTACTTCCATACCAACTCGGTTTAGCGTTTTCTCTTTTCACCCATTCCAGTGAAAGAAGGATGAAAAGTGTGACATGCGAGAAATGTCACCGTCAGTAAACCCCAGTGCTAAAGTCACGTAGTTTAATTTAATTAATAATTTAAACGCGGGAACGTACGCGACGTGGACGCAGATTGTGATTTGATTTGGGAACACATGACGTGGTTAAAAACGAATTTCGCGCGTGCTCTTGGATCTGTAAGTTATATACAGGATATTCAATAAAATAGTAACTAAAAACTAGTAAAAGTTAACAGGCAGCCAGACAGATAATGAAAGCATTTTTGGCCAAACTAAAATGGAGACGCGTCACTATTATTACAATACAATACAATACAATACAATTACTCTTTATTGTACACCAGAAATAGTAAGCGATACAGAAAACATATACACAGAGAAAATTATTAGGTAAGGTAAGGGGAGGAGAATGTAAAAATAATTTTAATTACGTTTCTTTTGTTACCGTATAACCTTATACTTTAAATAAAGAAGGTTGAAAAAGCCCTTTATTTTGAAAACCTAAAGCCTCAATGACATCATGTGTCGAATGCGATTAAACGTTTTCCACTATCTAGGTACATAATTGATGGTAAAGAGTTATTGTATTGTATTGTACATGTCCTAAACAGTACAGAACTACGGGCGTCCAAAACTAAACTCTAGGGTGAAACCAGACGTCAGTTTGAGTCGCGTATTTTCAGTTGCGTAATTCCTTCTGCATTCCTTTTTGATATAAAAGTCCAGGTGTGCCACACGGCGACTCAAAATGAGTTGCACGCATTGTATGGAACTAAAATTATGCGTCCGAAAATCACAACTCAAAAAATTACACTTGTCTAACTTTCACTCTACGTTACAACCATACCATACATTTCGGTTCGTGTAATCTGATTTGAAAAATGTAACAATTCCCAATGAAAAAGTACCCACGAATCCGTCTATCCTATAATAACTATAAAAGTACAGCAGGGCAACAAAGCCTCTAATCATAAAACTGCTGGCACGTCGAAACTGACCGCGGCCGCAAAAGCCAGCGGTACCGCTAACCGGCGCGCAGGTAACAAATCATCCCTTACCCTATTGGGAAATTTACCCTATCGAGCCCTTTTACCCAGGTTGTATTACGTTGTCCAATTTAATTAGGAATATGTATTTTGGCGTTTTAAGGCAGCAGAGGCTGACAGGGCAGGTTTTTGTTACATTCAAAGTCACTGTGAATTTTATTCATTTTGTTACTGAATTTGTGAGTATTTTGTACTTAGACAGTTTTTGGGGCTTATTTCCACGACCACCAATTTTATATCAGTAGTAACAGGTGTAAAATTTCCCACCTGTTACCACTGGTAACTAACGGGAATAAAAATTCCCATGTGTTACCACTGAAATAATTGATGGTAATTACTGGGATTTTTTTCCCAGTAGTTACCTACCACTGAGTAGGTACTTTAGTGGTAAAAGATGGGGGAAAAAGTCCCAGCTGTTACCATATGTAAAAATTAGTGGTAACAAGTGGGAATAATCCGTTTTTGGTCATATAAAGTTTGATGACAGTTTTTATAATCACATACAAGGTAAGTTAATAACTAGCCGCCTGCAATGGCTTTAGACACGGGTGTAATAATGACGGAAATGAGACCAAATCTACATTCAGGTATCTTCTATCTCATCTACTAATATTTTGTATATTAAACTTAAAACTTTGTAACTTAAACCTCATTGGTTTCAGAACTGTTCGCAAATAATTGCATTAGATTAGATTAGATTAGATTTATTTATTACCTGTTGAAAAAATACATTATAAATACATGTCAGTTAATTATAAGAAATTCACAAAAGGATCGTCAAAAGTATACAAAAAATAAATCTTATTACAATAAATTATCAGCCAAATAAAAATAAAAAATAGAATTGAAAATGTCCAATTAGAGTTCAATTCAATAATAATAATAATTTAAATCAAAACAAGAAAGTGTTAAAGTGATAATCGTATTAAAACAAAATGTTAATTTGATGATTATTAGTGTGCATTTTACATCCGCCAATTTCATAAAAAAATATATTTCTACATCCAGGATTGTTAAACGCACAATGCCAGTGCTTTCGGCGTGTCGCCGTATTTTATCAAATGAGTCCAATATTTACATAAATGAATTTTAAATGTTCAAAATTATATTAAATGTGAAATAAGAGCGGGATTACAGATTCGCTGCAAATGTGGATATCCTGATTAAACATTGATTGTAAAGCGTGCATTTATTAATCCCTGAAATCCACAAAAAAATATTAATGAGCGGAAACGGAGTTAACATATTTGACGGATCAGAGATACAAGCTTATAGCTTTTGAAAAATTCTATTCCGTGATCATTTTTTTGAAATATTTTTCAACTCCATTCATAAACATGTTTAAAACTCCGTGTATCATCCATCTAGCTTTTATTCACCCAGTTGAAAACATACGCTAGATACCCTTTGGACTGTTTACTAAAGATAGATCGAATAATAAAAATACAGGGTGTTGAAAATAGTCTGAATGGCTTCGAGAAAAGTATACGTACGGCCGTGCCTTTGTTTTGTTTTGCTCGACTTGGCGGGGGCACTGCCATGCCCCCAGATGAAAATACATAGAAATCACGGTGCTCGGAAGTCGACGGTCGTAATTATGTCAACAGCCGATAGAGGGCGTCCCGGATATGAAATGACAAAAGACGTATCGGGTAACGCGACGTGATGGAATCTGGGCTTCACCCGACTTTAGGGCCCAGTGGGAGGGAGGGAAAAACCACGAATGTTTTTGATTGATCATAATAATCATGAGAACAACGTTTGAGGGAGATTTGGATTACGAAATGAAGAGGGTAGCGAGACGATGATAATGAAGGAAGTGAAATGGAATGGGATATTGGAAGTAAACTGTGATGTGCTTCGTAGAACATGTCAGAATAAAGCAACATCAAATATAATCTTGAGGTAAGTAGAAACAAATGTAGGAAGATCTTAAAAAATCACAAAGAAACTTATTCTACTTAATCCACATCAGTCTTAATTATATTATTTTTTGAAATAATTTGGAATACAATGATTGCCATTATTTCGTGCCAGGCGAGGTGTAACTTCTGTCATAAAGTGTCATGTTCTTACAAACTAATACTTCAACTGGACGGAAGACATTTCCTAAAAATAAAAAAAAAACGAATACTTTAGATTATGAATGTGAAACACGCACACAACTAAGACATCTTAATATGGCTATCATGGTCTTTGCTAGCCATAATAATCCAGCAAAGGGGAAAAAATTGATGATCGGAAAGACTAATGATTAAAATACCTGACTACGAAGCTTGAAGTTCCATTCAAAGAGACATGTTTGTATGAAAAATACGAAAGTGCTCAAGTCTTGGATGTTTAATATGTTTATCCTATCTGTCTATCTGTCCATCTAATTACCTTTTGAAATAAGCAATTCTTGTATAATATTATATTTCGGGGATCTCGAAAACACCTCCAGCGATTTCGATGAAATTTGGTACGTATGGGTTTTCCGGGATGAAAAAGGCGGTTTTATCTCTGGGAAGACGCTTGTTACCGAGTTATAGCCCGTCGCCCAAGTACTTATCATAAAACAAGCTTTGCGAAGTTTGAGACTAAAACTATTGCTGTTAATCGTCTCATCATTTATTTACTTATTTAGGACTAGCTTTGAACGCGGCTTTGCCCGGCGTCGCCCGATTTTTACCCGACTGCAAGGAAAGGTATTGTTTTTCGCGCGTATCTTGTATGTAAGTATGTAATATTCTTTATTTCGGGATAAAAAGTAGACTATGTCACTCTCGGGTCCATAAACTATCTCTATGCTATCACGTCGATCCGCCTCTCCGTTTCGACGTGAAAGACGGACAAACATACACACAAACCTACAAACACACACATTTTCGCATTTATAATATTAGTATGGATTATTTATTATTGTGTTTTCCCCTTCAGTCATTTTCTGAAAAAAGATGACAAAGAAATAAATAGTTAGCGATCGCAAAAGAGTTTAAGCATGTTTCATCTGGTATATCCTGTAAAAAAATTCAATATCACAAGTGACTCCCATCCAATCAACGTAACCAATGAAGAGCGTAAAACTGAGCGTATTTTTTCAGAACCCTGCCCCTTTAACCTTCGTCCTTGACGGATATTCTCACGTTATCGCCGTACGAGCGACAACGTGTCAATATTGGATGATTTTTGTTCCCGTCGTAAAAAGGAACGGCTGCTTTGTTTGGCCGCGCTATATATATTTATACAGTGGTGGATATATTTATACAGTGGTGGATTAAACATGTGGTGCCTTGGAGGTGAAACGAGTTCGTCAGGTCTATTAGGCGTGAGGGAAACAAACGGTAGTTGTTTGAGACAGCAGTCTAATTTCTGAGCCTGGATTAAGAATTAAGATCGTTTACCAGGAAATAATGAAATGTAAGTTCAATCATTAAACCAGACTTATTTAGACTTGACAGTTCCGTGAATTTTATCATTTCAACAATTGACCATTGTCATTAGAATCGCACTAAAAGTCAATTAATACACATAGGTTAGCTCACTTATCAAATTTGTGCCTGGCTATGTAATTTATATTTATTTAATATCAAGTAACGTTTTTGTTTTTAGAGTTCCGTAGACAAAAAGGCAAAAACGGACCCTTATAGTTTCGCCATGTCTATTTGTCTGTCTGTCTGTCCGTCCGCGGCTTTGCTCACGGATTGTCAATGCCAGAAGCTGTAGTTTTGCATGAATATATATGTCAACTATGCCAACAAAATAGACAATAAAAAAAATTTTTTTTGAGTACCTCCCGTAGACGTAAATTGGGGGTGATTTTTTTCTCATCCAACCTTGTAGTGTGGGGTATTGTTGGATAGTTCTTTTAAAACCATTAGGTATTTAGTTGCTTAAACGATTTTTCGATTCAGTGATTTTTTGCAATATATTCAACTTTAAAGTGCAAATTTTCATTAACATTGAGCGTCCTCGACATAGCGAAACTATAAGGGTTCTGTTTTTACCATTTTGGCTAAGGAACCCTAAAAAACGCTTGAATTTATGCGAAACTTTTTAATCAGCCAACATAAAATTGAAACCGGCTCGGCGTGATGTGTGTTTTAATAGGTTAGTAAAAGGACCACGATAAGTAATTAAGGCTCACGTCGGATTCCCACTTAGTCCTAATTAGTTCTTCCAATGACCTTTTTTAAAGTTTCCACCACCTTCCATTAGCATATTGCTGTTTTGAAAGTCAGCCTGGTTGGTTAAAGTTTGTGAAGTTGAAAAAAATATTTTAATTTAAGACTTAGCTTAAGTTAAGTAATAATAGTTAATTTGTTAATAATTGCTACGTAGATAGCAAGTTCCAAGACATAAAATTTTTGAAGAAAAGAACTTTAAATGAATACTAGAAAAAAACATACAGTCGACCATAGAATCTCCTCTTTGTTTTGTTAGATCGGAGGTTAGGGAGGCGAAATGATACACACGTACGTTCAGTTGCAGCTCCTCTATTCGACTAACGGTGCATCGGTCGCAGCCGACGCTAAACACTTATGTATAATTACAACATCCCTCCAGCTCTAGTTTAAAAATATTTTTTATAATTCACCGGCTTTCGGGGTCGTTTAGAGGGTTCTTGGGGTGATGACGTTGGTTCCTGGGTGCTGCCGGCCGGCAACGCTGAGGCCACGCGCGGCGCGGCAGGCGCGAGCGCAGCGGCAGCTTCCGGCGCAGCAGCCGGCGTCGACGCCGCCGCGACCGGGGGGGCCGCGCCTTCCGGCGCCAAGTCCTCTTCACACTCAGCCCATTGGTCGCTCACGACGCTGCTCGTGTCCGTTGGCTCGACTTCAACGGCAATGCTGGGTTCAGATGGTAGATCAGTGGAGCTGTTCTGCCTCATGATGATGTCTGGCATCAATGCGTTCTCGGGACTAGGTCTCGGCTCCGATACAACCTCTCCCTCTGACCCTCTGGTAACGTTCTCCCCTTTGAACTTTAAAAGCTGGTTTGTATGTTTTTTAAATACAGAATTAGAACTTAATAACCGAACTTCGTATACAGTCGCTGCTAATCTTTTAACTACAATGCCTTTTTCCCAGTAAAATTTTTGTCCTTTATTTATTTTAACTAACACTGACTCATTCTCTACAAACTCCACTGTACGGTTACCGCGATAGTTAGTAACCTGCGAGCACTGATTTTTTTTTACAGTTTCGTCGAGTGTGGAATCGAGTGGTGGTGGGGGGCATTTTAATAAATCTAATCTACTTCTCAATTTGGAACCAAATAACACGGCTGCGGGTGATTTGCCCGTTGTGCTGTGAATGGAATTCCTGTATTGAAATAAAAATTCATTTAATTTACAAGCTAAATCTTTCTGATTATACCCGGATAAAACAATACGTTTAATTGCATTCTTAATTACTTTACAATAAGATTCAGCTTGTCCGTTGCTGATTGCGCTATATGCCGGCGAGGTCAAGTGTTCTATATGATTACGGTAACAAAAATCTTTAAACTCTTGTGATACAAAAGAAGTCCCATTGTCAGAGCAAATAGTGTGAATGAGCCCAAATCTAGCCATTACTTCGCATAGTTTCTCAATAACTACCCTAGTACTGTAACCGGACGACACGTCATAGCATTCTGGCCATTTTGAGTATGCGTCAACTATTAACAAATAAGTTTTGTTATTTATTGGACCAAAGAAATCTACGTGCACGCGGTACCACGGTGCGGGAGGGAATGGCCAAGGAGCGAGCGGGGCGCGGGGCGGCGCGGGCCGCAGCCGGAAGCAGACGTCACAGGTCGCTACACAATAGTCAACATCAGCTGATATGCCTGGCCACCAAAACCGGTTCCGAGCCTCTGCTTTCATCTTAGTGATACCTAAATGTCCCTTGTGGAGCTCTGTTATTATTTGTTCGCGACAACTTACGGGAACACACAACTTGTGACCGCGCATTAAGCACGCATTTTCCAGTGCTAGCTCATGACGGCACTCAAAAAACGGTTTTAACTGACTGTCGCTTATTTTTTGTGGCCAACCGTCTGATACATATTTAATTACGGTCGACAACAATGAATCTGATCGAGTTGCAGAGCGTATGTCACTTAAGTTAATGAAGCGGCTGCTATCATATACAAAATTTATATACGTTGCATTGTCAAGCACGTCAACCTCACGGTGTGCACTCGATTGCGAAATGTGCTCGTCTGTTGTTGAGCGACTCAAGAAATCAGCCGAATTCCGTATACTACTTATATACTCTAATTTAAAATTATATGACGACAAAAATATAGCATAGCGTTGCAGCCGGTTAGCTGTGACTTCTGGGACGCCTTTGTCAGGGTTAAAGATTGAGAGCAGAGGCTTGTGGTCCGTCCTTAAAATGAAAGGGGAGGCACGGCCATATAAGTACTGGTGGTACTTGCGCACGCCATAAATAATGGCCGTCGCCTCCTTCTGGATCTGACTGTAAGCCTTTTCCGCTGAGGTGAGCGACCGTGACGCGTAAGAAACTGGTCTCTCTGTGCCTTTTTCGTCTACTTGACCTAGAATGGCCCCCAGTCCCGTAGGAGAAGCATCCACGGTCAGGATGAGGTCAGCAGCTGGATTAAAGTGTGCTAAGACTTCATCTGATGCTAGTACGCGCTTAATTTCGGTTACTGCTCGGTCATGCTCAGGGCCCCACAGCCAAGGGACATTTTTTTGTAATAGGCTGTGTAGTGGTGCTAATACTGATGAGGCATTTTTGACAAATGATCTATAATAGTTCACTAGCCCCAAGAAGGACTTAAGTTCTGTTATATTTGAAGGCGTTTTTGCTTGAACAATGGATTTTACTTTATCTGCGCATTTGTGAAGTCCATTACGATCGATTTTAAAACCTAAGTATGTGACAGAGTCCTGGAAGAGGCAACATTTGTCTTTTTGGAGCACCATGCCGGCTTCCTGTAAGCGACTAAATACCTCGTGTAGCCGTTGTAGGTGCAGGTCATGCGTATCTCCTGTGACTAAAATGTCATCTTGAAACAACAAGACACCCTGTATACCAGATAGCAAGCTTTCAATTGTTCTCTGGAATATGGCAGCTGAGCTAGAGAGTCCAAAAACTAATCTTGTAAATTTATAAAGCCCCTTATGGGTGTTAATGCACGTCAACATCTGTGAATCGTCACTAAGTACCAGCTGGTTGTACGCGCGAGACAGGTCTAACTTGGAAAACAGCTGGCCACCATGCAGTTTAGCAAACAGTTCCTCGATCCTTGGCAACGGGTATCTTTCTATTTCAAGTTGTTTATTAAGTGATACTGAGTAATCTGCACACAACCTTATTGTACCGTCGCGCTTAAGCACAGGGACCACAGGGCTAGCATAATCCGAGTAACTAACTGGTGCTAAAATACCTAGCTTGACCAGCCGATCTATTTCTTGATCTACTAGCTTACGGAGGGCAAACGGCACCGTACGAGCTTTGAAAAAAATCGGACTGGAATTTTCCTTTACTTTAAGCTTAACTGTAACCTGTTTACAGCATCCAAGCGAATCGGAAAACAACAATGGATATTTAGCTGTTAATTCATGCAGGAGAGTTGGCTTAGTGGTGGAACTATGCGAATTAATGGTGGATATCTGAAGCTTAAAACATGAAATAAAATCTCGCCCCAAAAGAGACGGGCCTCCATTTTGTACAACGTGTACGTTTAACTTTGCGGTTCTATTCCTGTACGTAAAAGGCAAAGTGACGACCCCTGAGGTTATAATAGTACTACCGTTGTAACTTTTTAGAATTGTATTACTCGGTTTTAGCCCTAATTCAGAGAAATATTTTTTATATGTTTCTGCAGAAATGACGGTAACTGCCGCACCTGTGTCTACCTCGAAGGGTAGGGTAATTCCATTCACTAGCACGGACTCCTGCATTGGTTCGCCGCGGTTAGACTTTATATGAAATATAAGACGCTTACCATCATCGCTGTCATTTCCATCACTCTCACCACACTCGATGAAATTATGATTAACCCTCCGTTTTGGGCAAACTCTGCGTAAATGGCCCTTAACGCCACACGACTTGCATTTGTACTTCACAAACTTGCACGTGTCGGCCCCGTGGCCATTGTAGCCGCACGCGGGGCACGTGCCTTCGCGGCGCGCCGCCGCCGCCGCCATCTTGAGCACAGGCGCTGCTGCCGCCTGCCCCTGCGCCACACCGAACGCTCCCGCGCCCGGCACTGCTTGGGATGCTCCTTGTCTAGCACAGCGGATTCCTTCCGCCAGTTTTACCGCTTCGTTCAACGTTAGGCTCGCCATGGGCTGTGTAAAAAGCTTATCGCGCTCCGGTCCCGGCTGCATACCGAGAACAAATCGATCCCGCAAAGCCTCGGCCAGCACCGGGGCTTGGAAATTGCAATGAGCAGCGAGACCGCGCACACGAGCCGCCCACTCTGCCAGTCCCTCATTCATGTGCTGAGTCGCGGAGTGAAACTTGAACCTCTCGGCGAAGCCGCACTTGGCCGGTGTGCAGTGCTCATCTAGAAGCTTCACCACGTCTTCGTAGTTTAAAGTCCCCACATCAGTCGGCACTGCTAGGTCGCGAACTAATTTATATGTATTCTCGGACAAACTACTCAATAAGACCGCTCGTCGTTTGCGTTTCGATTTATCCTCCGCATCCTCCAATTCGTTTGCCAGAAACCACTGTTCTAGCCTGTCTTTAAACAGGTACCACTCTTGAACTTCGTGGTTAAACACTGAGATTGATCCAAAAGACAGTTTAGCCATGATTAACAAACCGCACGCGCTGTTTTTGACCCGACGTCGCCACTGTTAGATCGGAGGTTAGGGAGGCGAAATGATACACACGTACGTTCAGTTGCAGCTCCTCTATTCGACTAACGGTGCATCGGTCGCAGCCGACGCTAAACACTTATGTATAATTACAACATGTTTCTTCTTCTTCTTGCGGTGCCTCTCCACTACTGGAGGTTGGCTGTCAGCTCCACATATCTCTCCTTGTCTCTCGCCAGAGAAAATAGTTCTTCTACACTGACGATACCGGTACACTCTCTGATGTTTCGGAGTCACGATTTCTTTCCTCTTCCGACGCGTCTTTTCCCCTCAATTCCCCTCTTCGTTTGAAGTAGGTTAAAAAAAGAAATACATGTCTTAGTTTAGTACAAGTAGGTCTAGAACTCTGTTAAGTAACATAAAGCTTAACATTAGAGATCCATGTGAATGTTTGAGCTAGTTACGATTTTGAATGGACTGTTGAACTTTATCACATTTCCAATTGAAAAACACCAATCACATCTTTCCCATTTCTAGAGACTCCTAAAGAAAGAAAACCAATACGCCCGTCCTCTCATTAAACAAGAAAGCTATCTGTAAGTGATCTAAGAAATGAGTGAAGTTTTTTTTTTATTTGATCGGATCTCGTAATTAGTGTTTCTAATCAGGTTAATTAGAAAAGGTCGTTATTGTGAGGGCGTTCGCTAATGAGGGCTGTTTGAGTTATTTGAGGACGATTGAGGACAAATTTTACTGATGTTATTTTGAATTTGGATGTTATGTTTTATTTTTTGCGTGAAACTTTGAACTTTTTACTAAATTGTTCATTTTAGGTAAACATTTTTGATTATTAGCTATAACATCAAAAAATTATGATGATGTTCTTCGAGACGTATCCGCCGACGGTAAAACCATGTCAAGATGAGTTAGTCTATCAAATAGAACACAGGATTTTAACTATGCTATTTTCTGTGATAATTGTACAGTCAGGATCGTTAATTTGGGACCCACTTAAGAACGAATATGTGTCATTTTGTATCAAGATTCGAAGGACTTTTTCACGAAATGGGTCCCACATTAACGCTCATGACCGTACCTATTCTATATCGTGTTAATTGACGTTAGAAACTATTTGCTGCCAAATTTAATCTAAATTGAGCCCTTATGGAGTCAGAAACTTCTAAATTTTTCACTATATACATAATTGTAAAATTAGTAGGAAGTTAGATAAAAAAATATACACGTAGGTACAGTCAAGGGTATAAATATATACAGCCATAGAGTCAAATTTATGTATACATCGACCTTACACTAGAAACTTTTTGTATATTTTAAAAAGCGAATGTTTTTTTCTATAAGCTTTGCCTGCCAGAAGCATCCAATAAAAATAAATTCAGAAAAAATCGTCATGCGAACCCATTTGAGAATAGAATAAGGTATCCGTAGGGCCATTCAATCAGCGATTGCTCGCTAATCAAATAGCGGGTCACGCAATCGCGTGCTCGTCGCTCCTAACAAGACATCGGCACGCCACTCTCACGGTTTGTGTGTGGCCATGAAAAAGGAGGGGAAAACACGCGATTATAGTCTTGATGGTGAATAAATAAAAAGTGGTCTTTTTACTGAGAGAAAAAGTAGTTTTGTTCCATCCTTCGCGTGCCTGCGATCGGCTTTCGGTCGCCCGCGTAGTAAGCGAAATCAGATCGCGAATCATGTCAAAATGCCATTGAGTATCATGGATCCGGCGCCCGGACTATTAAAACTATAATTATCTGGCTTGGTCGTTTTTTGCAATATTCCTTCTATATATAATAAACAAGAATTCATTCAAGCATGCATTTATTAAGGTCGCCAATAGAAAATGGCGAGAAGACTAGAGGACCCCTGACAAGATTTCTGATTTCTTGTCGTATTGTTCTTTCGCTCGGATATTCTATGATCGGTAATAGAATGTTAATTTCCAAAAAAGTTTAATAATACTAATAAAATTATATTCAAAAAGACAAAATTGCACAAGAGGGAAAAAAAATTATAAATTAAAAACTTACGTTTAACGTTGCACAAATCAACAAATTGGATCCTGACACACAAACTAGACGTGAAAAGAAAAAATGCTCAATTTGAAGTCAAAAAAAATGAAGAAAATTTGAAGTTTTTTTACACCAAATAAATTTATTTTATTGTATTATATTCTTTTCTATTCTATTCATGCAAAGTTTTGAGGAACCTTCACATCCACACTAGCGTCATAGCACTAGCTCGTTTAAATATAAATATAATATAATAGTCGTTAATTGCGGTCTATGTATTGTAGTCATAACTAATTAACCAACAAGTTTTAAAAACATTTTTAGCACTTTGTACCTATTTAAATACTTAGCAAAATCCGGTAAAATGTCTTTATCTTCATAATTTGCATTATAAAGCAAAATCTTTCTTTTTTGTTTTTAAAGTCCAAGCGCTTGGGTTGGCAATCAGTTAGTCAATATTTTTTTATGGAAACTGTTTCGTACGCTGCTCATTTCATGGCTACACATTATATCCGAAAACCACGTTTTCATCATGAAATTTACAACGTGAACGAATGAATGAAAGAACGAATATAGTCGTTCGCACACATAATAGTTCGCCAAGTGTTTTTTATGGGGCAATTCGCGTCAGTTCAGTCGGATTATTGTTTGTTATTTTTCCTTAACACGCCTTGGTTTGTTTGCTGAAACACCTTTCAGACCACAGAAAGTATGCGCGTGTAATAACTCACCGGTTAAGGCGAGGTTTTTTTCATGGATACTGGAAGGGTTTGAATTTATTTTGATGATGGTTTCTGACGCCATACCAACCTATATACGTCTTACTGCTGGACACAGGCCTCCTCTCAGAAAAAAAAAAGTAAAAAGAGACCCTAGTCCTCACACGGGCCCAGTAGGTACAGTTTGGAACTTAAAACACAATATTCAATTTATTCGCAGATTTGTGCAGGTTTTAGGATGTATGTATGTAAATTCTTTATTGCACATAAAAATAAAATACAAAGAAATACAAATACACAGAAAGAAGAGAAAATTTTACTTTACCGTAAAGCTCGAGGTAAATCTCAAATGTTATTTCGGGCATGAATTTTGAAAAACTTATAGTTGCGATAGGTGGTTTAGATTTGAACTGACGTTCTTCTGCTTAAGATGCCAGAAGTCAAATCGCTAGGCTAGCACGGTTTGCATTTTATGACACAGACCAATTAATTAAATCTTGAGAAAAATTGCACAAGAATGCACTTCAACGGGAATTATGACAGCGTTCCAATTAAAAAACTCTGCATTTTTATCAATTTCTACGATCCGGTAGAGCAGCGAACTTCATTTCGCGATCGCTTAACTCAATAATTAAAAAAAAGCTCAAAGTGACGCGTACGTTAAAAAAACCGGATAAAGTTCGAAGCGCAACCGGTTACAGCCGGTAATCCGGGTCGTATTAAAACTCGCGTGAAATGACCGGAACTCTGCTTTCCTTGGGCCACCGTAATGAGCGGGCCGCGGTTAGCGACCTAACTTTCAACCTTTTTTCTAATTTCGGGGACTGTAATTAATTATGCCCGTTTTAGCGGAGTGTCTTTTAAATTACTTGTGGACAACGGCTTTGCAATGTTACGGTACGGGAGCTATGTTGCTATAGCGTGACTTTGAATGCAAATACAGAAAGGAAAAAGGGTTATGATCAAAAGAGACGCCGCATTTGGATTATTAATGTGTCTAGTATTATCTAAAAAAAAATATGTTGAGGTACAAAAATAAATAATAATATAAACTAAATTTGAAAAAAATTAAAGACGGACAATGTCAATTTTGAGCAACTATCAATGTAATATAGTAGAACCAATAAATAATAAAGACGGAGTTACGCAACCAGCAATGTAATTAAAATGAATGCACACACATTGTGTACCTTAATTTTGTAAAGAAAATTAGAAGAGTGCAAGAAGTAAGGCGTAGTTTTAAGCAGCTCCCTCACTAGACGGCCACGACCATGCCCCGGTGGCCGCAACGACCAGATTAACTAAGAAATTATAATATAATAATTATGAACTTTGTGCATTTGGCCGCAACGGTCAACTAGCCGTTTCTTTAGTCTGAGGCCTTATTGTCTAACACACTTGGAATCATAATCGTTTTCTGTCACAAGGTATAAGACGAGGTTAGAATGAGATGAATGCGATCGCAAACGTCAAAGCGTTAGACAATACGGCCTCTGATCGATGCGGCCACTGGTCATGGTTGTGGCCGTCTAGTGCCGTACCCGGTCTCAATTCAGCGCTCGCAATATTGTTTTACTTTTTATTTGGCCTACACACGATACCTTTATTTCAAAACTGCTGATCTTAAATATACAATACAATACAATACAATACATTACAATACAATACAATACAAATACTCTTTATTGTAGACCAGAAATAATAAGCGATACAGAAAAACAGGTACACAGATAAAATTACAAGGTAAGCAATAGGCGGCCTCCTTATCGCTTAAGAGCGATCTCTTCCAGGCAACCTTTTAACAGAAAGAAGGAAGGACTAGTTTTATATAACTTTAGGTGTTGATTTTTAAGCCAATCTTATCGGAGCCTATTTAGATTGATCAGAAAAACAAGTTCGCCCCAGCCGGTCATAACTTTGCCCTTGATTGTTTGCGACCCAACCGGATATCCTAGTTGTGAGCCGGACCAATCTGTCGCGATGTTTATGTAAATCAAAAGGGACCTTTCCGCAACGGATATCGTGAAACGCTGGCGGGAAAAATTCGCGACACTCGCTACACTTTCTGATACGAAAATCGTCTTTTTTTATCGTTGAAGTGCATTTGAAACGGTGATCTGCGCTTGACACTCGATTCGAGGCCGTGCTTTGGCGGGAATCGGTTTTACGGGCATTATTGACGCAATGCTTTTGTTTTTGCGCCAATACTGAGATATTGATGTCTGACTAGAGTCAAAAATTTTCTAAGTTAAGGGCTAGAAAACGAATATATTTTTCCAAAAAAATTTAAGATAATTCAACAAGGTGACATTCTATTTTTATTTTACAACACAGTAATATTGAAAGAAAGAAAGAAAGAAAAATTTATTTTGGCTCCATAAGTACCACCTAAGACTAAGACTATTGCTGTTTATAAATTTAAAGCTTATTATTATCTTATATTATAAATATTGACTACAACAATCCTATTAATTAAGGATTAGTAGTTAATTAATGAAATGTACGTGTATTTTTTATTGAATTAAACAGTTTTTTTTTTTTTATTTTTTTTATTTATTTTTTTATCTTTACCGATAGTTCCTTGAAATAAGTCAACTGTATTCGCTAGTGATGTCTGTCCAATGTGTATTCTGATTATTAAACTTAATTATCCGCGACAAAAAGCTACGTATATATTAATAAATAGACACAATTTGCACTCTGCAACATATTTTTATTTACGGCACCGTAGGAATTCCGGCCAAGTTACGTTGGCTACAATAATTCATCCAGTAAACGGGTATAATAGGAAAAGTAAGACTTCTAAAATATGCGAGGGACGGAGGCAGTTTTTCATGAATTTTTCATTCAAATCTCGGTCCAGGAACAGTGCGGGAATTGTAATAAAAGGTATTTGCAAGCGTTACTTCCACATTCCGTTCTTTGGCTACGATTCAAATTCTGGTTTTTTTGTCATAAACGCTTTTACAGTCTCAGGTTTATTGTGCGACTAATATAATGCACCTATTTATTTTCTAGATCTGTCTGCAAAGGGAGTATACCGACTGGTCTAAAATTATTTTGCATAAAAAAATTTCGTAACATATTTTTTTGCATAACAACGTTTCATCGAATGATTGAAATGTCGAAAATCGTTTGGTCGAAATTGTTTGTAATAATATTTTTGGGTTGAACACTTGTTGAGTATAACATTACACAAATGTATTATAAAAAAATATAAATGAATGTAACGACTCTGAGGCGAAGTTGACGGAGATCCTATTCCGCCTAGTTAAGGCCCTTCGCGCCTTGACACAATAGAAATCGAACCTATACCTAGTTGAACAATCATGTTACCTGAGTTTTCTTTATTTCGCTTCGCCCCCCCCCCCCCCCCCCGTTCCCTCTTTACTGTTCGCCTATCCAAGTATCAAATATTCATATTAAATACTAACAGCCTCCTTGAAGGCCAGATGCTAAAAAACAAGATTCATAAACGTCTGATAGCGCTAATCAGTCGATCAAGGCTCTGGCTAAAGTTAGAGGACCGTAGACCCTCCTTTATCTTTCTGCTAAATCACAAAATTGACAGCTGACTTTGACCAGAGCAAAAAAACAATACCGAGGATATTTTTAGTGAAGGAAGGGTTACGCAAAGATTAGAAAAAATCCAGGTAAAACTATTTTCAGGAGTTTGTATTTAAAAATCCTCTTAATTAGGTATTTATGATGATCCATGTACTAACAATAAACATTTTTTCTTCCATCCATGTACTAACAAAAATTATTTTTAAAGGCTTTTTGCACTTAGGCACAACATAAACATGCGGATCGGAAATGGCGGAAAAAAAAACCTTTTTTGGTTTCTGAATTTTTAAGATGCCCAACATAACGCGTTTAGTCCGTCTATCAGCAGCTCAACAACTAGCAGACTACTAGCAAGCGTTTATGAATTATACATCTTAACAACCGTCTAACAAGCTTAATCAGTCTGCTAAGTAACAGACCGATCAAACCTCAATTAAGATTTTTTCATAATTATGGCTGTAAGGCTATAAGAGCTTTTAAGAATGAAATATAATATTTTTACATTTCCAACAATCGTGCTTTGGCAATTGAGATTTTTTTTTAAATGAATCGCCATAAAATTCATTTCATTATTGAACGTTCTTACAAAAAAAAAATACTTTCATTCAGTAGGTAAAAACGGAAAATCATCCCCATGAAATGACCAATTTGTCATAATATAATTATGCTGAAAAAATTTTAGAACCAAATTTCCATACAAATGGTATTTTTCTGAAACGACGTAAATAGGCAAGATTCTATTTTTGACGATATTCCGGATGGACAGTTTTCCTGGTTGTTGTATTTTATATTGGCATTTTTCTGCTTGGATGCATACCTAATTTCGAGCTGTCGATTTTCCATTTGTACCTACTGAATGACAGTAAGTCTTACAAAATTGTACAAGAACCAATATAACCCGTTTAAATTACCTCGTCTGGCTTCGCTCAGCTGTTTTTTTTAATTCAACTGGATAGCAAACGAGCAAGTGGGTCTCCTGATGGCAAGATATCACCACCACCCCTAAAAATCTGCAATACTCCTGATTGCAGATGCGTTGCCAACCTTGAGGCCTAAGATGGGATACCTCAAGTGCCAATAATTTCAGCTGTTTGTTGTTCACCAGAGATGTACTTGCAAGGACGTGTAAATGAAACGTTTCTGTTCACTGGTTTAGTTGATAACCATATGGCTTAGTGGGTAAAGAACCTCACTACGAAGCTTGAGGTCCCGGGGTCGATTCTCGTGTCGGGACAGATATTTGTATGAAAAATACGAATGTTTGCTCTCGGGTCTTGGGTGGTTAATCTGTATTTAAGTATGTATATTAGTACCGATAACACAAGCTTTGCTAAGCTTACTTTGGGACTAGGTCAATTGGGGTGAATTGTCCCGTGATATTTATTTATTTATTGGTTAGTGAAAAACACATTCCTTGTAACACATCCTCGCACATTATTGGTGGAAATGGAACTTCAAGGCCACCTTTCCACTTATCCGCAATAAGTAAGGAGAAAAACCCAACGAAATCACGTAACTTCCCAACTGTTTTAATGACAGATCCGACACGTTTAAAAGTTGGGTTTGTTCAAAACCTCACAGAAGTTCGCGTGGCCAAGTTTAATGAAGACAGAAATTTTACGGGGCCGCTGAATCAGAACTTTGTGGTAAAGACGTGAGGGCGCAGCAACTTTTCGTTTTCAATTCCACAGCAGTCTAGATTATGAGAAAAATGTTCGTAGAATCAACTTTTTTTCCTAGCCTCATTTCTAGGGTTTCTGTACTCGACGGGTGACAAATGTGACCATTTGACTTAATGTCCTGCGCTGTCCGTCTACTGTCACAAGACTTCATTTCAAGATCCGTAATAGATAGACAGCTGAAATTTATAGATTACATGTATTTTCACTGTCGCTACAACTTCAAAAAATATATAATGTTTCAACACACAAACTTCAATCTCAGAATGATATTTGTAGATAAATATACTTAGAGATAAATATATTGCATGTCAACAAATAAAAAAAAACAAGTATGAGTCTGTCTTACAGACAGAACTAAGTATTTGCAATCAGTTTGTCATGTACTTTGAAAACGGGTACCTAGTTAATATGTTTCATATAATTTCAGGTATTGTTGCCCTTGGCAGACTTTTTGATGATTTTATGCTCATTAACAAGGGGGAGCTTAGTCAACTGATAAAAGAGCACTACCACTCTAGGATACTTCAAATTTCAGAGGGTTGTAGTCACGTTACTCGTCTAAATGGTTAAGATAAATATCTCATGTGCCAGTTATTTTGCTAACAGTACTATTTTTTTGGATTAAATGTTAATGTTGGTAACAAACTTTTGCGAACTTTCATTGGTCAATTAATTATTATTTCCTCTGGTCGGCCGGCCCTTACATTCCTCTTACTAAATCGTTATAATTATTCATAAAGGTATGTAGGTATCATTTCGTCTAAAAGCAGCTGATCTTAATAGCAAGTGGTTTAAAATTTCTTGGATAAGATTGTAAAAATAATAAAGTAGTGAAGATGCACCTTACAGTGATTTTTATAAAATAAATAAATAAATATTATTCAATTTATAACGTAATATAGAACAGACGTAGACCTGTCTCAAAAATGAGAGTAAAAACAAACGTTTTCAACCACAATCCAGTGAGGACTCCATTAGGCGATTATCATAAACGTAATGTTAGTAAAACAACCGCAGGCTCGCCGTTGGCGCCCAAAAAAGCTTGTGTACACAAAACATTGGGAAAAACAGCAAACATACAATCTACGTTTCCGAACCATTACTCCTACACAACCATTAACTAAACAATAACCGACTCAACCGATCGTCTGTTTACATATTTATGAGAAGAAAATGTACCCAGTGCTGGTCAGTAGGGTCTAACCGAATTTGACGCTTACTACGCTGCCATAAGATTTAATCGATCGTTACGGGGGTAACAATGCGATATGCTTAAGACCGATTCCTTTGTTTGGATGGTGACCGATTGTTTTCTGTCATTTATACAATGCGCCAGGATTCTTCGATGCTTCAGCAATGCGAACAAAAATATAGTCGAATGAACCACAGTTTACCGCTATTTCTTTAAAATATTTGTTTTTCTGTTGCATTGTGTAGAGTCCATCGGGACGATTCAGCGCCGTTGAAGAATATTTGTCTGGCTACAACTTTGGATTTCAAAATGTTGCAGAATTGCTCTTAAAAAGACTTCATAATATTTGTTTAGTAAAGTCTTTTACTTGGTAACACTTAGTTCCTAAAACAATGTTTAACTGAGAGTAAAAACACATCTAGGCCTTTATTTGTGGTATAGTAGTAATAAAAAGCCGCAATACTTAATACATGCAGAATAGTGCGAAAGTTCATGAAACTAGACTCTGAAAATAGCCCTTTGCAGTCTACTTAAATATTTGGTGATATAGTTAATTGCCTAGAGCTGAGAAAAACCAATCTCAACACAAATAAAAATAATATCACTTATGTCATGTAACTGGGACATTTTTTTTTACTGATACTTCTTGATTATTGCACTAGAGCTCAATACAGCCAACGTATCAAAAAAATACAGACATTGGAACATATAACCTCCTCCTTTTTTTGAAGTCGGTTAAAAATTAAAAAGAAAGAGGTACGGAAAATACAATCATAACAAGTTAAATAAAAGCTTTCAGCACAAAAGGCCGCTCTGCTAAATACATAAATATAAACAAAAAGTCCAATGAATACCCCTAAGAGCGTTTTAACACAAGGGAATTCTGCTTGCTGTATACATAAATGTAAACAAAAAGCCGAATACCTACAGCTAGGAGGGTTCAATAAAAACCTCCGGATGGTCACCGACAATTCGAGTTTGAACTGAAATAGACAGAGAGTAAATAAAGATAAAAGATTTAAGTGAAATCCGCCGAATGTGCTGCGCTCGAAGCTCCATTGTTTGTCGCAAGACGCAGACGTTCTTTATTGTGTCGGTAATGAGACATTCTTTTCACATACCTATGAGGAATGAAAAGAAAATGCCATAAAATTTGGAAAATGGAATTGGCAATCTATCTAATCAAGCACGGACTAAATAAAGTTAAAAAATGACAAGCACTTTGAAAATATAGGTACTCATTCGAGATCAGCTTCCAGGGTTCACTAATATTTCGCAACTAACGTTTGACAACCTGATTCATTTCGCAACTGTTTAATATTTCTGAAACTATAAAATATTAATATGGGGGAGGCCTATGTATGGGGGAGGCCTATGTATGGGGGAGGCCTATGTCCAGCAGTGGACGTCCTACGGCTGAGATGATGATGATAAAATATTTTTTCATCTCTCTTGTTCGGAAAGTTTAGTTTTCATGGGTAGATAGCCGGGTGGAAAATTGCGTTTTCTCCTCTAGGGTGGAAAGTAATTTTTTTTTAAATTTTCGGCTAGCCTCGACATCGAAGATAATTGAGTTATGTCAATGACTTTTTTTTTCACGTTTCGGCATGGTCATCTAGATGCACCTCGTGACCAACTCGATTTTTTTTTATAGTCGTCCATGGCAAGTGGCCAGTCGAAAAGGTACCGTTGGAGGTTGGATAGGTATAAGTAAATTCAATTTATTATTATTCTCGTTTTTTTGTAGTATTTTAGTTTCCTCACAGTCGAAATGAAAAGTAGAGTGTCTAACTCGGGTGAAATAACCCATTTCTCCTCGAACTATTGGAACTACTAGAAATATCTCAGGTGAAATGGGTCACTTTCCACCCTTGGTTATCAATCTACTATAGAATTCTTATAAAACTAACCTAACCTAACCTAAGGGTTCTACACAATGGTTCTGATATAAATCCTGAAATATTTGCAGTTTTAGAGTTTACGAAATGAAAAGTTGCGAAATTAATCAAGTTCCCAAACGTTAGTTGCGAAACTTACGAATAGCCTTATTCAATGTCACAAGTAGGTATTTAACATAATTATATTTTTAACACAGTAGATTCGCTATGAAGTAGTCGTCAATGTAGAACGGACATATTTCTATACTTATACCTAGTGCCATCCACGAAGACGCGTGATTTTGTCAGAATTAGCCATTAATGACATTGTAATAAGAACCACGGCACGCGTCATCGTGAATGACTCTACCTATAGCATAACACCGATAATGTTACATGTAACCTCAAACCCTTGCCTCAGAATCGCGGCGCATTACATTTTACTGAAAACCTCGGGAAGACTGAAATGGAATCACTTTCAATGAAATCCATTACTACGCATGACCGTGCACGCAAATATAATAATACCCAAAATATCGATACGAAAGCCGTCGTGCGATAGGAATTTGACGAAACGCAATATTGTGCCCGATTAATGCAATATTGAAGAATTCCTTCATATTGTCAATATTGTTAAAGCTCAGAGGAAGGCTTGGCGTGCCTGTTGGGTAATACAATCTGTTACGATACATGGCTTCATGTAAATTATTACGACGATTCGCGGTCGGGTGGCGCTTGACGAAACTATACAGATTTAATACTTGTCATGGCAGACATGCGGTGGTATTCTGCAATAAAGTTGTTGGTGTAAAACATTGTCTTTATATCTTTTTTGCAAGCTTTTAATCAGCTTATTTGATTTTAAATATTTAAATCTATCATTTTCTGAGCTTTGAGATTTGGTGCCAATGAGTTTGTAGTTTGGATTTCTTTGCAAGGAAAATCATAAGATAGTCATGTTTTAAAAGTGTTTTTCAAAACTTATTTATTTTCAAACTTCCTGAATGAGTTCGTGTTAAAGTATGAAAAGAGAATAGTTTGTTTTAGAAACGTACTACCTCAAGCGCTCAAATCGCCTTCAATAGTTTGAGAAGTTAATGTACTCGTAAACTTTCGAGACGTTTGTATCAAAATCTACAAATATTAACTAAACGCTAATAACGATTCGTCAAAAGTTACTTTCTATTGGTAAAATTCAGCATACACGTGGAAAATTCATGAGAATAACGGTGCGATATTAAATATATTTAATTAAATAATATTTCAGAAGTTTCAGATTACTTATTAATTAATTAATACGTAATAAACAACAAACAAAACTTTGTAAACGAGAGCGCTGTCATCTGTTGAGTAGTTCCACGAATTGTTTTCATTAGAACTTAAATCAATTACGAACGAGATACGCTTCAATTGATTCCAATTTTGTTTGTGTACAGTCGCTATCATAAACATCGGAACAGTCTAAATGTTATCTAGGAAAATATCTGAACACGATCTTGCTGTCAAAGGAGTACGTTTGTATTCAGATATTTTTGAGTAGGTACCTACTCGTAAGTACAGAAGTCGTATTGTCTAACATGCTTTTGTTCGCGATGGCATTCCCCACCTCTTTCTTTTATACCTAGGTAGTGCCACGAGAGTTGTGGTGTCGTGTAATGACAGCAGGATTTTGACATTTCCTCGTTTATTTCATTCATTCTCCTATTTTGCAATTAGTTCTTTTTGTAGCTGTGTGTATAATCATACATTTGAACAGTACCTACTCGTAGCACTATCTGTACCCTCGTTTTACTCGTGTACCGTGCAATGAAAATAAGTGGTAATAACAATTTGCTAGTTTTATTTTTATAATAAAGCCGCTATCCAATCCTATATTTATCCATCCTATGCTATTTAGCTATCCTATGTCGCTATATTTATGATGTCGGCTGTCCCTCGGAATTATACAAAAAGTTAAACATAATAATCTGACGTAGCAATCTCAACATAAAAACCGCCCAAGTCTGAGTCGGACACGCGCACGAAGGATTTCGTACCATTACATATTATATATGCAACATAAGACATTAGCAAAAAACGCCAAAAAGTCAAGTATGGGAGCTCCCCTTACATATTTATTTTATTTTAATTTAATTATTTATTTTTAAAGTAATTATACTACAAAAGATTCTGTGAATATTTCAAGCGAGTATCTGTTGTCGTTATTAATACCTATCAAGCAAAAAACGGCAAAGCAATCACGTTTGTTGAATGGGAGCCCCCCCCCCCCTTAAATATTTTATTTTATTCTGTTTTTAGTATTTGTTGTTATAGCGGCCACAGTAATACCATAATCTGCGAAAATTTCAAGTTTCTAACTATTACGACTCAAGGCATAGAGCCATGTGACAGACGGATGAAGAGACAGACAGCGGCGTCTCAGTAATAGGGTTCCATTGGCATCCTTTGGGTATGGAACCCTAAATGTAGTAAATACTAGAAAACTATCAATAACTTTCGAGTAGGCTCATTTACTCCATTCAGTATTCGACAAGCAAAGGTTCTTTCGCACTCAGCAAAATCGGACTTATTTACGAGATTTGCCTAACAAATTCAGACCGGGCCGTAAAAGTATTCGAAGCACATTCGGGAGGTAAAAAACTGACAATGTATATCTTTGGATCATATCTCATTCGAATTAATAATACTGGCATTTCTCCAGCAAAAGAGAAAAAAATGACGGGCGGGCCAGCTGCTTGAGTGAGGTATACTACTCCTACATACCTATATTATTTCCCCCCATTGTATCATTCGTATTGTACACTGCGACCAATGTAACGAGACCTTCCCCATGCCCTGTCAAATGTGATGTTATATAAATCATTTTGGACAGTTCCGCGGATCTTTTTACGCTGGTCCACGATGGTTTGTGGGCCGTCCCATCAGTTTCTTCATTACGGTACGCGAAAGAAAAATGCTGTTTGTCACAAATACCGTAATTTTTTGTCGTGTATTTGTCTCGGTGAATGTAGCGCTCTTGAAGTTCAGTGAGCCCATTATCCACCATTGTTAGTACCTCAGATTATGTAATACTAGTCTCTATCCGTGGCTTCTCTTGTAATTTTAGTATAAAATTGAAATTGCAATTCTTATATTTTACTACATCTGTGAACTGTCTACTATGGTCAAAACTTCGGGGCAATTTATCATCTTCATCCCATCTTACATACATCCTTCTGCTGGACATGGGTCTTCTCTTAGAATAAGAGGGCTGGGCCGACTGTCATACTGAATTTCGAAGTTCAAAATTGCGATTCACTGCATCCTTAAAATGCGAAGCACGTTCCTGCGAAAGTACCCCACATCGATCCACATATTCTTAAATGTTTATCGATCTACCAAGGATCTACAATTAAGTAGGCTGGATCTGGCGTTCGCCGGCCGCTGCCGCGGCACGCTCGCTTCGCTCGCTTGGCTCGCGCGCTGTTGTGGCCGCAGTTCTAACCTAACCCAACCTACTTATGTAGATCAATATGGCATACTTTAGCACACCACGGTTTAAGGTAATTATCGCAAGTCAATGCAGCATCACTTATATAGGGTGGACACCGAATAAGCGTAATTGGCGCTGGTATCGTGACAACTTTGACATATGCGCCACGTTTGTGACTAGGTAAATTAAATGAGCAAGTAAGACTGTAATGACAAACGGAGCTCTCGTTACTAACGCCATCTATACATCCTCTGACAAGACCCCTTGTCAAGAAAATTTAATAGTTACAGCGAAATGAATTTTATGTAGACGACTTCATCTACCGGCAACAGCTAAGTCTCTAATGTAAGTAGAATTACATTGGGATTTTGATTGAAATTATTCGCAGCGCTGTTTTTAACTAAGCCATGTCATATTCCAGGGTGAAAATAGAGTTACAATTATCTCGGTACTAAGCCATGCCAAGAAAACGCTCGCTAATTAGTTTAGCGACATCTAAAGGACCCAGAATGCGCTTGTTAAGAGAAATGTAATTTATCATAAGACTTGCGGAAAATACAGCCTTAAATGCAGATCTGGAAGCACGCCAGTTCACGCGGGCGTACGTGATTCTGGAGGGGGCAATCCCGAGGATTACCATGCGAGATATTATCCTCGTCATGCAAGTCAAGAAAAGTGGCAAAACAAACATAATATGACTTAGCAACGAATGTACCTACTTGTAGGCATCCATTTTAGCGACTGGCAGGATGCCCGGAGATATTAAATTGTTTTCAATGGTTGAACCTCGATTATTATCGCGCGTAAATATGACGCAATTACTTCACAGGCGAGGATTTCAAATTATGAAAATTAAGAGCAAGTTTTCGAGCTATAAAGTACTTTCAAAGGCTCTTAAAGCTATGAGAATTAAATGGGCGATTCCGTTCATATTTTATTTTTCTACACAAACATATAGCGAGACCTGTCATACCTTTTCGCATCCTAAATATTTTATATTGCACAACTAGCCTAGATGCATCTCAGTATTGAATACAGTGTCACAGTAAGAAATCTAACATTTATTACAATCACAATATCATTCAAATCATTTATTCAGTAAATAGGCCGCAATGACCACTTATACACGTCATTTTTAGGGTTCCGGAGCCAAAATGGCAAAAACGGAACCCTTATAGTTTCGCCATGTCTGTCTGTCTGTCTGTCTGTCTGTCTGTCCGTCCTCGGCTTTGCTCAGGGACTATCAATGCTAGATTTTTTTTTAAATAAAATACCTAATTACAAATAAAATACTTATAACTACAGTATAAAATTAAAGAAATTCCCAATTCTTATGATTATTATTGACATTATTTTACTATCCTACTATCGAGTAGCCAACTGTTGTACAACATGACTGTCCCTAAACGATCGCGTTTAGGGACAGTCATAGTTGTACAACAGTTTAGTCTTCATTCGAAATTAAAACTCGACTATCTCAGTTGAATGCTCACAAAATAGCACCCCATCGCAAGATCTAGGAATCCTAAACAAGTTGTGTAAAACGTCTACGTGGCTCCGCCTTTATTGCCAGCGGAAAAATAAAATTTATCGTGTTCCCGTAAACAAGTTTGAGACTTTGTGATTATTTCACGACTAATAAAAAAACTCTTTTGATTCGTACTTTGTCGTTTATGTTTTGATTTGATAAGTTAAATTGACGATTTTATCTGAATTTGCATCGTAAAACGCGTGATGTATTTATGAGTTCGGTGCCTGTTTTTTTTCTTGCATAAAACTCTATTTTTTGTGTAATTTATTGTGTGTGTGTGTCTTCTGTATTAGTGAATAAATGTCTTTTGCTTTCTTTCTTTGTTGGAAAACATACTTAAGCTATACCTACCACAGGTTATACTAACTATTTATTTTAATAGCTTTATCAGAGCGTGACAATGCTGAAAATCAGCTCTGTATACCTTTCCGTCTGAGTCAGTCTTTGATAGAAATTACTAAAACATATTTTTAAATACATACCTAATTATTCCACAATTAATATCATTTAATAAAAATAAAACAAATTTGAAGAAATTTGCACTCTTATTCGTAATCTTGTTTTTATCTTGCGGATGTTATATTAATAAAATGTTTATTTTATGGCAGAGTTTGAATAGAAAGGAGTGAAACAGTAAATTTATTTGTATCGAACATGACAAAAAACAAGACATTTTCAACAGAATGCAGAAAGAGTCACTTTTTCATTAATGTTAACTACCTGAGATAGTGTTGAAGCGCAATCCTTTCACTCATTAATATAGCAAGAAAATTTCTGCTCTAAAAAACAAACTCGAATTGACGGAAGCTTTGGCTCGCAGCCAGGCTCTTAGGGAGTGCGCTTTTGTCGGCCTACCCGCAGAATGCTTAGCGCGCGGAACCTTGAGCGCTTGCGGCAATCTCTAGAGTTTTCTCGAATGTTCTAGGACAAAAATTACTCGTAACTAAGCTGCTTTACATGCTCATAACGTGTGGGTGTGTTACTGGGGTGACATAGAGTATGGAGAAGACTACCAGATTCGATAGAGCTGTGGTTGACTTGATTTTTAACACTAGGTTTAGATACTTTTTAGTGCAGATTTATATGGCGATTTCACTTAATTGATCTGACATTTTTCTGTACAACTCAGCTTTCTTGTTAGTTTAAATTTTAATTGAAAATTTGTTAACGAATTATCTACGGTCTATTATCTTCGCATTGCTGGCTACGAGAATAAGTTGGATTGGCTGGTTCATATAATGAGTAAAAAATTCGAGTTTTTTTTTAATAACTAGACTTGTAGGTTAACTGCAAAAGATTCCTTTAAGGGATAAGTTCGCCTTTGTAACATCTCTTCCTCTTGTAAATTGTAATTCTCATATGTTTATGTACAATAAAGAGTTACAATACAATATCTGTTACTATAGGGGGCAATCAGCAGCCACCATTTTTTAGATACGCATTTTTTATTCCCATGTCGGCGTGGCCTTTAACAAAAGCGGATGTTTGCGCCAAACTAAATCCATCATCCCTTATTATTGGAATCACTGACAAACAAACGAATACATCTACATATAACTGAATAATTTGAGTAAGTACTTTCGGTGTCATTCAGTTGTCTTCAGATAGAGCTCAGTAGGTATGGCTAATATCGGTCGAAGGTCGTCCGTGAGTGAATCAATTTCACATTTCGTGCGCTCCATTGGCATCGTCTAATGGATATTATATTTTGCAGAGTTCGTTTGACACACATGAGCAATGTATAGTCAGAGGAATATATTACGTTGGCAACCTTTACTTGCTTTCTCTGGCGGGAACGAATTAATTCATAATTGAACTGAAATATCGGGACTTTCTTATTTTGAGAGACTTGTGCCCTACACTACAGTGGGACATTATATAGGCCAAGATGATGATCGAAGTATTAGGTTTCTATAGGGATTCCCAAAACATCGTGATTTTGCTAAAGTAGTGACATAATGAACATAAATTTCATAGGGGCCATAAAGTACGCTTTGGGTTTAAAACCACTAAATTTCATAATAAGTGCCTTTTTGAACATGAAATTACCGTGAGACACGTCTACACGTCTTAAATTGAGTTTAGCTCGACATATAAGCTGGAAACATTCGATTTTAGACGTGAGTTATCCGTTACAATATCATTTTATATGTATACAATATAATGACTCTTTATTGTACCCCACATTTAAACATAGGTACACAGAAAAACAAGTAGTTAAATGGAGAAAACATGTAAGCCATAATAAGCGGTATATTTTTAGAACGATCCTTTCCAGACAACCTTTTGTAACAGAAAGAAATTAAGCAATGGATTTCAACATATGACGTCATTTGAAACATTTATAGTAAAACAAGTTGTACATGTGTTTACGCAAATACATGTGTGACAGCGATAAAACATCTGAATACATCATAGGTATTCATTCTCTTTCTCACATTCTCTATCCATCTTACCGCCTTATTTTAAGACATATTTTCCAACATCAAACCGTAACAATGCATCCCCATTCACTTTTTATGAATTCATTAGGTATATGGATGTGACACGTTGTGCTCAAATGAATCTCTTGTGACGTAAAGTGTCGATAATTTACGCATGATTTTACAACCCCTATTTTGTACGGGTTTTGTCGTAACCAAGGGAATTGTCAGCAAATTTTATGACCGGTATCTGAAAGATAAGACAACATCTTATAAAAACAAGCGCTTTTGTAGCTAATGTAGCTATGTAGCTTTTGTAGTTATGTAGCTTTTGTAGCTATGTCGTTGGCAGGATTGGTTGATAAAGGTTTCAGTTAGACTTTTAATGCTTGTTTAGTAGACAATCGGCTTTCGACGCTGTTTTGTATCAATTAATTGATTTTTTTTTGGGTAAGAGGATAGTAAATATACATATTTCAAAATAAGTGTCGCAAGAAAATCTTGAAATCAGACTTCTAAAAAAGTGACATTAAAAATACAAAGCTTGGAACATAGAAGCTCCTCCGCTTTTGAAGTCGGTTAAAAAGAGCCTTTTGCGGCCTACTTGCAGAAACGTTTTTGATTTTTAGGGTTCCGCACCAAAAGAGTAAGAACGGGACCCTATTACAAAGACTCCGATATTCGTCTGTCCGTCTATCATCAGGCTGTATCTCCGTGATAGTCTAGTGACTGTCAAGACAGTTGAAATTTTCACAGATTATGAATTTCAGTTGATTCTATAACAAAAAATACTAAAAACGGAATAAAATAAATATTTAAGGGGGCTTCCATACAACAAACGTGTTTTTTTTTTTGCTAATTTCTAATATTGTATAGATAATGGTACGGAGCCCTTCAAGCGCGACTCCGTCTCACACTTGGTCGGCTTTTTTCAACTACTTTATAGTTCATTTAAACCCGAACCTCATATTTTAGACGATGCGCGCTTCACGCAGCTCATATCTAACTTAGAAAATATTAGAAAATAGCTGCATCGCTCTTATAAATTTACAGCAGCTCATAAATCGCCGAGAAAATATTTTAAAGCTCATAAACGAGAGTTTGGAGCATCAGGACAATATAGCTGATAGCGTCATAAATGCAATATTAGAACCGCTCAATAATACATACTGAAGTTAAACGCTTACTTACTATGTCGATCCAAACCAACAAAAAGTTGGAAAACCTCCGACTTTGTTCACTTTAAAGTTCAATATCTCAAAAATGGCTAAACCGATTTTGATGAAACATGTCCAAGAACCATCGCTAGAAAACCTGCTATCAAATAAAAATAACCGCATTGAAATCGGTTCACCCGTTTAAGAGCTACAGTGCCACAGACAGACACACATAGCGGTCAAAATTATAGGTAACACCTCTTTTTGCGTCGGAGGTTAAGGAAAGATTTTTGTATGTAGATTTTGACATACACTTAAGACATGAACACGAACATGACATGACATGACCTTAAGACTTTGACACTTCCGACTTCGTGCTTCGATGAGTTATTAAATTACACACCGATACACAGCGTAATTACTTTTGCATATTGTCACATAATAGGGATGTTGACGCCATTAACAAATAATAAGAAGGCACGAGTCAAGCAAAAAAACGCTTTATTTTAGCCCTGAACACCAGATTAATTTTCAATTTACTGTAAAATTAGATTTTTTGATTTTTTAAATCAAATAAATAGTTAGTTGATTGAGTTGGCGAAAAAATAGCGACTTATGACATCATAAGTCGCTATTGCCATTGAAACTCTATGAGAGAATTGTGTTTTGACAGCTCATAAAAAGTACGTCAGTTGATTGGTGGTGTCAACATCCTCATTATGGTCATAACCAACTAGTGTTTACCTGCGGCTTCGTTCACGTAAATCATTAGATCCATCAGCAGAATTGAAATTTTTCGATTTTTTTAAAATTCCCGTGGTAATTCCCGAATGTTAGAACCTAAAAATGCTAAATGTGGCTCCGAAGCGGTAACGTTTCGTGTGCTCTGCCTACTCCATTTGGGAATACAGGCGTGATATTTGTATGTGTGTGTACCCAATCGATAGTGAAAATAATGTTGTTAGAACTTCAAACACGTCATCAGCCTCAAACAGATAACCAGCATGGAAACGCCAGCATTTCAATAACATCAGCGTTACGTGGTGCCGGGGTTTCAATCCGACTTGACAAAAGTGGAGTTGGAGGCGCGCCAGGTTCTGAGTGAGCCTTTTGTGTCGCTGCAATCACGGAACCGAGTTAAAATGTGGGTTGCATGTGTGCTTTGATGAGCGGACAAACGTTGAGGTGGCTAGACGGGCTGACGATGTGTTAAGATTAGTGATGAGTCAGATTCGTATCTGCGGATGTCGGGAGCACGTGAGAAAAAAACGGCCATATACGAATTGCTCTTGAGCAATGATGGATTTGTACAAATTTGTAGGTATAGACTAAAGATTCTGTGAATATTTCAAGCTTCTAGCAGTTGCCGTAATTAATATCAAGGAAAAAACTGAAAAACGATCACGTTTGCTATGTTGGAGCCCCCCTTAAATATTTATTTTATTCTATTGTTGATATTTGTTGTTACACCGGCTACATTAATACAAAATTTATTATGACTCAAGACATAGAGCCCTGTGACAGATGGACGGACAGACAGACAGCGGAGTCTCAGTAATAGGGTTCCGTTGGCACCCTAATACGAAAAAAATTCAGACACTTTTTATTGCTTGTGCCTTATGTTCGAAAGCCACAGTGAATGACAACTCGCCATTTACATACATTGGTTGTCCGCAATAGGGATGTTGATGCCATTAAAAAATAATTCAAAGGCACAACTCTAGTAAAAAAAAAAGCTTTATTTTAGGCCTAAAAGCCAGATAAATTTTCGATTTACTGTAAAACTTGATTTTTTGTTGCTTTAAAACAAATAAAAAGGTAGTTGATTGAGTTGGCGAACAAATAGCGACTTTTGGTGTGATAAGTCGCTATTGCCATTGAAACTCTATGGGAGAATTGTGTTTTGAGAGCTCATAAAAAGTACGTCAGTTGATTGGTGGTGTCAACATCCCCACTCTTGCGGGAGACCTGCCAATGCTCTCCGCCTTCTGGTTCGTTGTCGCCATTCGAGGACTTTCCTCGCCCAATGGCTCTTCGAGCGTCGAGAGTTCATAGGTATCATCATCATGTCAGCCGAAAGACGTCCACTGCTGGACATAGGCCTCCCTCAAGGCTCTCCACTCAGACCGGTCTTGTGCTTTTCGCATCCACCGCGATCCCGCGATCTTAGCCAGGTCGTCGCTCCGTCTTGTTGGAGGCCTACCGACAGCTCGTCTCCCGGTCCGCGGACGCCATTCGAGAACCTTCTGACCCCATCGGCCATCAGTCCTGCGTGCAATGTGCCCCGCCCACTGCCACTTCAGTTTCGCAATTCTTCGGGCTATGTCAGTAACCTTAGTTCTACTGCGGATATCATCATTTCTGATTCTATCCCGCAGAGAAACCCCGAGCATAGCCCTCTCCATAGCCCTTTGAGTGACTTTGAGCTTCCTTATGAGACCCATCGTTAGCGCCCACGTCTCGGATCCGTATGTCATTACTGGCAACACACACTGGTCAAAGACTTTTGACTTTTGTTCATAGGTATACTTATTAATAATTGTTATAAACCCCTTTTAAATGCAGTAGTAAAACTGACATTGTGTCAACCAAGGCTCGGAACCGGTTTATGAAATAGCGGTGAATACCGGTTTATTTCGGTTTAACTCCAAAGTTTCATAAGAACGCGAACGTTTTTAAGAACTTAACTATAACCTAAATAAACCGGTTTATTCAACGAGAGACAGCTAGCCGGCCGGCGGTGGGCGGCGACGTTTATCCTGCGCCGGAATAAACCGGTTTTTATAGTTTTAAACTGGTTAATCTGACAAGAACTTTATGGAAACGTTCCCTTAAAAACCGGTTTAAAAATAACGATTTCGCGAACGAAACCAAAATGAAAAGGTTTTGCGCCAAGTACATGATAACGGTTTGGAAATTTAACCTGTATCCGAGGCTTGGTATCAACCCCAAACTGGTATTACGCCTGTAACTATAACGGGTATTACGCCACTTCAAAATGAAGGTTCCGTCTTAACCTAATAAGCCACTTGATTGTAATCCCGGGAGAGCCGATCCTTCGGTCAGCGGCTGGTTTTGTTCAGCCACGGACTGCGGTAGACTATTGCAAGATGTACACGTAATTATAATAGACGTTATAGGTACAGTCAAGGGCAAAAATATGTATACACTTTAGTACTTTGTCACTTTAACCCTTTCGTTCCGGCAAAGCCATACACAAAATCTACCCAGTTTTCCATATTCATACATGTAATGTCAATTTTTTTAAGACGAATTTACTCGTCTACCTGATCTGAGAGCACATCGCACAAGACGAGTTAACTCGTCATCCGGAACGAAAGGGTTAACCACTGTGACAGTTCATATATGGCAGTTCAAATATGACGAAAATAGACAAGGTACTAAAGTCTATCTAGCTGTAGTAGCTATAAGTACAGTCTCCAGCATTAATATCTGACACAACAAGTGTGCATAAATATCTGATGCGACTCTATTTCTAGAGCCGGAAGGACGTGTCAGATATTTATGCATGCTCCGCTTTGGCAGATATTAATGCTGGTGACTGTACTACTAATAGTACTACTGTAGAGTCCGGGAAGTAGGGATACAAACGTTATTTTTTGCCGTTTTTTGCTAATGTCTAATGAATTTTGTACACTTCGCCGGTTTTTTTCATATTGTTACGTAGTTACTTATCTATTTTTCTCCCTTGTTTATGGATGGATGGATCATAAGAGTCATAGTCGTATGAACGGATGATTGAAACGGAATTGGCGATGAGCCAGTGATCCAGCATGAATACGAGAAAGTTTTGAAAGAGTTATCGGGCGATAACATGTAGGATGTCTTAATAATCAGCTATATACAGGAGGTCATAAATATTGCAGAATTAAGTACCTATTGCAGTTAGGCAAGACTTTTGTAAAGAAAACGAATAAAATATACGGTCTCTTTGTTTATACTTCTTATACCGGGTGTGGCCTGTAATACGAGCAAAAAATTAAAACAAATCGTCCTCGTCAAACTGAACAACATTAGTTCAGCGACTTTTAAAAATAATGGAGTCCTTGAATTTTCCTTTTATCATACAAATTAAATACTGCTATCAATGTATGCCATCCTGGAACACATCTGACGTCACCGCTGACAAGCTACAAGCATTTTGCTTTACGAGTACTTTGCTTTTAAGAATAAGCTTAAGTCAAGTTTGGAATAAATTTAAAAAACTAATTGTTAAAAAAACTAAATTGTTAAACCGGGGCCAGAGTTGAGACTTTCTTATTATCTTGGTACAACTCTGGGTTAACGATTAACTACACTTAAAACTGCATACGTCCACACAAAAAGCACTAAATGCTTAAAAGAAACGTCAAACCGCACAACAAGAAACATCAAAAACTTCTAAAAACCATTTATCCTAATAGCCTAACAAAACTTAAACGTAGCATTCTAACCATAAAAGCGGTACTAAAGATTCTATAGCACTCAGTTTATTAAGACTTTTCACACGGGCACACCCCTGTCGTAGCGCCATTAAAATAGAGAATAACACAGTCGTAAACTGGAGCTTAGCGTGTTCAACGGGCGTTGCACAAAAACTACTAAGCGCTGTGCCAGCTCTTTACCTCTCAAGTATCGCATTAAGATACGCTGAAAATAAAAATACAAGCACGTGGGTTGATGCTGTAGGCGACGCGTAAATCGTTGTATAATAGTATTAAGTACAAATAAAATAAAACAAATACACAAATTACGCACAAAACCAATACAAATTTAATTCAAAAATTTATTTTTAAATAAAAAACCGGCCTAGAGCGTGTCGGACACGCCCAAAATAGGGTTCTGTAGCCATTACGAAAAAATTAAGTATTTTTTTTCTAAGGATTTCGTATTTTATACGGAATCTTCCAAGTTTAGGTATATTTTATACCTTACGCTGCTATTTACTCATAAACTACTAATAATTCTCAAACAAACTTAGCCGTTATAGTTTTCCTTTGAAGTTTGATATACTGACTACCATCCTGAATTTTTTCAAATTTTTCTACCCACCGCTCTAGATTTTAAAGAGGGAGGACGCTCGATTTTAATGAAAATTTGCACTTTAAAGTCGAATATTTCGCAAACAAATTACTGAATCGAAAAATCGTCTTATCAAACCCCTAATGGTTTTAAAATACCTATCCAACGATACCCCACACTATAGGGTTGGATGAGAAAAAAAAAATCACCCCCACTTAACGCCTATGGGAGGTACCCTAAAAAAATTGTTTTTGAATTTTTAATTGTACTATTTTGTCGGCATAGTTTACTTATATATCCGTGCAAAATTACAGCTTTCCAGCATTGATAGTCTCTGAGCAAAGCCGCGGACGGACAGACAGACAGACAGACGGACAGACAGACAGACAGACAGACAGACAGACAGACAGACAGACAGACATGGCGAAACTATAATGGTTCCGTTTTTGCCATTTTGGCTCTGGAACCCTAAAAACCGGTCAAGTGCGAGTTGGACTCACGCGCGAAGGATTCCGTACAATTATCTATCCTCTACAACATTAGATATTAGCAAAAACAGTAAAAAAATCACGTTAGTTATATGGGATCCCCCTTACATATTTATTTTATTTTAATTATTTATTTTAATGTGATTGTATAACTAAATATAACTTGAAATGTTGAGAGTGAGGTACCTAATTAAAATCAAAAGACCCCTAATATATTCCTGTAAATATAAGTCACGTAATTCATGTAATTTTATAATTTTTGTTTCTTATATACATTTTTTGGTACCTAGTTTCATTATTTAAAATAATTATACTGGTTTTTGTTTTAGAAGAAATGACTTTCTGTCAAGTTTCTTGCGGTGCATTCTTCTTGGCATTGCAGACTTTCCTAAAACGCTGGTAAATATAAAAGAACCATTTGCGGCCTACCTACAGAATAAAAGTTTTCATTTTAATTTTGAGATTTGTGTTAATACTAGGTATTAAAAAAAAACTACTGAACCGATTTTAAAAATTCTTTCTAGAAAGACTGTTTGTACATAGGTAGAGTCATTCACGATGATGCGTGCCGTGGTTCTTATTACAGTGTCATTAATGTCTAATTTTGAAAAAATCACGCGTCTTCGTGGATGGCAATATCATGGAGTAAAATGCGCTATCCCTACTATAATTAATATTATAAATGCGAAAGTAACTCTGTCTGTCTGTTACGCTTTCACGTCAAAACCACTGAACCAATTTTAACGAAATTTGGCATAGATATATTTTGAACCCCAAGAATCCACATAGGATACTTTTTATTCTGGTAGAGGGCGCCACCGCACGATAACCTACATCCGCGCAGACGGAGTCGCGGGCAATAGCTAGTATTTCATAAAGGGAACTAAAAATAACACGGAAAGTAAACGCGGTTGCAGGCAATATCTACGTGTGTTCTGATAAATAGGATGTTTTATTTATACAATTCTATTACAGGCTCTAAAGAGCAATTGCTTCTGTAAAAGTGGCCCGCGGGAGCATAAGTTGTATATCAGCTGTGTAAATGCGGAAAGCGTGTTATTACGTGACTTGTGGCACGATTGTGGTAGACACGTAGCTCTTTCAAAACGGAAAGAATATAAAATTTATGTATTACACTCAAACGCAGCTTAAGCCTCTGCTACTTTGTCAAAGTAATGTCCAGTAATAAAACAGCGAAAAACGTTAATAAGGAAATTAAAGTGCATCGACCGTTTTTTTTGTTCGACTGGATGGCAAACGAGCAAGCCTCCTGATGGTAAGAGACCACCACCGCCCATATACATCTGCAACACCAGGGGTATTGCAGATGCGTTGCTAACCTAGAGGACTAACACCCGTATTTATAGAGAAGTAAAGGCCATTACTTGAGTAAAAGTAATTACTCAAGTAACGATTTTTATTCTATAGTTGAGCTTTTGCTTGAAAATTGAACTGTCAAATGTTGGATTTCTTAGCCAAGTCAGTCAACATTTTTTTTGCTTAAGCATTTACTTAGCAACGAGTAATGACTCGTTTATAAATACGGGTGTAAGATGGGATACCTCAAGTGCCAGTAATTTCACCGTTTGTCTTACTCTCCTCGCCGAAACATAACAGTGCAAGCACTGCTTCCCGGCAGGATTAGCAAGATGATGGTAGCAATCCAGACGGAGCTTGCACAAGGTCCTACCGCCTAAAAATTATGTTTCCGTTCGACTGTCACCCCTACCTAAACGTCACCTGCGTACAATTCACACATCGGAAAACCCATCCACCCATAAATAATACTGCAGATCAAAACAAGGCTGTATATCAGTCATGTAACGCAAAGGATCCCGTTTCGGGGATACGATTTTTTTATTTATCTCGCTCGCCTCGTAATTTATTTTGCGAATTGTAATAAACTGACACATGTTGGGAGAGGCATAAAAATTATATTAGCCGCTTTGTTCCAAGGGTCTGCACTGTCAGGGGTGGGGCGGTGTCACTCAATCAAATATAGACTCAGTTGATTAGTGTACTGGCAGGTTGCTCTTTTGTTTCTTTTTTAGAGCAAATGTTTTTTTTTATAAATAAGAAGATTTGATTTGTGGCATTCGAACATGGCGGATGTAGACAATATGTAATTTTGCTATTTCTGTTTCTTTGGCTAGTTGAAGTATAATTTTGATAGTGTTTTATGCGGCGATTAACCTTAACAGTGAACAGTGATCACAAAATTCAATATTGCTCTCGTGTCTGTCATTTTTTAATGCGCAAGTTGTTTCCACGTGGTTTCTGGAATTTTACTATCAAATTGCAAAAACTACGATCACCAAAGAGAGTACTTAGGACAGAAAGCCATATTTTAAAATAGAAGAAGAAGAAATAAGAATTTGAATATAGAACACAGGGCCCAAAGAGTTTAGAGAAAATATTATAGTACTAGCTTAGGCCCGTGACTTCGTCTGCGCGGATTTAGGTTATCGCGTGGTGGCACCCTCTACCGAAATAAAATTCTTGGATAAAAGGGTTCTTGGGGTTCAATTTACGTATATACCAATTTTCATCAAAATCGGTTCAGTAGTTTTGACGTGAAAGCGTAACAGACAGTCAGAGTTACTTTCGCATTTATAATATTAAATAGGGATAGATAAAAGACTTAAGAAGACACCCTATTTTATGTTTCGTATTCAAAAAATTACCTAACCATAAAAATTTAAATTTTAATGCAAGCTTTTTTGCTGACTGTACTTTTTGTTGACTGTACTTGCATTGTCACCCAAACTACATTTGCACACCAAATTTCAAGTCGATTAACCATTTTCCTGCGGAGACGATTCTGGCTGGATTGCCAGGATGTCACTACTAGACTATTGTATTGTCACGCGATTTTCATAAGTATTCCAAATTTCAAGTCGATCCGACGAATGAAGTTGGGAAAATTCAATTTACGATATTTGATTACAGACAGATATACAACGGGATAGGTGAAACTAAATAAAAGCTTGTAATTATTTGAGTCTCAATTCAATTCTGTGCACTGTTACATACAACAGGTTCTTAAGATTTTTACAATACAATAACTCTTTATTGCACACCCACACAGTGAGCGGTATAGGTATAGATAGGATACCTACATTTACTTGTATTAGTTACCTATACCTATTTGTACGTACATTCGCACCACGGGGATGTTAAGCCATTTGGCACGGTCCGTAATTTTGTCGAATAAACACACTCGTCTAATACGACAAAGATCTTAATGAACGTGACAAAAAACGGAATTAACGCGGCTATCTTGCAAAACTTCACTTTTTATAGCACGCCGTGAATGTCGCTGTCTTTATCTATTGCTTGTGGTTTTTAGTTTGTATTTTGAGATAAAAGTACTAGTAGATAATACTTAAACAGACTTAAAGTAATAGCTAAATAATTACAGGTAGCATAGAGAATTACATTCACTATAAATAGTCGTATTTATCAATATGGTACTTGACAATATTCAGCTAATGAATAGAAAAGAAAAAAAAATTGGTGAAATTAGAATTAACGGTGTTTTTGATAAATGTTTATCTCTGACTCTTTCTAAAACGCTTTTCTTTTACTTGCATTTGACGTCACACATTATCATGTAAGTATGTCTTTCTTTCTAATCTTGAATCAAACTTTTTATTCAAACTTGATACCTATACATACCTATAAGCGTATTTATCAAAACACAATTAATTATTAATTATTTAATTTTTAATGACTAAAATGTAGCATTTCTAAATAACTCGCAAACTATTTGAAGCTTAAGAGAGGTAGTCAAAATTTCAACAATCATTTAGTAGACAACACATTCGCACTGAAACTAAACCTCAAAGTTTCTCGCTCAAAATTTATTAAACCAATTTTGACGCATGCCATAAAACTTGCGGTCTTAGTTCCAATTTTAGTTCAGCCAGGAAAATAAAAATAAATTTATGCGTTCATAAATAAGCAGTAAACGGTAATAAGCCTTCTAAGGACTGAGGACGAGGCAAACACCCGTAAAACGTGAAAAAAAAAACCACTCGTTCCCAGTATTTTGTATCCATCGAGAAAAACATTCCTTCACAAAGTAAACGCCTATAAACTTTACTGTCCTAGCTTTAATGTCTCTTTTAGATTTTATGGAGACAGAAAGAGAGGGGTGATAATGTCGGATTATGAGTTTCATTCGTTTTATTCGTAATTAATACTTTTGATAGCCACTGGTTTGTCTTTGTAACTTTTAAACATAAAATCATGTTGTTACAATAAAAAAAAGACGTATTTAAACAGAAGGTGCACTCGTGGCTTGTATGTAAAGTACAATTCAATAGAATCTAACAATTTTTTACACATTTAACACACCCTAACGTGGGCACGCTTGATTATATATGTCCCTGTTGTTGCAATTATCATTTAAAAGGAATCAAAAAAGAATAATAGTCACATCACAAAGCCTTAGGCAGCCCGGTGTTCATATTAGAAGGCTGGAAATGTCTACAGGATTGTTAGATTCTATTGAATTGGAGTATATGTACGCCTTGTACATATGTGGTACTCTACACAAGCACAAATATCAAGAAATTTCAAAGATTGAGGCATTCCATTGCTGGTGACGCGAACTAACTAGGCACATCGGCTTATTCCTGCTCAGTCTTTGAAGTGAGCGATCCGATCTAGTTCATTCGATTAACTGAACTAGTTCAGTCCTTTAGTTCTTTTATTTAATACAGTGATCACTCGTAAGATTCGAGGTCGGGGAATTAATAGGAATTATGTCGGTTTACGCAAGAAAAGGAACAAAATTAATCATAATAGGTAGATAGCAACTTGATGCGATTACGTTGGTAATAAATATTATATTTTCCTTTATTTTTTTTTATACAATATAGGCTTGCGTTTGGCCACAATCACGCCTGATGGAAAGCGAGGATGAGGCCTACGATGGAGCACGCTTGCCTAGTAAATGCTCATTCACACTGGACATGAAAGCGGCCAAATTGTAGTGTATTTACCTGTACCTTAGATTTGTTCTACTAAAACTATAATCTTCGTTAGTCATCCTGTTCGCGCAGCGTCAGTGGCTTGCATATAAATAGTTTACAACCGAATAGATAACCTCCTCCTTTTTTTGAAGTCGGGTAAAAAGAACGGCCACACCGCCGCTTGAAAAACGGTGACCGTACCGAATCGCAATGACGCATCGTATGCGCACCGTTTTTATCGCATGCTCTCCACACCGCTGCTTAAAATACTGCTTAGAATTGCAGTGACGTGCCATAAACGTGCACTACTTTTAGTAGAGAGCATGCGGTAAAGTCCTGACGTTTACGGCACGTCACTGCGATTCCGCACCGTTTGCGTATTTTAAGCAGCGGTGTGGAAAGCATGCTAAAAACGGTGCGCGTATGTTGCGTCACTGCGATTCAGTACCGTCGCCGTTTTAAATTAGCAATTTAGCTGATACTTAATAGAGCGATTAATTATTGGGATTGCGCAAAATTTAATCTTTAAGCTTTCGGTCAATGTAACGGGACTTATCACGCTATTTTTACAAGTAATATTTACCTCGACGTTTCGGCAACGTTATTAATAAGTGTCGGCGTCGGGATGAATGTTCGGAGATGGTTCGGAGGAACGATCGGACGTTGTTAGTGTTGTGTGTCGGTGTGATAGGGTGACTGATAAAAATGACCAAGTGCGGGTAGTTCGTGATACGAGTGCCGGTACTATTAGTGATCAAGTGCGGGTAGTTCGAAGAACTCGCGCTGCTAGGCGGACTTGACACCCCACACTTCAGTCTACTCGTGACCACGGCAACTGAAAAGTTGCAGAAACGTCGAGATAAATATTACTTGTAAAAATAGCGTGATAAGTCCCGTTTACGAAAGTTTAAAATGTTCTTAAGCCTACGCACGCGCACACTACAAGTAGAGCGATTCATCTTCGTTTGAAAATGGTTTTACAATACAATACAAAATATATTCTTTATTGCCATAAAGCAGTACAAAAAGAACTTATAATACAAACACAGATTCAGGGTAGACAAATAGGCATACATTATGTTTACATTGTTTACTACGATAATATAGTCGCTACTTGTGTATTTGGTTTTATTATTTATACAAAATGAAGGTAGTTATCACAGATTCATACCCCTTTCTTCCGGCCCTCATTTCCCTTACGTCCGAATTAAATTTTCACTTACGATTTAATATGCAATTAAGTTAATTGTTCAACCGTCACCTTCTAGTACCAGTACCATGAGTTTACAGTGACCGTACTCGATAGCGACGGCGTAAATTATTTGTAGAGGCGCTGTACAATTCTCCATACAAATAATTTACGCCGTCGCTATCGAGTACGGTCTGATGCAGGAAATGAAGCAAGTTGTTGTATGGAGACCCCAGCATTAATTCCTCAGTCGATGAAATTTTGCTTGGTTATGAGCCGTAACTAAAATATAAAAAATCCAAAAAAAAAAAACACCTAAGTTAGGTATTTATACTTAAAAATCGTCACTACTTTTAAAAAACTTGTATCTCGAAATGGATAATTCGCACCATTCGTGCGAAAAACGCGTAACTCATAGTTACGCGTTTTCGCAATTAATTGACCACAGATTAAGGATGAAAAAATACATCTTGTGTGTAAATTTCAAAATTTTCGGTTTAAAAACAAAAGAGTTATAAAGGAAAATTGATGAACTACGTATTTTATTAAAAAGAAAATACACACGCAATAAGTGTGGTAAATGTACATACATTGCCAAATACTACGACATTCACATTACAAAAAAGCGTAATTTAACTTAAGTCATTGTCACGCATGCTGTTTTTGAGAGTCTAGGACGTAAATACACTCACTCCCTTTTTCCACGCACCTTTTAAAAAATGTTTAGCGTGTAACTTTAGCTACGCAAAGCAGACGCAATGTACCTAAGGCGTCAGTAGTAGATACGCGTTTCTTCCACGCGGGATTTCGGTAGATTCAGTTTCGTAAATACATATACGCAGATGCTACCCAGAGTATACAACCCTTTACAATCGAGCAAGTGAAGTCATGATATTCAAAAAACAGATTTATGTTTGTTAATACTGATGGTTTAAGGGGTCTGAGAAAAATATCTAGTGAAAAAAATCGGAAATGCTTAATTTTCAGGAAAATCGCGTCCGCGTTCCGCATCTCAGGAATAATTTGTAAAATACACGATCGTACTTAGTAACACAAAACAACAAAAAACACCTGTTCCTAATAACATCAAGATTTATTACTACCAATCAACATTATTTAACGTTTTTGATATTAAAAATATCCCATTAATATTATGTACCTATACCAATAAGCTTCATAATTTCAACCCTACTCGTTTTCAAGTACATGCCATGTTTGTTTTCGCATGTAATAGTTCTTGTTAGTACATTACACTCATATACTTGAAGAAATCGTCATTCTAGTACTTAGTTGTTATTATAGTATTCGACAAGTGTCTGGACAGGCTTAACTGCATGAAATATAATTATGTGGCTTGTCTTCGACATTTGTGTCCTTCCAGACATGAGAGTACGTGTCAGATATTTGTCTTTGAATCGGTGGATCAGACTATCTGAGGGTAGTGGTTTGTTCAGGGACAGCTGCGGGTGTATTCAGCTGGAGATGCTCATTGGGGAGCAATTGGCACAGGTGGTTGCAAAAATGTAGCTGATGCACTCACCACAGACGGTGGAAGAAGCGTAAGCATAGATCGTGCAGGTGACGCTGGTAGAGGCGTTCTTCTGGCTCAAGCACTAGACATTATCTGGTACTGTGTAATACCTATACTCATCTAGTTTACCATTCTACTCATCATGTGGGTTTTCTTATAGCTGCCTGTCGACTAAAATTGAATCGAAATCCTCGTCCTGCATATGTGATCGGTATCGGTTGCGTCTCGAAAAAGGAATACACGCGTCATCCAGATTTTTTGAAGTATTTAGCACGGTTATGCCCGGGCTACACGAGGCTTGTTTTTCGGGCTGGGATAGTAAGCTAATTCTCTATTTCAACTGTCTGGCTTTCTACCTGGCTTGGAGCATGCTTGTTCTGTTTCCATGAGGCTTATTATTTTAAGCTAGTATTTACTGGAGTGATGAGGTGACCACAGGTCCAAAATAAAATGTATGCGAAAAAAAACACTATTACACTAAAACAGTCACTTCGAAAACTGTGCCAATTCGCACTAGACGAACTAGAGATGTAAGACAGGGTTGATTTATTAATTTTCGTCAGGTCTTAAGAATACGTTTTAATTTTACTTTTTGTTCTTTAGTAGTCATGTCATATCAATTCATGATCACGGTAGAGATGTACAAACTTTAAATTAATCTGCGTACTTAGTTTGGACATCTTAAAATCTGAGAAATTCGTCGCGGTAGAAAAACAAACCAAACGTGTGGTTCCTGCTTACTAGCAAACTGAAAACTAGCTTCACCGGCCACATGAAGCTAGTAAACAAGCTAGGATATTAAAATCAGTAATGGGGGAACGTACTAGCTTAAAAACAGAACTCCATCCTATTAGAAACTGTCCTGGCATCTAAACTAGCTTAGGAATGAAGGCAGTTTTGTCTACACGAAGCCAGAAGTACTACTTTGCTAACTTACTAACACTGGCTTGCTATCCTAGCATGGGGGGCTGACCTTGTGTAGCCCGGGCATTGTGCAGCTCGGTTGGTAAGGGGTAAGCAATAAATAATACAAATAATATTAAAAAACTGTTTTTGTGTGTAGTACAAAAAAAGATTGTTTCTGAGTTCTGTATGAAAGTATGAGAGTATGAAACCGTGCAAAGCAATGTTGTTTTTTCTTAATTTTTCACGGTTTTGTAGTAAAATGATATGAGGAAACCTCAGGTAAGGATTCAGTAATCGAAGAAACATGTTAAAAACTCAATATGACTGTTTTTTTGTTAGTTATGACCATTTTAGTAAATTGAACAAATTTAATGACAAAAAGTAACTTTTTTTGGTAGTTTGACATTTCTTTGATATATTTTACTGTAAATTTGTTACTGGTTACATTTATGACTTTTAATTTATTTACTTTTCACACTGCGAGCGTATTATTAAGAACTTTAAAATTTCATATCATATTTTGCATGACAACACGGAATTTTGATTACTAATATGTTACCCAGAACAAAGAATTAATTCGAGATACTCAAAGATTAAATTAGTTCTTACTCAGTAATAAAAATGTATTTCAGGTTACGATTCTGAGTGTAGCTAAATTATGTAAGCAAGAAACGTGTAACTTAATGTACACCAGGTTCAAAAATGAATTTTAGTGCTTCAGAAACACGTAAGTATCAGTTACATTGATAAAAATTGTCTAAAAAACTGATCAAAAGTACGTAACTACGCTTAAGTTCTAATATGTTCTAAAGCATCCGTGGAAAAAGTAATTAACTTATATTTTAACGATTTTCTTGTCATAATTAATAGATTTTATAAAAAGTGTAATATCTGTTACTAGAAGCGATTTTTTATCTATACATTCGTCCAGGTCAGCATTGTGTACGATCTATAATAAAAGTGTGAGGATGTTTTTTTGCTCTCCTGAAAAGTAGTATTTTTTCATCTACGCGTTTTTTGCACGAAGGGTGCGAATTTTTCCCAGTGCACTTTATAACCATTACGTCAAGGTTCAATTTTGTTCACGTATTGATTTGAGATACGAGATTTTTTCAAAGTAGTGAAGAAATACAAATCTGTTTATATATATGTCCAAAATTATTTTACCAAATAAGTCATTCGTATCACTATGTGATACTAGAAAAAAATCTGAAATTTTCCGGTTCAAAACACGAGATTTTTTTTAAAAATAAGTATTGGCATTTCTGCTGGGATATTTTTTTTTATATTTATTTTTTATATTTTATATGTATTGTTCCAATACGTTACGTGAGTATGTCTGGTGAAGAAAGTTTGAACGGAGCATTTTTCTGTAAAAATATATATATTCATTAACTTTGGCACACAAAACAAATTGTAAACATGCGGTACAGTAATGAGAATAATTAAGGCAAGAGATCATTTACAAATTAAAACTATGTGTACACTGTACACATCATGAAAAGAGTGATACAATTAAAACTTAAAGAAAAGTATTGCAAAATGCAAAAGACTAGTCGAAAATAGAATGTAAACTTAAAGCTAGCATGCGAACGGCAGTAAGATATCTAACTTAAGTCATAATATACAATGTTTCATACATGAGCCGGCACACGTTAACGTTCAGAGTTAAGTTGCAACGTGACCAGCCTTTACTACCCTCCAAACCCCGACGAGTCCCAAACTTAACCAACTTTATAAAAGAAGTACGAGATACTTGGCTAAGAATAAATCAGCTAGATTGGGTTAACTAGACATCGCGGCACACTGTCTGGTGATCCAAAGTTGTTTTTCTTGTTTTTGTATAATTGTTTTTTGTCGCATAAAGTCTTGATTGATGGAATTATGGTTTCGGGACGCTTGGATACTGGTGAATATAGATGTCATTTATATCTGTCTGCCTGCGTTAGTGACGCGATAGTTACCTTCTAACGCTCAGAGTTTTATAAAGGACTTATTGTAATTTTAAATCCAACTCTATCATAAATGACATACAGTTTGATGTTCATAAATCAAAAATTTGACTTTGACTTTGACTCATCATCATAATCATCATGTCAGCCGAAAGACGTCCACTCCTGGACATAGGCCTCCCCCATTGCTCTCCACTCAGACCGGTCTTGTGCTTTTCGCATCCACCGCGATCCCGCGATCTTAACCAGGTCTTCGATCCATTTTGTTGGAGGCCTACCGACAGCTCGTCTCCCGGTCCGCAATAATAATAATGTCTATTGTTTCTTAAATGAAGTCACATTGAAAATAACTGTATTGTCTATAATAATCAACTAAGTAGTTCAAACAGCATTAAATTGTCATGAAATACTGTAAATTTAAAGAATAGCACGACTTTGTCGTTTCATTTCGTTTTGTCTACAAAATAACAAAACAGTGATTGATATGGTGCAGTGTATCTAGTTCAAAACACAAGATTGCTTTAAATTTTTTTGACCTAATGAGAATAGTACCACTACAAATTAATAATGTAGATGCGCTGTACAATTCTCCATACAAATAATTTACGCCGTCGCTTTCGAGTACGGTCACTGTAAACTCATGGTAGTGTTACTGAAATAATAAAATAATGTAGCGCGTAAGTATGAAGTAAATACTCGTGATGCTATAAAAAAATTAAGTAATAGACTAAAAAGATTTAGTTTTTTACTTGAAATACTTAAGCTTCTACGGCGCTATTCTCCCAGAATTCTTACCCAAAAAGGTCAGAACGCAGTGAATTTTTAAATTAAGACCGCAATCCCCTTAAACACTCTTTTATTCAAACGAGACGTTCAAATCTCAAGCAGCTAAATCACTCCCGCTCCGAGATAAAGACGTTTTGTACAACTACTATTTAAATGCATTAGCTGTTCTATAGAACTGTAATGGCACAGTTTGCGCTGGCTTAAAGTTTAAACTTTTAGTGCTGTAATATTAAGGAGACGCGCTAATTGAGTTGTGGATTAGAATAACTTTATGGTACTGCTATTATTACTATTTTTTATTCTGAATCGTAAATTATTGTTTACCCATTAAAATACTATTTATAAAACAAAAGCTTGTAATTTATGATTTATTCACAAAATCAAAGTTAAACTTCAGGATACTAAAGTATCCACGGACGGTTTGAAGCATTTTGGTTTTGGATACCATGGAATCTTCGGACTGTCAAGTGGTAAAATGACAACGGCACTTCGCAGCGTATCATTTTCGAGCAGCGATCATTATATTTTTGTGCAGCTCTGTATTGTCCTGGTCCATATCGAGACATAATCCCACCTGATTGGGGGATCACAGGGACTCAGTGCGGACAACTACCAATCGGGATATTTTCCAAGCAAAGATTTGTTGTGATTTATTTTGTCACTATTTTATTCTGTCCCCGTTAAAATTGTACGGAATATACCGCGTGGTATTGACAATGTATTTCTAATTTTGAAATAAACTACAGCAATTAATAAAAAATTGGAGAAGTACCGCCCGACTTCTTTACTTTCTAGTTTTAGTAAAGTGTATCTCTGTATGTAAACTCTAATATACTATGAAGAAATAATTAGGGTTTTCCGATAGTCAGCCCCCTGTGTACCTTACGCAAACATAAAATTCCAAAAAATATTACTGAAGAAACTGATACAAAATTTAAATCTACTGTCAAAAAGACGTTAATATCTAAGGCTTATTATAAAGTTAACGATTATATCATGGACAGGGATATTTGGAAATAATTCCGATCCGCACTAGCGATCCCTTCAAATAGTGAACCTACTGTGTTAAAAATAAAATTGTGTTAAATACTTGTAATGTATAGTACATAGATATCATTTATAAATATTGTGAATCTGTTTTAAAAAAAAATACCTCGTTGAGTTTCTTGCCGGATTCTTCTCAACAGAGGTTTTTTCCGAACCGGTGGTAGATTCTTTGACGTTCATAAGTGCTTATCATAGCCTAAATTGAATAAAGAGATTTTGACTTTGACTTTGACTTTGATTGACGCGTGTAATGACGTCGTCGTGCCTATTTAGATTCAAGAATGCGTATTTTGTACGGCGTGCCCGCCCGGTGACAAAGGTTCCACCTTGGGTCATGATTCTATTTGTTCGATTGCACGTAGCACAGGTGTAGCTTCGTAAACTCGTAGCGTCGTAGCACAGCCGCAGCTCAGTAGACTCGTAGCAGCGTAGAGAAGGCAGTTATTTCGTTTTAGAATCCAAACGCTTTGCCCAATAACTTGGCAACGGTAAAGCGTAGGAATTCTAAATCGAAAAAATCTGCACCTTTTTCAGGAAGTCCACATCACATCTTCATCTCTTGCTTCGGTGGTCGTGAAGATAGCAGCTGCTGCCATCCTACTAAAAAAGGAGGCAACGTGACAAAAGTAACTTTCGAGAAAAACGGCAAGAACTTTTCAAAATTTAAAATAAGTGTATCTCAGGCATAAATTGACTTACAAATATTCTGTTTACATTAAATTTTAGTTAAAAAATCACGCCTTTTTATGTATATATTTCATTTTTTTTAACAGCATAACGTCTTTTTAGCTTATTTAATATCAATCATGGCTTTTTAAATTATAAAACCCTAAGAAAAATCAAAATACGTGTCGTTTAACCGCTGCGCATCTCAAGAACTGTCATAGAAAAAAAAATCGATACCGTTCGACGCAGAATTTTTTTCTGAGTGTGCATGTATCAAAAAGTTAGAAAGCCGCTAAAGTCACGTTACTTCGTTCTTTAGTAGGACGGCAGAGCATACGTTGCAAAACATTTATAACGCGAAATTAAACACTTAAAAAATATTATCTTTTTTTTCCAGCCTACAATATTGCCCCACTGCTAGGCAAAGGCCTCTCCTCTTGATCTCCACACCTCCCGGTTCAGCGCAATGTCAGGCCGATCCCTTGCGTACGCGTCCAAATCCCGCCATATTCTTCTCGGTCTGCCTCGCCGTCGATGGCCGTCCTCCGCTGCCCACCGAGTGACTGTGTGAGCCCACCTCTTCGGGGTTCATGCGACAGACGTGTCCAGCCCAGTCCCACTTCAGCTTAGCAGTCTCTTTCCCAACGTCGGCTATACGTGTTTTTGAGTCAGCGTAGTGTTTCGGATTCTATCTGTCCCTTTTACACCTGGTATGCTACGCTCCGTCGCTCTCTGGCTAACCTTAAGCTTCAACTTCTAGTTTTCGGTCAGAGACCATGTTTGTGCACCATAGGTTAGGATATTATCTTACATGTTTACAAAAAGAAAAAAAGTTGCACTTTTTAACTATGAATATGTTGAAAACCATCCTCTGTATTGTTAACTCTACTAAATTTCATACAAAATTATTGTATTTACAGAGACGTACCTTGTTGGATTTTTTATAATATGAACGGCAACTGGCTTACCTGTAATAAAAATATCTAGTTAGTTTTTTTATTAAAAATGAAAAATACAATAATGTCGGGTAACAAGATCCATAGAACATTTTAGTAACAAATTATAATTTATAGCTATTTTTAAAGTAAATATATTATTAATATCTAGGGACAAATATTATATTTATGTCATTTCTACTCAAGTACGTCCAAAGACGCAGAATGATGTATATTTATTATTCATGTAAAATTTCGATGATCCCCACAAAAATGTCATACAAACACGAACAGGTATGTACAACAATTATTTATCATGACCAAGTTGGCCATGTCATGTATTTTGGCAGAATTACCTCCCCCTATCAAGCGCTTAGTAACTCAACACAACAACACAAGTAAATTATCTCAAAAATGTACCCTCAAAATTTTGCATGAAAATGCAAAGATTTTCTCTATACTTCGAAGGAAGACGCAACTCACTGAATTACGTTTACGTTAAAACTTTGCATATTTTTCGCATTGCACGAAAATCCGGCGCCGAATAAGGCCACAAGTCGCAGAATTAAGGCCGCTTGGCCAATAAAATGTTGCTGTCATAGTAAATGGCGTAATTTGAAATGAAACGAAATGATTTTTTTATTTTGCAGGACACATACGCAGGTGTTACAGGTAGGTGTTACACATGTCAGAAGAATATGATAAATAGGTATATGTCAAATAATAATATGCTCTGCCACTTTGGCAAGCAAAATTTTAATCTACTTAATCACAAATCGATATAATTAATTCGCACCCTTCGTGCAAAAAACGCGTAGATGAAAAAATACTACTTTTCAGGAGAGCAAAAAAACATCCTCACACTTTTATTATAGATCGTACACAATATTGACCTGGATGAATGTATAGATAAAAAATCGCTTCTAGCAACGGATATTATACTTTTTATAAAATACATTAATTATGATAAGAAAATCGTTAAAATATAAGTTAATTACTTTTTCCACGGATGCTTTAGAACATATCAGAACTTAAGTGTAGTTACGTACTTTTGATCAGTTTTTTAGAATTTTTTTATCAATGTAACTGATACTTACGTGTTTCTGAGGCACTAAAATTCATTTTTGGCACTGGTGTACATTAAGTTACACGTTTCTTGCTTACATAATTTAGCTACACACAGAATCGTAACCTGAAATACGTTTTTATTACTGAGTAAGAACTAATTTAATCTTTGAGTATCTCGAATTAATTCTTTGTTCCGGGTAACATATTAGTAATCAAAATCCCGTGTTGTCATGCAAAATATGATATGAAATTTTAAAATTCTTAATAATACGCTATCAGTGTGAAAAATAAATAAATAAAAATTCATAAATGTAACCAGTAACAAATCTACAGTAAAATATATCAAAGAAATGTCAAACTACCCAAAAAAGTGACTTTTTGTCATTAAAATTGTTCAATTTACCAAAATGGTCATAACTAACAAAAAAACAGTCATATTGCGTTTTTAACATATTTTTTCGATTACTGAATCCTGACCTGAGGTTTGCTCACATTATTTTACTACACAACCGTGAAGAATTAAGAAAAAACAACATTGTTTTGCACGATTTCATACTTATCCATAACTCTGAAACAATCTTCTTTTGTACTACACACAAAAACAGTTTTTTAATATTATTTGTATTATTTATTGCTTATCCCTTTCCAACCGAGCTGCACAATGCCCGGGCTACACAAGGTCAGCCCCTCAAGCTAGGATAGCAAGCCAGTGTTAGTAAGTTAGCAAAGTAGTACTTCTGGCTTCGTGTAGACAAAACTGCCTTCATTCCTAAGCTAGTTTAGAAGCCAGAACAGTTTCTAATAGGATGGAGTTCTGTTTTTAGGCTAGTATCCTAGCTTGTTTACTAGCTTCATGTGACCGGCGAAGCTAGTTTTCAGTTTGCTAGTAAGGAGGAACCACACGTTTGGTTTATTTTTCTACCGCGACGAGTTTCTCAGATTTTAAGATGTCCAAACTAAGTACGCAGATTAATTTAAAGTTTGTACAACTGTACCGTGACCATGAATTGATATGACATTACTACTAAAGAACAAAAATTAAAACGTATGATCAAGACCTGATGAAAATTAATAAATCAACCCTGTGTTACGTCTCTAGTTCGTCTAGTGCAAATTGACACAGTTTTCGAAGTGACTGTTTTAGTCTAATAATAGTGTTTTTTTTTTTGCATACAGTTTATTTTGGACCTGTGGTCACCTCATCACTCCAGTAAATACTAGCTTAAAATAATAAGCCTCATGGAAACAGAACAAGCATGCTCCAAGCCAGGTCAGCAAGCCAGACAGTTGAAGTAGAGAACTAGTATACTATCCCAGCCCGAAAAACCAGTCTCGTGTAGCCCGGGCATAACCGTGCATGATACTTCAAAAAATCTGGATGACGCGTGTATTCCTTTTTCGAGACGCAACCGATACCGATCACATGTGCAGGACGAGGATTTCGATTCAATTTTAGTCGACAGGCAGCTATAATAAGACCCAGATGAGTAGAAAGATAAACTAGACGAGTATATTACACAGTACCAGATAATTTCTAGCGCCTGAGCCAGAAGAACGCCTCTATCAGCGCTACCTGCACGATCTGTGCTTACGCTTCTTCAACCGTCTCTGGTGAGCCCATCAGCTATATTTTTGCAGCCACCTGTGCCCATTGCTCGACAATGAGCATCTCCAGCTGAAAAATCAAGAAAACCTACTCCCGTGAATACACCCACAGCTATCCCTGAACAAACCACTACCCTCAGATAGTCTGATCCACCGATTCAAAGACAAACATCTGACGCGTGCCCTCATCTCTGAAAGGAAACAAAAATGTCGAAGATAAGCCACGTAATTATATTTCATGCAGTTAGGCCTGTCCAGATACTTGTCGAATATTATAAATAATAACAACTAGGTACTAGAATGACGATTTATTCAAGTATATGAGTGTAATGTACTAAATAAGAACTATTACATGCGAAAACATGGCATGTACTTGAAAACGAATAGGGTTGAAATTATGAAGCTTATTGGTATAGGTACATTATATTACTGGAATATTTTCAATATTTGGTAGTAAAAAACGTTAAATAATGTTCATTGGTAGTAATAAATCTTGATGTTATTAGGAACAGGCGTTTTTGTAGTTTTGTGTTACGATCATGCATTTTACAAATTATTCCTGAGACGTACGACCGTGGACGCGATTTTCCTGAAAATTAAGCATTTCCGATTTTTTTCACTAGATATTTTTCTTAGACCCCTTAAACCATCAGTATTAACAAACAAATTTGTTTTTTTAACATCATGACTTCACTTTCTCGATTGTAAAGGGTTGTATACTCTGGGAAGCACCTGCGTATATGTATTTACGAAACTGAATCTACCAAAATTCCTCGTGGAAGAAACGCGTATCTACTACTGACGCCTTAGGTACATCGCGTCTGCTTTGCGTAGCTAAAGTTACACCCTAAACATTTTTAAAAGGTGCGTGGAAAAAAGGAGTGAGTGTATTTACGTCCTAGACTCTCAAAAACGGCCTGCGTCATAATGACTTAAGTTAAATTACGCTTTTTTTTAATGTGAATATCGTAATATTTGGCAATGTATGTACATTTACCACACTTATTGCATGTGTATTTTCTTTTTAATAAAATACGTAGTTCATCAATTTTCCTTTATAACTCTTTTGTTTTTAAACCTAAAATTTTGAAATTTACACACAAGATGTATTTTTTCATCCTTAATCTGTGGTCAATTAATTGCGAAAACGCGTAACTATGAGTTACGCGTTTTTCGCACGAATGGTGCGAATTATCATCAATTCAAAACAAGACATTACCCGTGATTAGCACGTTGTTCTTTTATGGGTATACGCACATAGACAAGTTAACATCTTTACGTGCAAAATATAAACATTTATGAATGTATGTATGTAAATTATTCATTGTACAAAAGAAAATGAATAAAATACAACAGACAAACTTTAAAATACTTATACAAAGGCGGTCTTATCCCTTATTATTTCCTCATTATTTATTTTTGTAAATATTGTTTATTTATTTAATAAGAATAAAAACCACTGAAACAACTGGCGTACATAAAATTCCTACATCATTGCAAAAGTGATAATTAATTAAAAATATCACGGACGATCTCATATGCCCTGAAGCGTCTCGCGTAATGAATTAAAAATAAAAACGAAGCTCTTTCTATTCCATTGCTTATATCACACAAAAAACCCTGTTCCAGGAAACAGTTACCGCGACAAAGTCATACAAAGGACAGAAGTAAAAACACTCCGTATTAATAAGGCCACAACACATTTCGTACAATAAGGCCATTATTTCAGAATCAGATAAAAAGGGCCGGGTCCCAGCCAATTACGGGGTACATTTGAATAAAATTATAATGTCCATGCCGAGTTTATTTATTTCAGACACATAGATAGCATCGCGACGTTTTGCTACGTAAACGCTGTTATGCTTTACTTACTTTTTATATGGAAGTGGGAATAATTACGTAATTATACGCCTTTTATTGTGCTGTAAAATGAGAGTTGGAATAAAGTCGTTTGCTGCCGCTTCGCAAGTTATGGCCAAAAGGAAATTAACATTTCATATTTAAAAATGTCGGGGTGCTCAGTGTACCTGTTTGTTGCAACAAACGTACTATAGAAACAACTGAATCGTGACCCACTTGACTCTGGAATCTTTTCGTAGGTAAAGTTATAGTGACATCGCATTGTATGACAAAGAAATTCACTGTGAGAACGTTCTACATTGGGTTAGGAATCAAATGGTTTGACTGTACGTAGGATGACTTGATACCCTACTGGTTATAGAAACTGACTACGAAACTAGAGTACCGGAATTGGAAATAATTTATTGAATCAGGCGTTACTTTGCGGAGGTCATTGGCGGTTCCGGAAGTTTAGTTCATTTACCGGAATTGGAGTAAAACAATTAAAAAACAGAGGGTAGCTGAGTGAGTAATGTTGAGAAAAATACCTACTATGTGTAGGTCGCGACATATTTTGAGTCACGTCTGTGTGACATACAGAGTGTCGTCAAATTCTTCGCAAATGCTTCAGGAGGTTGTTGGGTTAATTTAACTCAACGCCTCCATGAAGGTTTTTCGTTTAATTTTTTAGTCTAAGTGTCAGAGACGTCTTTGATACATTCAGATAAGTGACTAATCTTGTCTGAATTAAATTATAGTCAAAATACCACGCACAGGACTTAGCGCTAACATACACGAGTACTATTTACCTCGACGTTTCGGCAACATTACAGTGGCCATAGTCACGAGTAGACTCTAACGTTGCCGAAATGTCGAGGTAAATATTACTCGTGTTTATTAGCGTGTTAAGTCCTGTGCGTGGTAATTTGACTACGAGTGAAAATCACAAAATTTTAAGACGATGAATTAAATTATTTGAATTCACCATCTTTTTTCATGGTATAGGGGGCAAACGAGCAAACGGATTGCCCTGTAGTAAACGATTACCGTCTGCAACACCAGAAGAGTCACAAGTGCGTTGCCGGCCTTTTAGGTAAGGGTACGCTCTCATCATCATCGTCGTCATATCACCCGTAGAACATCCGGTGTTGGAAATATACCTCTCCAGTAGACCTCCAGTTGCTTCAGTCGAAAGCGGCCTGCATGCAATGAATTTAATCGAACGTATATAAACATTCGTTGAAGTGGCAATGGGCGGGCCAAATAGCATGGAGAGCGGATGGCCGTTGAGGCCGAAAAGTTCTCGAGTGGAGGCCGCGGATCAGCAAGCGCAGCGTAGGACTTCCACCAACGAGATGGATGGATTACATGGTTAAATAATAATAATAAATTCATTTATTAAAGCCGCGGGTTCACGGTGGATGCAGGCCACTACCAACCGAAGCAACTGAAGGTCTATAGGGGAGGCCTATGTCCAACAGTGGACGTCCTACGGTTGAGATCATGTTGACGATGAAACATTCGTTAACCATAGTTAATAAAAAATCTGAAAAAGATTTACATGGGTGCCGAAATAAACCCAAATAATTTAAAGATAACTTATACTTTAACATACCTCTAATCACACAACCTCACTGTACCTACCCAGTGCCCTCAGTCCCCACTGCTTGGCCGTACCTCCCCCCCCCCCCAGCCCTTTGTGAGACATTCCCGCCGGGCAACGATAATGCTCGGGCTTCTCAAGATATTACAATTATGCTGAGAACAATTCCTCGGATATCACAGAGTTGTGACTAAATTAATATTGTGATTAGTAACTTATTTGTTTTAATAGACGGTGGAAGGTTCATTAATTGAGGAATGTGAGTACGGAACTAATTAATTCTCCTAAAATTAATTCAGAAATGTAACACACACACACAAACAAATATCAAGCCTGTATTCGGTGAGAATCCCCGATGATGAGGCGCTGGATGAGGCTGCACGCTGCCGCTACCTTATAATCATGGTTGACGGCGCTGGGCAGTCATGTATATTATTGTTTTTGATTGTACCTACCTACTAACACCATTTTTATTTTATTTTTATTTTCATTATAACTAACCTCTATGGATTCTGTCCGAAATAAATGGACTATTATTATTATTATTATTATTCCCAAATGGGGTAGACAGAGCACACGAAAATATTACGGTTTCGGAGCTACTTTTGCCAATTTTATTTTTTATGTTTGTCAAAATCGGTACAATAGTGACAGGTTCCTAGCCTGGGTTGCTGGTGGTTGGTAGAAATGTAAAGCTCTGCGAAAATGTCCTTACTTATACGCGACAAATATTCAATATTATGTTTTCATCGACTATTACTAGTCAACTTGTACACGTTGTCATAGAACCTAATGAAATATGTTCAGCTTAACTACAAATCGTTGCTTAAATGTAAAAGGGTCACAAATATATTTTTTTTCAATCGCCTTAATTGCATTTTATTTATTTAATACAATTTGTTGGATTTTTTTAACATATTGGTACTCATCGTCGGGGAGGTCTGTCTATGCCCTATCGATCAGAAAATGAGCTGGCGTTAGCCCTTTAGGTACTCTACGTGCTAGTCCGACCCGTACTTGGCTATTTTTTACTGGTGTGCTGTAACACTTTGATGGACGAAAAGTGTGCCATTAAAACCAAAAGGTTGCCCTATGGCATCTGTTCTCCGTGGTATATGGCCTGCCCCTTGCCATTGCACGAGGTCCAAGCACCAGCAAAATAATTGTAATAATTCCTTTTCCGTAGCCACATTTCATAATTTCTATTTGCAAGTACTCAGTTGATTGTTCATACAAATATCAGAATATCTCGTAAAATAAATATATATCCTAGGATTCGCTGCGACAAGTAATATTGTCCTTGAGATACTCTCTGTTTTACGATTGTTTTAGTACAAACATGCCTACTTTACGTCTACTCATGTTCTGATATGCTTATGACACTTCTGAAGAAAAATTGCTTATTGTTTTTCATGAGTTCAAGGCTAAGATGAGCAACTTTTTTTAATTTTACTATTTAAAAACTTTTTCATTCAAAAAATACATTACTCAAACTCAAGTTACCTCTTTTGTTGATAGTCCTTTTTTATTGCTATCTTGTGGATATTAATCTAGGTAAAGGCTGACCAGAATTATAAAAAACCTCGCCATATTGCGGAAAACCAATGAACTAATTTCTTGCACTGGTAACACTAAATTCAAATGTCATCTGTCTATTACTGTCAAAGTGTAACGTTGTTTGCGGGATTCGATTTGTGGCATTCGAACATGGAGGATGTGAACAATGTTTAATTTTGCTATTTCTGTTTCTTTGGCTAGTTGAAGTATAATTTTGATAGTGTTTTATGCGGCGATTAACCTTAACAGTGAACAGTGATCGCAATATTCAATATTGCTCTCGTGTCTGAAATTTTTTAATGCGCAAGTCGTCTCCACGTGGTTTCTGGAATTTTGCTATCAAGTTGCAAAAACTACAATCACCGTACAACGTTGCCTCTCGAAAGAGAATACTTTGACATTGGCGAAATTGTCTTATTAATTAGGACAGAAGCCATATTTAAAAAAAAAGAAGAAGAACGTTGTTTGCGCGTGGTATTTTAAAATGTTATTTTGTGCCTTAAAGTGCCGAATATTATCCATAGCCTTGGAAGGAAAATAATTCACAATGTATATAAGTATTTTTCACAGAAAAAGTCCGAGGGATTAGAAAATATTCCTTCAAATAACATCACCGACGCCGTTGTCAAAATGACTAGGAGGTATCGTTGTAGTAAGTTGACATTTTTCACAGTTTTGTGAAGTAAATTTTTATTTTATATTTAATTTTATTGATTTTGACATTTTAATTATTTTCTTGTACATTTTATTCATTATTCCTATTGCATAAATTTGACTTAGATTTAAGTATATTTTTTTGATTTTAATTATTATTATTGAATTGAACTCTAATTTGACATTTTAAATTCTATTTTTTATTTTTATTTGGCTGACAATTGATTGTAATAAGATTTATTTTTTGTATACTTTTGACGATCCTTTTGTGAATTTCTTGTAATTAACTGACATGTATTTATAATGTATTTTTTCAAAAGGTAATAAATAAATCTATCTATCTATCTATCTAGTGTAAAGAATGTTGCAATAAAAAAGTATACACATAAAAGATAATAAAAGGTAATTATTAAGCACAAAAATTTATAATAAACGAAGCTAGAACCGGAAAGTGAACTTGTCGACAGATTATCCACGACGGGCACTCCAAAACGCTGACCACATTTACTCTCATAACTGCTACACTCAGGCTTTGAGAACTGTAATTGTGTAATAGGCATTCCTATATTATTCTTGTCGGAGTTGTGCTATTATTTAGAACACATACTTGAAGGAGACTAGAGTTGCAAAGATAAAAAAGATTTAACACATAACACTCGTAATTGTTCCTCAATGATAAAGAAATAAACTTTAAATTCATCAAACTCTAAATCAATGTAAAGATTGTAAATAATAGTATTTTTGTGTATCAAATTAAAAAAATTATAGCGTTCAAATTAAAAAAAATATAGCGTAATTGTGTAATAGGCATTCCTATATTATTCTTGTCGGAGTTGTGCTATTATTTAGAGCACATACTTGAAGGAGACTAGAGTTGCAAAGATAAAAAAGATTTAACACATAACACTCGTAATTGTTCCTCAATGATAACGAAATAACCTTTAAATTCATCAAACTCTAAATCAATGTAAAGATTGTAAATAATAGTATTTTTGTGTATCAAATTAAAAAAATTATAGCGTTTGAAAAATTTTAAGCCGATTGGTTTCCAAACGCTTTCAAAATCCCATCACTAGGAATTTTTGTAATTTGAAATAAGCACACAAAAAAGTTAAACAAAAGGCTGTAAAAATCCTGAACAGCTCAAATTCAGTGCATTAAACAATTTAAAACAAACAAAATAAAGGTTAGGATCCCGAGTTTGCGCTGAACAGCAAATTACGCTCGTGTGCGCTCGGATGGATTCGGCCGCGATCGGGCGCCCTCGGGTTTTAATCTCGACCAAATTGCTTCGGTTCGGCGGGACGTCTAATATAGTAGAAGATAGGACTCGAGCTGAAAAGGCCTTAGTCCATATTGTGAGATTTAAATGTACCACCGGTTTCAAATATAATTTATTTCGAGTCGAAGAAAATTCCGGGGCTTAAGATCGTTGAATTCCACTTATTTGAAAAAGACATGGTGGTCTATATACTACATACTAATGTGGAATGTACATATAAAAAAAACTTGAATACTAGTTTATTTTTGAACCAATAATTAATTGAAGAAAAAATTATAGTAAGTGGACGAAAAAAAAACATACAAGTAGGTATGCATTTAAACCAAAGAAGCTATTAATAAATCTGCTTGAAATGGGAAATTTTGAGTACTATAATATTATATATAAAAATACTATAGAGTCATACTCGCGCACTGAGGTTTCCGTACAAATTGAAACGCATGCAAAAAAGTTGGTATATCATTAGTAATTTATACAAAGCAAAACGTTTTTCTTCTGATTTTTGTGCGATCATCTTTTTCAAACATAATCATAATTTTTGCATTAAAATGAAAAGTATTTTTTTTGTCTAACATCAAGACATTACAGACTTGAAGGTTATTTGACATTTATTTCAATTTGATACCTTTACGCGTCCTGTAAAAAGGAGTCTTTATGTGTACCAACTATATTTATCTATTACTCATGTTTAAGCAAATAAAATATTTTTTATCGTATCTTATTATTTTATCTTATCTTATCTTAACAGATGGACAACAAAGTGGTCCTATAAAAGGGTCCCTTTTTGAGGTACGAACCCCTAAAAAAAGAATGAAATGTCTAATATAAATTAAAATCTGTCAAAGGACCATGGTAATATGCTTATTATACAAAATTGCAAGAAATTTAAGCAAACCTTTTCATACCCCGGAAAATTATGAGGATATCCTTTTTCCGGAAAACGCAAGCACTGCTTACGTATCACTACCTCTAAAACAATAGACTGTCATAAACCTGTCAAATTAGACCCAGTTACGGTACGAACAAACAAGCACGTCCCAAATACCTATAGTATTATGAACTGATCCAATACGGAACTCACTCCAATAATACGGGTAAATAGAAAAGACCCGCGATTAATGAGCGGGCACGTGCTTCCTACATCGCTTCTCTTTTTGGCAAGTTTATACGTAGAGGGTCCGAAATGTACGTGATCGCAATAGGTAACGGTGGTATATGGAGTGACAATGGAGCCTATTACTGCATGACCCGGAGAGTAACTACGCCGCTTGTAGTGACTAGTATAGGCATGTTATCCTCAAACCTCTTATGCAAGGATTGGCAAGGAAATGAATTTATTTCATCTTTACGCTAGCTTTCTCTGCTATTTCCGAGTAGCGATTTACAGTGCTTCACAATTCACACACTAGAAAATAAAAAAAACCGTGGTGACCTATGGCCTCAAGCAGATGATCGTGGGTTCAAACCCCGGCTCGCACCTTTGAGTTTTTCGAAATTCATGTGCGGAATTACGTAGGTATTTGAAATTAACCACGAGCTTTGCGGTGAAGGAAAACATCATGAGGAAATCTACACAAACCTGCGAAGCAATTCAATGGTGCGTGTGAAGTTCTAAATCCACACTGGACCCGCGTGGGAACTACGGCCCAAGCCCTCTCGTTCTGAGAGGAGACCTGTGCCCAGCAGTGGGACCTTTATAGGCTGGGATGATGGTGCTTTTTTTCCTCTCAGAATGATGACATTTCGAGAGGAAAAAAAAGCATAATTACTAAATTAAAAATAGGGTAAAACATAAAATAAAAATAATACCCAAAACTACGACTAATAATAATTATGAACCATATACAACTACCAATATTAGGTAATAATCTACCACCTTTTTGACCCTTATGGCTTCATATAAAACGGTATTTATCTCACACCTTTTAACCTTTGGCTGAACTTCAAATACCCTTGGATGACTCAAATCACAAATGCAAAAAGCATGCTCAAGAAAATCCAAAATACATGTCTCCCCGTGTTTTGAACAGTGATTTGAAAGCATTATTCGCGGGCATATTTCTTGTCATACTGCCATTACTTGTGTAAATATTTGGGGACCCGAGAATGGAATTGACAAAAGGTTTTGTTTGTGAGGCTGTTATGACAATGGCTTGTTTAATATAGCTGCAACTTGTTGAGCATGCAGAAGTAATGATCATCGAATTGCCTTGTGCTAGAGAACTGACTACTAAGCTTGAGGTCCCGGGTTCAATCACCGGCCGAGGCAGAGTTTTATGTTTAATTTGTATTTAAATAAATATCTATTGTAAGATTTGCTTAGGTACATTCGGATTAAGTCAAATTGATGTTTTAATGGTGTTGACCTGATGGCGTAATTTTCATGCTTAAAATAATATAATTTATAAATATTTGTTATGATTTTTATTTATACAGACCTTTTTTATATGTAACATATATTGTCTTTTTTTTTTCCTGCAAAAATTACGCGTTCAGTTACATAGGTGCACACTCAGCGGGGTTCAGCTGAAAAACAGCGCTGCAGCTCTGGTTACAGGGCTACGGCACACTGAGCTGAATCCCTTTGGCATCACACTACAGCGCAACGTCTCTAATTTTTCTCTCTTCTTTTAATTAAATCAGTTCAGTAGCTTAGACGTGATAAAGTAACAAACAGACTTATAAACTTTCGTATTTATAATATTAGTAGGATTATGATATTAATTTTATTTTCCGCAAAAACCTTGTATATTTCTGTGTTACCTGAACACTACAGTTTGGCCGCTTTCAAGTCTAGGGTGAATGAGCATTTACTGGCAAGCGTGCTCCATCGTAGGCCTCATCCTCGCTTTCCATCAGGCGTGATTGTAGCCAAACGCAATCCTATATTGTATAAAAAAAAATAGTGTAGGTAAAAGTATACAGCAGTGTAAGCACTGCTGATGCAAATACGATAGTGCCAACGATCCGGATGCACCTTGCAATAGGACCTACCAGCAAGATACTCCACTTGTCAGTAATAAATTACGATGGAATCATCTGAACTTCAAGCAGAACATCACGAGTAAGTAATTCTCCCGTCTCGTAAGCGGAGTAATTACAAATATATCATCCAAGCCATATCCTTCCACTAACGCCCCCCGCTCCTAAACTTGAGCTTTTCCAAATTCCCACCCTTCAAATTGTCATAAATTACAACTCCCCATTTGACTATTTCCGCCACACACTCTAAACTGACAATGTTCGAGCCTCTAACCTGAAATTGCCCAGAAAGTTGCCAACCCGAGCCTTAAAAAAACTTTCTCGCCGCATCAGTACGGCTCAAGTCCAAATTACGGCTAAATGAAAACGAACTCTGCGCTCCGGTAATAAAGTGCGATTTGCGTTGTTAGTTTGATGTGGCAAAGGTGCATTATCTGGGAAACTCAGGGTCCTTTAGAGTCGTCTCACGTCTTGCGTCGGGTAGATCACGTCCTCCGTTGCCCTAGCGTTTATTATGCAATAGCTAAATGTAATAGACATGTTCGGCTCCGAACGGAGGCCTAAAATGGACAAAGTGTGCTATTTTTCAGGTTCAACCGCTGCAAAGTTGGTCAAAGAAAGTAAAACTTTTATTTGATTGACCGCATTCTTGAGCTGGTTTTTGGATGCATGAAGAACAACGGTATCAAACATTTCCTCGAATCCCCACCGACATGAAACGGTTGGCGAATGTCAGGAGCAGATTAAGTGGGGGAAGCAATCCACGCAAGTGACAACTTGATCAGATGAAGGCTCGTTAGTACTTAATCGCTATTTCTCTCCATCAATATTAAGGGATTCAAAGATCCGGCATAATCACAGGGGGGTGGAGATTCCTCATTTTACCCCTCATCCCTTGAGGCACGAAATAATCTAAGAAAATTGGGTAACACTTTTTCGTGATAAATATTGCAAGGAAAATGGGTATTTTTGACGGTTCCGAGAGCGGGCTTAGGCCAGGTTTCTTGGGATTACCGCCAGTATTTTATACTCTTTTGAAGAGGAATAATAGAATAGGAATAAAGGATGTTAAGGGCTCGGAAACGTCGCCGAATTAGGTTCTTATGTATTTAGTCAGGTTAATAAATTATACTGATGATTTTTGTTATTTATTCCATTTTCCATTATACAAGGTCATATCGGTCAGTATGGGTAATTCTGAAACTATAAGACTACATAAAAAGATATGTTCTTAGGAACCATGTCATCGATTTTAACCCTTAATTTGGCAAGGAATAAAAATATCGAAATAAGGTTAGAATTATAGTTTTTTGGGGTAATTATGTTGTCATATACACGGTAAAAATAGTAAAAAAAATCAAATGTCAATAGTTTTCAGAAAAAAGTATGTCAAGTATGCTGGACGTTGCCAACTGGGCAGAGGACAGGACAATTGTTTCAATGTCTAGTATACTGGACATTGCCAAAGATATTTAGTTTCCCGATTATTTGTTTTTAATCAAACAAAAGTATACAAAATGTAAAAATATTTATTAGAAAAACACTTTAAACAATCAACAAACTTATAATTGTTACATTCAGCTTATTTTAAAATTTTCTGTCGAGAAAAAAATACTAAAAAATTAAAATAATAAAAAAATTCTGACAATAACAAGTATCACTATCATGAGATCATTTTTATACTAAACCTATATATCTTCTTAAATACTTTTTGGACCAGGTCAAAAGTCAGTCTTCTAAAATGAGCACAATAGACAAATCTTTTATATACAATAGCGGAATGATAATAAATTTAGTATAGTTTTACTTTGAAAATAATCATACTCCCAATGGAAATAATTGAAAAAAAAGACGCCTTCATTGCCAAAAAAAAGTCTGACTTATCATGCCGCTCTTGTAATTAATAACAAGAGCTAAATTACTTATTATGAAATTTATAGAAACAATTTCTCTTAGGAACACAGCAAAGCCTCAGCTTGGCAACGGGAAGAATGCTGGACGTTGCAAAGGCAAGTAAAAACGTTGCGTAGTTGGCAACGGGATGTATAATGGACGTTATACTTTGCAAACGTTAAACACACAAACAGAACGTGTTCTTAATGTCAACTATAGTGAAATATGTTTTTTAATTATTACTTAATATCACAATGGCAATAACTCATAACAAATTCATACAAAAACAAAAAAAAAAACCACTTACCGGGAGCCCGCTAGACTCGACCTTCCTCCTCTCTGCATCTTGGCGGCCACTTACGAACACTTAGCGTTCCCACCGGCTTGATATATTTTTTGGCCAATCACTCTGTTCCGCGTCCAGGTCATCTCGCCATCTCCGCCTCGGCCTGCCTTGCCGTCGGTGCCCGTCATGCGGTACCCACCATGTGGCTTTGTGCGCCCATCTTTGTGGGTGCATCCGGCAGACATGTCCAGCCCAGTCCCATTTAAGTTTGGCGGTCGCTTTTCCAACATCAGCTATTCGAGTCTTGGAGCGCAATGTGGTATTCCGGATACGATCAGTCCTTTTTACCCCTAATATGCTGCGCTCCATAGCTCGTTGGCAAACCTTCAGTCTGGATTTCTGATTCTCAGTCAAAGACCACGTTTGCAAAAACCGCATACAAAGATTAAAAAAAAAACTTATATCCCGGTTTTTGTTCGAAATCAAAAACTTTTTATTTAAGTAATGCAACATTCCATTCAACTTGTTTAGTGCGTAAAAAAATTGTCTCTGTCGGCGCCCGATCGTAAAATCCGCCAGATCACGAAATTCCTAGGCATATCGTGAAATGGTGCCATTTCAAGAATTGGCTAAGGGACAGCAGCCATATCATTCAAACTCACCGTTTAACGATTTGCCTAGTGACATTTAGGCAGGTCATAAAATTCCTAGGCATATCATGAAACGCCGCCATATCGGTTTTGGCACTTTGCCGGACGCTAACGCGGCACGCTCCCTTTGCTCGCTCGGCTCGTGCGCTGTGGTCTCAATTCATACTAAGTAACCACTCCTTGCTTCGCTCGTCGTACCAAAAATTTTTTTTCGGTACATCACATATGCCGTAGTTTCTCAGGCATATCGTGATATGCCTGGCCAACTTTTAGGCATATCATGAAAAGGCGCCATTTTCATGATATGCCAAGGAATTTCGTGATCTGGCGGATTTTGCGATCGGCCGCCGACATCTCTATTATTAGATGTAGCTCATTATTGGTGTCGCAGCTTATTTTATACAGTGTTTTCACTAATTTATTTATTAGCATTACGGAAATTTTGCTGTTTAGGATAGAAGTACGAGCAAAAAGGGCACATTTGATACCTTCACACAAAAACATATGAAGACTACCGCTCGAATTTGTAGAGCATAGGTTTGTAAAACACATTTTTATTTCCCCTTGTTCATAGCCTCGTCAAGAGACCCTTCGGCGCTGTAACAGCCAATCGACACACGCCCGGATTGTACGGTTAATTCGTTACTGCAACCTTTTAACCTTTAACGGTTGTCCGCTACGTTGTTTAAACATCGAAAGTCCGGTCTGACACGAGCGAGGATTTCCTTGTATTTAATTTAGTAGTAAGTTTCACATGTCGCGGATTCTGTGATCATTTTTGTTCGATACGGCGCCATCTATCGTGAATTTGCTGAACTAGTTGACTTGATAAACGATAAAATTATTGATTGAAGTTCGTTGACGTGCCTCGTTTGCACTTTACATTAGTTGAGAAGGGGTCAATCGTTGTCACCCCACCAACGGGCCGGTGGTCTGCCCACCATTCTTTGACTCAGTCTTGGCCACCACACCGTAATTGTTTTCGACCACCTGTTGTGGTTTACGTATCATTTTTCATTATTTGAAAAACAATTTGAGTCTAATTTGAAGGTAGTAAACACATTAACTAACCGTCCGCGTCTTAACTCCGAACACAATGAGTTCGTTTAGACATTGTTCACCAGCAATTTGTAGTTTACTTTAATCACCTTGGGATTTCGAGAGGTAGAAAGGTTCAATTTGGTTTGTATTGTTATTGTTGTGTTTGATTAAAAAGATAAAGCTTCATAGTTCAATAGATTTCGCTCGCGATTTGATTAACCGTGGTACTGGTACTGGCCGTGGTTGTAGTTTATAATCCAGACTCCCACTTCTCAAGTTTTAGGAATTCGTGTGCGAATTTTCTTGTGAAACTTATCGTGAGCTTTACGGTGAAACACAATAAGTAAAGAAATATGAATTTAACCTATTTCTACTTATTAATTTTATTTATGTATGTACAAGTTTAGTATATTTGTGTATCATTCCGAGTCACAGACGGTTCTGACAGAAAATAAGCGCTGCAGGCGTCTAACGCATAATGCTGAGTCAGCTGCCATTTCACTTTTTTTTTTGTTTTCTTTTGTTGTTTATTCTTTTTTTTTTATTCGACTGGAAGGCAAACGATTTTTTATTTATTTTTATTTAAGAGAAACTTAAGAGCTGGCTTAGATAAAGAATCACAATGTCTATTATACGAGCCACAAGTATGAGTATTCGAAGCACACGTCATAATCCTTTCGGAACGTTCTGTCCGTTTCCCAAAACACCCGTTCCCAAAACATCCGTTCCCGTCACCACCTTTTCCCAAATAATCCGTTTCCCGAAATAAGTGTTTCCCAAAATGTTCGTCTCTCAAAACATACATTTGGCTTGATATCCGTTTCCCAAAAATACCTAATCCCAAAACATCCGTTCCCGTCACTACCTTTTCCTAAATAATTCGTTTCCCAAAACACCCGTTTCTAATATAGCAATCCAGTAGAATTGGTTTTACAAAACTAATGTTAGTCGATTTATTATTATTATTGTTTAAGACTAGTAAATTTCGGAATCTAAATTAAATTAAATTAAATTATTAAATTAAATTTAAATTCAACTATAATAAACGGGTCTTTTGACATACTGATGCAATGAGAAACGGGTCTTTTGGGAATACGGGTGTCATGAGCGACGGATATTTTGGCATACGGATGCTATGAAAACTGGGTGTTTTGACATTCTGATGCGATGAGAAAACGGGTCTTTTGGCATACGATCGATTTAGGAAACTGTTATTTTGGAACGGGTGTTTTGGGAAAGGGTATTTTGGGAAACGGACAGAACGTTCCGAAAGGGTCATAATTCCGATCCATTTCCATTCATTCATTCCTTCATCGGATGGACTGACCCAAGACCAGCAGTACACATGCCTGGCCCAGCCATTGAATAGTTTTTTTTTTAGTCTATAATGATTTCACAAAAGTCTTTATGTTATGTAATGTTTCTCAATAGTGTTTGTTGAATTATTTTTTCTCAAACACGCTCGAAAATGTATGCGTTAATGTCACGAAATGGAGACATGAAGTTTCTTATTTATGGCTCCCTTCATAACTTCCTGGCCTAAGCCATGAAGTATGTATGAAAATCCATTATTGTCCGCTGCTCTAACTTTTTAAATTGGCTTACTAACATTAAACTGACAAAGGAAAAATTACAAACAGCCAACCACCACTACCTACTCTGTAAGCATTTGCGATATTGCGATGCGATGCGATGCATGGATGGATGGATGGAATGAGGGACGGACGGACGGACGGACGGACGGACGGACGGATGTATGGATGTATGGATGGATGGATGGATGGATAAAATATTCCCTCACATCATTTGAGAAAAGCACTATACAATCCTGGGCAAGAACAGGGATTGCTGGACTCGCGTTTTATACGTCTACCCCGAACTCGTCCAGGCCATCAATACCTTACTTCATGGCCTCTGCAGTAATGTACTATTAAAAAAAAGAGTTTACCTCTACTATTAGTACTTTTTAAAGACTTTCTTATTCTTTTAAAGACATTCTTTATAAAACAGCTAGGAATTATCGATGCTTTTGGCATTGATCGAGCACTTAAAGAGGGATCTGAGAGTAATTCCCATCGAACTTTATGTTAATGCTCTATTACCTTAATGATAGTAACGCGTTGCGCGGCATACAACGCTCTCTCCCTTCGTGATTTCCCTTGAGCGCCAGCGATCACCGGGAGTGGATAGCATCCAATTTTTATCATCCACTTACGTATCAGAGGCTTTCTGCTAAATTGCGAGGTTGCGTGTTTGATGTGCGAGGGATTGTGCCTTAGAGGGTTTACTGTAGTCTATCATGTAAAACGACATATTTTATGATATTTGTTGGGATTTTTTGAACGTAGGAAAGACAAAACTTCTACCAAACAAGAAGTTTTCCGAAATGTAATTTATGGTCCGTTGTTGGCCACGCTTTGAGTCTTCTATTATTTTAATTTGTTTTATAATCTACTAAAACCCAGATAACTTTAATTAGTATTTTCTTTGCTAGAATAAGAGTAATAAAAAGTCGATTTCAGAACCTCCTTCAAAACTTGTATGAAAAGACTGGTTATTTTTACTGAACTAAAAGAATTTCTTTGCTCCCGCGCAACCTTATAATAGCTTAGTTTATGCAAGATAATTATGTTCATGCAGCTCCTCTACCTCCACACTGTAAGAACAGACACAAAACAAACAAAGCCATCTATCACCACCACAACAATACACTGCACTTTACTGCAACATACGAGTACTCAATGAACACGCATATCGAGCATAAATTTAGCTATAATAAGAAATTCTTCTTTTACTTAGTTCATTGATATGGACCTCCGCAAAGTAACGCCTGATTGAATAAATAAGTTTTTTTTTTCATCCGTACATTTTTGTTTGCTTTTCATTTTTCATTTCATTTTTGTGCATTGCCACTGTATTTCAGGTAAGTACGTAAAGCTGTAAAAACATTTCACAGTACAAACGTCTCGACAGTAATGCTCTGATGATTTCCCCTAGCGCTCATTGATACTTGTAACTTAAACAGAAATTCAGAATTCGCTGAAAAAACTCAAACAAGCAAGTTACTTGGAAGTTTTTTAATCAAATCCTAAGGTACGGCGACAACTTTGCATCTGTTTTAATTGTAAAAGAAAAATAAAAGTATTTCACAAAATGGGTTTGTGTAGTAGTACAATAAGCTAAAGGAGTAGGTAAGAGGGTATTTAAAAAAAAAACTATTTTTTTTTTCATTTTGATTGATTCTTGGGTGCTTAGTACAGTCAAGGGCGAAGACGTCGACACGGCCAAAGTTACAAAAATATGTATACACGACTTTATGCGTTAAGGCCGTGTATACATATTTTTGCAACTTTGGCCATGTCGATTTGCCCTTAACTGTATATGTACAGTATATGTTATGTTGTGTGTGTTCTTATGTGGTAGTGTATGTTAGCGCTGTTCGCAAGACCAGCAATTTTTGCTGATTTGCGACCATTTCGTTACATAACTAATATCGTACTTTTTAATATCTCTTTTTTTTGTTATGCTACTTTGTCACGAATAAATGATTTCTTTCTTTCTTTCTTTTTATGTATTTAAGTATGAATCTACTACGTAAAGTCAAGTTAAATGATATATATCTACTTGAACCAGCAGAAAGAGCGTACTTCTACCTTAAAGGCCGGCAACGCACTTGTGACTCTTCTGGTGTTGCAGGTGTTCATAGGCGACGGTAGTCGCTCACCATCAGGCGATCCGTCTGCTCGTTTGCCCCCTATACCATAAAAAAAAAAAAAACACCCAAAAATATGTTACTACGGCCTTATTGCGTCGGAATAATAATTTGTCGTACATATTTTTGTAGCCTTGGGTAACTTCATATTTTAACACTCGACTGTAGAGTACAAGGTTTATAGGTTCACTACTGATCCTCCACGACCATCTTCTAAAGATATACCTAATAAGAGTATGTTTCAAGGGTCCACGGAAATAACATGTAAGTCACTTTTTTTTAAATTGAGATTTTAATCTCGAAATGTAGAGCTCACAAAGTACTATGACTTACCATTGAATGAAATAATCTTAAAAAAATTATAAAATGTATTTTTTTTAACTTTTAAAGAAATGGTAATTGTTCATGATGACTAACTTTCAAACCGCTATAACTCAAAAAGTCGCTTAGGTGACTATAGACATGTTCTTTCCGTGGACCCTTCATTTGCTCACAGCCTGATCTGTTTGAGCCATTCTGCTGGATTCTCACCTTACTAACACCCAAATTGATATGCTGCGGCATCTCTAACATCATTATAGAAGCTGCGGACACGTAGCCCCTGGCGCTGCGCCAGCGTCGCTCGCTCCGCTGCCCCCATTCTATCGGTACAGCCTCGACTACGAGCGTACGCACAGCGAGCATATTTTCTGAATATTGCACAGCGATAATAAATAAATATCAAGGGACACTTAATACCAATTGACCTAGTACCAATCTATGCAAAGCTTGTAATATGGATACTATCTATAAGCAACGGATAAACATAGTACTTATAAATCGTCACTACTTTGAAAAAAGCCCGTATCTTAAAACCGATAATTTTACTGAGTGAACCTTATGAACATTATTTTAAGTAAGAGTAAATTTTGCTGACGTATTAATTGGAGATACGAGATTTTTTCAAAGTAGTGACGATATAATATTAAACATCCAAGACCTGACAGCAAACATTCGTATCATTCATACAAATATCCCCCGGGACCTCAAGCTTCGTAGTCAGGTTCTCTAACCACTTGGCCATCAAAAAGATAATATTAACAGTTTTAGTAGGTAAATAAATAACATGGTGGAATACGAGTACTCCCTACTTATTCTATAATACCCATAGTACAAGCTTCGCTTAGTTTGAGATTAGGTCAGTTGTTTTCAAATTGTCCCATGATATTTTTTAATTTATCTCTATAATATCTATGTGTACCTCTTCACCTTGCAGCTGCTGAGCCGATAAGATAGCTTTTATCCCAAAAATTTTATTAAATTTAGCTTCTATTACTATAAAATCGCTAGCTGCACTGGTGGTAGCGCATGGTCGTAGCCGGGCCATATTGCAGACTTTCAATATTCTAATGTATAAGATTAAAGGGTATGGAAACGTGCTGGTTACTAATGATAGAGGAGTTTGGGGTCTCTGGATTAAGAGCGTTTATTCCCGCTGCGCTGGCAACGTGACTTTTATTTTCTTCAAAAACCGTTAATAAACATTAAATAATTCGTTTTTAAAGAATATAAAAGTCTATCACGAATAATTATTGGAGTAGGCACATTAACTTATATAGGTATTAAGAAGTGTTCTATCAGAAAACATTTTTAATTTTCATAATTTTGTTTCGGAATAATCGAGAAAAACTAACAAAAATGCAACTTAAATTAAATTTTATTGAACCGATGCTTCTAAATCAAGATTTTACCTATTTGTTCTAAGTACTATCCTATAACCTTCGTAATTGCAGTTCTGTTTTCAGATTTTTTTTTAAATAACTGAAAAATATACTGGTATTTACTTAAATAAGTGTTCCAACTGAAGTTACTCGGTTAATAAATCTGCTTTTTTGTTAATCTATCGACGTACTTTTAACACTAAGAACTGTCCTAATACAAGTATTTTATACTTAACAGGAAGTCTATTGATTAGGTATGTGCACTAATTTATACATAAATATTTTTTAATTTTAATTTTCAACTGTTAGTTATCTAGTTTCTTTTCAAACACTAACTACTTAAATTGTAATAAGGACAGAATAAAAACCTGTCTTGCTGTCTTTTTTTTGTGTTTATTTACTGTACTTGGTTAGTTGAGTGAGCAAGCAATGTCATGAAACTAAGTCATCTACATAAACGTCATTGACCCTCTACCTACGCTTCACGGAACCCGGTATGTGTTCAACAGGACCTTTGAGTAGCGTACCTCGCAATGTCAACACGGAGATTGTCCGCCCCGGGCGGTTCCAGGCTTTCTATGATCTCGCCTAGATTCAGAACGGCTAGCATAAGAGGATGCGAGTCGTTGTATCGTTATGCAACCCTTTATGACTCATATGCTGACGGCTAGCGAGGAAATGGCTCGCATCATAGCTAATCAGGATAGTAGGGCACTACGTACGTAAAACGAAGCTAAAAATCATTTTTCAATTGATTATAGAGAGAAGAGAGAAAAAGAAGAGAGAATTGATGTGAGAGTGGCAGCAGCAATTGATGTTGTGGGAGAGAGGCTATAATAGAGAGATCTCTTTCCAGGCAGACGTTATACCTGGATACCGAAGCCCGAAAGAGCGTCGGATTATATTTATGCGGCCGAGTTGAGAAATCTCATCAATCAAGATCCTGCAAGCAGTAGTCGCTACAATACAATACCTACCACATGATTTGAATTTCGACCAATGTATAAAATCGTTTTATAATCACTTATTAACCCTGGAAAACATTAATCTGCTGATGTTTTGTAGATTTATTTTATGACAGTGTATACAGGCGATTTAGAACCTATAAGACATGATAGATAAGTACATAATTCCCTTTATGATAATCGTGCTATTTTGTGATTTTTTTCTAAACCCTTTCCCTTGAATCTCGCGTAATTGACAGTGTATCTCCAACGGACCATTATAAAAGAATATAAGTATTTAAGTGTTGCTTTGCAAAATTTTTACCTCACTTCTATACTACGTCTACCACAGCTAACATTTAAAAATCAACCTTGCGTTCCAAACTTTTGATGGAATCATCAGGCCAGTTTTGTCGCTAATCACTTGTCCCAACGACCTCGATGGACACATCGTCAGTCTGCTTTACGTCACAGCTGTCATCCTTAAGAGGCTCTCATTAAACCACAGGACAAATGTTTACGGAATCAGCCGCAAGAAGCCGAGTTAGATTAAAGGGTGGCCTCCAACTTCGCCCGTCCATGACGAGTTTGCACTACACTCACAAAATTATCTGAAGGCAAAACCAACTTTCGGCAAATTCACTCGGCAAAATAATTAAAGCATTCAAATGAGTTCCAAATTAATTTCTGAGTTAGCATTCAATTTGTACTGGTAGCGGGCCTCAAATTGTTTCCTTTTGTTCACTAAGTCCACAATGACGGGTTACGTTTCAAACGCAACAAAATAATGGATTTTCTTGTCGTAATCATAATGCCGGCGTTTCGTTTAAACTCGTTTCTTGTTTGTGCCATTGTTTTTTGGAGTTTACGGGCCGAGGATCGTGACTTGGCATGTAACTTGGCTTAAAGTAGGGTCAGTCTTTGGTAGAGTATTAATTACTCGCTTTTACAATAGATTGCATACTCAAAGACACGACATTCATTAATTGTATCAACCTTTAAATGTTTATAACTATGCTTGTAAATTTTAAATAATATAGGTCGCCTTTCGAGGTCATGTCGAAAACTTAACCTATCAACTCAAAAGAACCAGTAACATAACTTTACTTTCTATCTGCTTGAAGTTGGTACCCCACCCCGAGTCAGCACGAGTGATACAAGCTCAATGCGGAGGTAAGGCAATCGGCTATATGCCCACTTCTGCTGGCTCGTGCTGATGTATATACTTTAAAGTGGTAGAAAATTACATATTTTCACGTTTTTTTCACACCCAATTGCTGATAAGTAACTTAGTTTAAGATCGTGTTTTATCTGTGAGTTTGTACTACGTAATAATTGCGATTTAATCTCGCACCTAGGATCCTGTCGTTAACGCGACATGTCTATCCCATTAGCACTCAGACGAAGCTGTGTGCCTGAATACTTTCTAATTACAATAATTAACGCAATCTGTTTGTAAGTATATCGCGTGAAATTAAGGAGCATTAAGCAAATGAGTTTTGTTTGTTGACATTATTCAAAAGTCTGGGATTTACCGGAGTTGCGGTTTTGTATCGCTTACAATTAATGTATGGTGTGTACATGCACGATGCTTGTCCAGCAACGATGCCATACAACACCGCAAAAACGGTCCGTTGCCCGATTAAAACAACGGACGTGTATAAGCAGCCTAAGGAAATTCGCTTTCAAATAATAAACCGCATCGCAATGCGTCTATTTGTCTGAGAACTATGACTCCACAGACAGACATCGGAGTCAAACTTATAACACCTCTCCTATTTGCGGCAATGGTAAAAAACACATTCAAACAACGATGTCATCATTTAAATGGTTCAGGTAACACTATCACATGCCGCGAAATGCAGAATAATATGGGCCTTCGTACTTCAAAAAGTTTACCATATAAAATCGAACTCAACTTTTTCACATTTACTCAATACAAACATTTGAAAACAATGCAAACCCCCCCTACAACTAAATATAGATTCCAAATCCAAATACGAAAAGGTAATTCGGAAGCGCGCCGCCCCCTGTAAATAGCCATCGAAAGTTCTCGAATTCATTTCCTGTAACGCCGAAACGTGCTATTCAGATTGCCGAATCAATTCTTCTTCGAAAATCGATGTGGCCGTCCTTGTTTATAGGGCGCGTGTGAGCTAGATAGGGAGTGTGGGGGTGTTGGGAAACTGATAAGGTTTTGCCGAATAGGCGTGTGAGTGGAAAGGGTTTTGCTTTTCATAACTCATTTGACTCGGGCGTTGTCCGGTAGCCGGTCAGCACCGGCTACGTTTCCGGTCAATGGGTAAATTAACTACGCGGATCCATCCTGTTATTTGTTTCCATTGGATTTATTTGGCCATCGATGTAAAGAGTGATTGAAAAACCATCATCGCTTTCCTGAGCTTTATCATTTAGTTTAGGCAACGGAAAATTTATCCCCCATGAACCCCGCACAAAGCGATTTGCTTCATCTTCATCTTTTATAATGCGAACTGCTGAGGAATGGAATTCGCTCCCGTTGTCTCATCATCATCATCATCTCAGCCGTAGGACGTCCACTGCTGGACATAGGCCTCCCCCATCTCCCGTTGTCTGTATCCAGATAAATACAATCTAGGACTCTTCAAGGCTAGAGTGAATAGGCTGTTACTGAACCAGTGCGATACACCTTTGCCCTCATCTGCACCTAACATCAGGTGAGATAGGGGTCAATCACGGTCAGTTTTATGCAAAAAACAAAATCAAGTGTAATATCTTTAGAATAATAGTCTTCGTTATTTCTGAGAGGAAATGCCCAGAAGTGGGACATGTATAGGTCGAAATGGTAATGAAGATGTTCATCAGTAGCTTTTTCGGGCACAACGGAATTCGGAAATTCTTTTCAACTTTCTTCTTTCAAGGTTCCGTTCCTCAAAATGAAGAACAGACCTTTATAGGATACAATTCAATGCAATAAAAATATTCTTCATCATTTTGTAGTCCGTCTGTCTGTCTATCCGTCTGTCAAAATCTTTTTCTCAGGAACGAAAGAGTGAAATCTTTTGCAGAACAACCAACAAGTGAAGCACCACGTGTAACATCGTGATACCAGCTCCACGCGTTTCTAAGAAAAAAGTCTTGACCGACGAATACACAGATAAACTGATAGGCGGACCAAAAGTTATCCAAAAGGATTCATTTTTTTCCTTTTGAGCTACGGAATCCTAAAATAATCATAGCGTACTTACTTACATTTTGCAGTCGTCGTGTTTTAAAACAGATTAATCAGTTTAAAGCTCCAAATTCATACCTGAAACAATAATAATGCCTTATTAAATACAGTTAAATTAACAAGAAAATACTAAGTTAGTAAGCGGACTTAAGTACGACATATCGACTGGTAGAAAATTGTTAGTCATGACGTATTGTTTGTCAAAATGTAATGTTTTTTTTCTCTGAAACCATTTATTTTTCAGAATTGTTATAAAACAAACATAACCTAACCTATAGGGTTCTACAGGATGACCATTTAAAAAATTATGAAAAATATGCGGTTGCCGAGGGAAAAAAAATATGACTAACAATAATTATGACAAACATTATATTATGACTACAAGATTATGGCAGTCGAAAGGATTCCCGTCGAGGATGGTGTAAATTTGCGTAACTGTAAGCTTAGGATACTACAGCGTATCTGATAAATGTAGCCAATTTCCAATTTCCACGCAAAACTCGTTGATACAAAACAAACATGAAGTTAAATGAATGAATCTCCAGTATAACTACGTATAGCACAGTATGCCGTATTTACTTATGGTGGTTAAGCGAATTGCCCTATCTCTCTCATTCGACATTGAATTTTCCCAGAGGTGAAAAACTAAAACTTGTAATAATGTAATTTACCTATAATACGAGCTGATTTTTTTTTGTTCTTGTGAATTATGATGTAATGTATCTTGCAAAATTTGTCTTGAACAACCAACCTCGTTTGCCTTCCAGTAGAACAAAAAAAAAAAAAAAAAAAAAAAACCATTCAAACAAACAATGGAAGTTAAATAACTTTGATAACTTTTTATTCTATCTTTGACCTTATCTATTTCTTTGCTTCAAATTTTGCATTAAAATTATGATTTTATGAAATTATGTAGAATAAAGCTCAGGCAGTGCAACAAATCAATCAACACGTCTAATAATATTAGTCTAGCTAAATTTGTGTCAAATTAGCAAATAACTAAACCACTTTGGAAAAGGTGGAAAACCCCTGACTTTTCTATTCCACAGTTCAATATCTCAAAAACGGTTAACTGATTTTTATCGAACATATTTAAAAACTACCGCATGGTTTTTTACCACCAACTTAGTAAATACCGCATCGAAATCTCTCTATCCGTTTAAGAGCTACGACGCGTCAAAGATTTAACACCCTTTCGCGTCAAGGACCAGAAACTTTTTAAAACACGGTTTTATTTCAAGTTTTTTTTTATCCCGCAACAGCCACATAAATCCGCCATTCATTTCGACAACGTCATGGCCTATAAAATATTAACAGACACGGTGGAGAGGCACCGGAATGATTCCACTTATAGGCGCATTAAGACCAACTGCCGGATAAAACTGGGGACACAGTTCCGGGTGGCTGCTTCACTTCATACTGAAATACAGTCGGAGTAAAAAAAGGCTCGTCACCCTAAGATCTTTTTTCCTTTGCTTAATATGGGCGCTAAACTGCTTTACCGATTGAGTAGGACATACTGCGTCAACCTGTCATCCTGCTAAACATAACCAGAGGCCTTATTGCCTAACGTTTCTGACGCTCGCGATCGCAATAAAATGACAGCTTTTGTATGCGAAATATGTCATTTGATTGCGATCACGAGTGTCAAAAACATTAGGCAATACGGCCTCAGGTGATCATAGCAACCCTACGGGCCTGGACACATGTCGCCGGTACGGTGCCGTCTACGGTGTCACGGCGCGGCGCCGTCAAACGGCGTCGTGCCGAAACACGGTGCCGCGTACGGTGCCGTACACGGCGCCGCGAACGGCGTCGTACCACGGCGCCGTGCCGTGTACGACGCCGTGCACGGTGCATCGCTTGGTAGTTTAACTAGTTTACGTTTTGCTGCTGAACGCATAACACGCAAGTAAAAAATGACCTCCATCATGGTTCATTAAAGACATGTATGGATTCACCCAATATCTTCGTTTCTGTTTTTTCTTCATTCGTCGTCTTAGCAGTAGGAGCAGGAGAATACGTTTTTCTTGGTCCATGTCAAGGCAAAAACTGTATACTTGTATATATTTAAAACGACAATTGTTTTGTATATTTGAACCGATGGTTGTACTTGCGTGTTATGCGTTCAGCAGCAAAACGAAAACTAGTTAAACTACCAAGCGATGCACCGTGCACGGCGTCGTACCACGGCACCGCGCCGTGGTACGACGCCGTTCGCGGCGCCGTGTACGGCACCGTACGCGGCACCGTGTTTCGGCACGACGCCGTTTGACGGCGCCGCGCCGTGACACCGTAGACGGCACCGTACCGGCGACATGCATAGCTATTTTTTTGTTTTTTTTTTTTTGTTTTTTATTTAGGTTTTTTTTTGTCACGAATAAATGTTTTCTTTCTTTCTTTCTTTTCTTTCTTTCTTACATGTGTCCAGGCCCTACCACTACACCTTAGCACTGACAAACACTGACAATTAAATAGAACATTATTTGATTGAAACTTTTACGAAGTTTTATATTAAAAAGGTCTTGTATTGATATGAAACTATATATAGATATACGTTAGAAGTCTATACTATTTTGGCCCTTGTTATCATGTGATATGAAACTAGATATTATGTTAGAGGTGTATACTATTTTGACCCTTGTTATCATGTGAAGTAAGGTATAATTTGATATGCACTTGTCTACTAAGTACTTTGGTTTCAAAACGTACTAAGAGTCTACGACTTTGTAAAGAAATCAATATAATAACTGACGAAGGTTTTCCTACCCCCACTGTAGTTCAAGGATAGTCATTATCATCAGGCGGAAGGCGTCCACTGCTGAACAAACGTCTCTTTCTAGGAACGCCACAATTTGATGAACAACATCTCGTCACTTGCATCCATCGATTACGCGTAACTCTCACAATGTCGTTAGTCCATCTAGAAAAGTTAAAGAAAGTAATGTTTCCAGGGACCTAATCAAGAACTATTTATTGCTAAAATTAACTCTTTATAGTGACATGAGGTCGGTTTTAAATAGGTAATTACTCGTAAATAAAAACTTTTCAAACAAAAGTAAGATATACCTACAAATATTATTATTCAGTCCAATGCTATCCAAAATGTTCTATAAACCTAAAGAAGCAAAGTTTCACATTTTTTTACTTATAAATGCCCAATGAAGTGAACCTGCCGCGGTAGGCTGTGGCCCAAGCAGTAAGTTGTCATCGTAATCTTTACGATGGCCATCAAGAGTTAAGAATGGCCGTAAAGCGCGTAATGTAAACTTTGTGTTGCAGGTATTGTCCTCGTTAACTTGTATAGTGGTTCAGCTGGGTGCTATGACATTGTGTAAAATATTGCTACTTTGGAAGAAGATAGAAATATTTTTATTTTGGCATCAGCCTGTGACATCGTCGTAAAAAGCTGTATTTTTTTGGGTTAAAACCATCATATGCTCTTCTTAAGCCCTCATCTTCATTTCAAATTTCATCTTGATCAGTTGAGTATTTTAAGCGTAAAAGCTTAATAAAGAAACTAACGAACAAGCAAATAAACACTTTATGAGCTTACATAACAAATGACTATTTAACACAAATTAGCTATTATGGAATAAGGAATTGTCAATGCGGATCTAAATAATAATTATTTCCAAATATACCTTCATGATAATAAATCTTAATGTTATAAGACGGCTTCGCAATGTATGTCTTCTTGACAACGGATTAGAATTTTTTATCTGTTCGATGTTTGATCAGTAATACAATTTTCAGAAACCACTATTTGGTTTTAGCGAACCTGTAATATGGGACTTCAAGCTTCCCTGCATTTTTAAGCTTCTACGTAACCTTTGGCTTATTGACGAAAGTGCGATAGTCACATTATTTTTTTAGCCACATACATACACAAATACATTACTCCTCTACTATGGATCTCCGCAAAGAAACATTTGAATCAATCAGTTGCAAACACAATTATATCACGATTGGTTTTTTGGAATCTTTTTGTATTTTTAACACGCTTTTATTATTTATTTCAATTCCAAATTTTTACTTTTACGGTCATCCCGTGAAACCTAAATTGAAAATACAAACCGAAACATAGATGCACAGAAAAACCAGAAAAATAAGACCAACACTGTTGGCCAACAGTGGTGTAGCGGTATAGCACGCGGCACGGAATGCCGAGGACCTGGGTTCAATTCCCAGTGTTGGTCTTATTTTTCTGGTTTTTCTGTGCATCTATGTTTCGGTTTGTATTTACAATTATATCAGCAATAACAAAAAACTGTCTCGAATCTAATAAGAATTTATTTGGACTCATAATGCAGGTGCCTGGCAGTGGGCCAGAAGCAATTAGTAACAGTCGTTATCTAGACGCCATCTACATTCAGTATTGTTAACGACGAAGCTTGATTTTATTAACTCTTGGTTGTGCAACAACACTTTTTAATATTCGGAAAATGCTGTTTATAGAACAGATAACCAAGAGAGAAAAGTTCTTGAGTGGCGACCATGAACTGATAGACGAAGCGGTGGATGGCGAGGGTCTGCAAGCTGGTAAACTAGGTGGACTGACGACATCGCGAGAGGTTGTTAGTAACTGGCAACTGGCGAGTGGTTATCCATTGTACCGTCCATTGTATCATTATACTGGCTTCCACGATGAATCACTTTGAACGACTATCATTGTACGACCTTCTTTTTCGATGATGATAATTTTCTGTTTACTTTATTGTACTTCGATAATATGTGGACTCGAACATTTTGATTCCTGATGACCATAGGTACAACTAATAATAGGAGGTAACTAGTTATAACTTGTTAACATGTGTATTTTCTTTCACAATCGATGTCGCCAGTTTATCGCCTCTACTGCTGTTAATGAGTTCACGTTTCTCGTGTTTTCTAACTACAGGGTTATTACATAATTCAAATACTATTTATATAATATAAGATTTGAGCACAAAATCAAGGTTAAATTTTATGACACTAACCACGGACGGGTTGAAACATTTTGGTTTTGAATACCATGACATGGTCGGACTGTCAAGTGGCTAGACTTTCAGCAATGATTATTATAATATCTTTATTTTTAATATAATTTTATTAAACACATGAATCCTATAGACAAGGTAGTGATACTTGGATCTGGGTGATATATTATTGTATTAATTAAATATTTTATGCGGCAAAATAGGAGAACGGATTCTGCATACGAAATATTATACAATATGTCGTACGGACGTATCTCTGGCCCAAGCTTGATAGGAAAGAAAAAAACTGGCCAAGTACGAGTTGGACTCGGAGGGTTAAATACGTATCTAAGAATATCCAGTGACAGCAGAAAAGAGACCCTCTCCTAAAAACGTGGTACAACCTACCATACCAATAATAATAATCTGCTAGTAATAGAAGCTGATAACATGAAAATCGATACAAGCCACGTGTCCCGGTTATTATTTCCCTAATTGAGTCCCGGCTGGCAGCCCGCCAGGCGGGCTTTTCACTTCCCGGGATTAAGCCGTTGTATAATGCAAATGGAATGTCCATTGATTTTGGATTATTGGACCACGGTCTTTAAAATCAGGTGGCGGGCCAGTAAGGCCGGGTTCAAGTCAAACTTAAGGTCAATGTGGTTTATAGAAATGGCTAGTAGCTGGAGCAGACAGTTTGAAGCAGCGTTTCTACGAATAATGTGCGAGGATGTGTTGCGAGGGATGTGTTTTTCATTAAGAGCAGTCTCTTCGTTCCATTCTCTATCTATCCTATCTTGTTTTTTTAAAGGTAGGGGTTGTCTGTTAACAGACGAGAACTACTGTTAACTCCCTTTCCCTGTTTTGGCGAAACTGCGTTGAAGTCTTTGACTACCTTCAATCTCTTTCCTTTTCTTATTTAAGAACCTTTATTTTAAATACTAATATTACTAATCCATGTAGTTAAGTGTTGAAACGGCAAAGGGAAACCACCAAACAATTTACGACACTGACGACACGATTTCGAATAAAAAAAGACTACGACTGACGAGTAAGCCACATAGAATAAGAAGAACCATATAATACCTGAGCTGATTTTTTTTATTTCCAAACCGTCTAAAGAGCTCAACCCGAAATAACATTTCATAAGAATCTACAAGGGCCAACAATTTTCTGGAATAATTGACCTTCACCGAAAGCCGTTAATACAAATTAAACTAGACCAAACGCTTGGCCGTAAACCCCGCCTTTTGATATTTACCCGAAGCCAAAGAAATAATTTCAAGTATAAGCCCTCGCTTTAAAAAAACGCAATAAAGTACAATGAGGAGAGGAAATTTATCCGTCTTGAGGGCCATGGTAATCCCTTTGCTCCGCGAAATATATTATAAGGCCGGGTTTGCATAATGCCCGGTTAATATCCGGCTGCACGCTTGTTTGTGGAGTTCTTTAACTTGCTCTTAAGCCACTACTAACAAGATGGCTAAGTGTTTGCAGTATTCAATTTTTAAGCGCAGTTTTGCGGGAAATAGTTTGCAAGATTGGAAAGTTGGCGTGAACGCGCTGAAAATAGTTGACTCTGACGTGCAAATGACATGCCACCTGCTGTAAACTAGTCCTTCCTTCTTTCTGAAAAAAGGTTGCTTGGAAGAGATCGCTCTTAAGCGAAAATTCCGCCTATTACTCACCTTGTAATTTTCTCTGTGTACAGTCAGCTGCAGAGAAAAGGTACCCCCCTGTAACGGCGGTATCCATACTACCGCCATTATAGGGGGGTACCCTTTCTCTGCAGCTGACTGTGCCTGTATTCTTTATCGCTTACTATTTCTGGTGTGCAATAAAGAGTATTTGTATTGTATTATATTGACATCCCGAAACTAAAATGTTCTCTTAAAAAGTGCCACCTTTTAGTAGTCGCAATGAAGCATCAATTGAAGGAGCGACCTCACTGCTGCTCAAAGTACGGAGACGTTACACTACCATCAGCCAAATAAGTGGTATTTCAAACTTTAATAAGTTCCCATCAAATGAGTATGTCCTTAAAGTGTGTAACACGCATAATTTGCATAAACACATATTTTGCACGCATATTTTGTATTGTCGTTGTATAATAATATTTAACAAGGTACCACAGCATATAAGGCAGGAAATGAGAGACGAAGTATTTAAAACGAAAATTAAGAGAATTGTTAATTGAAAAGTGCTATTATTCTATAGAAGAGTTATTGAATGATATGTCATTGATCAGATAAATCTTATAAATGTAATAACTTTGTAAATAAATAGACAAAATTAATTTGTTTAGGTAGGTACAATACAATATAATATTATGTATACTTATATGAAATAATAGAAATCTAGTAAATAAACTTTGTGACTGCAAATAAATAAAATTGTGACTGTAATAATAATTGTGATAATGATAATGTATTTATGTAAAATAATTTTAATTTTAATTCTTATAATATGTATAAATTGCTGTGCCCTGACAGGGTTCATGTCTTGAACCTCATTATAATATGTAAGACCTAATGTACGACATGATTACTATGCAATAAATGAATTATGAATTATGAAACTTAGCTATCTTAAGGTCGCGGGTGAGCAAGGAAATTCTCTTAGTTCATTGATATGGACCTCCGCAAAGTAACGCCTGGTTCAATAAATTAGTTAAAGTCGAGCTTTCAAGTTGACAAACACACCATTGGCATTATCGTTTTCTGATATGCAAACAATTATCAACTCTAGGGTGGTAGACCATATTTGGCTGATGGCACCAGCAGTAAGGGTGGTTTTAAAGTGACGCCTACACCAGCACGGTTGGTAAACGTCGCTGGCGACGAGCTTGCGTCTCTTGGAGCGTTACCCGGTGGAAAACCCCCGACTTTGTCACTTTAAAGTTCAATATCCCCAAAACGGCAGAACCGATTTTGATGATACATTGTCCGTCTTTCACGTCAAAATGGAGCGACGGAGCGACAAGATTTTTGGCATAGAGATAGTGTATAGGCCAGAGAGCATAGTCCTCGAGAGAACAGCGCACGATAACCGAATTCCACGCGGGCGAAGCCGCAGGCAACAGCTGGTATCTAAATAAAGATGTCATGTTGCCCTTTTATACATTTTCCAAAGAAATCATAGCGAAATTAATAATGAAAAGGTTCCGTGCCGATATGTGATACAGTTTTCTCAACTGTAGAACACTGGTAAAACTAAAACACAGTGTAGCAACGTAGAATTTATACCGCCGCTATGACCAGCTTCAAACTAAGCCCCGATCACTTGTTGCAGTTCGGCGCCACATGCGATCTTCGATACTCGATATATTTCATGGTTGCCTTTTAAACATTGGGTGTTTTAAAGATTTATGTGACTTTTTTGTTACTCGTTTTCATTTTACTTTTTTGTGTTTTAAAGTATAAATTAAATCACTTTTTTTGGTAAATGGGCCAATCAACTTTTTTACCGACAGTAATCTGTCCGCGACATTTTCCAAACAATTGCAGATTTTTGTAAGTTAACATGTTTTTTCTGTAATTTAATAGATGGTGTACATAAATACATGCCATCTTACGTAAGTTCAACCTATTAAACCGTGAAATATCTTGTTGGAAGTACGATTTTTTTCGTAATGCCGGTGACGATTTTGGTAACGCAGGAGACGCCCAAAGCGTCGGTAAAATAGTTGATTGGCCCAAATGTACCTGATTATTGAAATTAGATGCTTTTCGTTGAAGTCACTTGATTATTGAAATGTCGCCAGAGCTTTGTACCTATATGTACAAAATTTTAGTACGGACCACGGCACAAGTCCTTTTATTCTGCAAGGAGGCCTGTGTCCTACAGTAGGACGGAAATTGGCCGAGATGATGAGACATCAGAGTTATTCAGTGTTATCGGAACCTGTACCTGGACCTGGCACAAGTATTTATATACTTATAAGGAAGTCCCAAACTTGATACTATAATTTTATTGTAAACACTAAAGAATGCAGGAAAATATTTTAATTTTTTCATTTTCAAAATGTATTTCTCCTGTTTATTACAAGCCACAACCTAAAATAAGGGTTTTAAAAATCGGGTGATACTCTTTCCTGGCCCGAATAATACCGACATGGAAATACCGACCCTGTTTTTCGTGTATCATAGAACTGAAGCTCCTGTTAGATTCTATGGGCATGTACACAAAAAACAGGGCCGGTATTTCCATACCGGTGTTATCCGGACCGGGAAAGACTGTCACCTTAAAAATCCAAATAAAACTTACTATTTTTAAAGAATGTTACGAAAGTTGCACCTACAAGGTATCCCGCAGCTAACACAAACTAATTCGCATTATCGCCGAACGAAAAACGGCTATCCGTCTTCATTACTCCCATTAGGCGTGGGAGGACTTAATTTGGTCCGTTATTGCCCGCTCAATGCGTAATGAACACTGTTTTAATATATGTGCTGTGTTAAATCGTGCGCTCCTTTTCTAACCATAGCGGATTTGTGCTCCGTTTCACTTTTGATTGTGGCGTTGATGCTAACTTATTTAGGTTTTGAGTACAGACACATTTGGTCAGTGCACGTAACAAATGTAAATTGAAATAATACGCTAGTATTGAATACCTAACCGTCAAAGACACGCTTTATAAAAAAAACTTAATGCTATAAAAAATGCTGTTACAACTTTCACATCATACACTTCGATCGAACATCGAGTATGAAAACATTTGGTGAGTTCAATTGAAATTCCTGAAAATTTTTAACAAGGGTTTTCCGTGAAACTTGATAAACCTACTGAAGTATTCTGGATTAATTTTAAAACAGTGTACGTACAGCAGCAGAACTTCATTTACATCGTATGAAATATCGCTTTTTTTCCTCATCCGGCTAATAGCTTACGGACTGGGGACACAAAGTTTTAAGGTCTATAAAACCTTTTGATAGGTAGTAAAGCGAGTGACAGACGGACAGCATAGAATAATAAAGATCCTGACAAAGGGCTACAAGTTGAGAATCATGCCGGAATGATAATAGAAAAGGCGGTAAAATAACTGTTAATGAATTACGTGGTTAAGAGTTGCGAGCTATCAACTTGTTTAGTACAACACTAAGGAATGTAGTGTAGACCTGAGGCTGTATTGCCTAACGTTTCTAACGCTCGCGATCGTAATCGAATGACAGATTCCGCATACAAAAACTGTCATTTGATTGCGATCGCGAGCTTCAGAGTCGTTAGGTAATACGCCCTCGAATTAAACTATTTGATAATATATGACTTTCAGTTTGTAAGTATCTTTTGCTAAGTCGGTAATTTTATTCTACTCAAGTTATTTGTGGTTGTCAGTTAAGCTTTGCCGTTTTTTGAAGAAAATCAAAACTGACAATAATATATGTATGTATACGTTGTTGAGTTTCCTGCCGGATTCATCTCAACAGAGGTTATTCCGAACCGGTGGTAGATTATTTTGACGTTCATAAGTTTTTGTGGCATAGCCTAAATTGAATAAAGATATTTTGATTTTGCCTCTGACTGGTAAACTGCTAGTATTCAATCATCTAAATTCTATGAAACCCGAGGCTGTATTGTCTAACATTTCCGATGCTCGCGATCGCAATCAAATGACAGATTTCCCATACAAAGATTTTCATTTGATTGCGATCGCGAGCGTCAGAAATATTAGGCAATACGGCCTCTAGCTAAGACATTTAATGGGCGTATGTTGCATTTGTAAACATACCGACGGTGGAAAGGAACAATTACTAAAGTAAGTGCGTCTTTTGGGAAATTAATTTTTGATTGTTTTTCCTTATAATTCATTTCTAAAAAGTAGCAAGTTTAGACTGGATACAGTAAAAGATCGATGTCAAAAAATGCGACCTGATTTTTAAGTGAAAAGTACTCGTAATCCATCCTTCTTTCGACTCTGACCAAACTAAATACATTTTTGTCGCAGCGGAAGACCAGCGTTGGCTTACACGGCCAACACTATGCTGAGCTGCGACCGTTTCGTGCCTTCGCATATTGTATTTTTTTTGTTTTCATGTATTTTTTCCCTGTTCTATTTTAAGTGCGAAGCTTTAATAAAATATTTATATTCTATTCTATTAAGTTTTTCAGACATTTAATTAACATTTATATAAACTTGTAAAAATGTTAATTAAGCTACAGTAACAGGATAAATCGCAGCTCGCAAAAACGGGCACAGATCGCCGTCAATAGTGACGCAGGTCGAGCCGACGGCGGAAAAACTGACGACATACATGACGCATGGCCACGGGAAAAACGGGGGATTTGACGCGCCATTCGTGAGACTGGCGAGATTTGGCTGTGGATCTGCGGGGTTGGGTAAGTTACAGTTCCCGTGTTTTTGCGTGTAAAGAGTAAAATGACTAAAGCGCTGGCTGGCACTATAGACATGTAGCTTTTTACATTGTTAAAGAGCCCTTTGCTGATATTAAAATGATATTGTACCGGATAACTCACGTCTTAAATCGAGTTTGCATACACGAAACAAGCAATGCACACACCAACAACAATACAACACCAGTACAATAGTATTTATTTAATCGTATGGCATATCAAAATA